>CM067222.1:66109158-66808633 GCA_034190945.1 Octodonta nipae
ATTTACTCTTTCAAGTTATTCGACTTCCAGAGTTTTCTTAGATTAGTTAGTACATATTTAAAACTGAAATACTTGTCTGTATGTTTAGAAATTGTTTAGATACTATTCCTTAATTAGTTTTTTCGTTACTGCAAGTAAATGTTCTGAGTTAAATAAAACTGTTAGATTATTATACAGTGTGTTTCTAAAATAGGATTCCAAACTTATGTTGTGTATTGAACTCATTCAAATAAGCCAAAAAGTCATTATTAAAATGTGCCCTAAAACGCACCTTTACTAATTTATATGCACTTAAAAGGCTCAAACAAAAACTATTTGTTTTCCAGTCTCACCACTTTTACTAATAAAAGACTGCAAATCTCAATTAACAGTTAATTAATAACTAGAATGGTTAAGAGTTGTGGCAACGTCAGTATTTTATTTGTCATAGTAAATAGAGATTTTTGTAATGTATGGCCTAATTAATAACTTAGAAAGCACAGTAATTTCAAGCTCAATGTACTTGAAAACCATTGGAAATATCGATTTGGACAAACATAATATTTTTTAGATAAAATTGTTAAGATTTTATAAATCTGTAGAAAAAATGGTAAAAAAATTGAAATGAAAAAATACGGGCTGAGAACACTAAATAGGACGCTTATGATTTACATACCGAGTAGTTATTTATTATATATTTATTATATTATTACATAATCTCCACAGAGGTCATCGGAGCTACCTGTTCGTGGTTTTGGTTTAATACCTAAAACTAATAATATATAAACCTATCCTATCGAAAATATATACTTAACATAAAGGAAAATATCTAAAATACATAAAATAATAAAAAAGAACTTAAAAGAAAAATAAATAAATAAAACATAATTTTTCAGGGAGTTTCGATAACAGATAATAAATAAAGATAATAAGCTTTATTAATGATCCAGTTTTTTAACTTATTTTTTATTGCAGTTACATTACTTAACGCTTTTAGTTCATTTGGAAGACTGTTGTATACATTTCTTGTTCATATAAAACTGCGTTTCTTACTGACTGTTTTAGATCTATGCGGGAGAAGAATGCTCTTGCTTCTCGTAATACTGTTTGAGTTCAGGAATTTTCTTAGTGGTATTTTAAAGATTCAAGTGAGAAGAGATTTTTAATAGTCTCTTCTGGTGGCTTTGCAGACGTTTTGTAGCGTTGAAGTAAGCTCCTCCGAGGCAATGATTCCATAGTTGATCATACTGTGGAAAAGTGCGTAATACAAATTCATCAATGTGTCCTTTTTCATTATCTTGGAGAGATTATAGAATACAGAACAAACAACGTAAGAAGTTATGTGAGACCATTCATTTTTCGTATTTATGTTAGATCGTTTTATCAATAACAAAAAAAACAGTTTTGTTAGATCCCTTTGAAAGGAATATAACTGCCTAAGGGTGCGTTTTAGGGCACATGTTAATAGGGACTCTTGCCTTATTTTAATGAGTTCTATGCACAGCAGAATTTCGGGACCCTATTTTAGAAACACCCTATATAATTAATTAAATATTGTTAATGTTATAACTATATAATATTTGAAAAAGCTTATCAAGAAGATTGTAATTTTTCTATAGAACTTGATAATATCTAATGGGCAAATAATATAAAAAATCTTATGTAAAATCCTTTTCAAATACCAAACTACCTCCATTACAACATTTCGTAAGATACTAGCAGACACCCACGCACCCTCAAATATCTTAGGTAATTTGTGGATGTTCCATTGACTTATTTCAAACCAAGCATGAAATATTTTATGACATGTGCATGTTTGCTTGGTTTTTATTTCAAATTTAAAGTTCAAACTCGGAAGTAGTGTGTGGTAAACAGACGAGGATTTAATTAATAAGAATTTACCTATTTATTATATTTTAATATCACAAATGTGAGTATTGTTACTTTCTGAACCTTTAAACTGAAGTGAAAATATTAAGTAATTCCTAATGTTTAGATAAAAATAATGTCGCTTTCAATTTACGACAATTCCAGGGATCCTATTTCTCAGCAATGTTTGTCGACGCGACGGCAGCGTAGTATAAAAACCTTTCTTAAAAATTCCGTCCGGTGATACAAGAACTGTTTTATATTTTGTTGTCTAGTCAATACCTACGTATATATGTAATTTATCAGGTTGATAACGAATGGTGGTAGCCGCTTTGTGATATTCGATTATTATAATGAATGAAATTAAATATTTTGTAATAATATCGCGTCTCTATTAATAAACAGTCACTAATTTCGACATTAGACGTGTCATTTTCAAACAATATAAATTAATAAGGTAAAAAAACATGGTGCATTTCTGGATAAAGAATATATAGTGTGTGACAGGAAACTGGCTATTTGAAAAAGTCAAATATGTTCCTGTTTACATCTTACATCTAATTGATCATTAAGGAGTTTTTTCTTTAGCATTAAATAATAGGTTTGATAAATTAATTTGCGGTTTAAAAGTAACTCTAATATTTTGTCTAGATCAAAATTCTAGATATTCTCTCTTAGAGTTCCGAAATGCATAAGTGATCCTAATGTTACTGGTTGTTCAGAGTATTTAATAAGGGGGTAAATTAATTAATTGACAAATTGTTGTTGTTTTCCTAACATAAGATGATTAGTTATTTTTCGTTTATATCCGTTATTATAACCTCTCGACCTAATAACCTTAAGATCAATTTCTAAATCATTTTTTTACAATGGTAATGTAATTTTTTTTATTACTGGATTTATATTAGTATTTTTCGGGATATTGACTTATATATATTTGTGACATGAAAAGATACTACAATTCATTTTTAAGAGATTGTATGTTCAGTGATTAACCGTGACAGTTCTAATGAATTTTTCATTGAATGAGGAGCTTTTAAACGATTTGAACTCTGAATTCAATTAAAGAATTGGGAATGATCTTTGTAGCATTAAAATGTATTTACCATGCAACTCAAATTTATTTATAAGATGTTTATTAATGAACTGAGAACCAAAGCTGTCCAAAAATATAAAAAAGTCACGTTTTAAACTTTGTATATTATCAAGGTAGTATACAATTTCTGATAGTTGCATTCAAGGGATATATTAAATATTTCTCCTAATAGTGGACTGATACACACCGAGTCGGGGTAGGATTAACTACTAGAAAATATATATCATTTTACAGAGTTGGGATAAAATTGTCTGTTTTTCAACTCTTATTTGTTTATAACTATTTCCACAACTTTATGAGATGGCGCAAATGGATATATTTATTATACATATTATTTACAACCTACAAAAATCGGGTGTATTCCCTGTCTTTCATGAAATTTCTGTTCTCTTATTGAAACCTTTCTGCAAATCAGAGTAGTATATCTTCACCTCATTGGTATTCACGTAACTATATGGTTATTTATTTATCAGTGTACTAAAGTGCCAAATTTGAAAAAATATCTTAAGGCATTCCCAACAAATGCAGGAAATATTTCGAGAAGTGAATTCACTAAAATGTTACTGAACTTCTTACGATTATGTAAAATTTCATAAATAGATTTAAAAAATAAAAATATTTCACATTATTTCATGAACTACTTTAACATATTAGTGTTTCTGAAAACATTTTAGAAATATTTCAAACACTTGAAATAAGTCATGATAAATTACAGAATTAATTCCTGTTATAATAGGGACAAACGTTATAAAATATTTCAAATCACTTTTTTTCGAGAATATACGAATATTTAAGGAAAATTTGCATGTTTGCTTGGTTATTATTTCAAGTTTCAAGTTAATGCTCTTTATAAGTACATATTAGATGAACGAGGATTTAAGAATACTAACGGTAGCCCAGTGGTTGAAATTCGACCAGAATTCATTAAAATGTTATGTTTGAACTTTGAGGATTATTGAGATTTTTTTGTCAAAAGGTATATATCTATAAGAAATAAACTCGAAGCACAATTAGAAACGTAGGAGAGACCTTTGCTATCCTCATTACTTCATTTGGATTAAATTTACATAAATAATTGACGCAAATATTTTTAATCTATGTTTATTATTTTAGGCTTATTTTTATATAAATATGTCCTATACATTACCAAAAGTCTATGAAACATGCTCGATATAATTATCGCCGAATTTTTCTTCGTAACCTAATAAAAACAAATCAAACGATTTCTTAAATAGATATGACAAACAACGCAATGAAAACTCTAGTCTTTAAGACCTTTTCTATTGTCTTCTCATTGATGATTTATTACAAAACACCTTCGGAATTTTGTGAAAATAATATTATGTTAACGACATTATTATAATCCCAACAAAAATTTACAAAAACTAATTTATACGAAAATTACTGTGTAGTTTTCTGAAAAATCCTGTTCCACAACACTGACTATTTTTCTATTGAACTATAGGCAACTTCAGACACTGGACCAGAAAAAGATGGTCATCACCTGATGATCTGATAGAGCGTTCCCAGTCACTGCCATGTGTAGTCATTTGAGAACTAATCTAACATAAATGTTTACTCATTTTTGTAGGTTACCAACGCCAGCTTTGTTATTTAAAAAAATTAACTATAAGTTGACCAAATTGTTAGAAAACAGTAACTGGTAGATCATGTACCCAAAAATGAATAATGTAAAAGAGCGAACCTACCCAAAACTAACTTGTAACGAAAGACGTATTAAATATATTTACACTTAAAATTTTTCAGTATGTTTTCAATAACAAATTCATTTTAAAATGCTAACATTATATTAAATAAAATTTTTGATTTGAAAATAAAAATTACAGTAGGTAGTCTTAAAGTGTATTTAAGTGAGTATAATAGAAATGAGAATCTTTATTCAGAGATTTTACAGCTACGATTTCAACTCGTAAGAAGAAAATGACAGAAAATAATTCAAAAGTTAGCATGAACGTGGAGTACTATTACTTTATAAATAATTACAATACATAAGTAGATATTGATAAACCTTAAACTACAATATATCTTACTATTCAGTATATTTTCATTAATGTAAGTTAAACACCCATACCTAGTAGTAATTATCAAATTATATGAAACTTACCCGCCAAAAATAGCAAGATAAAATTAACTTTTTATAACCCCCCAACACCTCTAAAACGTAAAAAACATTCATATTCTGGACTTGTTACTTTTGGATTTCATACTTAAGACAACTACACACAGAAAATCTGTCCAGCTGTTTGGATGTTCAAAAAGTATATATTCCTAGAATCTGATCTTAGTGCCATCTACCTGATCTAATTGTGAATCTAAACAACTCTAATACATAAAAAAATTCCATTAATAAATAATACAGAAATCGGTACAGAAATTTAGGAGTTCAAGAAACCGATTGCTGCGCCACCTACCTGGTCCAATTGTGAATATAAGCTATCCAGGGACCCCACAAACACTCACAAAGTATTTCATCAAAAGCCGTCCAGTCGTTTAGGAACAGTTAAACACAGACCATTTTGTCAAGTCGGAAATGAGCTGATGAGCTTCACAGTTCCGAACAAATCTTAGTAAATTTTAGCTAAGAACCATCTCGATCACGTTTGCTTTCATCTCCAAACACCCCATCAAAATCGGTCCATTCATTTAGGAGCTACGGTGCCACATACAGATACACAGAGACACACCTTCATACTTACAACAACTTATTGCGTCGGGGGTTAAAAAGAATGTAAAAAAAGTAAAAGTTAATAAAATATTATGAGACAAATTTTTCAAGTTAAACATAATTCTGATTTTAGTTGATTAACCATATTTACAATGCACTGAAAGTTGCAAACATGCGAGAGCCCAGTAAATCGGGATAATTATACAATATAATTTTTCGAGGGTTCTATTTCAATAGCATGACTATGTAGAAAAAATTTAGGGAATGGTCAAAATTTGTTAGTTTTACGTTTAATTTAGTTTGTCTTACCATTTGAGACATATGGTCTCAAATACCTTTACAATTTTCTGATCAAGCAATCTGGCGGCACTATTACAATTATTTGGTTGGCACTGATAGTATGAACGTAAATAATATTTTTTTTATTCTACTTGATTTTATTTAATGAATGAACCAATATTAAAAATAAATTTTAGCACTGAAGGTCGTCGGTAACTACTAAACAAAACAAAAATAAAGAAAATCAGTTGAGGTTCAGAGGTGAAAATGGTACCCAACCGTTTTGTCTTTGCCTATTTATATATAGATATTGTAAACTGTAATTTCTGCAAAAGTCTTGGATCAAGTTGGTGTCGCCCATTCTATATTATATTCAGTTTTGTGAACGATCGGAATCTTCTAATAAACTAGTAATGTTAGTACCATATCTTGTAATACGGACTCCTCGTATATTTATTTTATTGTGTCACCAAATAAGTTGATTTATTCAATGTATATGAAATTATTCAACTCTACGTGAAATTAAACTTTAATTCCTTTGCGGAGTTTTTATAAGCAAATAAATCATTAACTATTCTAATTCCAAATGGTTCGGCTAAAGTATGAATTTAGATAGTTTATTTGGAGTCGTTATTTCTCTCAGTGTAGAAAAGAAACGCCACAAACACTGTGAGCATATATATAGTGCAGCAGTTTCTATTTTTTTGTCAAAATAGGTTGCTTGCTTCAGAGGCAAACTAAAAATTTAACAAAATAAACTTTACATACATAGAAGTTTATATTTTTATTATTTTATTCAAAGAGCAGTTGAAATCGGTGAACAATCTGTCAAAAAATTAAAACATCTCTTGAGGGAGTTTTAGCCGAACATCCTGCAATGCAATAATGATCCTCGTACAGTTTTCATATGTTAATAAACGCATGCAGCATAAAAACAAAATTAGATAAAAGTGTAATTAATATAACTAAAAATGTAAAATGTGGTTAATAAATTCAGTTATTTTTGCTTCATGATAATATATGAAAAGTGTTTTGTCATGGCATCGAACATAAATTGAATGTAAATGAAACCTATTTTTCCGAGTATTAAAAAAATAACAGACCAAATTTCAAGTCTTCATAAAAACACCATATGTCGCCACCAGATACCTACCTATATTTCACTAAGTCAATGAATCTCAATCTGCAGAAACCTTCGTTCAAAAATTGGTTTGCTAATCAACAGATACTTTTCATATTGTCCAGCTATTGTATTTGTATTAATGTTTGATAAATGGCACAGTTACTAAATTGGTTAAATAACAATTAGCTCTCACTATATTACGCATTTACAAAAATAAGAGTTTCTCATTTTGTTATTAAACAATTTATGTTCCCAGATATTAATATCAAATTAAAATATCTTTTTACAACATTTTTAGCAAAAAGAATTCTTCTTGCGACGCCCTTCTTTGAAGCAGTCCTTCCGCGAATTAATAAATTCGTCTCCAAAAGTACGCCATATGCCTACTTTATGTATTCATTATTTCAATTAATATATACCTCTGAAACCAAGTTCGTACTGAATTCAAAATTTAGTAAGTAGCCTTTCCTCATTGGCAAAATGTAATTAAGTAATTCTTCATAAAAACTACATAATGCTAAACACTGAATTCATTTAAATAGCAAGATAATTATTTTTATAGACTTTTACGGCAGTACTTAATTTGAAAAAAAATTACTGATTCATATTTCGTAATTTGTTCTGTTTAATGAATGAGAACCAGATCCATACCAAATATTTAAAACAAATTATACATCTCGATTGACGACTTTTATTTACACCTTCCAAGTACACAATTTCACGAAATGATTGCCCTGACGACATATTCATTCAAATCTGTTTTTACAAAGTCCTTCTTGGAGTTACCCTTTCCGTGAACTTCTAAATGCGTTTTATTTCACAATTACCGAATTATAACCGGCCAATACCTCAGCCTGTAAGTATCTACTACTCCAGCTAACTATTACGGCATTGCATTAAAGGATCTTTGAAACTAATTTATAGTATTAATTTAAATCTCATTCTTTATTATTTGGCTAATTAAAAATTTATATAACTTTTAGTACTTAATAATACTTTGATATGGCAAAATTTATGATATATGCTCAAAACTATATTTTTATTTATCTATTATGCAATAAGTCTGTAAATTAATAATTTACTTATTTGTATTAGTTTCAAATTACAAAGACAACAACTGAGAAGTAATACAAATTCCAAGTTCTCAAATTCGCCTTGTACAAACTAAGATTTTTATTTAATGAATATGACATGGTATCGCCATCTGTTATTCCTATTTATATTACATATTAATGTCCTCAAAATATGCATGATATAAATTTATTCAAACTGGTCTCAAAATATGCGTAATATAACAACTTCTTAAATGTCCCCAAAGTATGCGTTAGACATGTAACAGTTTGGGGACCGTCCCCAAAGTATGCAAATGTCCCCGAAGTATACAATAATCTGAAATTTTGTCCTCAAACTATGCGTCCCACATGTATATATATATATATATATATATGTTTGAAAACAAAGTTGGCACGGACGGAACTATGTGTAGCTCTCTTGATGGTCCGGGTGTTCGTCCGTTGAAAGTTTTGTCCCCGTAAAGGAACGGTCGCCTGACGTTTCCCCAAAATCTTACTTGGCATTTTTTGTTAAGGCTTTTCCTCTTCTTCTAACACGAAGGGTGGCTGCAGGTTCGGACCTTTCCGGACTACTTCGTATCCGAGGTCTTCGGCTAGGTCATTCTCCGCTTGGTCTGCTCTCCGTGGCGTCTGAAGTGGAAGTGGACACTCGGAGAGCAGACCAAGCGGAGAACGACCTAGCCGACGATCTCGGATACGAAGTAGTCCGGAAAGGTCCGAACCTGCAGCCACCCTTCGTGTTAGAAGAATAGGAAAAGCCTTATGAAAATGCCAAGTGAGAAAGTGAGATTTTTGCGAAACGTCAGGCGACCGTTCCTTTACAGGGACAAAACTTTCAACGGACGAACACCCGGACCATCAAGAGAGCTACACATAGTTCTGTCCGTATTTTCAAACATATATATATATATATATATATATATATATATATATATATATATATATATATATATATATATATATATATATATAGATATGAAAATAGTAAAGTACAAAATAGTCGCGTTTTATGCATTTAATATAAATGCTATAGGCATTTATAATATCTGTATTTGACGATATTTAATATTACAGTAACTAGTATTAAATCATTGCTGATAGTTTTTGTTTAATAATAGTATTTATTAAATATAAAAATATTCATGCCGAAAATGACACGTTTAATCACATGTACATTTTCCTCTATTTCTTCCTTGAAATTTCTATTAGCATGCATTATTTTTTCATATTGGTACTAACAACTTAAAAGATATTGTCCTCAAATTCAACAATACGCCGGGTCTAGACGTTATCCCGCATATTATATTTGTTTCAAAGGAATTGTAATCCTTTACCGTGACTTTTGTTTGTTTTTTACTATTTTTCAATAATAGATATTATGATAATCGTATTTCAATTTACCTTTATGTCTGCGTAATTTTTACAATGTTGCGGGGCTCTTTGAGCATTAATACCAGGTGTTTGGCTGCAATTAGAAAGAGAACGAAGATTCGCGGCAGTGCCAGATTGCACTCTCAGGTTTTAGTACATGCATTCGTATAGCATTTCATTTTTATGAATGGGGGTCGGCATTTTTTAAGTTTTCCAGGTTGGTGCTAATTTTAATTCCCATATTAAAGTATAGCGTGACTTTGTTTGTCGTCTTCTTCTCAAGGGCGCTTTCAAACATCTTGCGTTGATTTCAGCATTCCAGCTCCACTCTTCATTTCATTGGTATAAGCTCGTTGAATTTCATACACAATGGAACTCCTTACCCAGAAAAAAAATGAGTAGACATCGTTTTTTTTGAAATTTGGCAATGACTTTGAAACTATATAAACCCATATTATTAATTTCTTTAAACAGATTTATACTAACCTGTTGTTCTGCGGACCCTTTTTATGTTGGTAAGCCGAATCCACATGGTCAATATATTGTCATGTGTTCACTCAATTAATTAAAACTTTATTTAATTATAATTACAAATTCGTAATTTACAATATAACTTATAAATTCAATGTTAGTCTGAATCTGGTAGACAATGTCCCTCGTTCCTCGAAGTTTCCTTGGACTTCCATCGTCTTGAAAAGTTTGATCTCACAACGTTTCTATAGCTTTGTATCTGCTGTCGTCATGAGGTGAATGATGGGAAATTCAGTTTATCCCTGGTATTTATACATGGTCATTGGGTCTCATCCGGTCCAATCAGCGTCGACAGTAGCCGAAGAAGGGGTTTCCAAATGTTTTTAATTTGGAGGCGGGGCTCGCTAATTATATTCTCGTTCGAGATTATATATGCTGTCTCCATAAATTTTCTTTTATACCAATGCTCCTCCTTGTGAATTACCCTGGCCTGGTCCCAGTTGATGTTGTGGTGTTCGGTCCACGCGTGGTTAGCTAGCCCAGACTTTGTTTGCTCCGCCCTTTGAGTAGCTGTGCGGTGTTCCTTAACCCTGGTGTCCAGCGGTCGCTTTGTCTCTCCAATGTAAAGATTGCCACATTCACAAGGTATACTGTATATACAGTTATTTGGTTTTGCTGGAGCGTCAGGCCTCGTTTTTGTAATCATGCTCCGTAGAGTGTTGCTGCTTTTGAAGTTCATTCTGATTCCATATCTGTGTGCAATTAGTCTAAGTTTCTCCGACAAGCCTTTAGTATACGGTAATAATAGAGTTGCTATCGTGGTTTCCTCTTCCTGCCTAGGTGGTTTGTCCAGTTCTTCAAACGCCTTGTTAATGATGGTTTCCGGGTATCCATTCGCCTAAAGGTCTTCTCTAAGTTTCACTTGTTCTTCTTTGAGGACTTCTGGCGTACTTCAGATATTTTTGGCTCTATGGATTGAGTATTTTTATGATCCTCCTTTCGGATTCGTTGATGTTTTGTTGGATGTGTTATGTTTTTATAGGCAGCAAAGATACACCGCAACTGGAGGAATTTCGATGGAACGTCAGGACCGCAATTGAGAAAACAAAACACATCAAACAAAACATCAACGAATCCGAAAGGAGGATTATAAAAATATAAAAACACTTAAGGACGACAAATCTATCACCATTCTACCCGCTGACAAAGGAAATGCCACCATCCTGATGGACAGAACGGAGTGCAACAAGAAAATAGAGGACGTACTGTCGAAGGGAAAATACAAGCCATTACCTGCAGACGCAACTTCCAAGACAGAACGGAAAATTTACAAAACTCTCAGAGATCATGCTAAATACATTCCACCTGAGACAAGGAGAAAATTGACGCCACATCACAGCAAAACACCACATCTTTATGGATTACCCAAGATACACAAGGCTGGAGTACCTCTCAGACCGATTCCTAGTTCACGCAACTCGCCAACAGCAGCACTATCAAAATTCCTTCTACCAATCATCCAACCTTTGGAGGGCAAAACACCATCGCGCGTCAAGGATGCAATGCATTTTGTTGAAATCATCGGTGCCATGGAGCTTGGACCAGAACATCGCCTAGTAAGTTTCGACGTTGAAAATCTCTTCACGAACATACCATTAGATGCATCTCTCGACATACTGAGAAAGAAACTTAGGGAAAGAGGAAACCTTGATGGACAGGACGGAGCTGCCAATAGATTCAATCATCGACTTACTGCAATGTTGCCCCAAGAACTGCTACTTTCAAGAGAAGGACAGGTTCTTCATGCAAGAAGATGGATTGCCTATGGGCTCCCCGTTATCGCCAACATCTACATGGAGTGGTTCGAAGAACATGCACTGAAGAGATCCGAGAAGCAGCCCAAGCTATGGTTGAGGTCTGTCGATCACACCTTCATTATTTGGCAACACGGAGAGACACAACTACAGGCATTCCTGGAGCACCTAAATCGATGCCAATCATTCATTAAATTCACCATGGAGATGGAAGAAGGTGGGTGCCTACCATTCATAGATGTAAAGTGTCTAGGATCGGATTCCAAACAACAGTCTACAGGAAGGCTACCCATACAGGACTGTATCTACATTATATTTCTAACCACCCATCAACAACTTAAACTCGCATAATCAAATAAATCCATAGAGCCAAAAATATCTGTAGTACGCCAGAACTCCTCAAGAAGAACAAGTAAAACTTAGAGAAGACCTTTTGGCGAATGGATACCCGGAAACCATCATTAACAAAGCGTTTGAAGAACTGGACAAACCACCTAGGCAGGAAGAGGAAACCACGATAGCAAATCTATTATTACCGTATACTAAAGGTTTGTCGGAGAAACTTACACGAATTGCACACATATATGGAATGAGAATGATCTTCAAAAGCAGCAACACTCTAAGGAGCATGATTACAAGAACGAGGCCGGACGCTCCAGCAATACCAAATAACTGTATATACAGTATACCTTGTGAATGTGGCAATCGTTACATTGGAGAGACAAAGCGACCGCTGGACACCAGGGTTAAGGAACACCGCACAGCTACTCAAAGGGCGGAGCTAACAAATTCTGGGCTAGCTAACCACGTGTGGACCGAACACCACAACATCAACTGGGACCAGGCCAGGGTAATTCACAAGGAAGAGCATTGGTATAAAAAAAAATTTATAGAGACAGCAAATATAATCTCAAACGAGAATATAATTAGCGAGCCCAGCATCCAAATTAAAAACATTTGGAAACCCCTTCTACGGCCACTGTCGTCGCTGATTGGACCGGATAAGACCCAATGACCATGATCGGCGACGCATGATCGATTATAGGTACAAATACCACGGATAAACTGAATTTCCCATCATTCACCTGATGATGATAACAGATACAAACCTATAAAAACGTTGTGAGATCAACCTTATAAATTCAAGTTACACTTTGTTGTTTGATGTCAAACTAAAATTGAACTAACTTATGGAGTGTAGAGCAAAGCAGGACAAACCTATATGGGAATAAAACTGAAAAAGTGTCCAGCGGACGCTTTCAAATAAGAAGTTCAAGAATTGGCCAGAATGGCCCAAGTGTGACGACAGGATATGTTAGGAAGTTAGCAATTGTCAACGGATTGAAATACAAAATCCTACATTTAGAAGTGAAGTGGCTGAAAAAGTGAGAATGACGTAATTATTTGTAAAAATCGTAAATATAACGTAGAAAATATGTTATGTGAACTTCTCTTTATAAATGGTTGTCTCCGTTTTTTGTAATCTCTGCAAGTGATATGAGTTTAAAATGTGTTAATTATTTTAACTTTTTATAAAACTCATTGATTTTATAGTTGTTATTTTGTTATTAAACTTTTTGGAATAGTTAAACAATGGAAAAAATTTGTATATTTATAACACTTTTATACTTGTTAACAAATAGATGTTGGTGAATTGATGTAAATAAAAATTATTTATTTTTACATTCTTGTGTTCCTATTACATATTTATTTTGAAAAGTGTTTTTTTACTTAGTTGGTGTTTCTACTTCCTTGTTCACCTCTCTCTGGAGAAAAGGTAATTAACAATTCTTTTCATCACTGAACAAACTGCTATAACTATTTTAGTCTAGAATAGTTTCTTTTTCAAGGATTTTAACATTTTCATACACTGGTTTTCCATTTATTTTTTATTGTCTAGTCGGACAAAAAGCTCCATTAGCTACTATTAAATGACTATTTTTGGCATTTTTCTGCTGTAAATATCTTCAGAAGTTTGTTGAAGTTCTCGAGTTGGTGGATAATGCCATAACCAGGTTAGTAATTATGAAATAATGGGTTCTCCAGAGTTTAATTTATGTAGGATATTTAACTTGAATCCTAAAAAAATGTGCAAATAACATTTTGCTTGTAAGTCATTTTTATCTATGTACCAGGTATTTCATTGACTTAACACTTTATTAATGTTAAATATAAACCTGGTTGTTGAACTGTGTTGGATAAATTTGCATTTTTTGGATGTGAATTCTTCACATTAACCTAATTTTATTAACGTAGGTTTGTTCGTAGAAAACTGATTTCTACGAACAAATTACCCAGTCGTACCAGTGGCCCCCCAAATTGAAACCATTTAGTGGACACTTTTTCTTACACAGAGTGTGTCCTCCTTTTGCTCAACCCTCCATAAACTAACTAAACACTTACGATATCAGGAATTTTATCGAAATGTCCATTACAATTTTCTGACAAAACACTATCAATTAATTTCCATGTGTATAGGGTCTTCCATCGGTGAGCAAACATAATTATCCGGGCTAATATGTTTATCAGTATCAGATTAATTAGTCCAACAATAGATCATGCAAAATTTGTAATTATATTAATTACTTAAGTTAATTTAATTAACTTAATTATTTTAATACAAGAAAGTGATCGGCTTACATTGAAGTAAAAAATAAATAAAAGTAAAAATATATTATGTAATTTAAATGCGAGTTAATATACATACTGCAAAGGTATATATAACTAAATTTTTTATAAAAGAACATACTGCAAAGGTCCCACCGATATGCATACAACATAGGGTAGCTTAATATCCTCAAACAAGAATACAGAAAATTCAGGTTCATATAACAATGAAAAGGAGAGAGTAACTAGGAAGAGAAATTTCTGTTTCATCAGCCAGGATTAAAGTATGGTTTAAGAATAGACCCCAAAATGAGAAAAGAAAACAACACGAAATTAGAACTAAATATAATTATATATTGTGTAAATGTCAGTAATATATAATGTTCTGACTTGAAGAATTGTGAACAAAGTTGTTTATATAACAGTTTCTAAACTTGTATTTTATATTTTACAATAAAACACAAAAAAGTAAAAAAATAATAAAAAAAGAATATTACTGTATTTCTTACAGTTGCAATCCTAGAAATGCTAGAAAGATATGTAACTTTCAGCTAACGCTTTTTAAAACAAACTAGAGGTGGCCTAGTGGTCGAAATTCGACCATATTTCATCAAATTGTGAACATTATTAAGGTTCGTTTTAAATTTATAATTCTATAAGAAATATAGTTGAGGGGAACCGGAGGAGTAGGAGTCATGAACCCCTCCCAAACGTTCACGTCATACTGACAAATATATTTAAATAAAAAATATGTTACCTATAGCTAGTTGACATATCATTTTTATTTTGGACAGTGGAATTAGTCAACCATTCTCATTAATGATTGTATCTATAATTTTCAATTTTGGTAAAACAAACTGGATAAATGAAAATCCGTTTAAAAGAAATTTTAAAAGTAGGGCATAAAAAGTACAAAAAAAAATTGGTGCCGCCATTGTAATTAACCATCCATAAGACCATAATTTACAAAATAGCACTAAACACTTGGTTAAATTTTCACTATTAATTTTTTTTATTTGACATAATGTTTGGCCAAGTCTGGCTTCTTCAGAAATTGGAAATACAAAGGCTAAAATTATTTTCTAACAAAGAAACTAAAAGTAGCGTAAAAAAAGGTGTCGAATTAGTTGTTGGGAATTTCAGAGGTCAGATAAATAATACCTACATTTATGACATATTGTTGACAACAGTTATGGATAATTTTGAGATTAAGTAAGGGAAACGGATTAGTATCAGTTTGATCATTTAAGAGAGTGGGAGAATTTTTGTTTTTATTTTGATTTCCAAGGATTCAAGAAGAAATATTTTTTTACTTTTGTTTTGTAGATGTAAAATTTCGATGTACTTTGAGATATATGGTTTTCTTACAATAACTAGTCTGCATATGTAGATTTATTGTGTTGTTGATTTTCAAAAGCTTTAGTGTGTTCGTGCCATCTTGAATTGAAAGAACTTCCAGTGTGACCAATATAGAAGATGGGGCAATTCGCACAGTTCAACCTACAGACACCCGAGTTAAAATTTTTGTCAGTCTTATGTTTGTTATTTTTTTATGTTTAGATAAGTTGTTGTTTGTTGAGAAGGCGGTATGTATGTTCTTGTTCAGTAGAAATTGGGAGATTTTTTGTGAGGGGTTCCATTAAACTTGACAGTATGGTATACTTTAGGTATGGGATTGGGGTCAGTTGGATATACTTCCTTTATAGCAGTTTTTTTTTCTATTTAATATGTTGTCAATAAGTTGAGCGGTGTATCCATTGTTGACACCCATAAGTTTGATTCTTTCAAGTTCAATATCAAAGTCGATTTTGTTGAATGGTATTGTCACAAGTCTGTGTAACATACAGTGACATGCAACAAGTTTATGTTGTATGGGGTGATGTGTCAGAGTGGGATGGTTTATGATAAATGGCGAAAGTGTATTTGTTGTCTTAACTTTTAATTATTAGGTCTAGGAAATTTAGTGTGTAATCTGTTTCTGTTTCGAGGGTGAATTTTATTTTGGGGTGTAGTTTAAGTAGTTGTGCAGTAACTGTAATTATCGATGTGTACCCGTGAAACAAGCAATGATATCATCAACGTATCGGTACCAATACAGGATTTTGTTACTGAGAGCGTTTCTAAATGGTCCATAACTATTTCGGATAGAAGGCTACTTAAAGGTTTGCCCATAGTTAGGCCTTTGGTACTGTTGAGGATATTGTTGTTAAATTGGAAGTAGTTTTGGCTGAGACACAAATGTAGAAGGGAAACTATTTCATTTTTAATTATAGGATTGATATTATTCTTGTCTATTAGATTTATGATTAGATTGATACATTCATCAAGCGGTATTCTGGGAAATAGATTGACCAAATCGCATGAGAGGAGTTTAGCATTATTGGGAAGAGCGATTTTTTGGATCTTTGAAATTCAATCAATGGAATTCTTGATACTGTATGTGGGGGTAAATTTGGTGTATTATTTTAAGACACCAATAAGCGACTTGGAAATTTAAGAGTCTGGGGCCGAGAAATAAGACACTATGGGCATGATGGGGTGGTTATTTTTGTATAGTTTAATTAAGGAATATAAGCGGGGGCTTAGGGTGATATGGCAAATAAAAATGAAAATTTAACCAAGTGTTTAGTGTTTTTAAGTAATCTTAAAAATGAATTTTCATCAAGTGGAAACTGAAACAATCATCAAAATCTGTAGACTTTATAAAAAACTCAGTTCATGATATTGATTTTAATATCTTGAAAATTGCAGAACTAATTATGGAATCATGATAAGTGGCCTTAAAAACTCTGCCATACAAATTTACGCAAAATCCGTTGATTTCACTAACAATTATTCGCCATAATTCAAATAAATTAATTACATATTCATGATCAGAAACCATGTTCGACGATTTTTCTAAAGAGGTTATTTTTGCACTTTCGAGTTTTGTGTGGTTCTATACATCGATAATTTCAATAAACGCATTTCTGTATAGACAATCTACTGCCTCCTTTGGACATTAATTTTAAGTAATGAACGCATAATGTATTTATTTTGCAATATAGATTTTACTTGTTCAATTTAGAAAATTTCAATAAAGCATTATTAATTATTTGCTAACTATAATATAGTGTCATTTAATATTCTCAAGACCGCCCCTGTCCATAAATATAGGTTTTTTCTTGTTAAATATGTTTCTTCTTTAAAGTATAAAACATTTAAGGTAACCAAATTGTTCTTCGTTAATGTAGTGGCGGTCGCTTCGAGTTTTTTGATATACACTGTAAGTAGTAATGATTAAAATTTCTGACAACTTAGTATAAATCACCAAAATACCTAATGATCATTTGAAGTAGCAAATGCTTAAGCAGGTTTGGGTCTTTTTTATACTCTCGCGGTTTCAATACTTTCATGAAGTAAACCAAAGCTTATTTTCTGTTAAGTTACAAAACTTAGTATTTACACATATGAAGTTACACAATGTCACATTTGATTGAGTTATTAATAGTGTTAATACTTTCAAAAAATTAGAACATCGGTTTCCCAAATTAAAAGAAAAGTTTTCTAATAAATTATTATTTTAGTAAAGCGGTACTGAGAGAAATAATAGGCACAGCTTAAAATAAAATTGATATGGGAGTAACATAGTCTATATATTATTCAATCTGTTTCAGATTATTGAGCCAGATATACTCCATGAAAAGAGACTAAATATTTTTTATCCTCCATCCTATGTATTGTAGAATATTATCTCAGTATCTTATTTATAGAAACTTGTAAAAACCAATTATTTTATTCTATAAATGTTATAACCATTTTTTATATACATTTAGTCATTTATACTTCTCAGACACCCACTTTTAGACTGCCTTCTACGTCTAGTTTCAGTTTAGTTTCAGTTTATTGACTAGAATACTAATAATTATTAATTACGGCGTATACATATATTATTTTATACATACAGAATAATGCCTACAAAGATAATCACGTTATCTGCACGTAGGCTAGCCACTTATCCCAGGGTCCTTAATAACGATCTTTTTTTTGTTACGATTGTAGTTGTTCTATTAACTGTGCTACTATGAATAGAAAACGTATCCTTATTATTATAAATATTACATAGTATTGTAATGTTTTTATTTTCACACTCGGATTCAGTTCAGTTCTTGAATTTATTTAAAAACACAGTCCAACACTCTAATTTATTTCCACTACTTTAGCACAATTTATATTCACAAGAAACTATTTACATTTTATCTTAACTATACAATACGCCCGACGAAAACTGAATGCCTCCTATCGCCAGCTGTTCAGATTTATATATTTCTCTTCGAATTGTCTGGTAAGTCCACGAACCATCGGGAAACTCTTTCATGTTCTGGAAGCTTTATGGGAATTCCCAGTAACGGCAGCGGTCGGCCTGTTGAGAGAGAAAACATTTCGGATTCCCAGAAGTCTCGGAATAATGGCCCTTCCACGAATTGGTTGATGGCCGATTGCACTAGCTGTCAGATGAATTCTCGTAACAGTATATTAGTATCTTGCTCCTACTTTTTTACAATTCAACTTTATTCTACATAATTGCTTGTATCCATTTTTGACCGTTTTTTCCACAATTTTTTAGAAATTTAATTTCAGGTGGAAGAGAGTTGAATATGCGATAGCCGTAATGTATCTTATTGCTAACCGACCTAAGTCTAATGGGAATTTGAATATTTTTATTTTTATTTATGCTGTTCTAGTTAGTTCTTGATAATGGTATAAAATAGATTCAGCAGCAAATGACTGTTTCATATTAAGTGTATTTTCATGAATTACAGATCAGTTTTTATTAACAATTTTTAATAATCTATCTTGTACTTGTTGTAGGTGTTCTAAATTGTTGTTAAGGGCACCCCCCCCTCAAACTATGATGCCATAGTTCGCAATGCTCTGAAAGAATGCAGAGTAGAATATACGAAGTACCTAAGAATTCATGAATTTTGATAGTTTGTGAAATATTTAGATTAGAAATTTGGTTTTGTTTATTATATAGTCAATATGATTCTTCCATCTAAGTCTGTAGTCAATTATTACACCTAAATACGTGCAGAACTCAACCTTTTTTATTTTCTGACTGTATATAAATGTTTATATCTTTTGGTATGCTATTGGAGTAGTTTCCGAACGTCATGAACACTGTTTTTAGGGTTCCGTATATACAATATACGGATACCCTTATAAAATCACTCCGGATTTCTGCCTCTGTCACATCACAGCAATTTTCTCCTAAACTACTGGACGGAAGAGGTTGGAATTTGGTATCAATGTATAGTTTGGGGACCTGATCAGGACTACATATCGTAAAAGAAAAAAAATTGATTTTAGGGGTACTTCTGGGGGGAAAAACTAAAAAAATCGACCGTTCCCCCCATGATCTCCGAAACTACTTAGCCTAAAATTTTGAAAAAAATCGTAAATATAGAACGTTGCCCGAACTTTACAGGAAAAATAAGGAGAAACCATTAATATTAATTTTGGGGGGCAAATTATAGAATTAAATAAAAATTTAAAAATAAAAAAAATCCAAACAATCATGTAATATATCAAATAAAAGGTCTCATTCTGAGGAACACAAGCATATTTTTTTCATATTTAAAAAAAATATATTTAAAAAGATCTTAACGAAAATATACCAAAATTTACCCTCCCCCTCTTATTTCCGAAACTATGAAACGTAAAGTTTTGAAAACAATTAGAGGTAAATATAAAATTGAAATTGTTTCTAACCCATCATGTTATATATCAAATGAAAGGGCTCATTACGACGAAAACAAATAAGTTTTTTCATATTTTTAAAATAAATAATGAAAAGATATTAACAAAAATATAAAAAATTTTGTCCACCCCCCCTTTTTTTTCCGAGACCATAAGCTGGAAATTTTTTAAAAAAATGGAGCCCCTCACCTGACGTATACTGGAAAAATAAGGAAAAACCCCTAATATTCAGTTTGGGGGGCAAATTATATAATTAAATGGAAAATATAAAATTAAAATTGTTTCTAACCCATCATGTTATATATCAAATAAAAGGTCTCATGATGAAGAAAACAAATATATATTTTTCATATTTTTAAAATAAATTAATTAAAAGATATTAACAAAAATATAAAAATTTTTACCCTTTCCCCCCACTTATCTCCGAAACCATGAGCTGAAAAAAATGGAAGTATAGCCCCTCACCTGAACTTTACTAGAAAAATAAGGAGAAACCCCTAATATTCATTTTGGGGGGCAAATTATAGAATTAAATGGAAAATAAAAAATTATAATTGTTTCCAACGGGTTATGTAATATATCAAATCACGGGGCTCATTATGACGCATACAAATATATTACAAAAATATTTAAAAAAATACCCATTCCCCCCGTTATTCCCCAAACTATAAGACCTATTTTTTTTGTTTATTGGATAAATATGAAAAAATCCCTAATTCTATTATTTGGCCCGCAAATAATAGAATTAAACGGAAAATAAATTATTAGAAAACCCCCCATAGTAGTTTTAGGGACAAATTATACAATTAAATTGAAAATAAAGATCCATTTTTCAAACGCATCATGTAATATATCAGATAAAAGGCTCATTATGTGGATTACAAATATATCATTTTTTTAAATCATTTGTTTAAAAGATATTAACAAAAATATTAAACATCACTTAATTCCCACTTTAGAAACTACACTATTTAAATTTTGAAAAATATATTTTATTTGTATTTTTTAATAATTTGAATGACACATTTAATAATTTATAATTTAAAACTTGACCTATTTTGCCCTTTATCTTCCAATCGACAGAGCCTTAAAACTCAGACGGTAGATTATAAAAGACTTCTCTGAAAATTTATTAGTAAAATAAAACTCTAATGTTAATTTTTGTAAATCCTGATGCAGATAAAATAAAAAGTCTATGTGTGGAAAATCAAAGTATATATTTTTTTATAAATTTAAAACGCTTCCTTTAAAGGGTTTAAGGGTAAGTATAAGAAAATGCACTCATTTCCTGCTTGTCTGAAACTGGAATATTAGAATCTTGATGGTGGTACGGAACCCTAGGTATGCGAGTCCAACTCGTACTTGACCAAATTATTTCAATATTTAAAGTCAACTTATAGAAAATAAGCCACTGATTTATCTCCAGAAACATTCATTTTAGCTTCGACTTCAGACCAGGTTTTTCCTGTAGATATGACTGCAGTATCGTCAGCAAATGATATTATTACATTTGTTGGGAAAGATTTCAGCATTTACATATATTAAGAAGAGTAAAGTACCCAAAACAGTCCCTTGTGGAACTCCAGTTAATATGCCCGAATGCGTTTGTCACATTATTAACTTTTACTCGCTGGAGCCTATTGTGGAGATAGCTAATTAGTAGCTCATGAGCTTTACCTCAGACACCATAGTTATACAGTTTATTAAGTAATAACTTGTGGTTGATTGAGTCCTATATTAAAAAAAGTTATAGCAATTGGGTTACTTTTGTCCTTTTACTATAAATCATGTTTGTCAAGTGGTGAAGGGCATCTTTATTTCCTATTTTTTCTAAGAATCCGTACTGCCTCTGTGATAAGATCATGTGTTTGTTGTGGAACTTGCTAATCCTAACATATATGATTTTCTCAAAGATCTTTGCTATTTGATTTGATATTGGTCTGTAGTTTGATGTGATGTGTCTGTCTCCTGATTTGAAAATAGGAATGACTTCCGCCTTCTTAAGTGCTTCTAGCCAGATAGAGTTAATAATGCATTGGTTTAGTATATAAGCTAATGGTTTTGTAATAAACTCCGTTAATACTGTAATTGTCTCTGTATTTATATTATCCACAACTCCATTAGTATCTTTCAGTTTCTTAATTATGTTTGTTATCTCAATATGATCTGTTGGACCGAAAAATATAGAATTTGTATTGAAGGGGGGCAGTTTGTTGATTTTATGCTGAGGGTGAAGAATTTTTTGGTTTAACAGAGACCCTATATTGCAAAAATAAGTTTTCATATTATTCGCAATATCTTTAGACCCAGTTATTTTTTTTTGTTTTCGTTATAAACGTAGTTGTTTGTATTATTTGTAGAGTTTTTTTGCCATGTTTGTGATTAATGATGTTTCATAACTTTTTGATATTCTTAGAATTGTTATGTATTACTTCTGCATCATAAATTGTTTTTGCTGCTTTTATTACTTTGTCTAATATTCTGGTGTACTCTTTAAAAGTATTTTAATTTTGTATATTCATCGGATTAGATTTCCATAAAGATAGTCTTTATTGTTACAAGAAGTTAGTATGGCCCTTGTTATCAATTTTTTACGCGGGTGATCTCTTGCCTTCTTGTTCTTACTCTTATTATTTTTTTTTTATCTGATATATGCATTGATTCATTAGGTTTAATAGTGATATAAGTGCTATTTTTGGATCATTGATTAACAATACGGAATTCCAATCAGTTTTACTGACTGTATTAGTGAACAGTTTATAGTCACTATAGTATTTTGGTTTGATATCCTTGATTAATTTAAGTTTATTCATGATTAAAAATAAGGGATAATGATGAGTGAACAGATTGGATAGCTTATAGGTTGAAAAATTAAAGGTATTTAATTTAACAAACATATTGTCAATACATGAGCCCTCATTAGGATTATTGTCGGACTGTCTGGTTATTGTTTGGAAACCGGGCACAAAACCACTTTCTAAGGTGTTCTTGGTTCTCTAGTTCCATATTTCTCGTATCTATGTTAAAACCACCAATAATTATGTTATTTTTTGTTTTAGAATTTTTTTATTTCATTGGAAAATTAGATTTTGGGTAAGTCATGGCATCTGTATAAGGCAGAGATTTCAAAATCTCTCATTCCAACTTCAAGTTCAATTCTAAAATTTATTATTTTAAGTCTACCTAAAGTAACTATTTGAGTATCTTCTGTCAGATCATCTCTAACGTAAACTATTGTACCGTCCGCTTTGTTTATATTACTAAAGTTATAATATGATTTATATCCAGGAATTGAGTATAATTTCTAATTTGGAATATGCATTATATTTTAACTTTCATTTACACCATCATTACTTACAGTCTTACACTTCTTGATCGTCTATGTGGGAATTGCAAAAGAAATACACCATTTTAATTAGGTAGAAAAAGAGTCGGAATAACATTTCACTTATAACTTACTTTTATTAATTTTATGTATTTATATTAAGGAACTATTTACACGTGTGGCTGTACCGCTATCTTACCCGGAAGTTATATGGACTTCCGGGTTTTCTATAATAAATATAAGCAGGTTTTATGATTTTGTGAAAATTTGGTTTTCCGATAGGGGCAAGCGGGGTAATTCTTTAAAAAAATTCATTATTTCTCGGGAACCGAACATAATATGACAATTATGATATTAATTCTTTAAATTAATAGATAATTAATGTGAAGTTTTGCTATAATTCAATTAATGAATTTTTAGAGAACTAAAAAAGACTTGTGTGAAAGTATATATGCTCTCCACCTGAAAAGACTAGAACGAATTTAATCATTTATTGTAAATCACGTATTCGATATGTGTTAAGAGGCATATTTATTCATTCGATGAGAATTGATAAACTATATCTTTAATTTAAATGAATGGAGACATTATTTGTTATTTTGCCAATATTAAATTTATAAAGGAGGTGGGGACTGAAAAGTGTTAAGTATCTGATCGCAAGTAAAATCTCAAAAAAATAGGAAAGCTGAAAAAGATTTATAAAAGGAGAATAATTTAAAAAAAAAACATTATAAACACTGAAATGTTAAGAATATTAAATCTGACATCCTTTGACAAACTCTGGGTAGTGACGTATTTTTAAGGTCAATGGATGGACCATATTTATATAATAGCTGTACAGTGAAAAACCCACATATTGTTGTCAAACTTGCAGTGACCTACAGCTCATACACTGCTGGAGTAAACCTCCCTTATAACTGCTGGAATAAACCTCCCTTATATCTTGCTCTTAAGTACTTTTAACTAAACAGTCCTGTCTAATCGTTTCAGAAAAAAAATCAATTCTATTTGAGATATGAATAATTAAAATACGTTGTGTGAAACTATTTAAGAAAATTTCTGTAAAAACTGTATTAAAAATGTATTAAAAATACAGGGTGTATTGTATATGTATAAGTGAGACAGATTTCAAGATGTGCTTTCTAGTGTCATTTTATGACGATAAGTTCCTATGAACATATGTCCGCAAACGCTTCGTTACCGATGTAAAACCTGTTGGAATCTTCAGATTTTTTCAGTTTTTTCTTCTTACTACTAAAGTTTGCGAAATATTAAGTTGATTTTTAGAGCAATAATGCCTCTATGAAGTCTTCCTTATAAGATTGCAGAGACGGTCATGAAAATCTACAGGGTGGTAAATTTTCTGGGGTCACGTGTTCTTTCTGCTCTTACATTTTTTTTTCATTGTACCAATGACAATTAACAAAAATTCTAAATGAATCTCTTATGAATTTGCAACCTTTTCATTTATTTCTTTTTTTTCATATCTGCTCCTGTTTTGTGTAAAAAATTATCAATTTCATGTGTACCATAGAAACAAACAATCCTTCTGTTAATTATTTTTCTAGTAGGAGGATGTCACACTAATTCCTCTTAGTGACAATTGTTGTTAATTTACCCTCGTTGATTTTTACTGACACACAGTGATAGTTGTGTGTGACAATTTGCATCACACTTTGTTTAGTCTGCTTCATAAACAGGTAGCTCCTCAAGAAAACGCGATTGTCGTCGTCGCAGGGATATTAGAACACTAGAATTAGAAGAATCTGTATTTAGAAAATTGCTTTGCAGCAACATGTTGATCATATGACGGTATTTGCCATCTTAAAGAAACAGTTGTTATATCCATATTATCTGCAACAAATCCAGGCACTGTTACCTCGTGATTTTCCTAACGGTGTCGCAATTTCGTTTTGGTTGCTAGAATTTGTAGAGCATATTTTGTTCACAGACGAGGCAACAGGCAATCCAACAGAAACATACTCCCCTACATCTATAAAAATTGAGTTTCATATATATTATCACATGTACGTAGTAACCTTACGATGGGTTCTTAGAATATACTGTAAAAGTAATTGTAATTTACTCACAGATCATCGTCTATTATTATTAATTTGATTTGCAGTAATCTTAGATTTGAAAAATAGTTAGATTTGCTGCAGCTAATGGCTAAAACCACAAATGTAATAAAACTTATATATTAAATTAAATATTTAGAACTATATCATTCAACGTATGACGGCCATTTCAAACCAGGCGTTCTCGTAAGATACGCTTCCTTGAATGACAAGTTCTAAAAACTTCTATATAGTTCGTTTATTTTCTGATTCCAGCAAGTTTATCCTGAAAGAAAAAATAGCGAGGAGAGGATGTACAGGTACCATTATGGATACCATGCGAATTCACAACAACCGGCTAAATTACCAGCAATTAACAACAGTATAGAAGTGCACAAAAATGTAAGTGATATACAATCAATACAATTGTTCCAGTACATAGTTCGTTTATTTTCTGATTCTAGCAAGTTTATCCTGAAAGAAGGAAGATGTACAAGTACCATTATGGAAACCATGTGAATCTACAACAATACGCTACACTACCTACAAATAGCAACAGTATAGAAGTGCACAAAAATGTAAGTAACTTTAATTGCATCAGTACAGAGTGTATTTTTACCTCATGTTTATGAATAATATTATTTTCATGCATTACTCCTTGTGATTAAGAAATTAGACTTTCATCAGATATGACCGGTAGCTAATTCCAGACGAGACATATTTACCAAAAAATATCTCTCTGGTTAACGTTTGATTGAAAATGACGTAATGTTCGGAATATAGCTGTATATTACAAAAAATAAAGTGCCACAAATAAGCCCAAAAAACTAAGAAAATATCTTCTCCATAAAATAGATGATAAAAAGCAGCAAATGGTAATATAATTTCCAGTGTGCGGTAGAAGAGTGATTCTGAAAAACTTCTGTGGGACCGTTTTAATATACAATCAATAAAATTGTTCCAGTACATTGCTAGAGGGACACCGCTTGCTTTTTAATAGGTGGTGGTGTCTAAAAGGCAAGAAACGGACTTAAAACTCAGCAAAGTGTTTAATACAAACCCCTTTTTTATGGTGGATCAACTTTACACTCGGATGTCGTTCTGACAAACTAAGAAACTTCACGATCAGTCATTTGGCAGGCAAACCAACAGAAACATACTTTCCTACATCTATAAAAATTGAGTTTCATATATTATCACATGTACGTAGTAACCATACGATGGGTTCTTAGAACATACTGTAAAAGTAATTGTAATTTACTCACAGAAAATCGTCTATTATCATTAATTTGATTTGTAGTAATCCTAGATATGAAAAATAGTTAGATTTGCAGCAGCTATTGGCTAAAACCACAAATGTAATAAAACTTCTATATAGTTCGTTTATTTTCTGATTCTAGCATGTTTATCCTGAAAGAAAAAATAGTGAGGAGAGCATGGACAGGTACCATTATGAAAACCATGCAAATTCACAACAACAGGCTATATTACCAACAAATAGCAACAGTATAGAAGTGCACAAAAATGTAAGTAACTTTAATTGCATTAGTAAATAAAGTGTAAATTTACCTCATGTTTATGAATAATATTATTTTCATGCAGTACTCCTTGTGATTAAGAAATTAGACTTTCATCAGATATGACTGGTAGCTAATTCCAGACGAGACATATTTACCAAAAAATATCTTTCTGGTTAACGTTTCATTGAAAATGACGTAATGTTCGGAATATAGCTGTATATTACAAAAAATAAAGTGCCACAAATAAGCCTAAAAAAACTAAGAAAATATCTTCTCCATAAAATAGATGATAAAAAGCAGCAAATGGTAATATAATTTCCAGTGTGCGGTAGAAGACTGATTCTCAAAAACTTCTGTGAGACCGTTTTAATAAACAATCAATAAAATTGTTCCAGTACATTGCTGGAGCGACACCCCTTGCTTTCTAATGAGTGGTGGGGTCTAAAAGGCAAGAAACGGGCTTAAAACTCAGCAAAGTGTTTAATACAAACCCCTTTTTTATCGTGGATCAACTTTACACTCGGATGTCGTTCTGACAAACTAAGAAACTTCAAGGTCAGTCATTTGGCAGGCAAACCAACAGAAACAAACTCCTCTACATCTATAAAAATTGAGTTTCATATATTATCACATGTACGTAGTAACCTTACGATGGGTTCTTAGAATATACTGTAAAAGTAATTGTAATTTACTCACAGATAATCGTCTATTATCATTAATTTGATTTGCAGTAATCCTAGAATTGAAAAATAGTTAGATTTGCGGCAGCTATTGACTGAAACCATAAATGTAATAAAACTGCTATATAGTTCGTTTATTTTCTGATTGTAGCAAGTTTATCCTGAAAGAAAAAACACAGAAGAGAGGATAGACAGGTACCATTATGGAAACCATGCGAATTCACAACAACAGGCTACATTACCAACAAATAGCAATAGTATAGAAGTGCACAAAAATGTAAGTAACTTTAATTGCATTAGTATAGAGTGTATATTTACCTCATGTTTATGAATAATATTATTTTCATGCAGTAGTCCTTGTGATTAAGAAATTAGACTTTCATCATATATGACTGGTAGCTAATTAAAGACGAGACATAGTTACCAAAAAATATCTTTCTGGTTAAGTTTTGATTGAAAATGACGTAATGCTTGAAAAATAGCTGTGCCTCAAAAAACTAACAAAATATCGGTTTAACCTGTATGCCATTATAATATAGAGTGGCTTCCCAATCAAATAGATATTAAATAACAGCAAACGGTAATATAATTTCCAGTGTGGGGTAGAAGACTGATTCTCAAAAACTTCTGTGGGACCGTTTTAATATACTATCAATAAAATTGTAAAAAAAACCTTTTTAATCCTACATCAACTTTACACTCGGATTTATTTCTGACAAAGTAAGAAACTTCAGGGTCAGTCATTTGGCAGGCGAACCAACAGAAAGTTACTCCCCTACATCTATAAAAAATGAGTTTCATATATTATAACATGTATGTAGTAACCTTACGATGGGTTCTTAGAATATAGTGTAAAAATAATTGTAATTTACTCACAGATAATAATCTATTATCATTAATTTGATTTGCAGTAATCCTAGATTTGAACTATAGTTAGATTTGCGGCAGCTATTGGCTAAAACCACAAATGTAATAAAACTTCTATATAGTTCGTTTATTTTCTGATTCTAGCAAGTTTATCCTGAAAGAAAAAACAGTGAGGAGAGGATGGACAGGTACCATTATGGAAACCATGCGAATTCACAACAACACCCTACATTACTAGCAAATAGCAACAGTATAGAAGTGCACAGAAATGTAAGTAGCTTTAATTGCATTAGAATAGAGTGTATATTTACCTCATGTTTATGAATAATATTATTTCCATGCAGTACTTGTGATTAAGAAATTAGACTTTCATCAAATATGACCGGTAGCTAATTCCAGACGAGACATATTTACCAAAAATTATCTTTCTGGTTAAGGTCTGATTGAAAATGACGTAAAGCTCAAAGAATAGCTGTATATTACAAAAAATTAAGTGCCACAAATAAGCCTCAAAAAACTAACAAAATAATAATAAAATTAATAATAACGGATTATGGTATATTATCATTTATTTGATTTGCAGTAATCCTAGATTTAAAAAATAGTTAGATTTGCGGCAGCTATTGGCTAAAACCACAAATGGAATAAAACTTTTATATGTTTTCTGCTTCTAGCAAGTTTATCCTGAAAGAAAAAACACTGAGGAGAGGATGGATAGGTACCATTATGGAAACCATGAGAATTTACAACAACACGCTACATTACCAACAAATAGCCACAGTATAGAAGTGCACAAAAATGTAAGTAACTTTAATTGTATTAGTATAGAGTGTGTATTTACCTCATGTTTATGAATAATATTATTTTCATGCAGCACTCCTTGTGATTAAGAAATTAGACTTTCATCAAATATTACCGGTAGCTAATTCCACACGTGACATATTTACCAAAAATTATCTTTCTGGTTAAGGTCTGATTGAAAAAGACGTAATGCTCGAAGAATAGCTGTATATTCAAAAAAATAAAGTGCCACAAATAAGCTTGAAAAAACTAAAAAAATAATAATAAAATAAATAATAACGGATTATCGTCTATTATCATTTATTTGATCTGCAGTAATCCTAGATTTGAAAAATAATTACATTTGCTGCAGTTACAGTTCTAAAACCACAAGTGTAATTAAATTTTCATAAAGTTGGTTTTCTGATTATAGCATGTTTATCCTGAAAAAAAATGCAGTGAGAAGGGGATGGACAGACACCATTATGGAAACCCTGAGAATTCAGATCAATACGCTACATTACCAACAAAAGGCAGTAACAGTTCAGAATTGCACAAAACTGTAAGTTGCATTAGTAGGTATAGTGTGGATTTACCTTATGTTTGACAATTATATTATTTTCATGCACTACCCGTTGGGATTGGTCTATTTGGACTTGCATCGGATAGGTCCGGGGGCGAATTTCAGATAAGACATCATGATCAAAAAATACCTTTCTGTTTAATGTTTGATTGGGAAGTAACCTAACGCTTCAAAAGTCAGTTAAGAATTCTTGCATTATGTAGATGTGGATGTACTGCATCTTGCTAAAACACCATGTTCACTACATCTGGAACAGGCATAAGTTCGGTTGAGTAATTTTGTAATATCTCAAGATATCCAGGTGCAGTCAAATTATCATAAATAATGTAAAATAGAACATTAAAACCCCACCTCACTTAATGGCGCAGCTCACCATTCAAGAACGGTTTTTGGTGGACACAATACACGTTGTGGATGTTAAATACCTCGCAATTTGCAAATTTGCTTTCACCAGACCACACATCTTTTTTTCTACTAAAACAATCTTCTCCTGTTAAGGTCACCACAACTAAGTCCTTGACTATATATCTATTTTCTGCACATGAACGATACTGTTTAAAACTTTTGTGAGCAGTCGATTTAGGCACTTCAATATTATTTTTCATTTGACGAAGGGAGAAACGAGGTTTGTCGATAACACTTTGTAAAACAAGATTTTCAATATTTTCATCAGGTACGCACTTTATTTCAAATATGTTTTATCGCTGATAGTACATAACTCGTTCAGCCTTCTCAGGCACAAAATGTAACAATCACACATATCCATTTTTTCTCAATTTTAATATTTTTTCATAATTAATTTCATTGAAGAAATAATAACTAGGTTAGTTAAAAAATATCACATTTATTTTGACATATTGAAGCAAAAAAATAAAGTTTTGACACAGGTATACATAGCTATGCCAACAAACACGCCATTTTTTCAGTCAATTAAGTAATAAACCTTTTTTAAAAAATTTACATTTTCTGTCCTACAAAGATAGGCCTCTTAAACATGGCTATTTTTATTTATGTACTATTAAATGAAGTATAAATCCAATATGGCGGCCATAAGAAATAACAACGTGTGCTATGGTTGCAAAAAAATCTAGAAGATCAAAAATAAAGTCATTAACATGAAGCGATTTGCTGTAGTCGCCAAAACAAAACTACCAAGTTTTACCAAATTTGTTTACAAGATGGCGGCTATATTACAATTTTTCGGAAACCATATTTTTTACCTTTTATGATATATAAATCCAATCTGGCGGCTATAAGAAATAACAATGTTGGCAAAAATCCAGAAGTCCTAGCAAAAATTCGTTAACGCTATTCGATTGACCGTCGTCGCTAACACAAAACTACCAGATGTTATAAACTTTTTTAAAAAGATGGCGAATACACTGCAATTTTTGGAAAACCATAATTTTTATTTCGTTTTTTTTTTGTCGATATTTTGAAAACCCGTGTAGGTATTCTTAATTTCGACACAGTACCTGATAGAGGGTGGAATAGTCCAACTTTTTTCTCATTTAAGCCACACTCTATCTCTTGCCGTTTCGGAAATCCCCATGTAGTTGCTTTTATCTCTGGCATACATTGTATTTGTTTCACGAGACAGTTTTCTAACAATGATGTTATTAATTTCAGTGTTGTGCCAAGCCAAATGAGAAAATGCACAATTTTGCATTAGATGGTGGAGATCCATGGACCCAGTATAATTACAATCCAATCTATAAAAATATATTTAGTCAAGGCATATGTAAGTGTCTTATAAGTGATGGTGAAGATCCGCTGACCCGGAATAATGTCTATCCAATCTATGGAAATGCAATAAATATACTCTCCTCACATCAAGAAGTATATAAGAGATTTATAAATGGACACCTGTTTTATAAGGAAGAATTCACTAATAGTTACGATAACATGGACTCCTATAATTCTGAGCAATGTAGTCCTGTTAACAATGAAACACCTCCACATGATTCCAGCGACTTTTGTTCACATTCGTCAACTTCAATTGTTTCTACGGACCAAGAACGACACTACTACAGTACTACCTCTGAACAACCCGAAGAAGCTTGTAATAATGAACTGCCAAAGTTTCCTAGTCCCGAAATTAAGTTCACAGATGTAAATGAGGAGTTCATCTTATCCATGTTAGCAGGTATGATGTTTTATTGTAAACTAGTTGAGAAAATGAAGCACTGCATTACCGATATTATGTTCAGCAAAATTAGATTGGTGATATAATAGGTGAAAAATTTGGAACCATTTGTGATTAAAGATTTTTTACAATTTGCTCTGGTGTATGAGAAAAATGCACCATCTCTGTAAATTGGTTTAATGATTCACTATACATAGGCGAAAAACGTAAACAACTAGTGAACTAGTGTTCAATAGAAAGTTTCATAATTATTAAGAAACAATACAAAAATAAATTGAAAAATTTAAAAAAAAATGGCTTATGGACAATTCATTTCTTCGTCAAATAATAAATCAGAAATTTGCTTGATAACTTTATTTAACAAAATATCGACTTCAATTCATAGTAACAATAATGACACTAAAAAGTAAAAAAAATACTTCAATTAGATATTTAAAATGAAAAACATTATATTCTATAAAACTGCGTTTGAAGTTGCTGCCAAGCATAAGAAATACATATATACACTGAAGACGCATGAGTTGGAACAAATTCATTTAAAATTCAGGTGTTGTTTTTTTTTGAAAAACGCTCGGACACGTCGTTTTTTTTTTAGACTGCGGTTTTTGTGATGATAAACTCACTTATACATGTTGGGTCAGAAATGAATTGCAACCATCAACTTCATTTTTTCAAATGGAAACATTTGTTTTATTTTATTTTTTAATTCTGCATTAAATTTTAAGTATTTTTCATGTACAATGTCCTATACTGAAAATTAACAGTTATTAAAAAAATTACGTTTATTTCAAAATTGAATAAAAAAAACATCAACACAGCACTTGTTTATTTTCAGAGAAACTGTATTACAATTTTACTTCAAATAAGTAGTTGTCAAGTGCAGTTGTAAAGTTTCAAAGTATTTAACTGAAAAACAGCGAATAGAAATTTTGACGATGGTAGGATATGGTGACAGAACTCGAACACATGCTGAAGTTTGCGAATTGTTTAATATGAAGTACCCGGAGCGGCCTATTACACGATCGGTAGTTAGTAAAATAGAAAAAAGTTTTATAAACAATTACAAAACCAAATATCTTCCATAAGATACACAATTAAATATTTTGGTCGATTTATAAGAAAATCCTCACAAATCCACTAGGCAAATAACCGCAGAACAGTCAATAAGTAAATCTTCTGTTCTAAAATGCTTGCATAGAAATAAGTGCTACCCATACAAAGTTTATTTAGTTCAGGAAATAACTGAAGATAATTTGGACCGGAGAGTAGAATTTGGGAAATAATGATGGATAGACGCAATGCCAACCTGCACTTTTCAAGTAAGATAGTTTTTTCCGACGAGGCAACACTTTGTTTGAATGGTTCAGTAAAGAGGCAAAATTTTCGATATTGGGCATCAGAAAACCCTCATTGGATTATGGAAAGTCATACACAGTTTTCCAAGAAAGTTAACGTGTGGGCCGGAATTGTGGGTACTTCAATTGTGGCTCCTTTTGTTATTGAGGGAACACTTAACTCGGAAAAGTATTTAGACCTATTACAAAATGACATTGTACCGTGTTCAACAGAACTTTACCCGAAGGGTAAAAACCCCAATATACTGACAGATTTGTTATAGTTCAATACTTCAATAAGCCGGAAAATATCCAGGAATTAAAGAAAAGAATTAGGGCCGAATACAAGGAATCCTGCCACAAACAAAAACAAAATGAAGTGTTACGAGAATTTGAAAACCGTATAATCAGTAAGTTAACGGTCAACAATTTGAACATTTAAATTGCTGTATTGATGTTTGTTTATTCAATTTTGAAATAAACTTATTATTATTATTGTACATGAAAAACACTTAGAATTAAATGCAGAACTCAAAAATAAAATAAAAAACAAATGTTTCCATTTGAAAAAATTAAGTTGATCGTCGCAATTTATTTCGGGCCCACCCTGTATAAATGGGCTAATCATCACAAAAATCGCCGCCCAAAAAAAAGACCGACGTGTCCTAGCATTTTTCCAAAAAACCAACAGTTGAATTTTAAATGAATGTGTTCCAACCCAAGCGTCTTCACTGTATATATTTGTTATAGTACTCCATATTGCTTGCAGTGGAGTTGTTAGGGATCAGGACTAGGTAAATAATTGCTTTCAACCGCTCCACAGGGTAGATAGATATAAACTTTATGGGGTGTACATGTTTCACTTACATTGTGCAAGCATCTTCAGCACCAAATAAAAATTAACAAAAAAATCAAAATAGGATTGTCATAGTAGTATTACTTGCTAGAGATCAGGAGGTAAATAAATACTATCAACCTCTCCACGGGGTACATGTAATCTTTATTATGTTTCGCTTGCTTTGACTAAGTATCTTGAGCATTATATATATAAAACGTATGACTACACAGAAAATTAAAATTTGAACAGATAAACTAAATGTAAGATATTGTGGTCATTAGACTCACCTAAATTAAAATACAGTTAGGAATTAATAATTAACAACAAACATAATGGGCCTTTCATCTCTTTTGAGACAAGTGAGTAGTGTCCTGAAGCACATTCAGGTGGCAAGAGTAAGGAAGTGAACGCGGTGTGTAAATTAAGAGCAATATGACTGGTGAGAAGAAGATGAGTATACTGAATCGTTTGGAGAGGGTAGGTGTAAATTAAAATACAATTAAAAAATTAAAAATTAACAATACACATTATGGGGCCTTTCATGAGCCTTGTGAGGGGTAAGGTACAAGGGATGGAAGGTCACATAATATGTGTTGTTTAATTTATTTAATTGTATTTTAATTTACTCATAAGTTTTTTATATAGTGCTGAAGATGCTTGCACAATGCAAGTGAAATATGTACACCTAATAAAGTTTATATCTACCCTGTGGTGAGATTGAAAGCAATTATTTACTTAGTCCAAACGCATATACATAGGAATATAAATGTTGTCAATAGCACTTCTGACTTTTCTAAAGACTTGATGTAATATTTTCATGGGAATCAGTCATTAAAAACATATATGCTATTGAGTATTACGTTTCGGTTTTATTTATGAACTATCATCAGATGAGTAATCAATATCTTAATAAGTTAGACAAACATGTACTAAAATATATTATAAGCCGTTTTATATGATTTCTAACTAAAACTGAAATGACTCAATTCCTGCTATTAATTAATGAAGCTATTTATACGCCATGTTACAAATATTTTTCTCCGGCTTGGCACCACCTTCAAACGCAGTTTTGTAGAACATATAATACCTACTTTTCGTTCTAAATATCCAATTGAATTATTTTCTATTCTTTGGTGTCATTATTGCTAATAAGTCGGTAATTTTTTTAAAATTATTTATTTTTTGCTTTTTAGTGATGTATTAGTGATTTAATTAACTTTATTTTATAACAATTTTCGTGACTGACAAAATAAGGGTACCTACTTTACTATTAGACAAAATTCATTTTTTTACGGATCTCTTATAAGAATAAAAAAACTGTTTTATTGTAGGTTTCGGATCACGCAGATTATACTATGAAAACTTGAAGAATATATATTTTTAATATTAATATTATGTTAATATCTGGGTAACAGGACTTCACTTCTAAATTGTAGATTTCGTAAAAAATGTGGGAACTTAGATGCAAATAATCGGACATTTGCTATATAAACAAATATTTCCTAAGATGAAACGAATCAGTTTAGTTTTAATTCTCTAACATTTTTAAAGACACTCTTTATAACTAGTCCACTTCACAATATACTTCAACCTCTCTATATATGTTTATGAACCACCGATTATAATATTTGTTTTTTAAATTTTGTGAACCACCCTAGATAACTATTAAACTTTCTATTGTAAACATCATGTAAAACTACCTATAACACTTTATATTCCAAGCATTAATGTATATCTTCGACTGCCTATGAGCCACCCTATAAACACTTTTTGTTTTTTTTTAATTAAGCTCTACATTTCAGCCATCATTATGCATACAACACCTTGTAGCATACCCAATAAATTATTTATTTTTCAATTTTTTTTTAAACATGCTGTATATATCTACAATTATTCTCCACTTTCTATCACAACCACTCTATATATGCACCTATCTATGAGCCACAAATATAGCATGTTCGCTTTAACATTTTTTAAATCAAACTGCATAACTATAATTCTATTCCGTTATGTATTTCATCCACCCTGTACATGCATCTGTCAGGGGCTACTACAAATTGAGAACATTAATTTGAAAAGCGGTTCATTAACAAATATTTTGATGAAATTCCAATATTTTTTCAATTAATTTCATCCTGGACTTTCAATAAGATTGATTTAATGTTTTAATATCTCTGCATTCGCCAAATATTAGAACTCATTAAGAAATCTTTTAACAAGATTTTTCGTTTTTTTGCAATACCAACGACTCATGGCATTGAAAAAAACTGAACAAAATGTGGCCAATCTGAAAGTTTATTATATCACATGAAAAAATAATGATCGAAATCGGATCAAAAATACTTCCGAATTGAGAACCTCCTCCTTTTATGAGGTCGGTTAAAAAACCAACAAAAGTTCGCAGACCAATTTTCTGTTATTTTTGTTGGTGTTGCCGAAAATATTCCTTACTAGCAATATCAGATCTACATAACACCAGTCACGGAGGAGGAATTTTCAGAAACAATCCGAGCTTTAAACAATTCTGACTGTCTGGATACAAATGAAATCAATAGTATCAATATAACCTTTCATATTATATTATAACAATTCACCAACCTCTATCTTTACCACTGGCATTTTTCTGACGTCTTTAAGTTTTCAAAAGTCGTTCCTTTGCGTAAGAAAGATGATAATGCTACTTTCATAAAAATAATTGAAGCACTAATCAAGCATAGTTTAGTCCCCCACTTTGAAGAAAATAACTATTTAAGTAATACCGATGTTAATTTTAGAAAAAAGCGTTCAACAACACAAGCTGTTATAAATGTTGCTAATAAAATTTAATTACAACGGAGTTAGACGATCTTCCGTATTTAAACCTTACTTCAAAAATAGATTTCAAGCCACTTATAATCACTCTACATCTATATTTAAAATATAATACGGTGTTCCTTAAGGTGTCCTCCTTGGACCTATATTTTTCACTATTTACATCAATGATTTGCCTAAATTTATTCATCTATTTAAATCTGTGATATTTGAAGACGACACAAGTTTTGTGAATTATGACAACTATTTAGGTAACCCCATTAAAGTTGCGGAGGATAAAAAACAAACTCTGAAAAATGGTTCAGTACCAACAATGTTATTGAAGAAGTATAAATATTCCAAATTATGAAATGTAATATATATTTATAATTTATTGATAATTACAGTTTAATACAAGGTTTAAACATAAACTAATTAGATCATATAAGGTCTACTTATTACATATTAAATATGTAGATAAAATATTAAATAAGGGACAATCCTTCATATTTTATCTATATATAAATATGCAACAACAAAACGGTTCAGTACCATTTTCTCCTCCGTTGCTCAACTGATTTTCTATATTTGGTTTTGTTTAACATCTACTGACGACCTTCAGTGCAGAATGCCAAAATTTATTTATAATGGTGGTTCAGTCGCTATATAAAAAAATATATTATTTGTGTTCATACTGGGATTGCTAAATAAATAACAGCAACATTACGGCCAGATTGCTTGAACAGAATATCATAAAGATTGATTCGAATGTTGAAAGACAAACTAAATTAAACGTTAAACAAAAACATTTTGAACCTTCTCTAAAGTTATTGTACACTATCATTCTATTGAAATAGAACCCACAAAAAAATATATTACATAAATATTAAATAGTATATTCTCAATTTATTAATCTCAATTTCAGTTCACTGAAAAAAAAATGCCATCAAAAATAGATGTAGTTAATATTAAATAACAATAGGTGCTTTGTACTTCTTTATAGTCCACATAAAACACAAAATCGTCATGGGTTACTAGGTAAGTATGTATAACTCAACATAATGAAATTGTACTGAATTTTAAGCTATATAGTAGTTTTGAGGTTTATGAGTATCTACTTACGTATTGTGATTGTTTGTAATGTAAGTGTAGTACACGTTCAGACTAACGTTTAAGTTATTTTGCATTTTCTTCCTACGAGTTGAAATCGTAATTGTATAATGTCTGAATAAAGATTCTAATAACTCCTATTACCAACTTACATATAATTTAAAAATATTGGAATTTTTTATATTGAAAATCGTATTGCAATGTTTTTTTCACACTCAGGTTCAGTTCAGTTCTCGGATTTATTTATAAACACAGTTCAACTCACTATAATTTATTTCCACTACATTAACATAATTTATATTCACACAACTATTTACAATTTATCTTAACTATACGGCAGTCGAATACTGAATGAATGCTTCCGTCGGCTCTCCGTATTTATATATTACTTCTCGGAATTCTTCGGAAAGTCAAAGAGCTGCTGAGACCAGATTAGATTTTCCGACAATTGCATCAAAGTAAGCCGCCGACCTCAATGCACCAGCCGAACATTTCGGATTCCCCGAAATATCGGATGAATGCCCATTCCACGAACTATCGGAGGAATTCCCGTCACATTGCCCCCTTCTTAAGACCATTTCGTTCCAGAATTTCCCAGGATCCTTCCTGGTGTGGCGATATCTGCAGGACTCTCCATTTCATCAACGGCAAGTTTGGTGAAAGTAACAGTCTTCGAATCTGGGCTGCGAATATTGAGACAGCATACAAGGATGTCGATGCAACTGAATCGAAAGATAGTTTCCATCATACTTCTCACCACCCTACAATTCAGTCCATCCAACCCACAAGCTATATTTGGGACCGCCAATTTCATCAGGTTCTTCTTCATCATCAGAGTCCTCAATTCTGCCAGACTCTTCCAAAGAAGGCTATATGTTGGCTTGTCCTGCGAGAATGTTTTCGTTACCATATAGAAGATGTCTGTGGTACTCACTGGTTGTGTACCTTTTATTTATTTTATTTTATTTATTATAACACTATCCAACAATGCAAAGACGATATAGGAACAGGGAAATAACATATAAATATAAAAAATAAGGACAATTCGTTACTAAACATTATACACCAGATTAATAGAAAAGGTGCTTACTTTTTTTTATTACCCTTATGGAGGAATTTAAAATGTCTAATTTTACAGAGTTACAACTTTCGGACATAAAATAGAGAGGTAAAAACTTTAAAATAATAGTTCTTGGTTTCGGTAAATAAAATATATTATCAGTACGCGAACTTGGTCGAGGAACATGTAGAGGTAATTGATGTAAAATGTCACTGCAATCTATTTGGTTACTAAACAACTTGTATAGAAAGACAACTGAGTGAACTCTTCTCCGATCGTGCAAACTAAGAAGCGAGAATTTCTTCAGTATCTCAGATTGAGGAAAACCTATGGCAGGGTATGAACAGTCAATTTTAAAAGCTAGAAATTTCAAAAATTTCCCCTGAGTATTTTCGACCATCTCACTGTACTTATATACCCTGGGTGCCAAACCAAAGCAGCGTATTCAAGCTCAGATTTCACAAAGAATTACCGTTTTATTCTTTTTGTTGGCCAAATTTTGAGAACTTTACACTCCGATCCGTTCACAGAGACTGACGCATTTTGCTTCAACACATAATCAACTAACACCGATTCATTCTACTTACAACACATTTCAACTCTTTATCTTAGTATGGACATCTTTCAAATCTTTAATTTCATATTCGTCACTTAGATCCGCACTAACCATATTTTTAAGCTTTAAAATGTCGTGTTCATTATTGCATCCAATCACTATGCACGCTTCATTGATATTCTTTTCACTTGATATATTTATCTGCGACTCTATGGGCTTAATCTTACTTAAAACTTCCATTTTCGTTTGGGCATTTTTTTGAGTCTAATTTTTAGGTTTAATAATTACTGCAGATTTGCTTTTAAGAGCGGTTAAGGAGGTTTTTGATGAACTGTTGTTGTCAAGCATAGTTACACTGGAGAACTAGCAATGTCCTTCATTTTTTCATCAGTATAGTTAGGATAGGCAGTTTTGATTTGCATATTGATTTCATCCAATTTACACGCCGCTAGCTTTCATTTTGTCAGTTGTTATCTCCATGTCCTTAACAGCTTCATTAAGACAGCTGTATACTTTTCGCAATTCCCTAACTAAACGTTTAACTTTACCAAAGCTTTTGAGGATGTCGGCAGGAACACCAACGCGGGTTGCAAGAAATTTTTTGCTACAGTAACTATTGCAGGAGATTGTATATACCCTTCTGCTTGAGAATTTAGATTTGCAAAATTTGTTTTAAGAGGGAAATTTTTTGAGGTGAATTAGCGCTTGTGCGCATTGAACATAAAGAGACCAATTCAATAATCTTGAGATTTGAGATAAGGAAAATAGGTGTTGTCGTATATCATTTGGAAGCCCTTTTTAGGGACTAAACCGTCATAATAAAATTGTTTATTGCAATTTCTGTACATTTAATAATAAAAGAGTATTAAATAAATGTATAGTACTATACAATGCCTCTAAAGCAAATGTTCAAAGTGTCTCTGACATGGTTCAGCAGAGTCGGTGTTATCTGACGACACTCCGCTATAATTCATTGGCGTAGTTCGTCCAGATTCCCAGGTTGAGTCATAAGAATTTTGGATTTATCATGTCCCCACAAATAAAGGGTTCAGATCAGGTGATCGGGCAGGGCATTCTATAGGACCTCTTCTTCCAATCCACCGACCAGGGTATTCCAAATCGAGGTATTGACGAACAGGTGTGGCGTAGTGAGGAGGAGCTCCATCTTGTTGGAAATGCAATTGCTCTTCATGCACTAGAGGATCATTTTCTAATTTTTCTATTATAAATGCATTAATTTCATTTTCCAATATATTGCGATAAATGTTACCATTTAAATTACCAGCAATAAATAAATAAATTAGATGATTTCCCAAAATCCCTGCCCAAACGTTTAGTTTTACCGGATGTTGACTATGAAATAAATGAGGATTTCTATCGCTCCAAAATCTACAGTTATGTCGGTTAACCTCCCCATGAAGTGAAATAGTGCAAGAAATTCAGGTTTTCGATCATACGCTGGGTCATAATTTCGCAAAACTCTTGCCTTCAATCCCAATCTCCTCATTCAATTCATGAAATAATTTAATTTTGTACGGATGGAATTTGTACTTATGCAAAATTCTAAAAACATTGTTTTGCTAATACCGGAAGCTGCACAGATTTGCTGGACAATGTAGCCATAGCTACCCCTTCATCATTTACAATTTCAATGGGACCTCTTTTTTTATTCATTAATGAGACCGTCTCAACAAATTTAAAATCTACTCGAATGCGTATTTATGACGAACGTTACGTTCGGGATGGTTTTGGTTAAAAACCCTTGCAGCAGATCGAGCACAATTTTGATTTCGGTAATAAAGACCTACCAGCTCAACACGTTCTTGCAATGTGTATACCATAATTATCTTTTAAATTTTCAACGAATCAGTAATGTAATAACTTGACAGATAAATGTACAATGCTTCAAATGATGGAATAAGGGTCAGAACAGATAAACAAACTTGCTGTAAATATCAGCAAAAAATAATGTAAAATAAATGAATGTTTACATTTAATGTTTTTCTTGTATTGTGTGTTATTACAGGGTGCGGTAGTAAAACAGAATGGTTTAAAAGCGTACTATACAAGAACTCCTTTTTAATACTTTTCCATGCAGTAAAAACTTTTAATCTACTAAATGAAGAGCAATTGCATTTCCAACAAGATGGTGCTCCTTCTCACTACGCCGCACCCGTTCGTCAATACCTCGATATGGAATACCCTGGTCGCTGGATTGGAAGAAGAGGTCCTATAGAATAGCCTGCCCGATCACCTGATTTGAACCCTTTTCATTTTTTTTTGTGGGGACATGTTAAATCCAAAATTGTCAGCCTGAGATTTTGGACGAACTACGCCAACGAATTATAGCGGAGTGTCGTCAGATAACACAGACTATGCTTAACCATGTTAAGACACTTTGAACATTTGCTTTAGAGGCATTGTATTGTATTGTAAATTCGTTTTTTTAATACTCTTTTTTTATTAAATGTACAGAAATTGCAATAAAAAATTTTATTTAGACGGTATAGTCCGTAAAAACGGCTTTCAAATGATATACGACAACATATATTTCCCTATCTCAAATCTCAAGGTCATTGAATTGGCCTGTTTATGTAGAATGCGCGCAAACACTAATTCACCTCAAAAAATTTCCTCCTCAAAAAAATCATGTTTTTTCTTATTGCAATATTTTTGAAAATAACCAAGATATTCAAGATGTTTCGTTTGAGATGGAATACCCTATATATGAACATAAGGATCTATAGTAAAACAAACAATATGAGCTGAAGAAATAAAACCAAATATTTTTCGATATCAAAATCACTGGGTATCTGCAAAATTTTATTAAAAGGACATAATTTCTTAGATTTCGCTTGCATTTCATGCTCCTTTTTCAAATGCACTATCCTTGACATCGTTAAAAGTTCGTAAATTGACAAAACACAGATGTTAAAAATATTGTAACACAGAAGTTAAAAATTCAACTTCAAACAATTCTTCGAATAGATTATTTATGGTGGTGCCTTCATTGCCTTAGACTGCAACGGGCTGTTTACGGTTTCGAAGGGAAAGTACCACTATCACTCAATCTACGAGACTATTTTGATTAACTTTCCGCCGTGTAAGTTGTTCACAGAACTGTTTTTCGATACATTCTTCAGTACTTAGATCCTTTATATAGTGATTAATTTTTTTCCGGAAATTATTTATTTATTTATTCAGTTTAACGTATAAATTACAAGATTTTGTAAGAGCGCTGTAAAAACGTGACCGATTGACCGTACCGACGGACCTTCCATAGTGATTGGAAATTGCTCTCTTTGCTTCTGGAACTGTCCGTACTTCTTTGCCAACACCTTGGCTATTCCTCTGAATATCCGAAGATCTCGAGCCACACAATGAGCCAGAGCATATTCTATGGGGACCTCAAACAGGTCTTGAGGTTCGGGGGAGTACAGTGCCATAAACTCTTCGCAGGTCATGCCTTCATCAGGTGTTTGGATGCTTGCTCAACTTCGCCATCATGACTTCCGGCATAACTAGCTAACCTGTTGAAATGTACTACCGTTGGTTTTCCTCGAGGTAGCTTCCTTTTTCTGTAGACAACATCGTTGATTTTGTTTACAATTTGGTACGGCCTCTCCTAAAAGCTCTGTGACTTGGGCGAATATCCACAACAACGTTGCGGATTATGCAACCAAACAAGATTATCAAATTGGAATTCCCCGCCTTCGGCTTTGATGTCGTATGCTTCCTTCATACGGGCACTGGCATTTTCGATATTTAACCTGACTCGTTGATGGATGTCGTTCATCTTTTGACGTAACTGGCTGACATAGTCTTCACCTGCGGTGTCTTCTTCTGAGGGACATCCAAACTTCAAATCGCATGGTAGTGTTACTTCTCGTCCCATAATAACACTGGCTGGGGTCTAGCCGTGGACTCGTATACAGGCGAAGGGTACGCTATTAGAAACAAGTGATGATACTGATCCCAGTCTCTTTGGTAGTCAGAGACTACCTATGACCATTGACGGTTAATGGTTCTATTCATCCGTTCCACCATTCCATTAGATTGCAGGTATAATACTGTCGTCCGTGGTGTTGATCTTCTAGAGCTTGCAGACGTCTTGGAAAAGAGTAGACTCGAAATTTCTACCTTGGTCTGAACACAACTCCAAGGGAACACCAAAAAGAATGATCCATTCTTTGACAACGACATCAGCAACGGTCAAGGCTTCTTGATTCGGCAAGGCATAAGCTTCTGCACATTTGCTGAAATAGTCCACCACCACAATGTACTTATTTCCGGAGTCAGATTCAGGAAATGAGCCAGCAACTTCAATGGCTACTCTTTCAAATAGACTGCCCACATTATATTGCCTCATGCGGGGTTTTGCTCGCTTCTGAGGCTCATTAATTGCTGCAGACAACGTATATTTCAGGCACCAATCCATTACTTCTGCTTGGCAGTTTATACAATAGAAGCGTTCTCCCAGGGTTTTCGTTACTCCCAGATGTCCTCCAGTTGCACCATCATGTAGTTCTCGCAAAACCTCAGGCTCCAATTTCTGGGGATCACAATCTGTTTTCTGTCCGGGTCCTCTATGGAGTATCTTCACTATACGTTAGTCGAATACTGAATGAATGCTTCCGTCGGCTCTCCGTATATACAGGGTGTAAATAGTTTGAGTGCATATATTTTAGGTAGAAGTAGTATACACCAAATTAAACAAAAAACTCTTATACCACTATGGTCAGTAGGCCTTAATAACCAAGAAAATCCCTAAAACATATTAAGTAAATTATTGTCAATCCGGCAACGTCGCTCGCGTTCGAAGCAGATTCACTCTTAGCGCGAATAATAAAGGAATGACTACGCCGACAAAAAAATAAACACCTGTGTTTTTGTATTGACTGATGATATTGACCTTAGAATTAAATAAAAATGTATGAAATATTTTGTTGAAAATATTTACGTTTTTAATACAAGGTATTGCAATTAGAATTTGTATTGGCGGTTTCTTTTATGCAATTATACAAAGTTGGGTAAATATGATATTCAACTCAAGAGATCTGTATATGTAGTTTTTTACCAGTTAAATTATTCGAAGAGTCATTATTACTGATTTAATTAATATTATTTTTATTAGACAAGTAAATATGTAATCCTACTTACCGAATTTATTATAATGATAGAACTGAGTTGAAACAACGGATTATTCACAGCAAATGTTCAAAATGCTCACCATTACTATCGACACAAGCACGACACCGTTTAATCCAATTCTCACGTATGCGAGAAAAAATTCCTGGAATATTTCGGATTTCGTCAGCAGCGTCAAAAATGCGTTGTCTAAGGTCATTCTCGTCAATATTTGGAGTCGTGTAAACCTTACTTTTCATGTGTCCCCATAAGTAGAAATCTAAAGGATTTAGATCAGGAGATCTTGCTGGCCAACGTATATGTCCGTTTCGACTAATCCAACGACGGGGAAATGTTCTATTTAAGAAGTCGACAACTAGATGACTTGCGTGGGCAGGTGCTCCGTCATGTAAGTACCACATATTGGAACGTGTTTGTAGGTTCACTTCATCTAACAAATCTGGTAGCGTGTTGTTCAAAAAATAAAGGAAATTCTCACCTGTCAAACGTGCAGGCAGTATAAATGGCCCAACCAAGTATTCACCAACTATTCCAGCCCACACGTTAACTGATAATTGGTGTTGAAATACTGACTGGCGTATTTCGTGCGGATTTAACTCAGACCACGAATGCGTATTATGAAAATTTATTATACCACTCCTATTAAAACTTACTTCATCTGTTGTTAAAATATTGTTCACAAAATTAGGAAATTGTCGATGTTCTCTAAGGAACCAACGACAGAAATTGAGTCTTGGTTGAACATCATCAATTGAAAGCCCTTGAACCCGCTGCATGTGATATGGATAGAGCAATTGTTCCCGTAATGTTCTATGGACAACAGTGTGAGAAATTTGCAGCTCACTTCCAATACTCCGTGTGCTACGATATGGGTTGATGTCGATAAGGTCTAGTATTTGATCCTCAGCAGCTAAGATACGATTATGTCGCTGTGGTCCGCGATTGTTTATTTGTGGTATTACACTACCTGTTTCCAGAAGCCTCTGGGAAACAGCTACGAATGTCCTAGCATTGGGCAGGCGTCTGCTTGGAAACCTTTCCCTGTATAACATTCTTGCTATTCTGCAATTACGTCTGCTTTCCCCATAAATTAAGAGCATGTCATGTCTTCATTATTTATCACAAATAAATACTGTCGCACTATTCTTAATTTTCGAACTTACACACTAATCACAACCGATTTTATTTATTTACAAAATATGTTAAATGGAAAGCAAACCACCTTCAACGAACTGAAGCAAGCCCTTGTATCTGACCCTATCTTGATCTACCCAAATTTCGAAGAACCATTCCTGCTCACTACTGATGCTAGTGCTTTTGCAATTGGAGCGGTTCTCTCACAAGGCCCCGTAGGAAAAGATCTTCCTATAGCATATGCTTCCCGTACAATCTGCGGTGCAGAAACTCGATATTCCACTATCGAACGGGAACTGCTAGCTATTGTTTGGGCAGTCAAGCACTACAGACCGTATCTTTTTGGGAGAAAGTTTACACTCCTGTGTGATCACCGTCCGCTTACTTGGCTCTTTTCGATCAAAGACCCTGGCAGTCGTCTAGCCAGATGGCGCCTCAAACTAGAGGATTATAACTATAAAATCGAATACAAGCCTGGCAAGGTAAACTTGAACGCAGATGCTCTTTCCCGTATCAAAATTAATCACTTCAAACAATGCACCGACTTTCTTTCAAAGATAAAAATTTTCGCAAATAACGAAACCGACCCAAAACAACCCGATTCAGGTACCAGTCACGATAACTCCGACGACTCCGACAGCGATCAAGAACGCGATGATCCTGACGAACGCATGACAACAGAATTTAATCGATTTGTTCAATTGTATAAAACCGAGTCGATAATCGACTATTCAAAAATAGAAATTTCTAACGCCCAACTTCTAGACAAATCTCACAAACGAATAGTCACTTTCTTCTGGCAAAATAAACTCAATGACTTGCATGACAAAATCATCGAAGATATTTTCGAAGAAGACCCAAACTTCACTACTAACACTCTAAACGTTCTAGCCAGCAAAACTGTAAGGCGTAGAAAATATTTAATTGTCCCTTTACCCTTTGATCCTGGAACAGTTGTTGCACATCTATTCAACATTCTCTATAACAACCAAGACCAGTTCGACGAATCCGAAACTTTTTGTATTGAAAACAACGTAGAACTACCGATTCTTGAAACACTATCCTTTATACTTGCAGACAAAGACGTAAAACTTAAAATTTGTCAAAATATTCTGACAACCCCTTCTCAAGACGAGATTCCCGTTATACTGCAGCAGTACCACTGCGGCAAAAATAACCTTCATCGTGGAATTAACGAGACCATCCGAAGCATAAAAGAAAAGTATAATTAGACTGGACTAATCAAAAGTGTAAAGCAATTTATTAAGTCCTGCGAAACTTGCCAAAAGTTCTGTAGAAAAAACTTAAGTGCTCCTTTTGTCATAACTGAAACACCAAAAACGCCCTTCGAACGTATCAACATTGACATTTTCGAATATCCAACCAGAAACTACGCACTGACTATTAGGGATGAACTCACCAAATTTACTCAGGCCTACCCAATTGGTGACAAAAGAGCTAAAACTGTAGTAAACACCCTACTAATATTCTTCCAACATTACGGTACACTCCTTCGCATCCATTGTGATTATGGACGTGAATTTGATAACACTCTCATAAGGGACCTGTGCGAACTATATGACATAAAACTATCCTTTTCAAGTGTCCACCATCCTGAATCAAATGGCTCTATCGAAAGGTTTCACTCGACTTTAGCGGAAATGATAAGGGCAAATACAGCTGAACATCCTGACGAACACCCATTCAACGTCCTCCCCTACGCAGTTATCTGCTACAACAACACTAAAAACAAGACCACTGGTTTCACGCCATACGAACTCATCTTTGGGCACACTTCTAGTAGACCCCCCGAAACAATATACGATCAGGAAAAACTCATTTCCAAATATGTTAGGGACCTTAACAACAGGATGAACTACTATTATAGACTTGCCCGCGCTAAAACCGACCAACAAAAACAAAAATCTAAAGTTAGATTTGACAAACATGTTTCGACTAACCAACCAGAATACAAAGTAGGCGACAAAGTTTACGTGAAAGAATCGCAGATTAAAAGCAAATATGAAAACAAATTCAATGGACCTTTTGAAATTACCGCGATTAGAAAAAACTCTGCCACAGTTATAAACTTACAGACTAACCAAATCAGTAAAATTAACTTTGACAGACTAAAACCATATTTTTAATGAATCCCTTCTTTTCAGATTCTGTGGACTGTTTTCAGTCGTGAACCTCCAACAATACTCTCTTACACCCGTTAACAATACAATAGGAGTTTTCTTCCATGAAGAAGGCACACTTAAAATTTCAAACGACAAATGGACACTTCTTGTCTTCAAAAACCTCAGCCCTTTCAGAGGTGCTATTTCAAATAACGACGCCATACTAAACCGAATTATAGAGACAATTAACGAAAACACAACTAATACAAAATCATTTAAACCAAAAATACAAACACATGTTAGCCTCTTGAAACAAATTTCTAAATCCGTTAACTCTAAATATACAGATATCTTCGCTGACACTCAAACTTACCCTACTAACAGAAGAAAACGCGGAGTTATTAACGGACTGGGATCAGTTTGGAAAGCTATTTCAGGAAACTTAGACGCAACAGATGATGAATACATAAATGACTGTATAACTAAAATTACTAAAGACCAACACCAAATTCAGGACTTAGTAAAGAAACAAATATCTGTAACAACCTCAGTCATTACGAGCCTCAACAACACTTTACAAAAATTTCAATCCGAGGAGAAACTATTCTCGAACAACATTGAAAAAATAAAGCAGTCAATTTTATACATTTCAAATGATCTTGATTTTCATGAATTTCAAATCAATATCTTGGATCTGTGTGAAAGCCTAATGGAGAGTTACATATTTATCGAAAACATAGGTCGATCATAACCTCAGTAGATTTGGTCGATTCCCTTCAAAACATTTCTCAGTCACTACATGAAAATAATTTACCACTTCCTATTTACAGTTCAAATGTTGCTCAGTACATTGATTTGATAGAATTGGAAGCTTTTCAAATCAACACTAAAATCATTTTTGTACTCAAAATTCCTTTAGTTGATCCTGAGATTTACACCCTTTACCACCTTTATCCGATCCCAATTTTCGATGATCGAACAGGGTTTCATCAGTAAGACAAAATTTATCGCGAGAGACGACGATTCGTTATTATACACATCCTTCGAAGACCTGGGTGACTGCAAGCATTTAACTAAACATCATAAGATTTGTTCCAAAGCTATATCACATCCAATAGACAAAGATGCCATCTGCGAAGGTCAGCTTCTCAGACAGCCAGCCACATTCCCAGCAACCTTCAAAACTTCTATATTCTATGCGGAAGAATATAATATACAAGAGATCGACATAAACCTCTGGTTGATCTCAATTTCCAGACCACTACCTATAACCATCAAATGTAAGGGACAAGATGTCGTAACGCAGACCATCACGACAAATTCGCTATTGCAAATCAAGTCCGATTGCAATGCCTTTATTGACAACATCAGGGTACATGCTACGAGAACGTCAAAGAACATCCAGAACATCACCTTCAGAAATCATCCAGTGAACATCCCGTATAACTGCTGTGACGGCATGCCAGCCGCAAATCAACTTCCCAAATTAAAACCCCTACAATTGCAGGATTTAGATGTAACAGATCTAAATGTTGCCAACCATAAGCTTGCCCAATATTCAATGGAATTGGAAAAGCTCATGAATCAACCACCATTGGAAAAGCATACATCATGGCTCACAATTACCACAATCACATTAACAGTAATTGTGATTATGTTCCTTTGTATCAAACCAATCAAGAGAAGATTCAGAAAAACCACTAAGTCCAGCCTCGATGCCGAGTCAGCTCCACTTCCAGGCCCATCAAAGCCTAAGTCCACGGGAAAGCTGCACAGCCTCCTAGATCCAGCCCAATATATGGAACTTCAGAACTTCCCCTAAAAGTTGATGATATACCATCAACCTTTTTATATGGATGGGAGTTGTTATATAAGTTTATAACATGAACTTTGGGTGAACTTATGTAGCAACTGTATTTCATCGTTCCCAGCTGACTCAGCGAACACGTGCAGTGTCAGATTACAGCCCCGCCGAGCATCCGTGGGAATCGCCGTGTCGACAGTGCCGATTCAGCATTCATTAGGTTATATATTGTAAAATCTCTCTTGTTTGTTATTCATTATTACTCTGTCTGTAGTTAGTTTATATTGTTATTTTTCATTTTATATTTCAAACGTTATATTTTTTGTACAAGTTAAATAAATCTTTTTTAAAAACTCAATTTTGAAAAGTGTGATATAACATATATATTATAATTTAGTTGGGTGTTTGTGGGTGAGTCGGATGTTAAGACTGGCTATTACGGAGCTCATTCTGGAAAGCAAGTGCTATCATCGTGTTGGTTGGGACACAGGGGTGGTTCTCTATTTTTATAGCTTCGCGAATAGTGGATAACCTAAGGAATTGAGAAATATGAACGATTTACATCATTGTATTATCCTTCTGCCCACTCCTTCAATTAATTGTCATTTAATCACAGAATTAAAACTTTTACTCTAAAATGTATGCATTCAACTACACTACTGGCACTAAATCATAAAGATTGTTTTTATGATGTTATAAGAATCAATAACTCGTTAAAACTTTTGGTAATTGTTTTCTTTTTTCTGTAAAAAACAATTGTTACACAGTAATAGACGAGAACAAGAGAACTTATTTTTGCAAAATGTGTAACCACAAATATAAACGGTATTCGTCCATTTACAACCACCAGAGGTTCAAATTAAAAGCAAATCTAAAATTACATTTTGCCAATGTTCATGATACATTTTAATAACAAATAAATATTTTTTAAAGGAAAATGGTGCTTATTTTTATTTTATCAGTTTAAGTTTCACATGCCCCCTTGCTCGCCCAGGGCATAGTCTCCTCATACATTTTTGTCAAAAAAGCCGTTGTGATCGCCATCAAAGATTTCATCAAATTATTTGCTTAGTCACTCCAATTGCCATAAAAGCCGAAACCAATTCTGAAATATTATCGACCAAATTAAGCCCTAAATTAAAATGGGTTCCTGGGAATTAGATAATTAACACAACTTTATCCTTGAATAATTTTTGAAGGGATGAAATTATCCAAAAAAAAAACATCAAAGACCGTTTCTGTCGAGTGTTCAATTTCCTAACAAAATGTGTATTTATTTATTTATTTATTTATTTAACCAGTAAAATATTACATATGTATTACGTTACAATAGCAAACATAGTACAACAGTAATTCCTACAGAGGTATAGTAATACCTGTGCGTAGGACACTGGAAGCTTACAATCTAACAGAAAATACTTACGGACTAATTGACACCATTTACCTACTATAATTAATTAATTTGTATAATATATATATACATATATATACACATACATACTCATATATACATACATATATACACGCACGCATATATACTTAAGTTTACCCATCCAAAATAATATGTTACAGCAATTTATATTTAGATAGTTTAGAATTATTTATTGTTAAATATTTTCAGATATCCAAACCTTGATTTTCTTTTTAATATATTTATTATTAACTATTGTTTTTAAGCCGTTTGGTAGTCGGTTAAATACTTTGATAGCCACTATGTAATTATTTTTATCGCTACTGCTTTTACATATTTGTGGTAAAAGAATGCTTTTATTCCTAGTTCTACTAGTAGACATTTCATATTGATTTTTAAGGTCCTTGTAATGGTAGACAATTGCTTCTAATCGGAATAATTGGGTTAAATTTAGTGGGTTATGGTTTATTGCTAGAGTATTTTTGTTTATAATTTTTAATAATCTATTTTGTAGCTTTTGTAATAAATTTAAATTGTTAGAAAAAGCTCCTCCCCAAGCAATTATTCCATAGCTTATAATACTCTGAAAAAGGGCATAGTAAATTACCATTAGGGTTTTAGTTCCCATAAATTTAGTTAACTTGTAAAAGATAAACGAAAGATACTTTGTCTTATTTATTATATATTCAATGTGATTATTCCATTTTAAATTATAGTCAAATATGATCCCTAGGTATTTACAACTTTCAACTCTAGTTAGTAACTTGTTTTTAATTTTAATTTCCAAAGTAGTCGGTACACTATTACAATTGTTTCCAAAAGTCATATATACAGTTTTGTCAATGTTTAGAGTAAGCTTATTTTCTTCTAGCCATAAGTTTATTTTAGTTAGGCTTTCATTCATTTTATTTTTAGCTTCATCCCATGTATTTCCTCTAGTAATCACAGCTGTGTCATCCGCATATGATACAATCTCATCATCAGCCATTTCTTTCAAGAGATCATTAACATACAGAATAAATAGTAGAGGACCTAATATTGTACCTTGCAGGACACCTGTTCTGATTTCTTTATAATCACTTACTACGTTATTCATCTTAACTCTTTGCTGTCTGTTGGATAGATAACTACTTACTAATTTGTGAGCATTTCCTCTTATTCAATAACAATAAAGTTTACTTAGTAAGATCTCATGATTGACTGTATCAAAAGCCTTAGTCAAATCTAGAAAAGTGGTAATAATTGGTTTACTCTTGTCTAGGGACTTATAGATTATATTAGTTATTAAAGCTAGTGCATCTTTAGTTCCTAATCCTTTTATAAAACCAAATTGTTTTTTAGATAATATGTTACATTTTTTTAAAAAATTAAAAAATCTGTTGTATAAAAGTTTCTCAAAAATTTTTGCTACATTTGATATTAATGATATTGGTCTGTAATTTTTTACTTGACTTTTATCGTTGGCTTTAAAGATTGGAACTACTTCGGCCTTTTTTAAGTCATTTGGCCATACAGACAATTCAATACATAGATTAAAAATATATGTTAATGGGTCAGCTATATATTTGGATATAGCTTTTAAGGCTCTGGAGTGTATATCATCAACTCCACCAGCTTTATCTTTTAAATTATTTATTATGGTTACAATTTCCTCCTTAGAAGTAGGATCTATAAAAATACTATTTTGATTCATATCTGGCATGTTAATTATATTGTAAGGTGAGTTGTGTATCTTTCGACTTAAATTTATTCCAATTTCACAGAAATATTGATTCATATATTCAACGATACTATTTGAGTTATCTATTCTAATATTTCCATCATTAATTAAATAGTCTATTTTACAATTTTTTTTATATTTTCTACCCAATTTTTCATTTATGATATTCCATAACTTTTTGTTGTTATTCGAGTTTTTCTCGATTGACTCTTTATCATATTTAACCTTGGCTTCAGCTATAACCTTATTCAATATTTTTTCATAGTTTTTATATTCTGCCTTTAGTTCTTCATTCTCTGGATCTAATTTCCAAATTTTATATAGTTGATCTTTAGTCTAACACGAGTTCATGATAGAATTTGTAATCCATGGTTTTCTAGGAATTCTTTTTGAACGGTTTACTTTGTTAGGCTTGTATTTAGACTTATTGATGCAGCTCTTAATTTCCTTTATTAGTAACTCAGTTGCTAGATTTGGATCGCATAGTAGGAATTTATTCCATTTTAATTTACTTGCAATATTTTTTAATTTTTTGTAGTTAATATTGTAAAATGAATTATCTATTTCTTTATTTATTTGTTCTTTAATGGCAATAAAAAGGAGATAGTGGTCAGGGAACACAGTACTCAATCTACTGGATTCAAAGTTAAGACTATTTATTTTGATAAAGATATTATCAATACAAGATCCTCCTTTTTCGTTTTCAGATGGTCGGGTTACATCCTGAAAGCATGGGGAGTACCCTTTTTCCAACAAATTATTCAAATGTTCTTGGCTTACAGTATTTAACTCTAATAAATCAATATTGAAGTCTCCTATGATAAGATGATTTTTCGTATTTTGACAGTCATTTAAAAATAATTTTAAATCTTGTATAAATTCAGATTTTGGTAGGTCATGCGACCTGTACATAGCTGATATCTCAAAACTGATTTTGTCCCCTATTTTAAGTTTGGAATGTAGAATACTCAATCTTCCACTTTTCCTAGTATATGTAGTCTCATTTAAATTTTCATTGATATATACTACAACACCATCAGCTTGATTTATTTGACTATTATTATAGAAGATTTTGAAACCTGGCAAGTGGTAATATTGATAGTATTCCAGATTCCATGTTTCAGTACATACTATTATCATGGGTTTATTTTTTAATCTTTCAATAAAGATTTGAAGTTTATCAAAATTTGAATTTAACCTTCTAATATTAACATATAGTATTAACTTATCATTTATATTTAAACCTTTATTCAAAGACGATAAGTCATTATATACAATTTCTTTTTGAAATAATACTAAATCTTCCTGTAGAATATCCATTTAATTATTTTGATTTAATTGAGCCTTACTGGTACTTACACGACTAGATGAGTTATTTAGAGACTTAAACAATTCATTTGAGCTGCTTCTTTTTCTTGATCCTGTTTGGATTTTATTTACTGGACCAAGGTATCTCGGTATGTTTGGCTTCGTGGGATAATCCGTCAAATCAATACTTTTGTTAATTTTGTTTTTTAAATATTGACATGTACTGCTATCAGTAGTCACATGAGCAGTATCATACCTTTTATTATACTCTTTATTGTGATAAGTACAATTTATACACTGCTTTTCACTAATTTCACAGTCTTTAGTTTTATGTTTTCCAGCACAATTTAGGCAACTTGTTGAGTTTTTGCACTTCACACCACTGTGACCAATTTTTCCACAATTATAACATGGTCTTATGTTGATGATATCGTAAACTTTGCAGCTCTGATACCCAACAAAAATTTTTGAACCATTTTCTTTAATACTTTTATATATTTCAGATGGAACTTCTACTATAGCACATTGCCATCCATTTTTATTTGTATACATATGTAAAACTTTACATTTCTCTTGGTAATTAATAAAATTTCTTGAATTTATGTCACACTCTAGTTTTTCTTGATCAAAATCTGCACTTTTATCTATACCCGTTATTTTCATTTTAGGTTTTAGTAATTTTTCTTTCCCAATTTTTTATGTTTTTGATAATGTGTTCTGTAGTATCATTTCTACATTATTTGCACTATCCTCATCGTGGCAGTTGATGATTAGTTCACCACCTGTTGTTAAATGCATACTTTTAGTTCGAACATCTTTCTGTTTTATAAGATGTTGGCCAACAGATTCCTTGATGTTACTCTTATCACCTTTATCCTTTTTTTTAATAACAATTTTTGGAATTCTCTTTATTTGTGTTTTGGGAAAATTACTTACGGCATCTGAGTAAGTTTTCCTACTCAGGCTAACATTATTATTTTCTTTTGCTATCATTTCCTTTAATAGTGCATTTTTGTCCATAAGTTCAATATTAAGTTGTCTTAATATTGTTATTTCCCTTTGTAGACTTTCCTTATCTGGTATTTCGAGATCTATTTTGGTCTCATTGTCTATTTCTCTAAGAATTTCTTGTTTAATTTCTTCTCTCTTCTCATATTTAATTTGTGCAATAAGTAGTTTTGTTGGCTCATTCAGTACTATCTCCTTAGATTTAGAATTTATGTCTAAATGACTATGATCCGGACAAACTACTAATGTCGGACTTAGAAATATGGGATCACTTAATTGTTTAAAATCACGTAGGTGATAATTATTGTTACAAATAATACACACCACTGTTGTCACCGTTTGTTTTGGATGACACTTATATATATTTTTTTTCTCTTCCTTATCAGGTGGTTTTTTACTCCCCGCCATCTGATATTATTGTATATGAATCGACTCTTTCCGATTAATTTTCAAGCGATTCCATTTTTTTATGGTACCCAAAATAAAAGTTCTTTTCGTTTAGTTGTCCCAGCCCTACGTCGCGTTGTACCAGATGTTTTGCACGTGTCGAACCTCCGGCCTGCCAGCCCTTTAACACTTGCAGATCCGTTTTATTTGCTTGAATTTAAAAATGGTAACTGTCCATTTTGTTCGTAACAAAAATAACGAACTAGTTGTGGTTAATTAATTTCTTCCGATTTATGGGATACTTTAGTCTGATTTTTCACAAAAACATTCACTTTTTGTTACTTTATTAATTTAACTGTTTCTGATTATCATCACTTTAGTTTAATTAGGATTATCACTAGATTTTTACGATCGGTGTAAAAACGTGACCTTCCCGACCGACGGACCGACCGACTATGAATTATTATTCTAGTTCTACATGCTTTCTGAATCATATTTTGGCATTCTTCTAGTTTCTTTTTAGGGTTTCATTGAGAAAAAACAACATCCTTGGGAAAAACGCAGTAAATTTGAAAAACCAAACATTTCAATGTTTTAACCTGACGACGTGGTAATGGCATTTCATAATTGCATTAGTCAAAAATTCATTACAAATGGAAAATTTTGAAAAGTCAATTTTCACAAATAAAAATAAAAGAACTTAATGTTGCAGGATATTAAATATATTTGTTTTTCTGTGAAGCCATGCCTGTGCCTACCTCTGCTCAGAAATTTATCATCTGAATAAAAGTAAAGCATACATTACAAAAAATTTTGCATAAAATAACGATTAAATTTACCTTCGTTTTCGAGATATACTAAAAAATAATTTTCAGCTCATAGTGTAATACCACTCCCCAGATTTTTCTATCTGAATGACCAAGTGAATGATTCATGCATTAAAAATGTATCAACGTTGTAGTTCCTCAGTTCTCTGCTTTTTAGGATATAAGCAACAGTCTACTTGTCTGCTACAGAAAAGAACCTACTCGTAATAGCGAAAATCCCAATAAATATATAGAATAAAAATAGTTAATATTTAGCATTACTAGAAATTATCTAATGAAAGACGACTAACTAAAATAATATTTATATTAGTACTGAAAGTGATCTCTTTGATTCAAACACCAATTAAATATTTATTTGTTACAGATCAGGCATCAGATTCTCAATGAATAAAATGTACACGAGAACCTATTTAACCCTCAGAGAGCGACGTGATCAGACCCAGCTGTCGTCATACATATAAGTTTAATGAAACTCAACTGAAAATATTAATAGCATAATAAATAGAAGGTTACAGATATAGTATAAAATTTTGGATTGAAGTAATTGCACATACATATGTAGACACTGATTCTGAAACTCAAGTCAACTTAGGGTGCATTAAGTAGCAGGTGTACTCAGGTATTAACAATATTTACATTACCTATTTAAACTTTTAAATAGATTTGTAAACTGTATTTATATACGTGATACGTGTGTAAATTAAGGTAATACAGGTATTATAGATTGGATTGTTTAATTATACTACCCAATTCCTTATAAGTAACTGAGAAAAATGTTGTATTTCTATCATGTTTTGAATTCCTGTTTTTTCTTTGAGCTTGCAATAGTCATCAGGTTCTTCACGGAAATAGAGACCGGTTTGGACCACTTTTAATGTTTCTATTTAGAAGTAGACCACTCTTAAAAAGAAAAGGATCCATATTGAAGTCTACACATTCTTAGTACATTTTAGATGTAGGAAAAAGGAGAAAATAACTAAAAATGAAAAGTTACAGAACAGAGAAATCAGAGTTTTCTATCAGAGAAATCGAACAAAGTGGAACAGAGGACGCGGAGACTAGAGCAAGAAAATCCAAAGAGTTTATCGATTAGTAATTCGAGCGATACTTACATATAGAAGCGTAACATGGGTTCTTAATAAAACAGAAGAAGAGAAGATCGAAAGATGGGAAATAAATATGTTAAAAAGCATGTGCGGAGGCGTAAGAACGGAAAGAGGGTGAAGGAGAAGAAAAAATTAAGAACTAGAGAACTTATATGGTGAGCCCGAAATATCTAGATATGTACATATTTTAGAGCTTAAATCAACAAAAATATTTATTTTTATTTACTTTCAAATCGACTTTTTAAGAGCCTAGAGACTCAGATGGCTAGGACACATAGAGCGAATGAAATAGAAAACCGATAGGATGAAAAGAAAACGAAGACCTAGGTGAAGTTGGCTGAAGATCTGCCGAGAATGGGCACAGAGCAGTGGAAAGCCATGGCCGTCAATAGACATGAATTGGCGTATAGTCTAGGAATTCCTGTATATACTGTAAATAAAATAAATATGAAAATTGTTTAAAAAAATGTTATTCACGACCTAGGTTTTTAGGTCCTGAGGCGCCTCATAAATAAGTAAATAACATTTTAGATGACATAACAGGAAATTTGTGTTTTTAGATATATACAATATCAGCAAAAATACCAAAAATCAGGTAATAACAGTCAATCTGGAAGAACTTGAAAGAGTTTTATTCAAAAACATATATGTGGCGCTCCTAGGTTCAAAGAGTCCTATGGACTCAAGGATCCCACTTACGTCATAAAGGGAAACCTCTGAAATACCTTTTGAGCTTTCCCAGTATAGAGTTGTTTAGAAGGATATGACAGTTATCAGTTTTCTCCTAATTATCGGCAACCATATATGATGGAGTTCTACGAAAATAAAGGCGATATAATCGTCGTCATTTAACCGAATTAAGGCAGACTCTTTTAGTTGTCAGCAGAGTGGAAGGAATTGGTCCAGAAACAAACTTTTTTAAAGGTGTAATTTAATTCTCAGAAAATGACATACTGATTAGTTTCGGAGTTGAAAATTACAATTCCATCTCCAAAGTAAAAAACTACAAATACAACTCTATTACTCATAAAAGAATTTCTTAAAATACATGTTACTTACTTTAGCGCGCACTTGGTACTATATTTATTTATAATTGTTGCAGCTGTAACAAATAAAGTAATATGCTGTTTTTTTTCAGTATTTTGATCGTTTTATTAAAATACAAGTATAACATTAATCTTAATAAATTGTCAAATAATCAACTTTGTTCATATATTAATGATATTACTTATGTGTCATTAAAATTAAAATATAATTCTATATAGTTCTAGTTTACTCTTCTTTTATTTTTTCGATCTATCGTTTATTCTTAAATCACGCAATGATTCTGGAATCCCATTAAAACATCAATTGCGGGGATAATAAAAAAGAACTGGAATTTTCGACTAGGGCAAAAACTGTTTATCTGGACAAATATAGAACGACCAGAGAATTCGATGTAGGATATAGAAAGCAATGTAGAATTCCTAAGTTTAGTTAGTAGAGCGTACATGGTGTTATGATTTCGATGTGAATTGTATTCAGAATCAGCTGTTGTAAATATTTGATTTTTACATGTAAATAATGTTCTAGAAAGTGAAGTGATTATCAGTTTTTAAAATTAATTAAATTTAAACCCATGGAGTTTATTGCAACAACAGGTTACGAATGGAGTATATGAAAAATAACTCAGATCCTGAAAAAATGTGACATGAAGAAGAAACAACATCAAGAAGAAATTCAACAAAGGTTAGTGAAATCTTTTGATGAAAAACGTAAAACAGAATTAGACAACATTGTTTCCACGATGAACAATGAACAACAAAATTTAATTGAGGGATTATTCTCGAAATTTGAAGAAAAATAAGGACAAATTGAATTAAAACAAAGCCAAACTGAAGAAACATTTGAACAATTAATGCAAATAGTGGATTCCGACATAAGAGTAATAAACGGCGACATGAAGATCCTAAACAGCAATGTGGAGACTTATGAAATCAAAGTAGATGAAATCGATTCCATCCAGAGCCAGGTGAAATTTGATATCAGTTCCATTAAAAACACTGTACAAATTGAAGTATAAGATAAAATCAGTACCATCCAAAAAAAAGTGTAACCGAAATTAAACAATTACAAGATTACCGTACCGATGAATGGTTGTTCCTATCATTCCTCCAATAATTTCCAGTTTTATTATAGTTATAAGTGAAAATTAATTGATATCGGAAAAATCATTAATTCTTATAGAATGATTTTGTAGCTTAATTAATTAACTATTCTCTGTGTAAATCGGCAATAAAAACCAAAAACAACATAGACTGACAAAAACTATTACCGATTTATCGGTAAATTCTTGGTAAACAGTGACAGGACACTGAATTTTTATCGTAATAATGGTGTGTGCTAAGAGTAAAAAGATCATTAATGAAAATTGCCTGCGATAGCTGTAACCGAGTAGTGCATAGAGAGTGCTCTGACCTTAATGCTTCTGAACTTAAACTGGTGGAATTGAAAGGGAAGAGACTACTCCGTTTGTACTGTGAAGACTGTCAAGCCGGTTTGAAACTAATTCCAACTTTATTGGACGAATTTGATAAACTTGAATCAGATTTAAACACTATAAAAAATGAGACTAATAGTATAAATTTACAATCTGAAGCCTGAAGCTAATATTATGAAAGAAATTCATGAACGACAGAAAAGAGCGTCTAATATAATGATTTATAATTTACCGGAACAGGGTAAAGACTTGGATGATATCATTATCATTACAGATTCAAGCAACTCGAGCACATCGAACACATCAATTGTTAAAGTGACTAAGGTGGGTAAGCCAAATAAAAATGACGCTCGTCCACTTAAAATAGTCTTTTATAAAATTTCTGATGCAACCAATATTCTGAAAAATAAGAAAACTCCCAATGCGCGTTTAAAAATTTATATCGAGCCGGATATGACGCCTTCAGAGCGTGTTAAGATGTCAAGTTTGAAGGTTGAACTTCTGGATAGGAAAAACAATGGTGAAAATGTTGTAATTAAGTATTCCAATTGTATTCCATTCATCGCAACTTTAAACTAGAACTGCCCAATTTCACACATCACTTGTTATGCATCTACCAAAATGTCAGGGGGTTACATACCAAATGGGATGAATTTTATGCGTATGTAAGTGATGCAGAATGTGATATAATTGCCTTAACTGAGACATGGATTCAACCAACTGTAAGTAGCTCTGAATTACTTTGTGGCGATTATTTAGTCGTTAGGAAAGATCGAGACCTTATAATAACTAATCGCAGCACTGGCGGTGGCGTGTTATTAGCATTGATAGACACTATTGAATCTACATGTATTGATTTAACGAATATGGATTTAATGTTTTATAGATATTGATTTACTTATCTGTAAATGTAAAATTAAGCAATGTTTTTTATATTATTATGACTTATATTCCACCGTCGATCTCAGTCGATGTATTTTGTGATTTTTTGGAATACCTTGAATCTTTAGATATTTTACATACATACATACTGCAGACATTTTATTTTTTTGGTGATTTCAATTTACCAAACTATGTAGACTCTAACCCCAGCGATAGAAGTGTGACTGCTTTACATAACTTCATGGATATCTTTGCACTAGAACAATTTAATAATGTTAGGAATATATCAAGCCGTATTTTAGATCTTGTACTATCAAACAAAATTGGCATAGTTAGTCTTAATGACCCTCCAAGGAATATAAATAAAAAAGGGTAAAACTTCAGAAAATATAATTTTGTTCACTTATGTCAACAACTGTGTTTCATCGATTGGACATTCTTGCTACGTTATTCTAACGTTAATTCAGCCTTAGATGAATTTTACAAATGTATTCATCTCCTTTTTGATTTGTAAATTTTTTAAATTTTCCACGTAATTTTCCTCCTTGATTTGATAAAACAATAATTTACAGTACCAAATTGAAAGAAAAACTTTTCCATAAGTTTCTTAATGAATATAGAAATGTAAGATTTCAGGTCAAAGTTAAATGAGTATAGCGTATAAATCATATGTCAGTAATTTAGAAAATGCAGTTCTTATTAACTCACAGAAGTTTTAGTCTTATATTAATCTCAAGAAAAGAACCTTTCGTATTCCTGGCATAATGTTCAATGAAAATCAGTGCTTTCATGATCCGCAAGAGAGATCAGTTTGCAAACTTTTTCAGTAGTGTGTTTGTGACCTTGTTGGTGACGACAATAGTCAATTTGAAGTCCACTCTACTGGTATTCTTAATATCAGCAATATCACTGAAGATGTGATTATTAATGCAGCCAAGAAACTCAAGAATAAAATAACCTTTGGCGCTAATGATATACCATTATTTTTTGTCCGTGATTGTATCACTGTTCTTGCATATCCTTTAAAACTATTATTCAATATGGCACTTGTGACATCGACTTACCCCTGTAGGTGGAAAATTGCCAAGATCATCCCCGCCTTCAAGTCAGGCGCATAAGTCTCAAATAAATGACTATCGTCCAATTGCTATTTTATGTAACCAATCTAAAGTCTGAAACTGTTCTGTATGGGCGCATCTACCCAGCTGTTCAACACTTAATTACGGATTATTAGCATGGGTTTATGTGCTACAGGTCCACCAAATCTAACCTTCTTAATATTACCTAAAAGTTTTGTCAGTGTGCAGATGTTGGCGGGCAGATGATCGTGATCTATACAGACTTCTCAAAGGCTTTTAATATAATGGATCATAGTCGGTTATTACAAAACCTAATGTCACAATTTGGATTTTCCACTGATACTATGAAACTTTGCAAGTCATACATAGAGAATAGGCCACATTTTGTTTTTTTTAATGGATATCTCTCGAACAGGTATACCTCCACTTCAGGTGGGCCCCAGGGCTCGAATCTTGGACCACTATTATTCCTCCTTTTTTGAACGACAATTCTCTGCGTACTAATAAGTTACTCTATGCTGACGATCTGACAATTAATCTTCCAATAACAACATTAGAGAGATTACAAAATTATCTTTGTAATCTCTTTAGATGGTGTGAGAGTTAACTTTGAACGTAGTAAAATGTAAGGTTGTCTCATTTAATAGGAAAAATACGCAATTAGTATATCCGTATAAAGTCAATAACACTATGTTACTCCGTGATACCACCACTAGGGTAAAACTATTGACTCCAATCTCAATTTTTCGATCACATGAACTCAATGATCAATGAAGCTTGCAAAATGTATGAGTTTATCATGCGGAACTGTCAAAGCTTCAAAAATGTAGCGGCTTTAAAAACTTATATTTCAGCTTCGTACGTACAAAGCTTGAGTACTGTTGTAACGCATGGAGCCGGCAGTGTAATATTCATATTGTTAGAATTGAAATTATTCAAAGAAAGTTCCTTAAATATTTAATGTATAGGGTGGATGGAATGTATCCAACAAGGGGAATACAATACTCCATATTACTTACAAAATTCAATTTTGAAAGTCTAGACTCTAGGAGAGTTGAGAAATCCATAATTTTAGTTTATAAAATGATTCGTTCCCTAATTGACTGCAATAATTTACTCTCTCCCTTGAATGTTTATGTGCAACAATATCACGTGAGGACTAACACAGCCTTTTACTGTTACAAGTCACGCACAAATTTACTTTTGGATTCACCATTAAATACTATCAAATATTAGTGACATTTTTCATGATTGTCTGTATCACATCAAACATGTAGCTTTCGTTTCACTTGTGGTGTTATTCCCAAGAAAACATAAAAATAACTGTTATTTTGTTAAACTTTCGGAATGATATGAATACTATTCAAGGGAATTTGTACATTGCTCTGTAATTGGATTATAAAATCTGTACAATAAATGCCTTATCTCGACTTAACCATACAATGTATGGCAGCACACTCCCGCTAAGGCTAGCGTACCTTTAGGAGTAAAATTCACTAAACTCCAGTTAACCTACATATCAAAATGGTTAATCTCTGTGGGAGCCCTTGCCAGGTTATCAGGCTCGTGATTGGGGTCGAGACTGCAGTTTCCCATGAATTTGCGGACCGTCCGGGCTCTTCCGAACAGGACGGTTTTTTGCATCAGTTGGTAAAGATGTCGAGACCGTGATATATGAAATTATTTAATACATGTTTCGGAACATAACAATTGGTACCGTTCGAGTGTTGTTCATGTCCCATTGTCTCTGTATCTGAAATTCTCAGCCTGCTTAATATTTATATTATTGTTGTTAGGAATTGCTATGTCAATTAAGGTTGTTTTTCTAGAGACTTTATCTTCCAAAACTATATGTGGTCTATTGTAAGCAACAGTTCAATCGGTCAATATCGTCCAGTGCCAGTACAGCTTGTAGTTGTTATTATTTTCTAAAATAGATTCTGGTTTGTATAAATAGTAGGGTGTTCTTACCGACTGTGATAGCTCAACTCCTGGTGCAGTATTTTTGCCAAGCATCGTGTCGTTCTTTGTACTCAGTTGCAGCCAAGGCTTGGTGTCCTCCTGTAATATGCTGGATAGATTCAGATGTTTGGCAACCACATCTGCATCTGTCGTTGTTGATACAAGGGTCTTTGATAATGTACTTTAGATAGTTCTTGGTGGACTTCATTTATATGTCTTCCATGAATTGGCTTCCCTTTCCATTTGAGCAGTTTCTGATCAGTTGTTGGTGGTATACTTGAACTTGTTGTTCTGTCAGTCGCAGAGGTGTTACGTCATCAACCTGACATATGAGTCAGTGTAGATCAGAAAATTTTACGAGTTTCTGGAAATGATTCCGCAAATTAGAAATTTGTTGATCACGTAACTTGCCTATATCTGCCAAGCCTCTTCCTCCTTCTCACCGGGGCAATGTTGTACGTTCGACCCAGCTCTTTGGATGGTGATTTTGAGTTTTTGTTAGTAGCACTCGAACTTTCCCTTGTAATTGTACAATGTCGGTCTTGCACCAGTTAACTATATCGAAAGAGTAACTAAGCACTGAACACGCGTAGGTGTTAATAGCCTGAAACAAATTTTTACTGTTAAGTTTGGTCTTCAGCAGTCGTCTTATCTTTCTATAAAACTCTGCTCTTGGGTCCTTTTTCTTGGTGGTGTTATCAATTCGTTGAGCCTTCTTTATTGCAAGGTATTCCTCCATGGATTCAATTAAGGTGCCATCTCCCATTTCGTAGGGTCCCTGCTGTATTTTGCCTTTAATCATATTAATAATTCGGCATTTGTCTAGGCCAAATTGTATATGGATGTCACTAAAGAAACTTTCTACTATTTTAAGCATATCATACAGCTGTGTTTCGTAGCTGCCATCAACTTTAAGTCGTCCATGTATATCAAATGGTTTATCTTCAATGCTTGTACGTTGTTGTGCTTGAGACTGAACCCAAAGTTAGTCGAGTTCAGTTTATGTGAGAGTGGATTCATGGCAAGGCAGAACCACAGCGGGATAAGAGAGTCTCCCTGAAATATACCCCGTCTGATTGTGATAGAGTCGGTTGGTATCGAACAGTCGGCTTCATTCAGAAAGATTTTGGTTTGTCAAGTAGTCATGACATGTTCTAAAAAGTTAACAATACGATTATTTACTTTATAGAGTTTCAGCACCTGAATGAGCCAATCATGTGGAACTGAATCAAAGGCCTTTTTGTAGTCCACATATGCCATGTAGAGATTTCTTCGTTTCTCGTGGGCTTGATTGCAGACAACGGAATCAATTATTAGTTGTTCTTCGCACCCCATCGAGTTTTTCGCGCATCCCTTTTGTTGTTCGGTAATTACGTTGTTCAGCTCACAATGTCGGAAAAAGCGATAATTTATGCACGACGTTATAAGTTTGTATAAGGTTGGGAGGCAAGTGATTAGTCGGTACTTTGCTGGGTCCTGTGTACATATGTACGTAGGGCTGTTAGTGTTTCGTGTGTTGCGTACAGTTTCTTTATTAAGTAATCATCATCTGTTCCTGGTGCTTTCCAGTTATGGAGGTGCTACATTATGTTGGATGTGTCTTCCGTTGTAAATTAGTGATGTGCCGATTCGATTATTTCAGTAATCGATTAATCGATTTTGCATAGACCAGTAATCGATATGCGATCGATTATTATTCGATTAAAATCTACTATGATTTATGAAGATAGTCCTTTCTCATTTTGGAACAAAATGGCAGGACATTTTTAAGAAACTACCTAAAACGATTTCGTAAATCGCAATTCTCACTAAATAAAACTATTGAAATTTCAAACTGTTCTTTATAAAAATAAATAAGTCATGAAATTGAGATTTATTATAACAAGTAGTGTTTACATTAATAAAAAGTTAAAAAATATTAATGAATAAAAAATCTAAAGATGATACAAAGTCAAAAATTACAATTATTAATTCTGACACATTTATACGTTTTCAAGCAGTGCCCAATTTCAACACTCAAGATTTTTTAGTGATAAAATTCAACAGCAAATCGCATACGCCATCACGTAAATAATAGTTTATAAGCCATCACTGACATAATTTTAACAGCAAACTTGTAGAAGTGAATTATTTGAGCCTTAAAAACCCCCAAAAATATGGGGTATTTTCGTTTTTTCCTTATAGTGTGAAAAGTACTGATCTGTTCAAAGGCCGCTAACAAAAATGTTGTAGAGAATCAGAAAATCTTCAAAATTAGTGTTTATAAATTTTAATCGCAGCATTTTTCATAAAGAAAAACTGGCAAAACGATATAAAGTGAGTGTTTTAAAAACATTCATAACCTGGTTGTAATAACAGCTGGAACCTTAATCTGCATTAATGATAGCTTAAAAGGTTGAAATTAATAAAGCTGAAGATCCATATTGTCTCTTGAGTAGACATTACAGAATTGCAATTTAAATAATTTGTAGAAATATTTAGCAGAACGCATTGTATTATTCACAATAGTCCGATAGAGATATGCAAAATATATTTTGAAAGCCTATAAAATGGCACCTCAATTTCAATTTTGGTTTAAACGATCCATCTTTATTTCTCCACAGATGTCTTGACAGTGGTAGATCCAGTCATTGGAAAGAAGTAGGTAATTTAATTAAAACAGTAAACAGTATAGAGGTTACCATTAACTTAAAAAAAGAAAATTATGAAATATATCTTTAGTATATCCCGATCGGACTAGTCTCATTAATAGAATAGGATGTGCAAAATATTTATCTAAATTATCTAAGTTTTAATTCTTCAAAACTACTTTTTCAATAATATCCATCGTGAGCCCATATAAGCTTAATATCATAAACTATCGTTTTGACGATGATAAATATTCCAGTGTTAGTTACCAGAAAGTAAAAAAAATCCTCTTTTGACCACATTTTCTAATTTTCTCTACGAAAAATGATCCAATCGGGAAGTATAAACGCTCATTAAGAAAGATTTCTGATTCTCTACAACGTTTCTATGGGCGGCATTACAATTCTTTCATTATTTTACATTATATAAGCAGAAAACAAAAGAAATTCGTATTTGTGCTGGTGTTTATTATTTAAATTGTTTACTTGTACGAGTTTACTGGTAAAATCTTGGTAATTATTCTCTATAAACTGTTACTGACGTGGTAGTATAAGCGAATTACTGATAAGTTTTACATATGTCCGAAAATGAGTTCAATTTTTCTCTATAAAGTGGTGAAATTTGAATTTAGGAATATTATAGAGTATAAGTATTTTGAGAGTATTCGGTTCCTTCTTCGAATTGGGTACTGGCATTATTAAACAATGAACCTAACAGAGATATTCATACTGTTCATAGATAATATCAAGGGATTCGCATTTTTGCAATGACTGGGTTGCCATGCTAAACCATCATCCACAAAAATAATAAATTGGTAGTATGGTAGAACATTTTAATAATCGAATATTATCGATTATTCAAATTGTAATCGATTGCTTTCGATTATTCTAATAATTTATTAATCGATTATTGATAATCAATTTCGCATATCACTATTGTAAATGGTTGATGTTGCATGGTATCACAGTTCTAAAATGCAGCCTCCACCTCATTAATCCAGCTGGCTCTGAAGTTAGAGGAAATTGTTGTGGAAAGCTGTGTTTTCCAGAATTCCTCGATGTCTGTTTTACTGGAGTAACTAGGGGCTTCATTATTATTGATGGTGTTAAGTTTTCTTTAAAACCCTTTTTCTGATTGTCCGAAAAGTGTGTTGTTTAGTTTCCGTTGATTACTGGTTTTGTACCTTCTCAATAGATTTGAGTAGGAGAGCTGTTGTCGTAGACTGTCCAGGCCCTGCTAGAATGTGATGTTTTCTCCATACCACTGGGAGTGTATTCGGTTATTGTCCATGATAGTCTTGACAAGTCTTTCTATTCTGTTGTTCCTGACCCTTCCAACGTCTTTCCGAAGAGAATTAATTTTCCCTTCAAGCCTTTGCCAAGTTGGTATTCGAGGTGTTTGTCTAAATTGAGGAGGGTCTTGCTTTGGTCTTGTTACAACCTCAATTGTTCTGCAGATGGAAGTTGCAGCACAAGTAGATGATGGTGTGTAGCGACTCTAACGTATTAGCACCTAAAACATAGTTTGGCAAGATAAATTTCTTCATGACCCAGTTTCTTAGAAGATCTTAGTTTGGGAAGAGTTGGTCTAGTCAGTGGATCTGTTCCACTATACTCTATAAGAGCTTCTTCCATTTCTGTTTGGATCTTCTCAAGTAGGTCTGAGGTGGTTGGCTGTTCTTGTTGAAGTTCTTGAATCTCGTCCGCTCTTTGTGCCAAAGGTGTTTCAGGCTCTGGAACGATTGTATTTTGACCAAATACTTTGGGCTCCACTTTGCTCTTTATTGTATCCAGTGGTTCATGCGAAATAAGGCGCTTTCTCAAGATGACACGATATTGATCTGCGACTCTCTGTTCGGTAACTTGAAGCTCTGGATAATCAATGCAGAACTCTTGACGGAGTATTTGGCGATATCCAATCTTGTCCTGGCCAAGGTTCGCAATTCTGTAAAACGTGCACATTATAAATTCATTCATGGCGCTAGTCCATTTCATGCGCTTGAGTGAGCGCTGGCTGTTGACCCTGCACAACGCTTTCTGCGGGTGGAGTTCTCGTTCTCTTTTGACTCACGTTGATGCTGTAACCTTATTGGTGAGTGTTGTTGTGGTTCTTCTGGTCTTGGGCTGTAGCTCTTTGGACGGCAGGGACCCGCCTCCTCAGCACCCTGCCACCGACGTCCCGCATGCTGTCATGTCCAGCGCCAGCTCCAGACATGCACTGCCGATCCCCAGGCAGCGGCTCTTTTCAGAGGCATCTACTCCATTTTCATAGGTGAGGTTGTCACTTCCCAGATGAAATGATTTAATCCAGAACATCCTGTGCGGGTTCTGGGGAAGGAAGGAAAGCTAAGCAGCGGACAGCTGCCCCTTTAGTCACCTCATACGACATAGGGTGCTATTCTAACCCGGCCACCACACGGGAATTATTATCCGACTTGACCATACAATGTATGGCAGCACACTCCCTCTAAAGCACGCATGGCGTGCCTTTAGGGGAAAATTCACTAAACCCCAGATATCCTAGATATCAAAAGGGTTTAGCTCTGTGGGAGCCCTTGCCAGGTTCTCAGGCCCGTGGTTGGAGTCGTGGCGGCAGTTTCCCATGAATTTCCTGACCATCCGAGCTGTTCCTAAAAGGACGGCTTTTTGCTTTTGTTGGTAAAGATATTCGTTCAGACCGAGGTATTTTAAATTGTTTAATAGATGTTTTGGGACTAGTCCTGTCGTTGACATAACAATTGGTACAGTTCGTGTGTTGTTTTTCTTTATTTGAAATTCGAAATCCCTATGTTTGGTTATTTTCTCAGCCTGCTTTATATTTATATTATTGTTGTTAGGAATTGCTATGTCAATTAAAGTTGTTTTCCGAGCGACTTTATCTACCAAAACTATATCCGGTTTATTGTGAGCAACAGTCCGATCAGTCAGTATCGTGCGGTCCCAGTACAGCTTGTAGTTGTTATTTTCTAAAACAGATTCTGGTTTGTATTTATAATATTTTAATCTAACTGACTGTGATAGTTCATGTTTCAGTGCTAGTTCCTGGTGCAGTATTTTTGCCACAGTATAGTGTCGTTCTTTGTATTCAGTTGAAGCGAACGCTTGATAATTATTATTATTATCCGACTTGACCATACAATGTATGGCATCACACTCCCTCTAAGGCACTCTATGAGTGCCTAGGGGAAAATTCACTAAACCCCAGATATCCTAGATATCAAAAGGGTTTAGCTCTGTGGGAGCCCTTGCCAGGTTTTCAGGCCCGTGGTTGGAGTCGTGACGGCAGTTTCCCATGAATTTCCTGACCGTCCGGGCTGTCCCTAACAAGACGGCTTTTTGCATTTGTTTGTAAAGATGTTCGTCCAGACCGAGGTATTTTAAATTGTTTAATAGATGTTTTGGGACTAGTCCTGTTGTTGACATAACAATTGGTACAGTTCGTGTGTTGTTCATGTTCCACTGAGTCTTTTGTTGAAATTCCAAATCTCTATGTTTGGTTATTTTCTCAGCCTGCTTGATATTTATATTATTGTTGTTGGGTATTGCTATGTCAATTAAAGTTGTTTTCCGAGAGACTTTATCTACCAAAACTATATCTGGTCTATTGCGAGCAACAGACCGATCGGTCAGTATCGTGCGGTCCCAGTACAGCTTGTAGTTATTATTATTATTATTATTAAGATTTGCAGAGAGGGAATTACAAGCACACCGTGTGAGAGAGCCTTCAAGAATTCGAAGCAGAGGTTAGACATTTAGTGCACATGTCCTACCCAAACCTGACAGAGGAAACTAAAGATCAATTGGCCACACAGAGTTTCATAAACGGTATCAGAGATGTGGAAGTACAAAGAAATCTAAGACCAAGTGGCGTTAAGAAAAGTAATGAAGCTCTACTTCGGGCTTTGGAGGTAGAGGCTGTCATGAAAATGTCCAAGCCGAGGGTAGGAGCAGTTTCCTTCAACCAGGGAGAATCAGCTCAAGCGTTGCTGGCTGGCATGAACAAGATATTAGAACAAGTCACAAAGGACTGGCACCGGAAGAGCATGTTACCGTTCTAGGCGGACAGGGCACTTCCAACGAGACTGCAGATTGAGGCTACCTGAACAGTCACCGACCAGGGATAACCAACCACATGTCAAGGGACCATCAACCAGTCAGCATAAGGGGGCGAATGCTGACTGACCCTCCACCAGCCCCCAGCACATTCACCATCCGGGAATTTTGCCGAGATAACAGCAGCCTAGTCATCATGGCACCATCAATGGCCGAGCAATAACCATCACCATCGACACCAGCTCCGCTGTGTCAATTGCCAAATCCAGGGTTTTGAGGGCACCGAAAATCCGGCCAGTTACCAACAACATCCAGCTCAGAACAGTAACCGGTGAGTCCATGTTCCTATTACAGATGATTCGTTGAGGGATTTGCCACCACCGCCGCCGCCCCTATACATCCGCAGACCACTGAGAAAGAGGCCTACCGTTGGAATCTGGATTGCGAGACATCAATCAGAGTATTGAAGGCGCCACTATGTTCCAGCCCAATACTAGCATTTCCTACGCAGTCCGGCAAGTTCATCTTGGACACCGACGCCAGCACAGAGGTTTGGGGGCCGTCCTATCCCAGGTGAAAGATGATGAAGAGAGGGTGATCGAGTACTACAACCGTGGATTCTCGAAGCCAGTAAGAAATTATTACGTCACCAGAAAAGAACTTCTAGCAATACTAAGGGCTGTAGACCATTTTAACAAATACCCCTATGGTCATTTCCAAATCTGAAAAGATCATGCCTTCAAATGAAGACACCGGAAGGACCACTGGCGAGGAGGATGGAGAAATTATAGCAATACCATTTCAAGGTTGAACGTCGTGCCGGTTGATTGCATAATGATGCCGATGCCTATCAAGAAGACCCTGTAGGGTAGAATGTGGACATTGTCTGAAGATGAAACAGCGAGAGGGTATATCCATCAGACAGATCTGAGTGCAGGCCAATGAAGACTGGACAACGCAACAGTGCATCCCGGACCAAATCGCTGATCCGGACATCAAACCAATCCTGTCCCTTAAAAAAATAAAGGCACCCAGGCCACGATGGGACGAGATAGCCGCAACTTGTAGTCCCAAAGAAGAAGATACCTGCCTTCCTGACCAAAGTACAAATGAGAATATCGCGGGGCATATGGGCATGAGTAAAACCTTAGATAAAGTTCGCCAGCGGTACTCTCGACAGTAAACGAGGTTGATTCGAGCTAATAAATGAAAGCAAAATACCTTATGTTAGGTAATATCGAAAAAGACAATTAGATTTGTAAACTGCATCCAATTCATCACTAAACATTCTAAAATAAATACATTAAAAAAAAAATAACCTACTTAAAACAAATAACTAAAAAACAAGAAATATTTTTTTGCTACAACAAGTCGGTGCCAATTTGAACAGCGAAGTTGAGAAATAGAACTTATAAATGTACTTCCCAAAATAGTTTCACTTTAGCTTGGCACCGACTTCATAAAAGTATTTAATTGTTGTTGCAAAAAAAATATTTCCTGTTTCTAGTTTTTTTTTAAGTTAGTTTGTGTTTATATTTTAATGCATTTATTTTACAATGTTTAGTGATGCAATGACTGAATTGGATGCAGTTTACAAATCTAATTAACTTTTTCGATATTGCCTAACATAAGGTATTTTGCTTTCATTTATTAGCTTGACCAACCTCGTATACTGTCGAATAGAATAAATTGTTTTTTAAATATGTAAATGTATTAAGAAAATTTTGTATATAATTCTAACTTGGATCCACTATATTGTAGACGATCTTAGTATCATCCTTCTTGAGGTCTATTAATTATATAGACATTCATTTAATAGTCTCCTCTCCGCGGAATCTTATAATAAATCGTTACACAGTTTTAATTAATATAGCGTAATAGGACGTAGTTTTTAATTCTAATTAACTTTATCTGAAAACAATTTTAGTTATTATTAAAAATAAAGGTACTTAACTCAAACAAAATTTATAGTCTTTATCAAACCTGCATAATTTGGAAAAGTGACTAGTTATAGGTTTGTCAAATATAGCAAGCAATAAATTGTTACCATAATAGAATACAAAAAAATGTCGCATCAAAAAATACTCAAGTTTTACTTGTGGCATTAAAATCTGTCGCCTGAAAATTTATTTTTCCGACATTGACAGTCTGGTGAGGGTGGTAACACCACCATTATTCTGTCTGTTTCTGAAGCGTATTTTCATGTAAATGCAGTATTCAAAGCATTGTTAAACAATTTTTACATAATCTATACAGATATCCCAGATATAGGCAAATTAAAGGATAAGATGAACTTACAAAATGTACTTAGTGAATACGGTACAATTTGAAAAATAAATCTTGAGCTAGATTAATTCTATCATCGTATTGTATTACCAGTTTTTATTACAATAACGTTATGAACTAAAAAAAGAGCGGCAGTCATATGAGAATAAACGATGAAAGCGAAAGCTTCTTACGAAATATTATTGCCTTCTCTCGTTATCTCACTGTCTCCATTTTTCTTTGTATCACTCTAAGTAATGAATGTAAATATCAAGTGAATTAAAATAATGGTCACTATTTTGTTACGACTCAAGTATTAATCCTAATTTAAATATATCTGTAAAGAAATATAAGTTTGGATATAGTGTGATAAGTGTTTGTAAATAGTTTTGTTCATCTGCAGAAGTATTTGAAGACCAGCTGCCAATGAAAAGTTCGTTTCATTCTTAGCTAACATCATTACAAACACATTTATACAAAACAATTAATTATATACATATATTCAACGGTAGCAACAGTTTAAAATTCTTCAGTTTTTATTCTATGTAATATTAAAATGAGTTTTATTTATTTTATGCTAATTGGAAACAGTAAATAGAATTAATTAATAATGACATTAAAAATAGTATAATTGTTCACCGTTTCGAACCCGAGAACTTTGGATTCGCAGCCGTGCGCTTTAGACTCTGGATCACTTGTCTTTAAACGAACGTTTTCTTTAGAGGCTATAAAAGTTTCGGATGTATGTAATACATCAATCCCTCTATTGAATAGTAAGCGTAATTTGTTTATTACGATAACAAAACGATGTAAACAAAAGACATGTTTTGCTTAATTTGTATCCCTCTATGAGTCTATATTCGTTGATAAAATGAAAATTTAATGCCAAGCTGCCTTTTTGTGTGGTATTCTTTTTAATTTCTGACGTATATCAAGTCTCTAATTTAATACATCACAAGGAGAGAATTGGGGTGTTTATTAGAACGAAAAGCACATTTTGGACAGGTATTCTATTTTACTTGGATGTTGTATTGGTATATTTTCTATTTATTATTGATTTACTATAAAAGAAGAGACTCTTAATATATTACCTGGTTTCTGTTTTTTACACAGAGTACTGAATTGGATGAGTATTTCAAGATCGCAGCAGTGTGTTAATTAGAACGAAAAGCAAATTTTGAGCAGGTATTCTATACTACTTAGATGTTATATTTGCTTTTTCCTATTTGTTACTGATTTTCTATAAAAGAAGAGAATCTTAATAAATTAACTGTTCTCTGTTTTTTATAAAGAGGACTGAATTGGATGGATATTTCAAGATCGAAGCAGTGTGTTAATTAGAACGAAAAGCAAATTTTGAGAAGATATTCTATATTACTTAGATGTTATATTGGCTTAGTTCCTATTTATTATTGATTTTCTATAAAAGAAGAGACTCTTAGTATATTACCTGGTCCCTGTTTTTTACACAAAGAACTGAATTAGATGGGTATTTTAAGATAGAACCAATGTGTGCTATCGGTCGGTGGTCGGTCGTGTGGTGTCGGGCGAAACAAATGAAATTTAAAGTTATGCATTTCATTCCCTTGCTCATCTGTTTTCATATGTGTAAGTGTTGGGCCTCGGCTAAGAAGCTTTCGCTTCAAAAATCATAATTTTGTGAACTTTATTGTTTAAATTAACTACTTCTAAGAACTGACTGTTAAAAATTAGGTGCTAAATTTTATTTCAAGTAAAAATATCTACTGACTGGTGTATATTCGGATTCAATTAAAGTATTTAGCACATCCTATCGATTTAACAACCTTTCTAAATAAACGACATACCTGTTGAATTGAAACTTGTGACATCTCCGAAAGATCCCATGAATGTCATTTCAACATTACTTGAACCTACTATATTCGGTAGATAAGTAATGGTATTGTTATACCGCCTAAGTACAACTGCAGCTGACATAGGACTTGCAGAACCGACGTTGTTTGCCGCTGTGTCATTGCAAACAGGGGTGGGCCTGCTGTGGAAAGGTTGCTGCGCTTCGTATGTTGCTGAGCTGACATGCTGATGTTTAAATTGACATACATATTTCCGTATAATGCATTACGACCTCGATTGCTAATGACAAAAGAATTATTCAATCCTTAATTTGGGGAATTATGCTTAATGAATCTACGTAATTATTACTTAATTGTCCATTATAACCTGGGTTATTAGCAAAACAGCTAGACGTTTGTCGATTGGCAGGAATAATATTTAATGGGATTCCTGGACTTACATTATTAAAAGTAGTGTAAGGTTGAACTGAGTTCGGTATACCTGGTACCAATGAAGGAAATGCATTATAATAAAAGGTGGTGATTAGAGTCACAACTTGCAAAATTCTGCTCAGCCACATCCTGAAATTAAATCTTAATATAATAAATGTATTTTAGATTTTGAAAACTGATATCAAACCGAGTATGACGAGCGTCTGAACTTATTAATTATTAGTGTTGATAAAAATCCAGTTATTTAGTGAACTTTTCAAGCTAATAGTGATTGAACATTTGTCTAAAATGTTAAAAAATTAAAACAATTTTAGTCTATCTGTCCCCACTAGTGGCGTCACTCAATAATATATTATGAGAAATGTAAAATTTTAACATTATCTTAAGTGATGAATATCTTCAATTAAATGATGTGCATAAACAAATTTATTATTCTGTGCGGAATAACTTCTTTTGTGCACTCTGGTATAGGTAACAAAATTTCTAAATGTCCCACCGATATACAGCTTATCACAAATGCCGCAGTTCATTTTGTACTGTAACGGGTGAATTTCCTAATTATACCTTTTTCTGAATTGAGTTCTACCGAAATAAGCAGGTGTCTTTACCTTAATAAATAAACACGTAAGTAAATACTCATATGTTAGTCGCTTACGCTATTGCTTTCTCGCTTTTAATTGCTTAAATATCTAATGTATAATAAACGCAGCTATTTCGGTTGAAAATATCTTGAGTCCAACCGTATCACCTTTGATTTGGCGCCTTGGATAGATCTTCGTTGACCGAACGAACGTCACCTGCTAAAATTTCGAGGTAACTTCCATTCAACTAGAAATATCGATTTAATATAATTTTTTTGGGAGGAAGGAAACTTTGATCAATACAATTTTATCTACGGTTTAATTATGAAAAAGTTTGCTTTGTTGTTTTATCGAAAATTATCTTGTATTAGTTTCTGCATTGATCAACTATATATTAATTCAAAAAGTTAATATGTCATTTCCTTTCCTCACTTTTCTCGTTGGAAAAAGTGAGAGAAAAGCTATTCATGAAGGAAGATCATTCTCTTCTTTTTAGACGGCCTAGGAAACAATCATTTGAATATAATTGGGCAGATTTAGCTGGTCATTATCGTTTGATCAATAGAATTATTTTTTTTATTTTATTTTTTTCTCGGATATAGTTCATATCTTATCTTATCTATTAATAATTATGAGAAAAAATCTTGTGTGAGTCTGGTTTCATATTCATGCATATCGATTTACCGCTTTTGATTGCAATAGTTAAACAAAGAGAGTTATGGACCGGAAGTGTGCATAAAGGTACACAGTCATCGAGTACTCGTCGGAAGCTGCTACCAAGCTATTGGTAGTTGGTGTTTGGATAAGAAGAAGAAGACATTGGAGGTGGTCGTAGGGGTGCCCGAAAGACATTTGGGTGTGTCGCAGAGGTACGCGCCATCTGTTGTTAATAAATGAAAGCCATTGTATTGTGGGTTGGGTGTGTCGCAGGGCTGCACACCATCTGTTGTTGTTTGTGGTGGTTAGAAAGAAAAAAGCTAAATACTTGGCCGAGTATCGAACGCTGCTTGCCTGATTATAAAGTCGGGTGACCAGCGTGCTGCGCTAATGCGGTTAATCGAGAAATGTTTATTTGAAAAGGTATAGTATATGCCCGTTACGCGGGCGCGTGTTTTTGGGCGTTGTTTAGTTGGCGGGTTGGATATTTGGTGCTAGAATTTGGATGGAGGGATATGGTATTTTGTTGGCTGTAAAAAAAATTTAAATCTTTTGCTAATTTCATGCATGCGCGAGAACTTCCACTCCTTCGAGTCTATAGTTTTCGTAAGCGATCGCCTGCATGCGCAAGAACAGCAACTCCTTCGAGTCTCTGATTTTGTCGGATGATTCAAGGCATTAAACGCCTGCATGCGCGAGAACGTCCACTCGTTCGAGTCTATAGTTTTCGTAAGTGAGCGCCAGCATGCGCAAGAACGGCAACTCCTTCGAGTCTCTGATTTTGTCGGATGATTCAATGCCGAGCGTAATAGTTCTGAGACTTGGAAAATTTTTTAATGATGAATCAAGAATTTGATGTTATGGTTTCTAGTAGCCTGCTAATAATTTTTAGAATAAAGTAACGAACGAGGTTCAAGATGAGCATAGTGTCTCACCAACTACTGTTGAATGCAGATCGATAAAAATGACTTTACGTAAATCAAGCTTTATAATATTCACATTAATTTTGAAAAATGTCTTGTATGTTAATATACCTTATGGAACCAAGGACATGGCTGTATGCCACTCAGGGACCTGTTTGAACCGCTCCAACTATACATTGATGGCTCGAGATAAATTAAACGATGGACGGTTGCCTGTATATTTTGCTCGCCTGTCATACACAACAAAAAATTTCAAACTGAAGCTGATATTTTCTGATGACACTGAAGGTGACACTGATTGGATTTCAGCAGCATCTTGCCAAGATGAAAAAACTTTACTATCGAACAGCTCAATGACTACACGTGATTCCAACCTATAAGAGGAGCTCCACAAAGTGCTGATTCTTATTTGTGTAACACACTCTACAATTACAATATTATTACTTAAATTAATTGTGAAATGTATAAGGAAAAGAATGAATAATTAAAACACATAGTTATATACAATGTTTTATTTATGTAAAACACTATTCAGAAGCCAATAATAAACTACATCAACATTTTCTTTTGCACATCGTACTGGATCATTGCAGCGGCAGTGAAAAATGCATGGAGAGTCAGAAGGTTCCAGTTCAACAGCGCCTTTGAAGTTTTCCAAATTGATTAGGTGATAGTGTGATTCTCCATCTTGGTTAAGCGGTTTTCTCAAATTGTGAATTTTCAGCTCTACAAATAACTTGATAAATAAAGTCATATTTCTGATGGCCTCGTACATATATGTGCGTGCATTTGGTTAGGTAAATTCTCAAAATGTCGTTCATAGTATTCAAATCGTAGTGGCCATCAGAGTGGTGGAGTCCATGTAGCCGTTCTTCCAAATCGTACTTGACATTTTTCTGCTCTTGATAGATAGTTAAACGGTTTGGGTGGTTGAAACAAAAACACAATTTCCATGGTGAACCGTTGAGACGCTGAACCGAAACTGATTTTCTAAACAGGTGGGTGATTTAACATAAGCTTCGAACAATTTCGCTGAGAGGGAGAAATTCCATTAGACAATCGTGGATAATTATGCAGAAGACTCGGGTCTTATCGGGAAATCCTGTCTGGCTTTCAATGTCGAGGCGAATATCTACAGTTGAGGATTTCATGGTGTCCTCACGTCGGGAGCAATCGATGACGAATAGGGTGTGCGTCTTGAATGCAACATAATCCAGTAGGGGGTGTTTGCCACCACCAAAGCTGGGATAAAAGTCCGTATAACTTTTGTACGCCTCACCGTACTCGCTCTTTGAAAAATCTAAATCAAATCTTTCCATAGGCCAAAATTCGCTATTTAAATTTAGACGAATATTGGAAATGTGAATATTATCAAATTCCATGGGATCTTCTTTGATGTTGCTGTGGCGATCCGTTTGGAAGGCTAAGATAACGTAACGAGGGCTTTCCAGTGCGGCACACGTCTTCACAGCCCAAATTTCACGAGTAGCACCTGTTTTGAGAGCAGGCAACTCATTTAGCTCCCATTTACGAAACGGTAAAATTATACTGGACTCCGCTTTGACGGCTTGTAGTAAATCCAATTTAACGTCATCATTTGGAAAAATGTGACGGACTTTGAGTACGATGTTGTTTATTGTCACTTTGCCCTTGGTAGCAGCATCCGTGATTATAAGGCAATCATCATCGTTACGGCTTCGCACCAGACTAATTGTTTGTTAACCACATATCACTTGCTTGTAGACGTTGAAGATGGAAAACAAATGTCCCAATGGAATGTAAATGTAAAAAGTTTTATCGGCGGCATTCATATACGCTTTATGTGGTAAATTCCACCCAGCTATGAATAGGTTTTTTGAACTGTTGAGGTCGTAGCACAAGTATCCACGAATTGTACTCACGCGACCCGGGTCACTCACGTTTTAAATTTACTTGCCGCACAACTCGTACGTAACGCTGTCGAAGAAGAAAGCCCCAGCATTTGGTGATAGAGAAACATCTCCAATGCCTACTGTCTTCACCACTTGTCCCTGGATTGACATTTCTACCCAAGCTCTTCCATGGCTTGATTATGACGCTGGTCCTCCTCCCACTTCTTGCGTGCGTTCCTTGCATCTATCACGACTTTGGCTACTCCACTGGCAAGAGCTCCAAGTGCTGACAACCCCGCAAATAGGGGTATTAGAGGGAGAAAACCACCAATTTTCGACTAAAAGGAATGACTCGAGGTACATGGATTTTCTTGCGACCGCCTGCTGACTGATCGGGCTGGTCTCAAGGCTAACAGTGAGAATTTACGGACATCACCTCCAGCTCTCTTGATTGGTAGAACCACATTCTGTCGAAAAGATTTTCTCCACATCGTTTTTTGATTCCAAGCCTTCATGCATGTAGTTATAAGCCAAGAAGCTGATTTTTCTCCAAGTGAAGCGTCCTTTGACTTGAATCTCTCCCAGGCTCGATTTTCCAACTCGTAATCAGCCTTATGACGATCCGCCAAAGACTTGTATTTACGTTTGGCGATATCGTGCGCTCGACAAGCAGCGTCTGTCTTGTTGATTCCTTGCTGATCCTTGGAGAGACGGTCTTGAAGTTTTGTATCGGGTCCACAAAACTGATAACCAGGTAGATGTAATTCAAATGGTAATTTATTGATTGCGCTATTCAGTAGACTACCTCCTTTGGAAGTTAGCATGATACTGATTGAAACTGAGATAGACTACTATATTTAATTAGTATCCGCAATAAGGATGATGTCAGTATATCGTAAGATGTATATGAAGCAACAAGATATCCAACTGCCTATAGAAAATTTGGACTTTGTTGAAGAATCGTTGTCATCAGCAAGTCGACACGGAAAATTATTACCAATTCCCTACGAGCAGCATTCTGCGGATCTAGCGGTTACGGAAAGACCAACGCTTCGTTATCACTGATATTCAATGAAAACAGCCTACGATTTGAGAACATCTATATCTATTCCAAGTCACTCTACCAACTAAAGACGTTCTCAAGCAGGTTAAAGGTGTATCGTATGTTCCCTTTAAAGCAATGAAGAAGTAATTGATCCGAGTGAGACACGCGAATGTTCAGTATTCATTTTCGATGATGTGAATGGTGATAAACAAAACAAGGTTTAGAATTTTTTTCGATGGGAAGGCACAGGAATATCGATTTAATATATTTATGTCAAACGTACAGCAAAATACCTAAGCAACTGATTCGAGACAATTGCAACGTGTTTGATGAGCACGTGTCTCCCGACATGGACTATGATAAATTTAAGGCAATGTGTTCGGAATGCTGGCAAAATCGTTTTGGCTCTATTACAATAGCTAAGGAATAAATATATAAAGGTTCAATAAAGATGATTGCTGTTAGTTGATAAAAATGTCTTCATTGAGTAGCAAATTGCTGCCACTGCTCGAAAGAAAAAGATCAAGCAATTGGCACGTTTTATTCGCAAAAAATATGTCAGCCTTAAACTGGGAAAGTCGGAGCATGATGAAACATTGAATAAGCTTTTTGGACCGGTAATGACACCGCTACAAGATATTGCCTCAACTACGTCAAAAGTTCGCACTAAGATGCCAACACAGACCATTAAACGTGAAGTAATTAAACAAGAAGTGCAGGAGCTGCCACCAGTCAAAAAACATTAGTTGGAAGAGACACAATATCTCGATGAAGAACCAATCTCTGAAACTAGTATGCATACCAATGATGATGATGATGAAGAAGTGGAAAACGAAACATTTTACGAGGATCCCGGTAATCTCTCTAAAGACGCAATACATGGATCAGTATCCTCCAGTTGCACACAAGTTTCTTGAAGACTATATCACTAAAAGCGATGATATTGACAACATATATGGATCTATATATGACGCTGCAAGTTCCAAATGGTTTCTTGGGCAAAAGGACCTCAATTTCAGTCGTAGTACAGGCCACATTATCGTTGGTGGGCTACAGTTTCGAGGTACTCCCGGGTTATATCAATTAATATTTTACAAGTCACCTGATTATGCTCCCGACGATTTAGAGGCATACCGCAGAATTTTGACAATGACTTCAGCACACAAGAAAGCAGCAGGTCGTTTGAAAGCTTCAAGTCTATATAAATATAATGAAATTATAAAGCCAATGTTTCCTCTTCTGTCGAAAAAGCAGCGTTTTGCTGGAACTGGTATGAAGTTAACTTACAATAAGAAGCCAATGGAATACGTCTACTGGGATGATCCCAACGAATTGATATAATGGTTGAAACTACTGATTTCATCCAAGGAAGCAGGCAACACCTCTCACGATAACGAAATAATTGCCATTTTAAATGAACTTAAAAAAGCTAATATTATACAAGATAAATAAATGTTTCTATAGGAAAATGTTTGTTTAAATATTAACATTTATTAGTAAAGGTTTCAGTTACGCAATGACGCTTAACAAATTTGGGTGCAGTACCTCCCATCAGCCAGCATTCTCACATAACCTAGCTTTTATGAAAGTGCTGTTTTCCTTTACCGCAGAGTGAAATATCAATGCTGAGAAGCTGAAAATTACCAATATCGAAGTACCGGCGAGGCCATGGATGCCGCCAGCAAGAAGTACGTTGATAAGAAAATAGCAAACGGACTACAACTACATAGTGATTTTCAAATAGCTTTCAGCAACTACACTGGTGAAGTTCAGCAAACCTTATGTGTGTTTAAACAAAACCAAAAGGTTAGCGAGGAACGTGGAGCTCAAAACATTGATGCAATAAATACTCGCATGTTGAAAACCGAACAAGCTATGGAAACCCAACTACAAAATATATCGCTTCTCATTTCAAAATTCAATACATTAGAAGCTCAGTTGGATTCTGCCCGGAAAGAATATAAGGAAACATCACAAAATTTGAAGCCTCGTTTAATGACAACCGTATGTCTCAGCAAAAACGTATAAATGATCTGGAACTTTCTATGAAACAAGCTCCTAATGGTGTTGATGCAGCAGAAGTATTAAATATTGTTCGAAAAGATAATGCTAAAGATCTTTCTGATCTAACTGAACTAGATCAGAAATGAAATTAGAGACAAGATGACAAAAGTAGCGCCTGACCTATAAATATGTATATAATGTTGGACAAAATCAAAAACTTGAAGCACTCGCAGACAGTATTGCTGCAATTAAAAAGCATCATTAGGGCTAATAAAAACATGCCTTTGTCTATTTTTAAGCAGTATACAAGATGCTCCTTATAGCGAAACTTCCAAAGAAAAAGTTCAAGTCATTAAGGAACTGCATAGACCTGTGAGACGACAGTTTCCTCGCCGACGTGTAATAATCAAGGGTTTCGATGACTCCTGACAGTCTGAACTCGCACAAATGGATCTCTATGCAAAATCCAATCGTAATTTCCAGTTCTTCCTCGTGGTGATTGATTGTTTTTCAAAGTACGTGTGGACGAGACCACTGAAAACAAAATCCGGTGAAGAGGTAACTCGTGCCTTTGAGAGTATTCTCAAGGAAAGACGGCACCCGAAAAATCTCCAAACCGACCCGGGTAAGGAATACTACAATAGTTACTTTCAGAAACTAATGAAGTCATACGGAATCAATTATTATAGTACATTTAGTGGACTGAAAGCCGTAATAGCTGAACGAGTAATTAGAACGCTGAAAGAAAGGTTCTACAAGTACTTTAGTTTGACCGGCACCTACAAATGGATGGACATTCTACCGGAAATCGTTAAGGACTACAACCATCAAAAACATTCCAACACAAAGATGAGACCTGCGAACATTAATAGGAAAAACGCTCGAGATATTAAAGTATACACTAACTTAAAAAATGCTGGACCAAGAAAACTGAAAGTCGGAGATGTTGTGCGAATAAGTGAAACCAAACATGTCTTTGATAAAGGTTACCTTCCTAGCTGGAGTACGGAATTGTTTAAAATTACGCAGGTTAAAATAACTAATCCAGTTACGTATATTTTGGAAGATATGTCTGGTACACCGATTCAAGGGAGCTTTTACGAAGAAAAATTGCAAAAGGCCGCCTATTCTGATGTATATCTCGTCGAGAAAATTTTGAAACGAAAAGACAACAAGGTTAAAGTTCGGTGGCTTGGGTTGGATTCAATCCACAACAGTTGGATTGGCACTGAAAACAGACTATAACACCAAGGTCAATCATAAATTGATAATAAATTATCATAAATATAGACATGTGCTTGCATGGCAATATGAAGACTCAGGGTGAAAACCTCACTGTAAAGTATTCGAAAAGTTTAAGTCAACATATCACCAAATTAAACGATTACAGAAAGATATCAAATTTTATTGTGAAAAACAAGCGATGCAACATTTAAAAGCCTTACATATATGATGATGGTGATGGGGAACAGAGGAGCTCTTAGCAACAAGAGATCTTCTTTTTCATCTTGGCGTAGGAACACATAATTGAAATCAACCGCAATCAGGTAGTGGAAAGGGTACAACTATAAAATTGTGAAAATTCCCTACATATATTCCCAGTCCCAATATACCAATCGGGTGATTTGTGAAAATGATTATTATTAGCAGTTTTGAAACCATGGATAGTGGTTATAGTAGTGATTCCACTTTCAATTACAGTGCGGACTTGAATAGAGTGTTACAAATGTATGATGAAGCTGCCAAAAAGGAAGACTATTACTTGTTGCATTGAGATTTCCATTACTGAATTCAGAGTATGATGTTCAATGTGCACTCAGTCCTGCAAGATACTATTCTCCAGTGGTTATCTTGCAAAAACACCTGTAGCCGCTGGAAAACCAACGAAAATTGTAATAACTGTGTACGAGTGGGAAGATGTCATCATTGAGCTCAAGCTCCTGAAAACAAACTTTTTTGAAAATGTCACACCTCCAGAGTTTTCTGCTCCAGTGACCTGCGGAGATTGCCAACATCTATCCCAGATCCAGTATGAAGACGTGAAACAAGTGTTAAGTGACAGCTTAAATGACGTTGTTGAATGCCCAATTTGTGATACACGTGGTTTCAACTGGGAAGATGGTGACTGGAATCCATATTGTCGCTTTTTTGATTTTGATGACACTTACCACATCACCAGACCTATCAGGCATAAAAGCAAAGTGACGTTTGACAGCAGACTTGAGATGTTCAAAGACTGGCCTATTGCCATGAAGCAGACACCCAGCTTGCTAATGCCTGCTTCTTTTACACTGGATATGCTGACAGGATCACTTGTCATTTCTGTGGCTTAGAGCTCAAGAATCTCTCACCTTATGATGATATTACAGAACTTCATAAAAAGGGTTCAGCTAAATGTTTATTGCTTAGAGACTGACCACCAAATCCCCACACTGACTAATAATAATGATTTTAAAATTTGCTTAACTAATGAAATGTCAATTGTTTTTATGCCATGTAGGCACTTTGCCAGTTGCTCTGATTGCTCACTGAAAATAGATCATTGTTGTATATGTAAACGGAAAATTGCTGGATATTTAAAAATATATGTATGCAAAAATAAAAATGCTAATTTGAACATTTTTTGTTTTATTTAAACATATAATATTTACAATATAATTGGGAAACAAATAACACTATTATACAAATACTTTATTCTGGGTTGGTAATTTGTTGAGCATCGCTGGAAATCTCCATGGCAACATTTACATTCATGATAGATTCTATATTATCAACCAGGTCAGAATCATATAATGGCACAAGAGAATGGTGCTGATTTCGCAGTGTGTTGCCTCTATCGAACAATTTTAAGTTCCCAAGTCGGAACTTGAGAGCGTTACCTATATCTATGGGATGTGAGACATTGAACCATTCTTTAACAAGTTGAGCATTTGGATGTTTCTTCAGCACTACCTTTATAGCTGCTTGGAAAGACCTCCACTGTCTACGTATGAGGTACCATTCGCTCTTACTAAGAGCTAAGAGAGCTATACATACCTGTTTTTCGCGGTTGATGGACTTGGGAGCAACACGATGAACTACTTCGTTCCTCAAGTGTTTCACAATCTTTGACTGTATTCTGTTAGAAACAACGTTCAGAACATCATGGTGACGTTCCGATGCCTTGATAGATTCCTCGTCTAATCAAACTCGATTCAGTTCGGCTTTGGCTCGTGCTTCCTCAGCTTGAATACGCTCTTTTTCAGCCTTAACTCGTTCGTCATCAGCTCGCATACGATCACTATCTGCTTTGTTTCTCTCTTCTTCCGCTTGTAATCGTTCTTTTTGCATCTGTATTATCTCAGCCTCAGCGGCATTCTTTACTTGTGTCACAATCTGCTTAAGTTCAGCAAACTCAGCCATCAAATGGTTGTTTTGGGTAGAAATTAGGTCGTTGTTTACAGAAAGTTGTTTGAGGCATATTTCCTCGTGATACTTCTCGTACTTGATATATTTCATAGAGATGCGTTTAATTAAAGAGCATGCGAATTTCTGTAGCCTTCTTGCTCCGCATCTGCATAAACAGCATTTCAGAGTCTATGGCGCTCATGCAAATGTATTTCTTTTGTGTTATATATGCATCTGGAATTTCCTCGTACTCCATAGTTGGTTACTGCGTCTTGAGTAAATCCATAAAATGATATTTTTTATGTCTGTACTCACCAGCGTAACCACACTACTCCAGGACATTATCATCGATGAGTACTTTGTCTGCCCACGTCGACACCAAATTTGAGACATACTTCTGTATAGGTTAATTTACCCTTCGGTGTAACCCACAGTCTAACATATTGATCACTTTCAACTTTAGTTTGCTTAGGTTGAATAGATACCATCTTGGAATTGTACTGACTACGTTAATCAATTGTTGCAAACGAACTGCAACTTTTGACGTCACAGAGAGGGGGCCTCTTTTCAGGGCCAGCGATGCAAGATTTTCATATTTCCCTAGATCTCAGAAAATATATGATTCCTATATTCCTTGTTAAAGTGATGTAGCAACATTACCATATTTCTGTAAATCTCGGAAAACACACACAAGTTTTATGGAGAGATAACAATGTTCGCACTAGCGTTCTAACAGGAAGTAAATTTCAAGTACTTATCTATGGCCTGTTATGACAGTAAAACATTGTACTGTATTTAAAATTTTATTTCAAACCTACATATAATATATTATCATATACCATTACCAAATTCAAAGGCATTTATGTTTATTTCCAAAGAAATAATACATTTTAAGACACAGCTACTAGCTTCTATTGAAAATTTTTCGAGGGAATTCATAATTGGATCCTTTACGTGATTTTCAAACCATTCATCCAAGTCTCTTCCCCGATCAATAATTTCATTTTTAGTATTAAAATATTTGTGATTCGTAATTTCATCCATATCTGACTTTATAAATTCTCCACAAAAACAAGTATTCACTTTAAGCGTAGATAGTTTTTTGAAAATGTTACTAATTCTGGACTTGAACATAATTGAAGCATCATCCAGAAACATCATGATATCTTTATGTGATTTGTTAATTATTATCCCAGTTCTAATACAGTTTTGAAAACATGAAGCAATGTCATCCCATTGAACTCTACTAGAACATTTATTATTTAAACCCAATTCCAACTCCGAAAGCGTTTTAAATAACCAACGTTGTATTGTAATTTTTTCAAAGTTCCCACACATAAATTTCCATGGCGAATAGCACAATTAAAAAGTCTCAGATGTTTTCTAATATCCCTAAGCCACAATGGTATTTCAGCAGAGAAAATAGAATGATCCAACTCAACTTATTTACATTTTTTGATATAGTTGTCACTCTCTGCACCAGTTTCATGAAACATTTTGATGAATCTCCACCAGTGTAGTTATTTGCTGATTTTATTGCGTCTGGTTGCTAGCAATTCTAAACATAAAATAACGTTAATTTTAAAAAATATTATTCTTATACATATTGCATTTATTTATTTTTATTCAGATAATGGTACTACAGTAAATGCAGCTCATCTTAGGCAAGTTAGTCTAAAATTGGATTGGGGTCTTCAAAATACAAATCCAGCTCATCTGGTGTTTCAATAGGTACAAAGTCCTATGTTGTGTTATGCGTACCAATTTTTAATATTTCTAAAATATGAATGTTACAATGAACTAAAAATTATTTTATTTATCGGCTTCGAACTACGTAATTTGCGTATAACGAAATTTCCGTGCGTTCTAGAAAAACAACTAATTAATGCTTATCACATGGGAACTTCCTGCAAAGTTTATTGCTGCAAACAACATGATAAATTTATCAAACCACAGCTTCCGGTAAGTCCATTTAGCTCGGTTTTGTTCAGCGTAAACAAGATATCACAGTTTCCTTTCGCATTATTATCAGGAATTTTTAAATAAATACAGATTCATGATTTGTATTATTTTTCGATTTTATTAACATTATTTTTAAATAAATACAGATTTTTATTCATCCCTCAAGACGTAAAAAATTCCTGGTTCCACCACGAGTAAACTAATCGTATCTGGGAGCCCTTCTATTGCTGGACGTTGAGTTCTACCTCCTCCACGGGCGAACTGAGCCTTTATGAAATCAGTACGACCGCCCATACCTGCACGTTTCATTTGGGGTGGTCCTATATCTATTTCGACTCCATTTGGTAATCGATGGCTAAACAAGCAAGTATTTCCAAACGGACATTTGGGTTTGCTTTTTTGGAAATACCTACATCGTATTTTCTTCATTTTTTCGTTTTTCTCAACTATATAGCGATCTTTTTCCGCTCTCTGGTAATATACCTCAGATTGGTAGACATAAGGCGACACAATACGGCATTCTAGACAGCCTATTCAAATCAAAGTCTTTATTTTGATGCCATCTTTTTGCGCATGGGAAGCAGAAACAATGGTTACAATTTGGCAAAAGTCCAAAATTGTTAGTTTTCTCTTCCAAACACATTCGACATCTTTTATTCATGGCGAATTGAATAAGACTGCACCTATAGCCACAAAAATCTAATATTTGTAGTGTTTGCTGTCGTCACACACTCAAGACAATGAGTTAAAACATTTATTTCTATTATTCAGTCTTGAGTTGAAGTTGTAACAATCCAGACCTGAATTTGGAAAGTTTACTTGGTGACCAAGAAAGATTTAATATGAGTGCAGTGCCAACGAGAACTATACAGCCGAAAGATTTAACTGGAAAGCTAAATCCCAAAAATGGATGTTACATGGTACCAGACGTTTTAACAACTGTGATTACTTACAACGGGCGCACTTGCAAATTTGCGGCAGTACCAGAAATTTTAACAATTAATATTACCGATACCGAGACCACTCTCAAAATTGCTGAAACAATTCTACATTTAACGGTGCAGAGTTACACGGTGCTTAAAAAATACTTGAAATTTGCATATGGTTTCCATAAGGATCCTTCACACGGAAAGAGTGAACCTACACTGTATGGGCTGATTGTCAGCTTTGTTCTGATGGTATTTCTTTGGATCTGAGTATGTGGTTGGATGATGGCGGCCTTACTATATTTTGTACAAAAATAAAACAACAAATAGCTTTAATTATTAAGGATGTTCTGAATATTCATAATATACTATATGCTAATAAACTTATTTAAACAATTGTCTAGTTTTAATATATCCATTATTTTCACCTTAAATACAATTCAGACGCTTGAAACAAATTATTCCAAGTCTCAATATTATTGCACTCGGCCTTGAATAATCCGACAAAATTATAGACTCGAAGGAGTGGACGTTCTCGCGCATGCATGAAATTAGCAAAAGATTTTAATTTTTTTTACAGCCAACACAATACCATATCCCTCCATCCAAATTCTAGCAACCAACCGAACAACGCCCAAAAACACGCGCCCGCGCAACGGACATATACTGTACCTTTTCAAATAAACATTTCTCGATTAACCACATTACCCGGCCAAGTATTTAGCTTTTTTCTTTCTAACCTCCACAACCAACAACAGATGATGTGCACCCCTGTGACACATGCAACCCACAATACAATGGCTTTCATTTAATAACCACAGATGGCGCGTACCTCTGCGATACACGCAACCCACAGTACAATGGCTTTCATTTATTATCAATAGATGGCTCGCGACACACCCAAATGTCTTTCGGGCACCCCTACGACCACCCCCAATGTCTTCTTCTTCCCAATGTTTTCTTCTTCTTATCCAAACACCAATTACCAACATCTCGGCAGCAGCTCCCGACAAGAACTCGGGGTCCAGAACTCTCTTTGTTTAACTACTGATTGCAACGATAAATCGTTATGGCTTAACTGCGTGGTTCATTGAATTTTCATAATTGTTTTTGTTTTGCATCTGTAACGCTGTTGGCGTGGGTAATCCAATCGCTAGTGGCTAGAAATTTCACAATTGTTGTCATAAAACAAAAGTAAAGAAAAAAAGGAACAATTATTGCTGTCCTCTTTTGCATCCTATTATCCTATTAGAACAGATTTAGTAGCTGACCAAAGATCCCAACTTTGTCGGATTGTGACTAAGGACAGAAACGTGAGTGACTTAGAATTTGACTTTTTTCATTATATATATATATATATATATATATATATATATATATATATATATATATATAGGTAAACTGAACTCTGTTTCCTAGTGACTTTTGGGGAGTAGGCAGATTGAGGCCCCGACTTCGATCTAGACTCTGAAACTGTAACTTGTGCCTCTTGATAATGGCTCCAAAGCAGGAGGCGAAGCGTCGAGTATATAATAAATTCAGACGCGGTTATCACCCGAAACCTAGCCTTGTTTATAGTAATGACCGCGGAAGCCTAGTTGATAACTGATTCCTGTCGGGATCGATGGTAAAATGACGACGTTTCGACATAATCACGTATGTCACAAATAGAACTGTAAGCAGAAGGCTACGAGAATTATGCGAACCATGCGAACCGACCTGAGTAGAATAACAACGGGGTTTCTAGACCGGAAATGGCTTAGGGCTGTGTATCTAGGTGTTTTGGGTGTGGTGTGGCCCCCTGTAGGGGTACGTAGGGAGCCCCCGTGTTGTGTGTATGTCGCTGGAAGGCCCCCGTGTAAGGTTCTGTGAATATAAATTATGTGTCATTGGTGTGGGGGCTGATAGGTGTATGTTGGTGGTGTCTGGATGGAGTGATGTATAATTGTGAGGTTATGTGTGTTGCCTTACGGGTGTTGTTCTTTTGGGGGGACCTGATGGGTGTTATGGGGGCTGAGTGGTGTGTGTTTGATGAAAAGTGAGGTTATGGCAGCTGGTGTGTAGAGGTTGTGTGAGAAGTTATATGGACTGATTGTGTGTGTGTGTGTGTGTATAGGTTATGTAATGGGGGCTGAAATGATGAGGTTATGTTGAAAGGGGGTTGTGTTTCGTGGTTCACGTTGTGTTTTGTGGCGTGACAGGTTGTAACGTCGTCTGTCGTGTGTTCTGTGGTTCTTTGCCAAGTCCGTGTTGCGTGAGACTGTGATAGTTGAAGAGTGTTTTTGTGGCAAAATGCGTTATATTTTTAAATTACTAAGTATATCTTTTCTACAAATACAGCATTGTTTAACCTTAAATGAACATTCGGTACAACAAACAGTATGCTTGCATGGTAAAAAAACTATACTAAGATCTTTTTTAAGGCAGATTCTGCAGTGTGGTGTTTGGGAGTTTTGTTCATCACTTTCTTCACTTAATAGGATGCATGTACTGAACATCTTAGAATGTCTTTACTTAATGTCATCTGTAGGTAGTATGTCCTTTAGTTCGATACCACAATTAAAACAAATAATTAGGTCCCCATGTCCAGTATAAAAAACCCAGCTTTTGCTAATTTATGAGGTCTTTGAACTAATGCTTTTGGCCAGGTGTTGTATGTTTCTAATCTGCTTTCAAATGTACACTTATTATTGTATACAATATAAAGGAAAGGACACAATAGACTCCATCGTAAGTGATCTATAAGAGGATCGTCATTAGGCATCCATTTATGTCCCTCAGTTTTGCAAAAGGGACATATAACTACATCGCCTCTTCCAGAGTAAATGAACCCTGCTGCAGCCAAACTGAAAAGAACTTGACCATTTTTTCAATTCATTTCAAATGTTGCCAATCTCATTTCAGTACTGACTGCCATAATATTGGCGCTGCTGCCACTTTATGGGGGACCGTGAAATGGGAGTCTTTTCACTGTAACAACAAATATATATTAATTAATAAATAAGATAAAAAAGTTTGTATATTTACCTTTCACTTGGTTGTCCTCCGGTGGGTGCAATGGGTGAATCAGGCATTGTTTCTGGACACTTTATTTTACTATAAATATAAAAGAAAATGTTTAAAATTATGAAGCAAGAATTAAATTATATAAATTTACCTTGTACTGGAATCCATTTTGTGAATTTTTATGGATTCTTCACAAAAACAAAAGTGTAGATCACACCCATTTTGGCAGTCCTTACTACCTATAGGGGAGCTCACCTTTAATCTACTGTAATAAACAAAGATATATTTGAACATATAAATAACGAGAGAAATGCTTTGTAAAAACTTACATTTCTTCTATACGATTTCCCTCTTCCACGGAAGAGATATAAGGATTTATTGATAAATCCATTTTTATAAACTCACTCCGTGGATTTCTAGCTGCCTCTCTCTCCATCTGTTCTAAAAATCGAACAGAGGGACTGTCATTTAATCCACTGTAACAAAATAAAAAGAGATTTGAGAATTACTCAAAAAGAGAAAACTGTTTGAAAAAATTATATGTATGAAGATTAAAAACTTACTTTACGTCGAAATACCTCTCAATATACACTGGAGGAGTGAATCTATTTGTTAATAGTTGGAGTTCGGTATATTCACTCCTGTCCTATGGGATTTCTTTAGCTTCTCGATTTTCTATCATTGCAATTTCGTTTTCAATTTTTTCAAAAAAACTTTCACTGGCCATTTTTACTCATTTCTTAACTCACTTCACGATTTACACGAAACTAAACTTACTATTGTTAATATATTTCTTATATATCCTGGGACATTTCCGTTTTAAAAATTTATCTACCAGTATAATTCTTCTATAAACATTTATTGTACTCCTAATCGCTGTTAAGTGGTAAAAAGTATATTTCCTAAGGAGAATCATGTTGATATTAGAAAACCCATTAAATTTACTGTTTAAATATTATATAAATAATAAAAACCTCAGAAAATAGATTGATTAAAAATTGTCGTAAACATTTATATGTTATTTTAGTAAACCAGAATTGAACAACCACAAGAAGATCGCAAACTCTCACGTTATGGTTTGTATCAATTTCCGGTAAAATATCATTATTTACAATTTAATTAAAAAAAAGCGGAAATTAATGACCACATCCCAACCACAAAAAATTGTGTTATATCTTTATCAGTTACCGTTGAAATACCAATGTTTAAATCATATCTTAGTAAGACGGAACTAAGCAACCACAAGTTTATTGCAAACAATTAGCTCATTGTTTTATCAGTTTCCGGTGAAAAATCATTATTTATATTTTATCTTAGTAATGCGGATTTGAATGTTTGCATGTTAGCCGCAAACTTGATGTAAGTATTCATATAACAGTTTTTATTTTAGAAATCAGGAATTTAAAGACCGTAAACATTTACGTTCTCAATTTATGTGTTTTTAAATGTGGTATTAGTGGTGATGGTAATCGTATAAATAAGAAAATTAAAACGCGTTTTTTTATTCAGAGTTCAAATTGCTTTGACTGCATTAACTTCTGCAAAGTTTTGGTGATAAAGTGCAATTCTTCGACAGTCTTCTACGATATATTTACTAAGTTTTTGGTACAAAGGGTGCTGATAAAAAGTAAGTTTTTTTGTTTGTATTACATTTTTTGATTATAACATTTCAATTCCATTTTTACTAAATATGAATTTACAAGCAATCAATGTTTCTGAAGTTGCGGAACGCAAGTCCCTGATGAAACTAAAGGACATACCAGAGGGACAAAAATTTAAAATATTGGCAGCAAGGGTGGTAAATGGAAAATACGGAGGGGCGATTCTCTTAGATTTGGAAGAAAGTAGCTGTTTTTGCCACAACGAGTGACAGCAGCCTTTAAGCCCCAACTAAAACACTGTATTCCAGTAGTTTTCCGAGGAATTGGGGAAGCAACTGGAAAATACCAACCCATTACCAAGTTTGAAATAATTGAAATTTAGAGGATTCAAAGCTACTCCAAAAAAATGCAGGTTATTACTGACATTAAATCTATTTTTCATAAGGCTTTTGGGTTATTACAAAATTCAAATAATGAAATGAAAAATACATGGTTAAAACATATTAATAGCCAAATTCGTCTTCACAATAGGACAATAAAGAAAAGTAAATGTGATCTTGGGCTTTCAAATAAATTGCAAAGTGATTTATGTTATTTAAAAAATTTGCGAACTCAAATTAAAATTTTATTAAATCCAATTGTTAATGGTGATAGAAAACGTAGTACAAGGGTTCAATGGGAAGATGTAGATTCAGCTGTCATGGGTAGAATTAGGACTGGGGTAATTATAAATTTAAAACATAAAAATATTATTCAATTCTTAGACGATGCATTTCATCTTATCAAATCACGTATTTCAAATATTTTGAAATCTTATCCAACAGTTAAAGTAAACACTAAATTTTGCGGTAAATTCATAAAAACTTCACAGGGTCAGAAAATTTGTGAGTTTAAATATTTTAACACAAAAAATGTTCTAGTAGATCATGGAACAGTACTTCATAGTTGGTTTCAGGAATTTGTTAAGGATAAAATTTTATCAAAATTACAAGAATTTTCTGAAAAAGATAGCGGATTTCCACTGAGTAGGATTGCAAATTTAGAAATGACCATAAACAAATTTTATTTTAGTAATAATACAGGGTCTTCTTATATTAGATTACCGGAGGAAATTTCTAGAAAACATGCATGTGTCAATGTGAAAAATTATAATGATAATGCCTGTTTTGCATGGGCTGTAATGTCAGCTTTATTTCCAGTTGAAAAACATTCTGACAGACTATCTATCATCTTACCCAAATTATAAAAACATTTAAAATTTTGATGGTATTGAATTACCCATAACTTTGGATCAAATTTCTAAATTTGAAAAATTAAGTAATATTTCAAATAATGTTTTTTTTAAGTTTAAAGGAAATCAGAAATAGTTTGCAATATGTTACTGTACCAGCCCGACTTTGTAAAAATAAATTAGAAAAACACATAAACCTACTCATGGTTCAAAATAAATATTTTCGAAAAATTAATGACTATGAAGCAATTCCTGTAGACAATGATACCTTAGAAATATCTTTTCATTTTTGTTGGATTAAAAATTTATCTCGATTAGTATCAACTCAATTAAATAAACATAAAGAGACAAAATTCATTTGCGATATTTGTTTAAATTATTTTTCTAGTGAAGATCAATTGGTATATCATGCTGAGTATTGCTCTGTAATAAATAAATGTAAAGTTTCTTTTCCAAAAGAAAATTATGTTGAATTTAATAATTATAAAAGCAAACAAAAATTATCATTTGTTTTATACGCTGATTTTGAATCAATTCTTGTTCCCTATAAAGACAATGAAGCTTTAAATAAAAAAACAATAAGCATCAAAACCATATTCCTTTCAGTGCAGAGTATTATTTGAAATGTTCATATGATGATAGTTTGTTCTATTTTAAGTCATACAGGGGAAGAGATTGTATGGATTGGTTTACACAAGAGTTGCAGGAGGTTGCTAAATTTATTCAGTTGAAAAATAAAAATATTGTTCCTATGAGAATTCAGCCTAATCTTATATCCGATAATGGTTTTTGTCAAATATGTGTTAACAAAAATTCTGTTTTATTTTAGAGAATAATACCACATCAGAGTTCAAACTTGTGTATATTTTAAAACCAAACGTTTATCCTGTCGGATTTCGTTTTCAATGGATATAAATTTATAAAGTAAAATTGAAATATATTTCAATTTTACTTTATAAATTTATAAAAAAATTGAAAAATTAAATTAAAAAATTGAAATATATTTCAATTTTACTTTATAAATTTATATCCATTGAAAACGAAATCCGACAGGATTTTGAAACGTTTGTTTTAAAATATACACAAGTTTGAACTCTGATGTGGTATTATTCCCAAGAAAATCTAAAATAAACTAGAAGATGCCACAAATACATTCAAAAATTCTGTTATAGTAAAAGACCATGACCATTTACAGGGGATTTTAGGGGATATGCCCATAATATTTGCAACTTAAATTTTCAAAAGGGTGTTGTCATACCAATTGTATTTCATAACCTCACTCGATACGACAGTCATTTTATCATAAAGTGTTTGGGTAAAACAAGTCAAATTTCACTATTACCAATTAATAAAGAGAAATACATCTCATTTACTCAGTATGATAATGATACAAACATAAAATTTCAATTTATAGACTCATTTAGGTTTTTAGGGGCATCTTTAGAAGAACTAGTTTCAACACGGCCGCAAGATAGATTCCAAAATTTGAAATTTGTTTTCAATTATTTGAATGATTACTCTTTAAATCTTCTTACTCGTAAAGGTGTTTTCTGTTTTAGACTACATTGATTCTTGGGAAAAATTAGAAGAACCTACTCTTCCTTCAATTAAGCAGTTCTATCACAAACTCTGTGACACTGAACTTTCTGCAGACAATTATGAGCATGCCCAAACTGTTTTCTCTCATTTTCAGTTGAAATCTCTAGGTGAATATTCTGACTTATATTTAAAAACTGGTGTACTGCTTTTAGCAGATGTGTTTGAAAATTTCCGTACCAAGGCGCACTCCAATATGGGTTAGATCCAGCTTGGTTCTATACTATGCCAGGTTATACGGGGACAAGCATGCTAAAGTATATATAGATAGATATATAGATGTTCTTCTTTTTATTGAGAAATCGTAATTGTAATCGCTATGCTGAAGCTAACAATCAGCACTTACCCAATTATGATCCCGAAAAGGAATCTTCCTATATCCTCTATCTAGATGTCAATAATTTATATGGGTGGGCAATGAGTCAGCTACTACCACATGGGAATTTTCAATGTGTGGAAAATGTGGAAATTTTTGATGTTAATTCCATATCTGATGATTCTCCAGAAGGTTATATATTAGAAGTTGATTTGGAATACTGTGCAAGTCTTCATAAAACGCACAAGGATTTGCCATTCTGTGCTGAACATTCTATCCCACCAGGGTCTAAATTACCCAAATTAATGACAACACTTTATGATAAACAAAAATATATTATCCATTATAGAAATTTAAAGCAAGCTCTACAGTATGGGTTGAAGTGCGAACTAAAGCTACTAGTAATTTCGAAAAAAACCTTTACAAATTGGAAGATAACGCGGTTTTTGGTAAAACAATGGAAAATATAAGAATATATCGGGTCGTCAAATTAGTGAATAAATGGGAGGGCCGGTATGGTGCAAAAAATTTAATATCGAATCCAGCGTTTCATAATCGCACTATTTTAGTGATAACTTAATGGCAATAAACCTCTATATGTAGGGATGTCAATTTTAGAAATTTCCAAAACATGTGTGTACGATTTCCATTATGGATATATGCTTAAGAAATTCCCTGTTAGATGCAAACTGTTATATACAGACACAGACAGCTTAATATATGAAATAAAGTCTGATAATGTATATGAAGAAATTATTAAAGCTGACATATGCAAGTTTGTCACAAGTGATTATCCTCCAGATAATCAATACAATATACCTCTTGTAAATAAAAAAGTTCCTGGCCTCATGAAAGATGAGGTTAATGGTAAAATAATTAAAGTGTTCATTGGTTTGAGATCAAATGTATACATATACATTCAAAATATACGATACTAATGAGGATAAATGCACAAAAAAGTCTAATCTGGCGTTGTCAAAAATAAATTATCTTTTCAAGACTACCTTACATGTTTAACGGATCACAAAGAAAAGTTGATTTCTCAAAGAACAATTCAATCATTTGCCCATAATATTTACAGTATAGAACAAACCAAAATAGCACCTAATCCTTATGACGATTAGCGTCAGTTACTACCTGCTACAATAGATACCCGTCCTTGGGGGTATAAGGAGTAGCTTTGAATCATATTTATTATATTTTTAGGATTAATAATTTTAATGGATATTTATTTGTAGCTTATGATGTTATATTGCATATGTTTATCATGTTTTTCATTTATAATTATTGGATTATATATTAAATAAAAACATATTGTAAAATTTATATTTTATTTTTATTAATTACAATAAATATTGTTCTATTCATATATTTGTATTATTCTCATTAACAAAGTTCTCAACTGCTCTAATACCCCCTCATGTGGACATGGAACATTGAATAAACTCCAATTAAAAACTTCTGCTTCAACAACTCATCTAGAAAATTCATTATATTTGTAATAAGTGTTTTCACGAAAAAAGTACATATGTCCATCAATGTAACGTAAAGCTAATGTAATATCTTCTGGAACACCTGGAAACATATCCTTCACACGTCCTCTGTTAGATATTGATACATTGTGTATTTCCCTGACAATTGTACCGGAAATTATGTACTTTAGGCATAACAGTAATTGTTATACCAGGATTAGGTTTAGGAATTTTAAGCTGTTTAAAATATATATTTGATTTTTATTCCCACATTTTAAATGCTTTTTCGGCAACACAAAGATGTTCACTTTGTGCTTGGGGAAAATACTAGTTCAAATACGTCTTATTCCATTTGGATACCAATGCAACATTATTTTCACCAACTTTACATCTTGGTCTATTCATTAAATTAATTGTTTCTTCATTCAATGTTCCATCTACAGGTAAATTATTCTGTTCTTGGAAGTTTACTAGTACAGAATTAAAGTTAGTTTGCGTGTTATTCTCAATGTATCCATAATAACCACAGGACTAACTGAAATCTAACTGGGGTTCAGTAATTATACTAATTTAAAGTCTTAAAAAGTGCTGATGTCATATGGCTTAGATAAGAAACTAGCTTTAAATTTAATTAAATCTTATTGAGAGAGTTTAGTTTATCTATGTATTCGCCACAGTGCAAACCTAAAATTATAACCGATAAAAGTAATAAGAAAATAGTTTGGTTGAACCAAAATTGGAATAAGTTGTTTGAGAAGAGAAAACTTCCACCTGTACAGTACCCATTAAATGGAATTCAGCCATGGCAGTTTTGACGGAAAGTTTCATCATTTTAACTGCAATTATAAACAACATCTTATACATTAATTCTCCACATGGGGTTAAGGATGCTGCAATATGTTTTTCGGCTTGTGATAACAGGTCTCAGTTTACACTAATGAGGAAAACTCTTGTAAATGATGGGAATCTGCCTGTATATTATTCCGAACTGCCTCAATCCACTAATCTATCATATAAACTAAAGTTACTATTTCCTGATGGAACAGAAGGAGACACACAATGTTTTATTAAGATTAAGGAATCAACGTCACCTAGTGACTCATCAGCAACAACAAATACTTATGAGACAGCAGAAACCATTACAAATTATGAACCCTTAACAGCTTCATGCATGTGTAATGAAACTTCATCGCTAAAAAATACTAAAAATAGTGACTTTTCAATGGACTTGCAAAGTGATATTAAAAATACATTTATTCTTGTGTGTTTGATAATTTGTTCATTCTCATTTTAAAATTTGTTATAAAATGTCTTTAAAAAATGTCTGTAAATGTATAGTGATAATAAATGAAACAATTTTTCAAAAATACATCTTTTATTTCAGTGATACTATACATTCAACATTGGTATTGTTATAGACCCAATCATGTATAAGATTAACACAGTTTATAGCACATGTAAATTGTCCTTGTTTATGATTTAAACAGACTGGATTACCACCATTTTCCATGTTAGGGGTCGGGCTCCTATGCCCATCCGTCCAGTGTTTCGATGTTGACAACTTTTATTTCCTCCAAATTCATTTCTTCCAATTTCTTAACAAGTAAATCATATTTTTGATGACCTTTAACGAAAATACAGTTTATATCCGTCAAATGGGTCCTTATTATGTTGTTTATTTCTATATATTCAATATAACCACTGGAATATCTCAACCCATGACATTTACGTTCACAATAATTCACTGTCTGCCTTTCTTCCTTAGTTAATCAAAAATATGTCTTTGTGGGTTTGAATAAGTAATGATTGAGTTGCATCCCAATTCTAATAACCATTTCTTTGAAAATAAATTCATTATTTTGAAGGTTAAATCCTTGTATATCTACTGTTGCTGTAGGAAGAAAACCAGCAGTCTGCCTGGTTAATTGTAATTTCAACAATATCATTATTACTAAATGATTTCACATACGGATAATAAGTTCGCACTTCTACCCTTCGAATGGAATCATCAAAATTTGGTTTGCGGAATACGTCAAACATTTCAGTTGACATGATATCCTAGTGATTGTAGAAAGAGCTTGTTAGAAGAAGTAAGTCTTTGCTTGTTTCGTTGGTACTGAATTCTCTTTTTGGGGATTTATGATTTTATACTTGTTGATAACCAACATCCTAAAATTGTTTAAGCTCTAACCTTACTGTTATATCTTCAAATTAACACAATCAAAAATTTTGGTTGAGAACTCTTAATGTAATATTGTTAATTTCAAAACGATTTACTGGTAAATAAATAAGATGTTGCGGTGTTTCGTCAATGGCAAAACCAGGATTAACCCTAACAGCAAATTCGTAAATTGTATGTGAAGGTTTTTCGTTGTAAAATGCCCCAGAAGTAATGTTGGTGTCTATATGAATCGTTCTTGTTTTTATTATATTGACATGTATATCAGATGCGTGACGAGCTTTTGGTTTAAGAATACGTTTAGAAAATCCCAATATGGGTCCTATACTATCTTCTGGTTGAAAGTCAATAGTATACTTGGTACTGTATATTTCACACTTTAATGTATTATTATTTGGTTTCAAAGAAAAATGTCTTCTGGTTGATTCTGTAGAGAAAGAGCCTGTCGAATATATGTTTCAATATCACTTATCTCGTACGAACCTTCAGGAATGTCTATTTCAATTTTCTTTTGGCCACTGGTATACTGATAAAATTTTGCACCTTTTTCAATATTAGGAATACTATAGTATGAATGAAAGCTTAATAAAGCTAATCCGTAATTATAGTCAGGATTTAACAGTATTGGTGGTTTGAAATCAATTGAAAGTATAGAAGTGTGACCCTTCAACGTTAGGATCACAGACATGACTGAACATTTTCATACCAATCATCCCTTATTATATAGAAATCCCGAACACAAATGTCCACAGTTTGTTTGGTAATAAGTTTGGTAAGGATAACTGTTATATTGAATTTTTACGTGAGGTCCGAAATAAGACACCAACTCTTTAGGTGGTTTCAAATCTCCAAAACTGTCAAAATATTCTACAGATGCACCATTTTTCATATAAGTTACCCAATGCGTATCGGGGTTTCTATTTATGTCTAAGTTAACAATGGCTGTTTCTTTCCTATGTGGTTTGCGTGGTATTGTGTCTCGCATAAATACTCCCCGGAATTTTGATATATTTAATCTTTTAGCGTATTTTTCAAGCTTACGATTAAATAATGTTCGTTTGGGTAGCTTTATTGGGAGTTTTTTGTTTCTTTAGGATACTTTTTCAAATAAAGACCAGAAACTTTGCGCCTAAGTTCTTCCATGGCACTATTATGACGATGATTTTCCTCCACAGTCTTTTTGGCATTTTAGCGTCAATAACAGTTTTCGCTATAGCACTGGCACCCCTCGCCAATGAACCTAATGCAGAAAGTCCTGCAAAGATTGGTATTAATGGTAAAATACCTCCTGTTTTTGAATTAAATGGTATTATTCTGGGTACCCGAATCCGTGTGCCACCGCCAGCTTTTTTATTCTCATTATAGCTATTCTTAATGCCTGTAAAGATGTTTTGAAAATATCTTTCCGGGTTTGAAAACCTTTCCCTGATGACTCAAAAGATTTCTTAAGCGCTTCTAAAATGGGTACGAGAACATGTTGTCGAAACGAAAGAGCACCTCCACTACACTTCTTTTTAACACCAAGTCCTAGTTTTCTTTTTACCTTCATTGTATTAGTTGTAAACCAAGCAGCGGTTTTTTCTCCTAAACTGGCGTCTTTGGCTTTAACTCTTTCACAAGCCCTATTCTCTAGTTCCAAATCTGCTTTATGACGTTCACTGAGAGATTTATGGTGACTGTACGATATATCGTGTTGACGAAGCGTTATCCAATTTATTGACACCAGTCTGACCAAGCAAGCGTTCTTCGAGTTTCGTATCTGGTCCACAAAACTGATAACCTGGAATGTGTAATTCAACAGGTAATTTATTAATTAGAGTGTTAACTATGCCAGAACCTCCATGTTTGTCGGCAACGAGCATAATACTAACCAAATAATTAAGAAACTGAAATTTTATATATATTTTTTGGTAATTAAAAATTACTCTATATATAACTGAGATTTCTACACACCTTAACTTAGTCTATATAATGTATGCACTAACACAACAAGAAACAACTCTGCCAATTGTAAATTTGGATTTCGTAGAAGGAAGTGTGGGTGATAAGAAACATGGAGAACTGTTACCAAATTCGTTTCGAGCCATTTTCTGTGGTCCCAGCGGTTGTGGTAAAACAAATACACTATTATCTCTCATAGTCAACGAGAATGGGTTAAGATTCAAGAATGTGTATGTTTATTCAAGGTCATTATATCAACCAAATATCAACTATTACAAGATGTGTTAAAAAACGTCAAAGGTCTCTCATATTTTCCATTTAACGATAATGAAACAGTAACAGATTTAAACAACGCAAGGGAATGTTCCATTTTCATATTTGATGATGTTGCATGTGACAACCAAGCCAAAATACGAGAATATTTTTCTATGTGTCGTCATAAATCCATAGATGTTGCTTACTTATGCCAAACTTACAGCAATATACCTAAACAACTGATAAGAGATAACGCAAATTCTATCATTCTATTTAAACAAGACGAAACGAATCTTAAACACGTCTTTGATGAACATGTTTGACCAGACATGTCATATGAAAATTTTAAAACACTCTGTGCCGAATGCTGGAATAGCCCATTTGGATTTTTAGTGATCATTAAGGAATTTAATCTCAATGATGGAAGATATCGAAAAGGTTTTGACAAATATATAAAACGTACAAATCTCAATACACCGTAGTATACAGAATGTCAGCGGTCGATAAACAAGTTGCTGATACTCTTCGCAAGATAAAAGTAAAACAACTTGCAAAGTCAATGCGAAAAAAGTATCTCAGTTTAAAATTGGGGAAATCTGAACATGATGAGACATTAAATAAACTCTTTCAACCAGTAGTAAAACCGCTGAAGCAATTAGTCAATAATCAGTTATTGGCTTCAAAGAATAAAGACCCACCACCATCGAACCCCATTAAACGTGAATCATTGGAGACTCATACTGTTGTGGACAACGAAGACGATGATGACTTGTTTCATGATACATCAGAAGCAGCGAATCCTTACATTACTGATTACTTGAATAAAAGTTACAAAATTGATAAAACATACGGTCCTCAGTATGCCAATGATAGATGGGTATTAGGGTCAAAAGAAGTAGCTTTTGATAGAAATGGTAATATTAATATCGATAAAATATTGTATAAAGGAACTCCAGGACTCTATGAACTTATTTTTTATCAGCAACCGCAAAATTATAATGAGGATGATTTAAAAGTCTATAAAACTCTATTAGAAACCACTAATGTTCACCGCAATACTAAAGGAAACCTTAAAGCATCCAAACAATACAAATACTGGAATATCATTAAACCATTTTACAATATCTCAGATCACGCTGTCCCAAGTAATTCAACAAGCGGTTACGGTCTTTCAACCAACAAAATGATTTTTAATCGATACCGATATTGAATACCGATATTGGGATGATCCTAATGAATTGTGTGAACGTCTAAAACTACTAACAGCGGCTAAAGAAGCCGGAAACACTTTAGTTGATAACGAAATTATTGCGCTAATTAATGAACTAAAAGAAGCTAATATAATACGGTAAATCTGTTAAATTTAAACAGTTTTACCATGAGTGTGGACAAGTTTGGTCGAACATCTGTATCACCTTCATTATATACACCATTACCCACATTGAGATTACCATTCAGAATTGAACCTGATGGGAATTTTGACTTTGGAAATATATCAATTTATAATATTAAGGAACCTAAAAACAATTCAGATGCTGCAAATAAGAAATACGTTGATGAAGCAATTCAAAACGTTATGTTAACCTTGGAAAAGCAGCAAAATGACGTAATTAGTAAATCTAGTCAGCAATTACAAAATAATATTATTGATTTTATGGAATCTGCAACAAACTATATAAATGAGAGAAAGGATGCTCTGCAACAGGCATTAAATAATATAAATCAAACAATTAGTGAAATTGAAGAGCTGAAAAAGAGAAATGATAGTTCAATAATTTCCATTAATCAAGCATTTACCGAACTTAAAAGCTCTATTGATGTGCTGGAACAGAAACATATAACTTCTATTAACCAACAACTAAATGCACACCAAAACGTTATTAACAATGTGCCAGCTGATATGAGTAAGTATTCTACTGAATTGCATGGCGTAAAACAACTAGAAATAACATTGAGAAAAGACTTAAAAGACCTTAAACATAAGATTGACCTTCAAAACAATGGACAAACTATAAAGTAATAGCATTTTAGTTGATGGCGATCCTTCTTAGGAACAACATGAAATGCAGCACTCTAAAAAAAATACAAATTATCAAGGAACTTCATCGACCAGTGAGAAAAAATTTTCCTCGACGTCAAACCATTATTAAAGGATTTGATGAAACATGGCAAAGTGACTTAGCTCAATTAAACTTATTCGCCAAAGAAAATAAAAATTATAACTTTATTCTAGTTGTAGTCGATTGTTTCTCCAAGTACATGTGGGCAAAGCCCCTAAAAACAAAATCTGGTGAAGAAGTAACTCGAGCGTTTGAAGAAATCCTCAGAAATGGGAGGCAGCCAAAACATATTCAGACTGACCAGGGAAAAGAATACTTCAATTTTCACTTTAAAAAATTAATGCACAAATATGGAATAAACCATTATTGTACATATAGTAACAAAAAGGCGTCAATTGCAGAGAGATCCATACGAACTTTGAAAGAGAACTTATTTAAATATTTCAGCTTAAATGGTACCTACAAGTGGATTGACATATTACCTTCCCTCGTTGACAACTACAACAATAGGAATCATAGTACAACAAAAATGCGCCCAAGTGATGTAACAAAAGATACAATTATTAATTCATTTAGAAATATGATAGTTGTAGGTAAGAGAAAGTTCAAAGTTGGAGATATAGCGACAATAAGTAAAACAAAATAGGTTTTTGCAAAAGGGTATACCCCCAACTGGACCACAGAACTATTTAAAATCACTAAAATTCAATTGAATAACCCAATTACGTATCTTTTAGAAGACATGTTTGGTCAGCCCATTCAAGGCGGTTTCTATGAAGTTGAACTTCAGAAAACAACCCATCCTAACATTTATTTGGTAGAAAAAATTTTACAGCGCAAATCTGGTAAAGTTGAAGTACGCTGGTTAGGTTTCAATGAGTCACATGATAGTTGGATTGGTGAGAAAAACATCTTATAAGTGGGGGAAATATTCATTTACCAAAACCTGTATACCAGACGACAGTTCCAGTTTAACTATCGAACGATCAAAATGTCGAGTGAAGAGCCTACTTTTAGTGATGATTATGATATGGATACTGTTAATAGTGTTTTGAATCAATATGAAGAAGAAGCAAAATCAGAAAAAGTGTTACTATTATCCCAGTGCTTTCGACTTTATAGTTCTTATTGTACAGTGTCCTGTGTCTTGAGTCCTGCTAGATGCTTTGACCCAGTAATAGTTCTACAGCGAGAAGATGATGAAAAACTTATCTTTAATAAATCTGAATGGTTCAAAGTTACAGAAACATTACGAAAGTCTCTGGATATAGTTTTTTTCACAGAAGATGATGAAGAGAACGACTTTTACCCATAATCCTGTAGTATGTGGGCAATTCCTTACTGTAAGCCTGTCGTCAACCAGTGATCTTGATAAGTCAATAATAGTGCAGAAATTTCATAACACTTTGTAATTTAGTCAATTTGATATTGAAGAAATTTTAAACATAGACACTCATTTACTATTACACAGGGTAAAATTAGTTGAAAGTATTAATTTTTATACATATTATTTAAATGTAATAATTACTGTTAATAAATGGTTGAATTCTACATGTAAAATAATAACAACCGAAACTAAATGTTGTAGTTTAAATGTTTATAATTTCATATATGGAATATGTGATTCTAGCGATAATACATTATTAGCCAATGCTCTTAGAGAATACATATTTTTTTATTCACACGAAATTTATAATAAATTAGGTATTTCTAATTGTTTTTTATTTTCATTCATTTTCCTTTATACATCATAAAATATAACCATACCTTCTCCTAACATACGACAAACGACCTTACAAACTGTCACCCACAATAAGTGGAGGGAGATATAGCTCAACCAACCCATGAGGGTGTAGTTTATGACGTCATGGTAAATGAGTGGGAGGCACTCCGTAGAGTGCGTTGAAGCTAGAGAGATAACAAAGTTCGCTATACCCATTCAATCTAATCGGAAGTAACTTTTGGGTACTTATCTATTGTTTGTTATGACAGTAAAACAATGTTCTGTATTTAAAATTTTATTTCAAAGCTACCCTTCACAAAACACAACGTCAACCACGGAACACGAAACTAACCTAACCCTTCAACTATCACAGTCTCGCGCAACACGGACTTTGCAAAGAACCACAGAACACACGAAAGACAACGTTACTACCCTGTCACCCCACAAAACACAACGTCAACCACGAAACACAACCACCTTTCAACATAAACTCATCATTTCAGCCCCCATTACATAACCTATACACACACACACATCCAATAACCCCCCATAACTTCTCACACAACATCTCAACACCTACAAACATAACCTCTACACACCGGCCCCCATAACCTCACTTTTCATCAAACACACCACTCAGCCCCATAACAGCCATCAGGTCCCCCCTAAAGAACGATACCCGCAAGACAACACACATAACCTCACATAACCTAACAATTACACATCACCCCATCCAAACACCACCAACATACACCGGGGGCCCCAGCGGAACCGCCCACGAAAGCCCACCCAAAGACAACACACAACCTATAAACACATAACCTTACACTAAACATCAGCCCCCCGACCCCCACACCAATAACACATAACCTATATTCATAACCTTACACGGGGGCCCTCCACCGACATACACACAACGCGGGGGCTCCCTACGTACCCCTACGGGGGGCCACACCACACCCAAAACACCTAGATACGCAGCCCTAAGCCACTTCCGGTCTAGAAACCCCGTTGTTATTCTACTGACCTGAAGAGGGCAGATGTGATTCTGGCGAGACGTCGTCATTTTACCATCGATCCCGGCAGAGATCCTGCTTTGGAGCCATTACAATAATTTTATTCAAATTCAAATACATATTTAGATACAATTTCAAGATACAGTTAAAATTTCCTACCTAATTAAAAAATTATAAAGAGACAAAAAGTGAAAAGGAGTTTCGGAGTCTAGATCGAACTCCGGCATCTCAATCTGTCTACTCCCCAAAAGTCACTAGGTAACTGAACTGAATGTGAATCTGTTCTGCTTCTTTATTCTATTGTAAATTGAATGTTAGAACGTATACCATTGAGGTTGCAGGAAGAAATCTAATGAATCTCCGCCATGAGGCCAAATGACAAAAGTTTCATCAACATATCTAAGCTAACAGGAAGGTTTTAAAATAGACGAGTTTAGAGTTTCGAATTGTTTCATGAAGATGTTAGCAAGTACTGGAGAAAGGAGTGAACCCATCTGGGGCCCACGGACTTGTTTGAACAGAGTGTATTGAAATGAAAAACACGTGTTGTACAAGTTTGAGGATGCCAGAAGAGGGATTGTATTTTGTTTTTAGAATATCTAACGGTTCTGAAAGGACAACATTGGTGAAAAGGCACAACGTCGAAGCTAACTAGGATATAATTTTCTGAAGTTCTATAAGCGCATAACAAATCTAGGAAAGAAGAAGAGTTCTTTACGTACGAGGATGCTGACTCGGCTAGATGTTGAAGGGTGTTTGGTAGGTAACGGGCCAAATCTTGGGTCGGGGATTGTACGGAACTGACAATGGGCCTAAGATGATCCGACGTCTTTCAACTTGAATGAAAGCTCGCACGTCTTGAAGTTGGTGAGGGACAACTGTCGACAGAGGGTGCAAATACGGATTTAGCTCAACAACTGACTTCATCGCAGTTAACCGTTTAGTTTCCGGATCACGAGTCTGATTCGTTAATGGTTTTTTGACTCTTTCCTATAGTTATCAGAAATTACGCAAATTTATCTCGAAAATTAGTTTGACCTTGAAGGTTAATTGCAAGGACATGATCAAAAAAAATTACCCAGAGTTTTTAGGTTAAACTAAAAAAATACGACCTTCCCCCCTGCCACCCTTATCTCTGCAAGTATAAGAAGTAAAATCAAACAAAAGGCTCATGTGAATTACAAATATGTCATATTTTTAAATCATTTTTTAAAACATTAACCATCGACTTAATTCTCACTTTAGAAACTGCACTATCACAAAACTTTGAAAAATAGATTTTAATTTGTTTAACTTATTTAATAATTTATTATTGAGAACTTGATCTGTTTTCCCCTTTACCTTCCAATCAACAGGGCCTAAAATTCAGACAGTAGATTATATAGGGCTCCCCTGAAAATAAAACTCTAATGTTAATTTTGGGGGCCAAATTAGAAATTTTTTATAAAAATCAAGCGAATCATGAAGCTGATAAAATAAATAGTCTGTGTGGAAAATAAAAGCGTATATTTTCTATAAATTTATAACACTTCCTTTAAAAGATATTAGGGTAAATATAAGAAAATGCACTCATTCCCTGCTTTTCTGAAACTGGAATATTAGAATCTTGAAGAAGCTACGGAACCCTTAGTATGCGAGTCCAACTCACACTTGACCAAATTATTTAAATTGAGTTATTGGTACAGTCATATTGTGGAAATAAATATGCATCTTGTAGCACTACCATTTTACATCAAAATTTACATTATACTGGTTACGTTGCACATTAAATACTGCGTTTTTCTTCATAAAGGACATTATCCATGCTGCAGTGTACTTTGTACTAAAGGTACAAAGTAATTTATAAGTTTTTCCTTGTTTCTGTGATTTTTTTTAAAGTAGAGAATGTTCCTTTAGCATCTACCCGCCTCGAATATTACAGAGAAGATACTATGTCCAGATTTAGTTCCAATGTTTACTAAAAATATTCGGCTTTATAAAAGGTTGTTTCAATTACCTACCAGAATTCCTAAACTACACCATCCTGAGTGACATAACACATCAGTTTTCCTTAGAAAAAATATTTCCATAATACGTTTCATTTATATACAGTGAGGACGCGTGGGTTGGAACAAACTCATTTAAAATTCGGGTGTTGGTTTTTCGGAAAAACGCTGGGAAACGTCGGTATTTTTTTGGACAGCGGTTTTTGTGATGATAAACTCATTTATACAGGCTGGGCCAGAACTAAATTGCGACCATCAACTTCATTTTTTCAAATGGATACATTTGTTTTTTGTTTTATTTTTGAATTCTGCATTATATTATAAGTATTTTTCATGTACCATGTCCTATACCGAAAATTAACAGTTATTAAAAAAATACATTTATTTCAAAATTGAAGAAAAAAAAATCAACATATCAAATTAAATGTTGAAATTGTTGACCATTAACTTCCTGACAATACCTAAGACGTTTTTCAAATTCTCGTAACACTTCATTTAGCGTTTGTGGCAGGATTCGTTGTATTTCGGCCCTAATTCCATTCTTTAGTTCCTCGATATTTTCCGGCTTATTGAGGTAGACTTTCCATTTCACGTATCCCCAAAGATAACAATCTAACGGGCTTAGTTCTGGAGACCTAGCTGGTCATTCGATATAACCTCTCCTTCCGATTCTTCTATTTGGGAAAATATTGTCAAGATAATCTCGCATTGTTCTCGAATAGTGCGGGGGAGTTAACGGATCAATAAAGATCAAAATTGCAAAATTAAAACAATGCAGTGAAGTGATAAATCGGGCATCCCACAATACAAACACTTGTCATTAGCTAAGATAGCAATAATACATTAAATAAAAATAAATGGACAATTACTGTAAAAATAAACTGATAAATGGAAAGAAGAAATAACTGTATGGCAAAAGGATATGGTGATTGAAAAGACTCATACCTACCATTATTGAGGTAAATGTTTTAATAGTTTAATACTATTGTTTGGTTTATAAAAAGAACGTTGTATAATAATAATAGTTAGATAAAGAATTTAATTTAGGTTTTTTAAAACAACAAAAGAGAATTCTCGAATTTATAAAGTATATAAGGAACATTTAGATATTAATTGAAAATTAATAATTTTTTTTTTGAAAAATATTTTTTTACAAGTGATATAATTCATAGTAAAATCAAATAAAGAAAAATGAGTTCAAATAAGCAAAGTGAAAAGCATTATTAAAGTGGAAGGATAATGAATAATTGGTAATAAAAAAGAACAATTCAAAATAAAATCAGAATTAAATAACAGGTAAGATGATGAGAGTTTCTTCAGGGAGAGCAGCTTCAGCCCAATGAGAGAACAACACAGTAAGTACAATCAATGATGGTTAAGTACATTGATTAGAAATGTTTTTAAATAATTGAATTAAATATGTTTGTCATAATTTATAAATGAATAGTACAATTTAGAATTTTGCAAAAAAGCCTCCTTTTTAAATAATAGCCAGATGAAAAATTAAATTAAAAATCTAGTGCCCATATGAACCCACACATTTTTTTAATAACACCCAACCATAAATAATTTCATATGAACCCATAAATGTAAAATATCACCATTATAAAAAATCATTACATAGTAATTGGCGCATAAGGCACTATTAAATAAATAACCCAATGAAATAATAATCATTGGGGAAATAAATTATAAATAAATAAATAATAATAACTAAATATAGAAATTAATAAAAGCCCACATCATTACAATAAATGGTCTCTCAAAAAGAGAGTCTTTCAAAGAAGACAGGCGCTGAAAAAGACAGGCTTTGAAAGAACACAGGAAGTGAAAAAGACAGGATTTAGAAGCAGACAAGTTCAAAAAGGAATATTAACAAAATGCCTGGAACAAGAAAAACAAGGACTCCAATGAGGAATCCAGACCAAACTCAAGAGGAAAGCACACAGTAGAGTGAAGAATTAGAACACGTCCTGGAACAAACAACAATGGAGCAAGTAGAAAGAGAAATGGAGCAAGAAGATGAAGAAAAACTCCAAGAACAAGATAATGCGAATTTCTTCGGGAAGAACAGCTTAAGTCCAATGAGAGAGTACAATACAATGATAGTTAAGTATTTATTGATTTGATTAGATTTTTTAAAAAAGAATGGATTTAAATATGTTTGTCATAATTTGTAAATGAATAGTATAATTTAGAATTTTTAAATAATAGTCGGATGAACATTTAAATTAAAAATATAGTGCCCATATGAACCCACACAAACATTTGTTAATAACGCCCAACTATAAATAATTTCATATGAACACATAAATGTTAAATATCACCATTATATAAAATAATTTCATATATAATGATAAACCCAAAGTAGGGAAGCAATTCACCAAAATATATATATATATATATATATATATATATATATATATATATATTTGTTTTCGGGCACTAAATGTTTTAGTTGGTTTCCGGGAATTCATCCGCGTAGTTGATAGCTGATCCCTGCCGGGATCGATGGTAAAATGACGACGTTTCGGCAGAGTCACATCTGCCCTCTTCAGGTCGGTTCGCATAATTCTCGTAGCCTTCTGCTTGCGCTTCTAGTTATTCGAGTAACTAGAAGCGCTACGCAAAATACAAACCTGTCAACAAGCAACACACCCGACCCGGCAGCGAAATAAAAAGCCTAGGTAGATCACCTCTCAGTTCACAGTAACAACACATTGAGATTGCCAAATGAGACCTTGGCGAAAAACATCTTCAGGATTCAACAATATGAATCAATATAACTAACAGATGTATTCCCGGATAATATATTCTTCTGTGGTACATCCGTTAGTCTGTTGAATTCCGCTGAATTCTTACTTGATGTTTCGCCAAAATCTTATCTGGCATTTTTAAAATGTATTATCTAACTGGAGTCTTTCTATTTCTGTTTCTCAATTTATATCTTCCTTCTCCTAATCCCTCATTAATATTTAGTTGTTGGGTAATTAAACTCTGTTAAGATTAAGGGTATTATGTTTATCTGCCTGGGGTGGTCAGAGGTCATTTACCGGATCATTAGAGTGTTTGTTCGTGTCATAGGGGATTATGCTAATCGGATTATCAGCGCTTAATGGTTGTTTAATTTTTTTCGAATATCTCATTTTCTAGACGTATATTAAGAAACGTTTATCTACAACCCCTGTAGGACCTGATTTATACAGAGAAAAACTCAAAGTTTATTAACTGGAATAATCCATAATAACTATTTGACATGGTGCACAAAGATAAATTTTTTGTATTGTCTAGAATCGATTTCTACAAAAAATGGATAAATTCGTTTGGATTGGTGGTATTCCGTTCTTAATTCTGTAAATGTGTTTCTAGTAGTATTTATTTCAAAACATTACCAATTTTTCACTGATTTTTTTCACTAAACTATAATTTATTTTTAAGAGAACTTGGAGTATATTTGAATGTTATTGAACAATTATCAAACTGGACAATTTTATTATTGCCATTGACTTAATGTATATAAATAAACCAACTTTTAAATTTGTAGATCTTATTAATTTTAAAGTTATATTGTACTCACATCTCGCGAGCATACTTGGTAACTACCATAAGTCCCAAATTATAGAAGACTTCACACAAATCTTTAATGGAATCGAAAAGATGCCGTTTGATGGCGCTAACACGTATATAAGGCAATAAAGAGGTGTATTGTGTTTGCTTTCAAATAAATGTTTGTTGTAAAAAATGTTCACTACAAAGAAGTCACCTATAGAGGACAAACGCCCATGTTAAACTTTGAACGAAAGTTTTGCCCCCGTCTGGTGACTGGGTACATAACAAAAAAATACAGGAAACTGAAATACCTACTCAATTTTATATCCGTAATCCTTTTCATATTCGAATTTTTTTTGTTCCTGTGCGTCAGTTTTTTTTCGAGCAGTTTTCACACCATTGGCATGTAAATACAATGTTTTTTGTCCGAAAAAAATGACAGAAGTTGACGCATGCCCACTAAAAATTTTCGAATATGAAAAGGCCTATTAATTTTTACTGCATTGTTCACATAAATGTCATATGAGATTTCTATTTACCATTCCCAATATGACAATAAGAAAAATATATGAAACCTCATTATTCGAAATACTAAAAAGGAAATATGCAACACATGTAAATAGTGCATTGTTGATAATTTAAGAATGAATAAGGATATATAATCAATCAATTTAAACAACAAAATGTACTTTTTATTAGTTTATTTTGTTAAAGAGTAAAGTATATAAACTAAATCTAATGAGGTATTATCAAATTATACTACTTAGAAGTAACAAAAAACATAATGAACAGGTTGTTAAATGCTTGCCAACGTTTCGCTTTATTATATTCAAAGCTTCTTCAGGGCTAAAAACATACAGGAAAATGTGTATACAAATTACATAAAAGTTAAGATAATACAGAAAAATATGAAACTAAGCATAAGCCATTAATAAGTGAAATAATAAAATTATATATTAATAAGTTTGATGACAGTTACAAAAAAAATTATTAAACAACAAATTAAAAAAAAATAAGTAATTACGTCAATAAGATACAAGCTCTGGAAAGCATTTATTGAAAAATGCTAAGTTAAAACAAGAATTTAACGTTATATTCCAAAACCCGTCTATCTTCTATGCGGCGACTCACCCACAGATCACACAGACTCATCTACGCCCCCGGGAGAGACAACCTAATATATTAAACTGGAAAAATAATTTATGATCGTTTTATATTAATCCTGATCAATATTTTTAGGTTTCTATTTGTTAATAAAATTTTTTAAAACACATCTGCTTATTTTAATTTAGTTTAAATAAGGTCAACAGTTATTGAGAGTTCTCAAAATCTGTAGCATCTCCCCAATCTGTGGGGATGTCGTAAAAACATAAGCCGTCTGGGAGCCTTCAACGAAAACGCTGCCAAACCCTTTGAGATGTAATAAAACAATATGCGGTGGAATTTTATATCTTATAGAGGTCTACGAAAAAGTCCGCGGCAGTATATATCTATCTCTTAAGGATAACATCCTATACCCATTTTAATACTTAAAAAAATGAGCAATTACATAGCGGTAATTGGGATGCTATTTAGATAAAATACGGTATTAATCCTTATCATTTTAAATACGTTAATTTCCAGCATTTCATGAAGAATATTTTTCCCTCTACACCATGCAAATTAAATGAAAACCTTAGGAAATATAGCAAAATCAAAATATGTAATACGCAACGAAATTAATTTAGTTTCCTCGTGATTCGACTGGGCCCGGCGGCCTCCTCGTTGTCCCGCGCCTCGCGTCTGAGCCGTAGATCCTACTTCTTTCAGTAGTCTTTGTATTAGAGGGTAGGAGTAAGAAAATTTTGAAAAATTTTACTTCTGAAAATAAAGATAGGTCTGGTAATTTCAATAGTTTACGTACTTTTTAAGGTATAACTTATGAAACATTTCAAGGACTTTGTAAAGCAATGGGTCTGTTAGAAGACGACTCTCACTGGAAAATAACGATTCCTAAATCTGCCGTATGCTGTTCAGCTAAATCAATTAGATATTTATTTACCATCATGATATCCTTCAGTCAAGTTACCGACCCACATCTTCTTTGGCAAATTGATCGTCAAAGCATGGCTGAATAATTTTGACTCAACTATTTTATCAAGCTTTATTTGAATTGAATAAAATAACATAATAAGTCAGGAAAATCTATAAAAATTTTTGATTCACCTTGCTATTAAATTTCAATTTAATTGCAACAATCAGTACAGAGTATTTGCGAGAAACTAACTATAATCATTTGAGACTTTTACAAGTCATTCAAGTTGAATGTCGCTTGAAGGCTGAACAAAAAAATTTATGACCTAATATTGTCCTCAAATCATAACAGGAATAAAGGTAAAATGTTTTTTAGGCACAGGTAAAACATTTTTAATAAATTTATTATTAGTAAAAGTACGATCCGACAGAAAAATTGCCCTAGCTGTGGCATCGTTCGGCATAGCAGCCACACTTTTGGAAAGTGGGCGAACCGCGCATTCCACATTCAAACTGGCATTCAAAATATGTACTGATGACGTCACGAGCGTTTCCATTATTTCTAAACAGAATAGTGCTGGATAATTAATGAGAGATTGCAGTTTGATATTTGGGATGAGGCTTCTATGTCTCATAAAATAAGAAATATAGTATATAAATAAAGTTGAGGCACTAGACAGGACAATGCGACATCTGCGCAACAGTAACTTCCCAATGGGTGTTTGAACTGTTTTATTCTCTAGATCAAATTTTGCCAGTTACAACTAGGGGAACGTGAGCAGATAAAGTCAATGCATCGCTCAACAGATCGCATCTTTATCACATATAATGAAATGTAGACTTAAAACCAATATGAGGATTTTATCGTTTAGCGAAGATGATTGACAACTTGCTTCAAATGGGAAATGGTGAATTGTAATCAGGAAATGTCTATATAATTTTTAACAATATTTGTGTACCAAATATAGTAGAAGTTATCCAGAAATTAGTAACATATCCAGTAAGACACTAAATTGGTTTCAAATTAATATTAACAGTAGGTGCTTCGATTCTATTATCATATTAACTAGGAACGCAACCCTCAGAATTGCCTTTCCAATTTAAACGGCTACAATTTCCCGTAAAAATAGGTTTGAAATGACAATTAATAAAGCGCAGTGTTGAACATCAGAAGTTGCTGGAGTCAAGGCCGTTGCGAGCAAATTTTTTCCAGGTGGGTTAGATAATTTTTTCGGGGGCCTTGAATAATTTCTTTGATTGATGATAGGCTGATTAAGTATTCACGTATTTCCAGGATATATAAAATTGTATAAACATAAGATTTATTCTTGCGAAAAAGATTATTAACGGGTTAAAATTTAATCTTCAAACCAAAATTCCAAAATTTCGGGAGGGGTGTTTGAACCTCCGTTGGCTATGGACTTGGCGGGAGTAGACTTAGGCACACAGTGCTTTTCGCACAGGCAATTGTATGTTGCCCTATCACGTGTTACTTGCAAACAAAATTTGTTCGTCTGCTTTGTTGCCTCATACATAATTGCCACTCAAAAAATAATCTAAATTAATATTACCTATAACGAGGAAAGATGATTGATTTATTGTTTCTTATGATTTCACTCAAAAACTTCTCAACCAATTTTACTGAAAGCTGCATCTCCTCCGAGTAACATAGGCTATTTTATATTTTCTGTAAACCCGTGCGAAGTAGGGACGGGTTGCTAGTTAATATATAATTTTATTATTTCACTCATTAATGGCTTATGCATAGTTTCAATTTTTTGTATTTTATCTTAACTTTTAAGTAATTTGTATACACGTTTTCCTGGATATTTTTAGTCCTGATGAAGCTTTGAATATAATAAAGCGAAACGTTGGCAAGCATTTAGCATCCTGTTGATTTTGATTGTCCTATTCCGACTAGTCTTTTTGGCTTACTGATACTAAGGATATTAAAAATTCTGATAATTAAGTTATGTATAATTGGGTGAAAGTCATAAATGAGAGCATTCTAAACTTCACGTAAAATCAAAAACCCTGGAAAAAAATTGCAAGAAAACCTTCTGAGCTGTAAATTTGAGATTCTTAACTGTTATTTACCTTGTTGAAATGAAAGATTCTGCCTAGTTTCAAAATTTCAACATATCCTATACAAAAACTATGGACGATTGAAAATTGCGTATTTTTTACAGTTTTTTCCAGATAGCTCAATGACTAATAATCCAATGGGCTATATGAACCTATCGTTTAATCGCTAATTAAATTACGTATGAAATAAACTTAGTTTCGACGCTATAACTTTTCATCCAGTTGTTGAAAAGTTGCTAAATTTGCCATTTTTGCAACTTTAAATATTCCGTATAATTAATTAAGGAATAAGATTTTGTGATATTCTTCAAGAAAAGCCAATCAAACACCTGTGTATTTTTTTGCAATTGAAAATACTAACTTCCCTAGAGTATAAGGGATCGCCTATAGTATTTTAATATGGTATGTTGGATTATGAAGTTATTATTGTTTGAATATTTTGCTTACGATAATTTTTTTATATTCATTTGTTATTGAAAATAGTTGACGAAATTATAAATTTACAGTCCAAAATGAAAACATTTTATTTCAACAAAGTATCAAATATTTGAAGATAAGTCACATCGCGAATTATTATCAATATTGGTTTTTGAATTTGAAAGGTGTATTAAATATAATGATATTAAAGGAGTGAAATGAAATTAACTGAATCATTTCAGTAGTATCAATTGACAGTCAATAGGTATATTCCTTTTTTTAAATATTGTTTTGTTTTTTTTTTGAGGAACAAAATTTTTTCATTACTTCAGGACAATTATTGTGGGTGCATCTCTTAACAAAATGTGTGTTATTTATAAAATTTTAAAGAGAACCTCATTAATAATTTCTAAAAGTAAGTAGTAATTAGCCCCCGGCAATCTGTGTAATGGAGAAAATATATAAAGGCCCTGAGAGAACAGGGTTAACCAGTGTAGTAATTCACCATTCTGGCATCACGAAATGCTATCGTAATAACTTCACCGCTATCACCTAGTATAACAGCCCGCTTTTTCTGCGGGTTTACTATTTTTATTATACAGCTTTAATCTTGTAAGAAAACAAAAGACCTGAGAGAAAAGTGTTAATGCTGTCACCACCCAGAAATGATTGTTGTTGGTGAGAAAGACTCCGGGAACCCCTCTCTGTATATGTTGGCTGAAAAATAAAATAAAAGGATTTTTGCTGCCTCTAACCTGCCTTGACTCTCAGTCCCTGGTAGCTCCTGGCTTCTCGTCACCTTGTCTCCCCTAGAGGGTAAGTCCCCAGACAAATGCTGTTAGTTGTATGGGAAGGAAGAAGGTGTTAAATGTAAACAACAAAAAAACAATAACATATATTAAAAACAAAATTAAGAAAGAAAAAAAATAAACACCATAAATCAAACCCACAAGGTGAATAAAAGACAAATGAAAAGGTTGACTACTGTTAGTTAAACGATACAAAAAAAATAACCCCAAATACAACAATAAATTTATAGAACAACAATACTACAATGTAATATAATATAATATATATCCACTGGTACGGGGAAGAAAAGGGGCAATTCAACCCTAGTTAGACCCTATAGGGCCCTATTACAATATGTCTTCCCTTATATCGGCGAATATTGGTGAGCTAGTTTAACCAATGAATTTATGAGTATATCCTAAGGTGAATATACAAAACCAAATTTAAATAATATATCCAGAAAAGAAAACAAATTTTAGCTGTTCGTTCCTTTATCGACTCAGGGAGTCTGCTGAAACCTCTAAAATTCCACAATCTAGCTTTGTGTACTCCGACGCTAATTAATCCCTATCGCGAAGTTTCTTCCCTGGCGGTTGCTGGCCTAAGAAACCTCTACCCTGGGTTCAGAATTTGACCCTACAACTCTACGAAAAAAAACTCACAGGTTTTTGGCACTAACACTTCTTTGTTAGAAAAATATAAAGGTACTCACCGGATGCAAATTATCCGTTAATCCCAAAAAGGTTTATCTGTGAAATAAGAAATATAACTCAACTAACTTCCTAGCAAGCTAAATCTTTAACAAAACAAAACACACTCGCAACTCTCGCGGTTTTCTCCCTCGGCAATCAGTTTAGACAACTTTTAAACAAGTATATTTGTAACCCTATTTGGACAGGTTTCCACCTTTTTTATATCCCCTAAAACCGTCGCGCCACATACGACTAATTTTCTTGGGTTCCGGCGCTGAACACCACCGAGTTCCCGTTGAACACTTCTTCGAGTCCGGATGAAGACCTCTCCGAGCCTTGATGAAGACTGATTTTTTTTCTTGATATCATGTTCCCGCGAAATTTCGGTTTCCCTCGTATATGAATTAATTTAAACAAATTTCCCCTATTTCTGTTCTGTTCTGAAACGGCGTTTTCTAAAAATCCTTCTTTAGAATAGTTTCTTAACTCCCAAATAGACTGATGAATAAGGTTTTCCGAGTTTTTGACCTTTCAGCCATCTTTGATTTTTGCAACTTTTCCATAAGTACAATATTACACTTTAACTAACAAACAACAACCTTATTCGACAAAAGATCGAACGGCAACAGCAATGCATAAAACTAAGGCTAAGACTATTTAAATTTAGAGTTACACTTACAAATTAAAGAATTAATTACTGATTCACACAACAGCTAAACGTGAAATAGAAAATAATTAGATTAAAATTTGTAATAATAAGTTAAATTACAAGAACTGCTCGAAGTGATCAATAAACTCTTTGGAAAATTCTAGGTTTTTGCCTTATTTCCATGCCCGTGGTAAGTCAATTTTAGACGTATACAAATTAAAAAAAAATTAAAGTTATGAAACGATTAAAGATACATTACGGAATGGAAAGTGAATACAAAATGAAAACGGACAGACAAATTTAAATAATATTATTAATAAAGGGAGAAACTCATTCTAAATTAGTAATTCACACAAGTAGCTAATACATGGGATACGTTGATCATTAAGTAATAAACACGGAGAATTTTTGCGCGATATAAATGTAAATTTGTTCTAAGAATAGTATCTGACAATATTTTCTGCTATAATTTAAACTTATGGTGTTTTTAGATGAAGAGAATGCGTGCCCTGTTTCCATAATGTGATTAGCGAGGGTTCAATATGTTTTTTTTTGTAATCTATAAGAGCGATAATGTTAACAGAATCTGGTACAGAAATGTATTGTTGTCATTCCAACATACAAGCTATTACAATCAGAACATATCTGCCTATAAACTCCTGACCTGTTGTATATAGTTTATTTGTCATTCGCACATTAAATAATAAATTGAAATTGTGGTTTATAGCTCACTATTATTATTCGATATTGTCAAAAATAAGGTATTTTATTTTGAAGCAACATTCATTTTGTTGTCCAATCTCGTTTCCTGTAGAGTAAATAGAGTTTTCTTCTGAATATTTATATCTATTACGAAAGTTTTACATATGATTTCAACTTAAGTGGACCCACTGTATTGCGGACGACTTGAGAACCTTCAACTTTTTTAGTCTGTGAATTATCCGGAATTTAAAAACTGCAGATGGAACCTTAGTAGGGGACACCGAAGGAAAACTGAAAATATTTGCACAATATTTCTCACGGCCGTTAAGTGTGACTGATAAAGATAATAGTTGGAGTAAGCATGATAAAGCAGTGGAAAGTATAAATGAAAATTCCTTAATAAAGGAACCCACTAAGAAAGAGGTAGAGGCTTGTATTAGGCATCTAGAGGACAACAAGAGGGCCAGAAAAAATTACCTAACAGCAGAAATGCTAAAGTATGGTGGATAACTGGAATAAAGCGCTGATAATTCCCCTTCACAAAAAGGGAGATAAAGAGGAACGTAGGAATTATCGGGGAATATCATTACAGGATGTGACGTACAAGGTTCTAGCAAAGTTAAGAAAAAATCAGTTAGCAAAATACCAAGAAGAGCACGTAGGAGTATACCAGAGTGGGTTCAGGAGAGGAAGATCAACCACTGATCAAATATTTATTATGAAACATATCCAACAAAATGCTTATGAGCAGAATTTGAATTTGCATTTGATATTCATAGAGTACAAACAAGCATATGAATATTAAAAGGAATAAGCTATATCAGGCATTAGAACAGTTAGGCGTCCCAAAATGGCTTAGAACGCGAATAGAGATGACGACCAGAAAAACCGAAAACAAAGTTATTATCAATGGGAATCTGTCCGAGGAATTTTCAATACAGAATGGGTTGCGACAAAGAGACCCACTGTGAACAGTTTTGTTTAACCTAGTACAAGGAGTAAATCCTCTCGAAAAGTGTTATTAACTCTTATGCGTTGATATATGGCTCCAGGCACCAATGCGTAACTTATACTGATGACATTGTGCTAATGGCGAGATCCAAGGATGAAGTTGTAAGGACGTTCAAACTGTGGGAAGTAAAAGCCAGAGAATACGGCCTTGCAGTAACTGAAAATAAATCTAAATATATGGTTATGAAGGATAGCTCCACAAGTAATCTAGTTATTAACGTCGATGGGCACAGGATATACACATTAGAGAAAGGAGATCATTTTAATTATCTAGGTGTAACAATAATATGTAATGGAAATGAAGAGAAAGAAATAGAACGACTAGCTAGAGGAAACAAGGCCGCAGGTGCGTTTTCAAAGGTTTTAAGAGCTAAAATATATCCCGATAAACAAAGATAACGGTTTTATCAAACTATAATAAGACCCACAGTCGGGACCTGAACAATGACAAAGAAAGCGGAAAGTAAACTAGAAATTTGGGAAAATAAAATATTTAGAAAAATCTTTGGAGGAGTTAAGTTGTTCTGGAGGTGAGAATACAAAGAGCTAGATGGTTAGGACACATTGCAAGAGTGCCCGACAAACGATGGATAAAAAGAGTACTATTTGGAAATGAGGTAGTAAAAAGAAGAAGAGGAAGACCTAGGAAAAAATTGCTAGAGGAAGTGGTAAAGGATCTGCAGGAAGTGGGAATCAGGGACTGGAAGAAGCAGGCGTTGGACAGAAGAAATAAATGGAAAAGAAGAGTGAAAGATCTCATAGCCAAGGGCCACTAGGCCTGTTGAGCTGATATATATCATTATCCGGAATTTTTACTTACTTCAACTTAATAATTTTTTTCTGCTGATATAGTATAATTTAATACACTTTTCAATTCTAATAAACTTTGTTAACAATTTTGAGATATTATCAAAAATAAAGGTATCTACTTCATTTTTAAGCAAAATTCATATTTGCAGACAAACTTCGTTAACAGTAGAAAAAGTGACATGCAATTATTACAGCATACGTTTCAGACCAAGCAAATCTTTTTTACCTACTTCCAAAAAGGAGGAGGCTATCAATTCGTCGGCACGTTTTTTTATGTAGGCTCAGTGATTATTCAAAAATAGCTTGGGCAATTTTAAAGATTTAAACCGCATTGCATTAAGGATTATTACAGAAAGCTACCATATAATTTTCTATACCCGTCAGAAAAAGCAGTGAATGTCAATGAATCTACACTGTTTTCTCTAAAACGGCTCAACCAATTTGAATATTTTAAATTGTATTCTACAAAGAGATGTTCGAGCACATCAATGTAAATGTCAAATTTTCATCATAAATATATATCTTAAATGTCAAGATATGCTATGAAAGCATATCGTACAGGGTGTTTGTAACGGTTTTCATTTTATAGGACTTGCAGTCGAGTGAAAAGTCACAAAATGTTCCATTAGTGTATCGAGAAGACAAATTGTTAGGTGAGCGTTCTTTTCTTTTCTGTACGGTATACGGTGGTACGTGTGTGTGTATGCGCGAGCATCAAAATCCAAGCAGCAAGCAATGTGCACAGTTGAAACATAGGACGAACTAAAATTAGAGTTAGGCAGGTGGGTTCAAAAAATCCTATAAATGTGACATTGGGTGGTACATAAGCAGTTCTACATATAGGATAGTTGAAATATAAGGTAGAATAGAATTACAGTTATACAGGGTGATTCAAAAAATGTTGTATTGGGTGGCAGATAAGTAGTTGCGTATACAAGGTGGTTAAAATAAGAGTGAAGTAAAACTATAGTTATACAGCGTGGACCAAATAACTCTAAAAATGGTTAAATATGCATATGCAGTACAGATATTCTAGTTATAGGGCGGAGGGTTAAAAGCAAAAAAAAAAGATGATTAAAATACAAGGTGAAGTGGAATTATAGTTAAAAATTGTTATACAGTGTAAAATATAAGTATTTGCTTATACTTGACATATGGGGCAAAGTAAAATTATAGGTATACATTGCGATTTAATAATAGAAACAGTCAATAGGGTGGAGAGGATTTATACTTATAAAGGGAGGTTGCAACTTCGTGTAGAGTTGAATTATAGTTGTACAGGGTGATTCAGAAAATGATAGACAAATAATTTATATTGGGTGATCAATACACAGAACCATATACAGGGTTGTTACAATATAGAGTGTTTTAGAGTTACATTGTAAAAAATGGTCCAAATAATAAAAAAATAAAAAAGTTACAAAAATATGTTGATAATACAGAAAAAAATACAAATTAGAGAAAGAGGCAAAATTCTTGAGTTAAGACTCCATTGGTATTAAATTACAATAAAATAATGAATAAAATACAGAAATAATTGAGCCCCATAACGTTGTGAGTTTATCTGTCAACTGACATTTTTGCGTCATTCACCTGTCTGAATTCATTGATGTATATGTTGTGCCATAGATTCTTTTCCAGTAGTCTTCTTACTCATCCAGCTGTCCATCTTCCATCCTTAAACCCATATTACGATTCCCTTCAACTTCGCAATAACTCCAACAATCATACCGGTCGAAGATATCATCTCTGGCGTAGAATCAACACTACACCACGTCGAAACGGAGAAAGCCGAAGAAATAAGGCAAGACGTACCAAGAATCCTGCGGTCTGCTAAAAAACCAGAGCCAAACGTATCCAGGGCAGAACACCAAGCACTCACTAACCTCAGGAAAAACAAAGACATCACAATCCTACCAGCGGACAAGGAAAACGCCACGGTAGTCATGACACAAATGACTACAACTCAAAAATGAAAGAAATTCTACTGGACCAAACCTATAAACCAATAAAGAGAGACCCGACAACCTACTTGGAAAAAACAACCAAATCCAAGATTCAGGCTCTCATGCAAGATGAGGACATACGCAAAAGACTCATCCTAAGAGAAAAATCCAGTAGATGCCCCAAGCTGTACGGTCTGCCAAAAATTCACAAGGAAGGAGTTCCGATGCGCCCGATAGTCAGTGCTTTCAACTCAACTCTTCAACAACTCGAGAAGTACCTCGCAGCAGCCATGCAACCTTTGGTCGAAAATGCCGCATCATACGTAAAAAATTCAGAACATCTCCTCACAACAATAGGGGACCTAAACTTACAAGAAGAAGACTGCCTCGCAAGTCTCGACGTCAAATCACTTTACCCAAGCATCCCCGTCGACGAAGCCTTAGACCAAATTGTCATGAATGAAGACCTTTTTGCGCACATCATACAACTCGCGGAACATTGCCTCAAAAACACATATTTCTCCTTTGACAGGAAACTTTACAGACAGGTCGACGGTGCACCTATGGGCTCGGCGCTCTCACCAGCGGTGGCAAACCTCTTCATGTCTTATTTCGAAACGGCCCTTTTAAACACAGCCCCCCTGAAACCAAAAGTCTGGCTACGATACGTAGACGATATCTTGATAGTGTGGCCTCATGGAGATACGGAACTCAGCAATTTCCTACACCTGGCAAACTCTTTACACGAAAGGATCCAATTCACCATGGAGATGGAGAAGATGGATGCCTTCCTTTTCTGGACATCTACTTAAAAAGGACAACAACAGGGAAGCTAGAACACACAGTTTATCGAAAGCCGACACACACCGACAGATACCTTAATGCTAAATCCCACCATCATCCCTCCCAAATACAAGCAGTGGCAAATACACTTATATGCAGGTCACGACGCATTGCAGACGACAAACATAAACAAGAGGAACTAAACACCATCTCACAGACCTTGAGGAGGAATGGGTACAGCAACAACACCATACGACGAGCCCTGAATCACCAGGACTACCAAGGCACGAAGAAACCCAACAAGGCCCCCCAAAGGCAGCGACCACCCTTCCGTACATACAAGGACTGACAGATCGGATCGGAAGAATCCTTAGGAAAAGCAACATCAAAACTTCCTACAAACCTCATAAGACGATAAAAAGCATTCTAGGCAATCCCAAAGACCAACGTCCACTAGAGAGTCACGGAGTCTACAAGATACCTTGCGGCGGATGCGAGCAAGCATATGTAGGTCAAACAAACCGTAGGATCGAAGCCCGAATCGAAGAGCACAAACTCAGCATACGAAACAAGACCACAACCTCGGCCCTGTTCCAACATCAACAGCAAACAGGATAGAATCAACTTTGAGGGCTCTAAGCATCTGGCAACAGAAAACAACTTCAAAAGAAGAACAATTAAGGAAGCTATAGAAATTGAAAAGGAAGGAGAAATCAATAACCGTAACGAAGCTCTACACCTGCATCAAGCCTGGAAGAACATCTTACGGGAAAAGAAAAACAAATTAAAAGAGAGCGCAACAATACCACAACGTTGCATTCCGTCACTCGTAGCTAACTATCAGGACGCCCACCCTTCTAACGAACATCTGCGGCCGCCATCGGTACAAACAGAACGACGTCATCGGTACAATTTGCGACAACGCAATGATGTCACCCAATCAAACCAAACGGCACCGCCCCCTCAACACAATCGGAGGCGGGGCAAAGAAATAGGAGGGGACGCGGGAGATAGCATAAATAGCGGCGCGCACATATCGGAGCTCACTTCCACTTCAGACGCCACAGAGAGCAGACCAAGCGGAGAACGACCTAGCCGACGATCTCGGATACGAAGTAGTCCGGAAAGGTCCAAACCTGCAGCCACCCTTCGTGTTGGAAGAAGAGGAAAAGCCTCATGAAAATGCCAAGTGAGATTTTGGCGAAACGTCAGGCGACCGTTCCTTTACAGGGACAAAACTTTCAACGGACGAACAGCCGGACCATCAAGCAGTTTGGGTTTACTCCTGAAGATGACAACTTAGAGTTGTTGAAACGTGCGTTGAGTTTTGAAAATAAAGGTTTGGTGTTAGGGTGCAAACCTGTGTTTTTACATTTGAAAAGGTTAACTAACCACAGATAATCTGATTTTTCAATGGAACCCAATAATTAGTTTAATTTCCTTTCATCCGATATTTTTATATATTTCTAACAGTTCCTTAAGAGTTCGAAAAATCATGATATTTTTTGATTATTGTGTGTTTTCTTATTATTCATGCAATACTTTTGGTCATGAAAGCCGTAGAGTTTAAATTCGCATGTTATCTAAAGTGGAAATTCACAACCTTTTCAAAGATATCAGATGTGTTCGTAATAATATTTCCCATCAGATGGCATGCTTAATTAGAATACTAAAAACTAGTGGCCCAAATACTGCAAATACATTTCAAAACGCTAATAACATTAAATAATTTGATAAAATTTTAAATATAATATTTTTAATCATTAGATGACAGGTACTCTTTATTTGTAAAATGTTTTGCGATTTGGGACTGGAAACTCCAAAAATCCTAAATTTAATTACTGAAAACACGACACATAATAAGGGACATATTTTTTGTAACAAAACTAATATAAAATCATTCACCATGACTATTTATTTCACTGATGGTAAGAACTAATTATTGGCTTTATATTACCATTTTATGCAGTTACTCAATTGGCTGTTTCTCATAATATATTTTTTTTCCATTTTTGATACAAACAACAAGAAAAAAAATCATCATACATTTCTTTTTTATAACACAAAAATTAGTCTTAATAAAATATCACGTTTGTACTCCTAATTAAAACATAAGTTGAAATAAATATAATGAAAATCCCATAGAAGGTAATTAACATGTTTTACTATGAAGACGATTTTATTAACATGTTAAAAATTGTACATGTTTTTAATATTTAATATTCATGCTTTTGTACCCTTTGAATTAACTGTATCCACTGTTTGGATTTATTTTTAAATAATGAAAGTGAATTTAACCCTTTAATTTTATCAGACAGAAAATTGAATATTTTAGGACCAAAAACATCTTTGAGCTATGTTTTTTCTGCTTTGGGTACTATGAAAATATTATTTAAATGATGAACTAAATCATCTCATTATACATGCCAAAGACAATTTTTACATACAACCAAGCAAAACTTATTCATTTACTTTTTGACTTTTTTCACCTAAAACTAATAAACTAAGCTATGGCTTAGTTTATAAAATAAATATGTTTTAAGTGAATTTTAACATTATGTATTTTAACCGTGACAAATCTTGCACTCCATCATTTAACCAAATTTCTTAAAATAGGGATACAACATTTCCTTTTAAATATTAATAAATAGATTAAGCTTAACTATTTAACGCACAATTATTAGGGGTTTTAGAAACAACTAAAAAGAAAAAGAAGTCGTGCCATGTGTAATGCTTTTACCCTTTGATTCATATGATATAAGTCACACGAAACAAATTTATATATTAACTAAAACCCACAAAGCGATTATGTGATAATATGTTATTTCTAGTCGATATTCTTCAAATTATTTTTGTATTGCATTTAAGGCTGAATTTAACATTTTAACTCAAATTGAAAATCTAGTCGTTTAAGGGAAAACTAGTCCACATTGTTTCTAAATTGAGAGCCGTGCTGTATTTAAAACTCCATTACCCTTTCCTAGGATAGTAAGCACAAGAAACAAATAACAAATAGATTAACTGTTAATCTGTTGGCTAGTTTTTCCTGAAGCTCAAAGATGTCGATTTTTATTTTACGTTAACATGTAAAGTTAGGGTATTTGTGCGAAATACATAAATAATTATTCGATCTATCTATCACATGAAAGTTCTTGACTAGAAACAATATATTGTCTTGCCTTCAATGGATTAAAAACCCTCGAAAAGATAGTATCATAATTTCTAAACTTCTAGATGAAGATATTCATTTTTCCTTAATAAAATCTAAAAAAGACATTCTGTTTTGTATTTAAATTAAAATGCTCTCTAGCATAAATCAGATTTTTAATTTTCTCTGTTTTAAAAAACTAAATAAATTATTGTTTTCTTGTAATACACAATTTTTGTGTTATGTAATGAAATATATTTGAACAAAACTAAATGGGTGTCCGCATCATAAATTTATACTAATAATAATTACATTTCTTTGGTTATTATAGTTTAATATAACAATATATAGTAGTAATTTCTTATGTAGAAAAAAATATTTTATGACTGCTACGAATCTCTGAAATATATTAATCCTCAATACCCAGCTGATCTTCTGCATACACAGTTAGCAACTATCCTTCAAAGTGACAAATTTCATTGTCGAATAGATAAGTTTAGGTATATTTTTTACACAACCTTATTGCACTAATTCATTATTAAAGAAGCCACACATCGCCTTCATAATAATATTCTTCAGGTCTATTCTAACAATTGTTTTGGTTTGTTAGTTCACCGAATCTTTAAACTGTTATATAAAAAATGTGCCAATATTTCGTTCGTGTAGTTGATCTCTGCTTCGTTATACCGACATTTCCGTGAAAGGCGATTATTCGAAAATCGTCTACGGGCCACTGTGATAAAAAAGCATTCGGCATTCCAGCCCATAATAAATACGAAATTTTTAACATTAGATATTATGAAGTTGTATTATAAATGTTTGAATTTGAATGTTTGAAATTTAATAAATATTAGATTAATATGATACGTCCATTTCTAATAGAATCGTGTAAGACAATTCATGGCAAATTATGAATTTCTTTGTGTTTTTTAATTGTTATTTTAGTCCTACAATTAAAATACAAATAATTACAGAACATTTCAAAATTGTGGGAAAATAAACTAAAAATGGGAATATCAAAACGTTGTTATTGAAATTGAAGGATATTTGTAATTTTACATTATTAATTAAAAGCTGTTGAATGGGACATCTTCTTTTCTTCTTGGGGATTATGAGCAAAGATTTGTTTATTTAATTCCGCCATATTGGCTATTGACTTTGAAATTGAATTGTAAGACTGTGTACCTAATTAAATTTTGTATTGTGACTAAAGTAAATTGTCAATAGAAACAGTTGTTATTTTTCAAAGTTATCATTTATTATCTTACGACTTTATTTTTTATGTTAATGTTTATGTTAGATCTTTTTTTTGAGCTTGGAACAGTGATATATATTAGATATTTTACATTGCAGATATACTTTAAATTTAGAAGTAAGCATCAGAACCACATCAAAATTCTTTTTTATCCGACTTCCAAAAAGGGGAAGGTTATCAATTCGTGGCGTATTTTTTCGCTTTTTTTTGTATGTATGTTACCTGATTTCTTCTCCTGTGGTGCACCGTTTTGAATGAATATGGTCTTGTTTAATAGAGTATATAACCGGATTGGTGAAACTTCAAATTTTGGAAAAGAATTCTATTGGTAAAGTGATAAAATTTGTGAATGAACACATGCATGCATGGAAATCGACCAATATCCCTAATATTTTAGTCCATTTTTTGATAATTCCTTATGGATGTGTATAGATTTTTAACGTTTAATCTATTAAGGAAGATCCTTAGGTGATCTTATATACTTTTCTGCAACAATCAAGTTTGATGAATTAGTAGATAAGTAAGCAATGAACGAATTTAGATTTGCTTGGCCCCGGCTTCAAAAATATACTAGATTGGTAGGTAATAAATTTGTACAGAATGAGCACCTTTTAATGTTTACATTTTTCACTTCCTGGGTAGGTACCTTACAACATTGAATGTGTTATTTATTTGCTAGAGTTGTATTTTGTTAAAATTATTTTTAGCTTTTTAGTTACAGGTAGAAGTCCGTTATATATTTTTTAAAAATGTTTTATTAAAGAGCGCTTTATGTTGTCCATATGGAAATTTTCAAAATGTTCTGTTCACTAGAGTATTGACTGAATTTTTCCATAATTTGTCCACTGTTAGTAATTAAGTCAAAATTCTTGTAGAGAACATTGATGCTTTAAAATCATTAACATTGTCACTAAAAAATGTAAAAACCAGATTTTCACCCTAACATCAAACCTTTGTTTAAACACTGATCGCTTGCCTGTCATCATCAAGGAGTAAACCAACTGTTGAGTGTTTAAATAAAGGTTTGGTGTTAGGGTGTAAAACCGTGTTTTTACATTTGTGACACAGTAAAGGTTCCACAGCATTTCCATTTTCACTAACAGTTTACTAACTGGATTGAGTGATTATATGCAAGAATTGCACCGATCAGTATACTGTATCAATAATATCTTGCGTTCAGTGGAATGAAATATGTCGAATAGTTAGTATCGTCATTTCTTTGACAGGTTTTATTAAACCTCTACGATTTTTTTTGTGTGATTTATATCCTAGGAATCACAGGGAATCGGCGTTATACACAGTATGACTCCCGATTTGGAGAGTCTGTGATATCAATTTTCCTAAAACTTCTGGGTGTAGGAATACATTTAACCATAAAATAAATAAATTAAGTTATATGTACTATATACATAAATAAGTATTTGAAAATTCAATCAGTTGAGGGGAGCGCAACTGATGAAAGTTCTGGATTAGAAACAATATATTGTCTTGCGTTCAATGAATTGAAAAATCTCGAAAATTTCGTCTTGCGTCAATAATCGTCATAGGGCTACTTGTAAAAGTTTTATTTACAAGTGGAAGTTGTTCAATTGAGATGGAATTTAATCTTTATAACAATGATTGATGGTAGTTTGATGTGTAAATGTGAAGTTATGAAGAGAGCGAATTTTGAAACAACTTTTTAGTTTAATTCTGTACCACTGTGTACCACAATTGAGTTGGGTATTCCACGATAAAAAATATAATAAACAAAATTATTTGCTATCTCTGTAATTGTAAGGGAAGTTACAATGCATGTTAGCACAAAAGCTTAAAATAATAGTTAGAAATTTTGTACTTACTAGTTTTTTGATAGTGGACGTATCTAGATCTATCCTTACGAAAATATTTTCGGTTGTGAATATTCATATTCACAGAGTGCCGTATTGGGACTGCTGATATATTCAACTGTCTTGAACATAATTTCGAATGGAGTTTTTGAGATATGCCCTATAGCATTTTAGTAATGTGTAAAGTTTGAGTAACTTTTATGATTAAGGTTCAATAATATCTAATGTCGCATGAATTTGTTATGTGACGAATTTCATTTTATTTAACTCATAAACTAATGAGAAATATTAGAAATTTTAGGATATTGGATAAAGGTATAATATTGTATGTAAGGGTTTACAAAGTTTGTCCGAAATTGATTATTTCTTATTTAAAATAATTTTTGGAAACTTAGTCTATGGCTGAGTTGAAAAGTAAAAAACAGAATGAAATATTATTTTAAACTTGCAGTATATTCGAAAATGGCGAAATGCATTAAAATATATATTACCTTCTTCGTAGGTGTCTTTATTTTTGAGATAAATATTTTCTTGGGGGGAAGGAATATTTTCATAGTTGTTAACACCAATATGAGACGATATCCGAATCCTTTCTTCTTCATTTTCGCTTACTCTTTTCTCCTCAAGGGTCGTTTTAGGTACATGTTCTATATAAAATTTTATTGTGGTCAGTGGATTTGTCCGTTTATTATTAAAAATAACTTCCTGCTTATATAAAAATTTGGATATCGAAGCATAAAAAATTAGACATATTTTTCTCAAGTTGTAAAATAAAAGAATTTTATAATTTTTTTAAAATATTGTAATAAGATATCCGGTGCCTTAGTCAACGATAGCCTAAAATCTCTAAGCCAATAAGACAATTTAGAACGTTATGAAACTTAAAGGGTTAAGTTTTGATTTAGGATATTGAGAAACAAAACATGTTCATGTATTGTGCGAAACTGTCCACGGAAAAATAGTAATGAATGATTGTCGGAACTGTAAATATACGAAACCAGATAAGAAACGTCCATCTCTATGTAGATGAAGAAACACTGAATGCGCTAAAATGGACCACCACTGGACTTCAGGTAATAAGGTGTAATATGAGCACTTGCTATTCAGCAAAGTAACACAGTACAAAAGTCCACATCACGTTAATAATAAAAAAAAATAGTGTTTAAAATATGTAAAGAACATCAGCTATAACAAAAGAAATGTAAGTGAAAAACGCTTAAATGTTCTTACAGGACATTTTCCATACGAAATTAAATCATATTTTTCGAAAATCAACCAGAAAAACAGTCATGGCACAGAAGTAAAAATAAAAAACTAATTAAACAACTGAAGAAGGAAGAGAGGAATTGCAGAAATACAAATAAAATGAAGGGTAAACTTATTATTGTGTAGTAAAATAAAATTTAAAATTCTTAACAAAATAAGTCAACAAAACTCAATGAAGGAAAGAAAAATAGTAAACCAGTAACCGCAATTTTTATAGAAATGATTAGCAAAGAACAGAGTTGAATTTTAACAGAAATATGTGATCTTCAATGTATTTTTTTCAAAGTGGACAACTCTAACATATCTGAGAAACGCTACAACAGAATACCGATATAAAATATTTCTTGAAAATATATATGAGAAAGCTACCGTCGTATATCTGCCTGGAAATCCCAATTCTATTAAAAAAATTAAAAAAATCAGGTGTAACACTAAAAGACAAATGAGACACAATAAAGCTTTAGAATTTCATCTAAAAAGTCACATTGGCTAGATAATAAAGTAATTTCTTATAACTATTTCAAATTTATGGTGCATACAAATATGTGAGGTTTACATTATTTTAACCAATTTATCCCAATATTATAAGATTTATAATGTTGTTTTATCTAAAATAACGGTTAACAAAATCATATTATATTTTTGATTATAATTTTCTGAGGACAAGTATATTTAAATTCCCTTCTCTATACAGCAAATGTCAAACGGGGATTGTTTTAGAGGAAATTTAGTGCATTTGAAATCTGGCTTCGGATTTACGATCAATCATTTGGTTTTGAAAATAATCGGCAAAACCCGAAAATGTTTTTCTTCAGTAAATCCGTACCGGTTAATTTGACAGCTATCAAGATGTGACACTTTATTAAGACGAATAAAATGACATGTATCACATATCTCAAAGGTCTTTTGTTATCCCGCAAAACTGCCTCAACTTTTTTATATGTCTCACAAGTGCATACAAAATTTTAGTTTCATCGAAATATCACACTTCATAAAGTTAGGCCTTATTTTTTTAAGAAGGCCATGACTTGTTTGTATCAAAATAACATTAAAGAATTGTAGTCAAACAAATATGGTCTTATAAGTCGATTTCCTGAAAATATTCATAATTTTATAATAGGTACCCAATTAAAAAAGCTAAGTAAGATGAAATTACTAATGAGGCAACACCAAACGTTACTAGTAGAATAACAACGGGGTTTCTAGACCGGAAGTGGCTTAGGGCTGCGCATCTAGTGTTTTGGGTGTGGTGTGCCCCCGTAGGGTTCCTCTGGGGGCTCCGTTGGGGGCCCCCGTGTTGTGTGTATGTCGGTGGAGGGCCCCCGTGTTGAAGCTAGAGAGATAACAAAGTTCGCTATACCATTCGTTCTAATAGGAAGTAAAACAATGTTCTGTATTTAAAATTTTATTTCAAAGCTACCCCTCACAAAACACAACGTCAACCACGGAACAAGAAACTAACCTAACCCTTCACCTATCACAGTCTCACACGGACACGAACCACAGAACACACGACGTTACAACCTGTCACCACACTTTTTTATTCACATGAAATTTATAATAAATTAGGTATTTACTAATAGTTTTTTCATTTTCCTTTATACATTATATCCCTCAACATTATTCATCATACAATATAACCATACCTTTTCCTAACATATGACAGAAAGTGGAGGGAGGTATGGCTCAACCAACCAATGAGGGTGTAGTTTATGACGTCATGGTAAAGTAGTGGGAGGCCCGCTAAGAGGGGCCATGATTGCCAGATTTCCATATTTCCCTAGATCCCGGAAAAACAAACTTAGTGCGTATTGTTTCTTTAAACAGCGATGAGAAAAATCCCTATACCTAGGGAAAACACACGATTGAATTGATTATCTTGGCAATGTCGCATCATGATGATAGCTAATGGAATGTGGAATATGCATTGTATGCTGTGTTGACAAATTTAGAGCAAAATGCTAGTTCAAGTTTAAATCGACCAATGAGAGCACGGCTTATGACTTCACAGAAAAAGGGTAGGAGGCACTCCGTAGAGTGTGTTGAAGCTAGAGAGATAACAAAGTTCGCTATACCATTCGTTCTAATAGGAAGTAAAACAATGTTCTGTATTTAAAATTTTATTTCAAAGCTACCCCTCACAAAACACAACGTCAACCACGGAACAAGAAACTAACCTAACCCTTCACCTATCACAGTCTCACACGGACACGAACCACAGAACACACGACGTTACAACCTGTCACCACACAAAACACAACGTCAACCATATCATCATCATTTCAGCCCCCTTTACATAACCTCACTTTTCATCAAACACACCAGCCCCCATAACAGCCATCAGGTCCCCCCTAAAGAACGACACCCGCAAGACAACACACATAACCTCACTATTACACACCATCCAGACACCACCAACACACACCGGGGGCCCCCACGAAAGCACACCCATAACCTATAAACACATAACCTATACACACATAGGACACCAAACATCAGCCCCCACACCAATGACACCGGGGGGCCACAGCCCCCACGGAAACACACCCAAAGACAACATAACCTATAAACACATAACCTTACACCATACCCCACACCAATGACACATAACCTTACACGGGGCCCCAGCGGAGACCCCCACGGAAGCACACCTATAAACACATAGGACACCATACATCAGCCCCCACACCAACGACACATAACCTATACTCACATAACCTTACACGGGGGCCCTCCACCGACATACACACAACACAGGGACCCCCAACGGAGCCCCCCACGGAAGCACACCTATAAACACATAACCTTACACCATACATCAGCCCCCACACCAACGACACATAACCTATACTCACATAACGTTACACGGGGGCCCCCGACATACACACAACACGGGGGGCCCCAGCGGAGCCCCCAGAGGAAGCACACCTATAAACACATAACCTTACACGGGGGCCCCCCTCGGCCCCCACACCAATCACACATAACCTATACCCACATAACGTTACACGGGGGCCCTCCACCGACATACACACAACACGGGGGCCCCCAACGGAGCCCCCAGAGGAACCCTACGGGGGCACACCACACCCAAAACACTAGATGCGCAGCCCTAAGCCACTTCCGGTCTAGAAACCCCGTTGTTATTCTACTGTTACTTCCAACTTTGGTCTATAAACATCTCTCTGCCACTTCGTGGAGGTTTTCAACATCCCAATTATGAGTATTGTGCTTATTAAATTAAATTCGTAAACCTACTCTCATGAGATGCATTTGTCTTGAAAATTAGTTTCCTTACGTTGTTGATCTATTATGGGTTATTGGTACTTATTCATTCTTAACACTCTCTGTATTGTTTATTGTGACACACGAGATCCCCTTTCAACAGATCTTACCAATGTACTAGAGTTTTCGTTGACAACTTGTAAAATGTTTCTATCGCCATTTTTATTTTCAAAATTGTATCGCTTTCTATAACACATCTGACTGATGTTAAAAAAAATCAAAGTGTGAAAGTTGTTTTTTAGTAAGTAATACATTTCTCTCTGATTAAAATCATAAATATGAAACACAAATTATCGAAACCTGTTAAAAATGGCCGGTATTCTCTATTCAAATGAAGAACTGTTTGACATTTAGCGCTGTACTTACATTAAATACAAACACCGACATTACCTCAGCAAGGTATTTAGAGATGTATCCTGAACGACGACAGCCTCATAAAGCCCAATTCAAAAAAATCCTAGTTAATTTAATTAATCTTATGAACAATCTAGAAGCCGAAACAATATTAAAAAATAAAATCGAAACAGAAGTATTTTACGACCTGTCAACGAATGCCTGATGCCTAGGTAAGAACTGTTGAACGGCAATTTCGTGTGCCAAAATCAACGGTAAAGAGAGTGATAAAAAAAAATAAGTAGCATCCATACAAACCCAAAATAGTTCAAGGATTTAAGGTAAACTGATTTTCCAAGACGAATGCGTTTCTATGAGTGGTATATTAGGAAGAGTAATGAATATCTCATTTATGTAAATTATATCTTGTGGTCCTATGAGAGTTGATTTACGAATTGTGAAGGTTGTAATAAGCACAATATATACTTATCAATGTGATATGGAAAACCCTCACGAATTGGCAAAGAGATGTGTACAGACTAGATTTAGAAGTAACTTTTGGTGTGAGATCGTTGGTAATTTAATCTAACTTACCTGAGACACAGAATTGCAGATACATTTATAAATAGTATTGCCGGAAATACACTTGCGAAGTTGTACGAAAAACAGTCACCAATCGTCAAAATTGTCCCTATGTAAATGGACGCCAATTTGCAATTCTCTAAATTAATACCTAGTTACGAAGCAGTTAAGAACTTAATTAGATTTTAAACTATTGCATAATGGGGCTATTTTTTATGAATCCTGATTTGTTGAGAAGTCGTTGTTTAGGTTCATATTCTAATGAAAATAAGACATATTACTTATTAATCTTGTTTGATACAAATAAATCATTTTCTCCTTAGTTACGTTCATATTTTATTTGCAAATTCAATGCGTAAATACATTATTTTATTATTAATGTTACTTTGCGACAAATAAAGCAACTTAGAAAAATTAAGGCCTAACTTTACGGAGTATGATATTTTGTTGACACTCAAATCGTTTATGCACTTGTGGTGTATTACTAGACTGGAAATTTTACGCCCATTTTAAAAATTAAAAAATCTAATATAGAGGACATAAGAAAAATGGAAAATTTGCGGAATGACAAAAGTCTATTGAGACATGTGACAAATGCCATTTTATTCTATTAATAAAATGTATTCAAATACACATCTTGACAGCGATCAAATTAATCGTTTCAGATTTACCGGCGAAAAACGAAATCTGCTATTGCCGGTTATTTCCAAAACCAATTGACCGATTGTAAATCTGAAGCCAAGTATCGAATGCACTAGGTTTTCTCTAAAACTTTTCCTATTTAACCTTTGCTGTAGGTATAATAGGAGTCAAGATCCAGGTATAGAGACACACAAATCCTTTACATCTCGCGTCTTCAAATTTAACGAAATGTATCAAATACATAAAGAAGTGTTCGAGAGGACATTCAATTGTGGGAAGCGCAACTGATGAAGGTTCCCTAACCAGAAACAGTAAATATTATATATATTGTGAAGTTAACCTGAAAATTTCATGGTGACATTCTAACCTAGGAATTACGGGTAACAGCAATTACATGGAACGGCTCCAGATTCGGAACCTCTATGTGCTGTTTCCCCGAAAATCCTAGATGTCGGTCTTTACATCTCTCGTCTTCAACTCTAAACATATTTAAATCAACGTGTGAAACTAAATGTTAACCCTTCAATTAATAGACCAACAAAATTTCGAAATTACACTAAAATTAAATTCAAGTTAATTAAGTTCAAATTAACAGAAATTTTACGGAATTCTTCCGACTTATACATACAAGTTTACGGAAAATGTTATATACATATATATTAATATTATGGAGCACCACACATCCTCAAAATAATAATTTATTACATTCAACTAAGAGTACTACTAAATTTTTTAGTTGAAGAAGTTCATTATACAATCATTTCAAATTATGTCACTGAAAAGCTTCCTATTTAAGAACAATAATTTCATTAGCTATTCTGCCATATGTTTGAAAAGAAAATTTCAGCAAAACCGAGTGTTGGTACTGGTTCATGCAATTCCTCTACCCAACATAGAATATCCACTGATGTGAATGCTACATCACAATATCGTTACTTAACGATTTTACAGTTAGAATTTTTAATCAACATACGCATAGGTGAAAATCAGCTGTCTACAAGATCATACTTATTCTCAGTTATAAGAAATGGATTGTAAAAATTTAATTACTCTTGTGCAATTAAGTATATCATATATGATTTACACAATCATTCACCAGAATTGAAATATACTTTTCGTCATGGGTACCCACAAAACTACTCATTCCATTCGCTTAATATTGGAAGAGTTTAGGTCATACAAACGAAATGTTTAAGATATATATATATATATATATATATATATATATATATATATATATATATATATATATATATATATATGCAGGACGCATACTATGGAGACACTTTTTTTAGGCAAGGCATACATTGGGGACATCTGCATGCTTTGAGGACTGGTCCCAAACTATGTTTGTGTAAAAGGCATGCTTTGGGGACATTTTGAAATTTATATCTACAGCATATTTTGAGCCCAAAGTGAATTTCTATAGTATCCAATAGATGGTGTTATGGTACACATTTTGGGTATATTTCGATATATAAACTGTCCCCAAATTATGTTAAAAGGTTTATATATAAATGAGTTTATATATCGGATTTGTGTCTAAAGCATAGTTTAGGACAGTCATTTTTTTACATTGCATGTGTTTGAAAACGTGAAATAAGCCATCCAGCAGACATTTGTTATACATAGAAACAACGTAATAGTAGTCGCTTATGCTTTGAAGTTTTTATATTGTTTTTGTATAGTTCTTGGTAGTGACATATTTATTTAAGATATTATCGTTAAATGATCCAAGGATATATATATATATATATATAGTATAATTTCATTTTTGTTTTCGATTAAATAAACACGTAAGACTAAAGCAGAGAAATTATTTAGTGGCGATATATGAAGTTTGGAGTTTTAAGACATGACTTAACGGTCTCAGTTGCACATTTAATAATAATTATTATTCTTACGGAGTTTGATACTCGGCTAATGGTTCAGATGTGGATTGGGTATTATTTACACATTTTATGGGTGGTATACTGTAAATTTATAGATTTTCCCAACTGTTAAAAAATGTATTAAACTTAAATTAATTCAATATATAAGGATTCAGTGGTTGATATTGGAAAGCGTACGTATAACTTGTTGGTAGTCAGAAGAAGAATTAAATTCTTGGAATACATTTATTTCGGCTGAGTGTAAGAATTACTGATGGCCGTTTTTAAGTGTTGGTATATTAATTCATAGAAATATCTCACTTTCGAAGCTGATTAATACTTTAAACGATAAAATCGTTTGCCAGCAATATAAGGATGTTCCTTTCACGTTATTCAATATCATACGCTGGGTAGAGGAATTACTTGAACCTTTATAATCAATATGGGAGTTTCCGGTTTTGCAGTTTTATTTATGTGAAATTTATATCAAAGTTGAAAAAAGAAATTTGTTGCATTTTTGCATCAAATAATTGTTATTCAACAGGGTGGTACATGAAATATTTGTTTGACAAAATTCTACAAATAAAAAATACAGTGGTGTTCTTAATTGAAATTATTGAAAAAATCGCTAAATAGGTCTTGACTGAGCATTTATCGGTAGACTTTGAAATGTTGAAGTAATGTAGTTTTGAAAATGTGTTAGTCTATTTAGGTAGAATAAAATTAAACTTATGTTTCATCGGTAGTTTAATACACTTTTTAAGGAGAAAATTACGAATATTTATTGTTTATGAACAGTCTTTTGTTATTGTGAATTAATTACCTTTATCATATTTTAATAGTATGTAAGTTCAATTCGGCAACGCTGTTCGTTCGGGGAAACCGAAGAAAGGCTTGAAACGTTCTTGTTATTGTTTTGCAGCGAGTGGATAGTTTTTTGGGTGCAAGGTCCACTAAATTCACCGAATCGGACTCGGATGTTTCGTTTTAACTACTAAAGAAATTGAAATTGAACACTTGTAAACAATTTAGTAAATACGTATTTTGATTATCAAATTTTGTTTTCTTCAGCATAGAGTCTGTGAATGTCATTTATAAAGAACTAATATCAATGTAACTATGATTACTTTTATGTTTTTTTGAGCAATAACACCACAACGAAATATAATGAGGTATATTGAAGAAAAACCAAACGTTTCAACGAATGGACTTTGAAACGTTTGGTTTTCCTTGAAATTACTATATTTTTCCAAAGATTTCCGGGTCTCGGCCAGACCCTTTTGTCAATGGCACAGAAAGTATGAAAAAAGGCTCAATTCTAAAATTTAAAATTAAAATGTATGACAATATTATGTGACGTATGACGTAACTAAGAGAATTTAATTTGATAAAATACAGGGTAGCACAGAAACTTCTAAATATCATGTAATAATAACCTTCATTTCACATTGTTAGAATTTGAAAGGGTGATCTTCAGAATTTTATGTGGCACTCCTAGGTGCGAATTTGTTATAAGATTCGCCAAAAAAGCGATCAAAGAATTCTGTTAACTCAGTGATCCCATTAAAATCATAGAGCAAAACCAAGGAAAAACCTTATGAACTATACCGATACTGAGTTTTTAACAACGACAGGACCATTAATTTATCTCAAAGTTTCTTTACCATTGACAAAGGGGTCCGACATAGACCCCGAATCGTTTGGAAAGATACAGTTATTTTAAGTATTGCGGTGTTATTTCCCAAAGAGTGCTTAAACATTAACTACATAACTCACAACTATCCTTCAGGAAACAAATATTATCAGAAATGCATAACTAAATTAATTTTCGGTTTCAAACCGAATCCTTGATAGTTCTCCCCTTACTACAGGGTACATATATGGTTTGCCACTAACCGTTGGTATACAAACAAAGAATAATATAATACCTACTTAACATTCAACCAAGGTTAATTTTTTTTTATTTGGGTTCACACTCTTCACAATGGATTCTGAAAAATATAGATAAATTAAGTATTTGAAATTGAAGATGTAGTATCTAATAGCAATTGAAGTTGAAACAGATAATTAAATCAAATTCTTTCAATAAAAAAAAAACTAACTAGCTGTAAGATTTTTTCCATACCATACTATATTAGTCTATTTGTTGAAATCAATTATTAATTTAAGGAAACACTTAAAAATATGACATTGTTTTTGACATGTATGACAGATTATCAATTAAAGTAAAATACGTATCGAGAATTGAAAACTAACTTCGTTTTATTTTGAGACACACTGTATCCCATTTCAGTAGAGCTTGGATTTTGCCTTAAATGCGTGTTTTATATCTTTCGGGCTTAAGCAATACAACAAAATTATAAGAAATGAGCAAATCAATTAAAGCCTTTAACTTCAATTACTTAATTTTAGTTTGGTAAAATCATTACTTATATTATTCAGTATATGTATTTTTAACATATTATTTCCTCTATTAAAATACAGATCAATCACGATCAATATTATGTTCAATTGTTTTTGTAAACTTTTAATAATACTGTAAATAATTTAATACAATATGCACGCATTTGTTGACGTAGTGCTGAACTTAATATATTTAACGATAAAATACTACCACTATTCATGTTTCTATGAATATTTTTTATGCACCATGGGCCGACGGAAGAACTGCCTCAAATAATCCTTCTAAGAAATGTTGGTAAATAAACACTCAAATTACAGCATTATCATCAATAGTCTTTCCTATATATTTTTATTTTTAAAATACTTTCAGTAAATTATTAATCATTAAGCAGTTTGCTACACACACAATCTGACGGGGAATAAAAAACTGTAAAAGTTCATTTCCTTAAACAAATTTTCAGAACGTTTTCAAACTCAGACTATACATGATGAAGATTTTATTTTTAATTCTTCAGAAATTGGAAAGTGTTTTATATATTTTCAGATCAGAAAAAAAACTGTCCCAAATACTTTACATAAAACAATTTATTGAAAGTTAACTACAATTGTCGGAAAATACAAGATGCATAATAAGGTGAATAATGATGAGCCATTATTCATTAGTTATCTTTTAAGTTGAATCCTGTATATCCATAATTTTGACCTATTATTGGGAGAGACAATTAATATTTTTTCGGAGTAATGTAAATTCCCCATATTAGATCGAGTCTTTTACAAGGTGGTCAAACGTTCTGATTTGTATCGGTATATTAACAATAAGTGATTTAACTGTTTTAAAATTTATCTTAATAGTATATATTTTAAATAGCGTTAAATAAATGATGTTTTGGTGTGTCTTGGCACTGTTGAAATTATAATAAAAGTTTTTATTTCTTATAGGTATATTCCTACATCGCTTATTGTTTGGTATATTATGTTACTTACATCGATTAATCAATAGCACCATTCGTACACATTGTACTGTTCATTTGAAATAGCATTTTGTTAGATGTATGTAGGCCATTTGTATAGGAAATTTAAAAGCCAGGCTTGGGAGTATCTAAATGAAATTTTTTGAAATAAACTGACTAAAAATAATTAAGAATGGCACAAATTCTAAATTCAATCTTGAATATCAATTATAACAACAAAGTTCCAATTGCAGTAAGGCGCGAGAAAAAATTACCATAAATGGGATTCAGAAAAAATAAGTAGGGTAATGTATAATTTGAGAACATTCATGGATATATATTATTATTCGACAACCATCCTATAATTATATCTATAATTAATAAGTATAGTCTTATTTTCCTAATCATATACAGTCTACTGATTTTAATAACGAAGAACATTGCAATAAATATTTTTGTTACTTGGCAGGGGGTGAGAAATTGAGTGGGTGATGAAGGGATAATTTTTGGGTTTTTGGTCTAGTGCCATTCGATAGCAATTAATTAGCAATAAAATACGCCCCATGACCATACCGATAACGACGTTTGTTCCGGAGATATAGAATATGGCTATGTTAACTTTAGTCTAAAGTTGGCTCGCAAGGGGTTGGAGCAATAAAATCGTTACGACGGTAGTAGACCTTCAACAATTAATTAACAATTAAAAGTCTGCTGATTTTAACAACAAAAAACATTGAAATAAATATGTTTGTTATTTGTCAGGGGGTGCGAAATTCAGTAGGGGATGAAGGGGTAGGTTTTGGGTATTCCCCCTGGTACTATTCGATAGCAATTAATTAGCAATAAAATACGCCACCAAGATCACCTCCCTAGCGCTGTTCGTTCCGGTGATATAGAATATGGCTATGCTAACTTTAGTCTAAAGTTGGCTCGCAACGGGGTGGAGCAATAAATCGTAACGAAGGTAGACCTTCAACAATTAATTAACAATTAAAAGTCTACTGATTTTAATAAGGAAATGCATTGAAATAAATATTTTTGTTACTTGTCAGGGAGTGAGAAATTGAGTAGGGGATGAAGGGGTAGGGTTTGTGTATTCGCCCTGGTACTATTCGATAGCAATTAATTAGCAATAAAATACGCCCCCAAGATCACCCCGGTAGCACAGTTCGTTCCGGAGATATAGATGTGGATATGCTAACTTTAGTCTAAAGTTGGCGTCTCCACAGTTTCTTGGATGGGGTTGGAGGAATGAAATCGTAATGAGGGTAAAACGTCAGCAATTAATTAGCAATTCAAAGTTTACTGATTTTATACAACACAAAATATTGAAATAATTTTTTTTAGTAATGGTTGGGGGTGAGAAATTCAGTAGGGGTTGAAGGAGTATTTTTTGGTTATTTGCTCTAGTGCCATTCGATAGCAATTAATTAGCAATAAAATACGCCACCAAGTTCACCTCGGTAGCGTTATTCGTTCCGGAGATATAGAATATGGCTATGCTAACTTTAGTCTAAAGTTAGCATAGCCACTGTTACTCAGAAGGGGTGGGAGCAATAAATTTAATTTTTGCGTAATAAATTAGTAATAAGTTCTGGAGTAGGTCCTATTTGGGCGTTATGAAATGGCTCTGCTAGCTTAACACACATTTTGGTGTTGCCTCATTGGTAATTTCATCTTACTTACGTTTTTTTAATTGGGTACCCATTATAAATTTATGAATATTTTCAGGACTTATAGGACCATATTTGTTTGACTACAATTCTTTAATGTTATTTTGATACAAACAAGTCATGGCCTTCTTAAAAAAATAAGGCCTAACTTTATGAAGTGTGATATTTCGATGAAAGTTGAGGCGGTTTTGCGGGATAACAAAAGACCTTTGAGATATGTGATATATGTCATTTTATTTGTCTTAAAAAAGTGACACATCTTGACAGCTGTCAAATTAACCGGTTCGGATTTACTGAAGAAAAACATTTTCGGGTTTTGCTGATTATTTTCATAACCAAATGATTGATCATAAATCCAAAGCCAGATTTTAAATGCACTAAATTTCCTCTAAAATGTTTTCCATTTGACCTTTGCTGTATAGAGAAGGGAATTTAAATATACCTGTTCTCAGAAAAATATAATCAAAAATAAAATATGATTTTGTTAACCGTTATTTTAGATAAAACAACACTATAAATCTTATAATATTGGGAAAATTGGTTAAAATAATGTAAACCTCACATATTTGGATGCACCATAAATTTGAAATAGTTATAAGAAATTACTTTATTATCTAGCCAATGTGACTTTTTAGATGATCTTCTAAAGCTTTATTGTTTCTCATTTTGTCTTTTAGTGTTATGCCTGATTTTTTTTTAATAGAATTGGTATTTCCATGCAGATATATGACGGTAGCTTTCTCACATATGTTTTCAAGAAACATTATATGTCGGTATTTTGTTGTAGCGTTTCTCAGATATGTTCGTGTTGTCCACTTTGAGAAAAATACATTGAAGATCACATATTTCTGTTGAAATTCAACTCTGTTCTTATCTAATCATTTCTATGACAATTGCGTTTACTGGTTTACTATTTTTCTTTTCTTCATTGAGTTTTGTTGACTTATTTTGTTAAGAATTTTAAATTTTATTTTAATACACAATAATAAGTTTACCATTTATTTTATTTGTATTTTTGCAATTCCTCTCTTCCTTCTTCAGTTGTTTAATTAGTTTTTTATCTTTGCTTCTGAGCCCTGACTGTCTTTCTTGATGATTTTCGAAAAATGATTTCATTTCCTATGGAAGATGTCCTCTAAGATCATTTAAGCGTTTTTCACTTACATTTCTTTCGTTACAGCTGATGTACTTTACATATTTTAAACAGTATATTTTTTATTATTAACGTGACGTTGACTTTTGTACTGTGTTACTTTGCTGTATAGCAAGTGCTGATATTACACCTTATTACCTGGTCCATATTAGCGTATTCAGTGTTTCTTCATCTACATATAGAGAGGGACGTTTCTTATCTGGGTTCGTATATTTACAGTTCCGACAATCATTGATTATGATTTTTCCGCGGATGTTTTCTCCCGTCTGTTAGCACTACTTTCCTTCTTAATTTTATGTCTCTCAATTTTCGTGGTTTTCGTTTTCATGGAGGTGATTTAGAAACCACGCACCTCACGCGGCTTGTCGAGTTTTCATGTGGGATGGAGGAAGATTAGAAAACAGTCAACACCAAATTTTGATATCGGAATCTTTGAAGCTGGCAATGAAAAAAAAATATCTCAAAACAAAAAAGTCAATTTATTATTTATATTTCCTTTTCCTGAACTAAATTTAAAAATCCTAAATGATTCTGCATTCTCAAGATCCTGTATCGATTACGAGAAGTTTGTTTGTTTGTTTTGAAAACGAAGAAGGAAGAATTCGGGTATCGTCTAATATTGTTGATAACAACTATGAAAATATTCCGTCTCCTCAAGAAAATATTTCTCTCAAAAAGAAAGACACCTCGGAAGAAGCTAAAATATATTTTAATGCATATCGCCATTTTCGAATATACTGCAACTTATAGACAGTTTAAAATAATAATATTTCACTCTGTTTTTTACTTTACAACTCAGCCATAGACTAAGTTTCCAAAAATTATTTTAAATAAGAAATTATCAATTTTGGACATACTTTGTAAACCCTTACAAACAATATTAAACCTTTATCCAATATCATAAAATTTCTAATATTTCTCATTAGTTTATGAGTTAAATAAAATGAAATTCGTCACGTAACAAATTTATGCGACATTAGATATTATTGAACCTTAATCACAAAGGTTACTCAAACTTTACAAATTACTAAAATGCTATAGGGCATATCTCAAAAACTCCATTCGAAATTATGTTCAAGACAGTTGAATATATCAGCAGTCCCAATACGGCACTCTATGAATATGAATGTTCACAACAGAAAATATTTTCGGAAGGATAGATCTACGTCCACTATCAAAAAACTAGTAAGTACAAAATTTCTAACTATTATTTTAAGCTTTTGTGCTTACATGTATTGTAACTTCCCTTACAATTACAGGGATAGCAAATATTTTTGTTTATTATATTTTTTATCGTGGAATACCCAACTCAATTGTGGTACACAGTGGTACAGATTTAAACTAAAAAGTTGTTTCAAAATTGGCTCTCTTCATAACTTCACATTTACACATCAAACTACCATCAATTCATTGTTATAAAGATTACATTCCATCTCAATTGAACAACTTCCACTTCTAAATAAAACTTTTACAAATACATTGAACGCAAGACAATATATTGTTTCTAATCGAGAGCTTTCATCAGTTTTTAATTTATTTATTTTTTCGCTAAATGTATTCCTACACGCAGGAGTTTTAGGAAAATTGATATCACAGAGTCTCCAAATCGGGAGTCATACTGTGTATAACGCCGATTCCCTGTGATTCCTAGGATATAAATCACACGAAAAAATTTGTAGAGGTTTACTAAAACCTTACGATACTAACTATTCGACATTTTTCATTCCACTGAACGCAAGATATTATTGGTACAGTATACTGATCGGTGCCATTTTTGCATATAATCACTCAATCCAGTTAGTAAACTGTTAGTGAAAATGGAAATGATGTGGAACCTTTGCTGTGCCAATGTAAAAACATGGTTTTACACCCTAACAGCAAACATTTATTTAAACACTCAACGGTTGGTTTACTCCTTGATGATGACAGATGTGTTTTTACATTTGTTAGTGACAATGTTAGGTAATGCTTTTAAAGCATCAATATTCTCTACCAGAAACTCAATTTTGACTTAATTACTAACAGTGGACAAACTATGCAAAAATTGAGTTAATACTGTATTGAACAGAAAGAACATTTTGATAGACTCCATATGGACAACACAAAGCGCTCTTTAAAAAAAGAGTTTTGATCTGGTTCTGATGCTTACTTCTAAATTAAAGGTATATCTGAACTGTAAAATATTTAATATATATCACTGTTCCAAGCTCAAAAAAAAAGATCCAACATAAACATTAACATAAAAAGTCGTAATATAATAAATGATGACTTTGAAAATCAACATCTGTTTTTGTTGACAATTTACTTTAGTCACAATACAAAATTTAATTATCTACAGAATCTTTCAATTCAATTTCAGAGTCAATAGCCAGTATGGCGGAATTAAATAAACAGATCTTTGCTCATAATCCCCAAGAAGAAAAGATGTCCCATTCAACTGCTTTTAATTAATAATATAAAATTACAAATATCCTTCAATTTCACTTACACAATGAATAATATATCAACGTTTTGATATTCCCATTTTTAGTTCATTTTCATACAATTTTAAAATGTTCTGTAATTATTTGTATTTTAATTGTAGGACTAAAATAACAATTAAAAATTACAAAGAAATTCATAATTTGCCATGAAGTTTCTAACGCGATCTATTAGAAAGGGACGTATCATATAAATTTAATATTTATTATATTTCAAACATTCAAATTCAAACATTTACAAGAGAACTTCATAATATCTAATGTTAAAGATTTCGTATTTATTATGGGCTGGAATGCCGAATGTTTTTTTATCACAGTGGCCCGTAGACGATTTTCGAATAATCGCCTTTCACGGAAATGTCGGTATAACAAAGCAGAGATGAACTAAACGACCGAAATATTGGCACATTTTTTATATACCAACAGTTTAAAGATTCGGTGAACTAACAAACCAAAACAATTGTTAGAATAGACCTGAAGAATATTATTATGAAGGCGATATGTGGCTTCTTTAATAATGAATTAGTGCAATAAAGTTATGTAAAAATATACCTAAACTTATCTATACGACAATGAAATTTGTCACTTTGAAGGATAGTTGCTAACTGTGTATGCGGAAAATCAGCTGGGTATTGAGGATTAATACATTTCAGAGATTCGAAGCAGTCATAAAATATTTTTTTCTAAATAAGAAATTACCACTCTATATATTGTTATATTAAACTTTAATAAGCAAAGAAATGTAATTATTAATAGTATGAATTTATGTTGCGGACACCCATTTAGTTTTGTTCAAATATATTTCATAACATAACATAAAATGTTGTGTATTACAAGAAAACAATAATTTATTTAGTTTTCTAAAACAGAGAAAATTTAAATCTGATTTATGCTAGAGATCATTTTAATTTAAATACAAAACAGAATGTCTTTTTTAGATTTTATTAAGGAAAAATGAATATCTTCATCTAGAAGTTTAGAAATTATGATACTATCTTTTCGAGAGTTTTTAATCCATTGAAGGCAAGACAATATATTGTTTCTAGTCAAGAACTTTCATGTGATTGATAGATCGAATAATTATTTATGTATTTCGCACAAATACCCGAACTTTATATGTTAACGTAAAATAAAAATCGACATCTTGGAGCTTCAGGGAAAACTAGCCAACAGATTAACAGTTAATCTATTTGTTATTTGTTTCTTGTGCTTACTATCCTAGGAAAGGGTAATGGAGTTTTAAATACAGCACTCATTTTAGAATCACTGTGGACTAGTTGTCCCTTAAACTTCTAGATTTTCAATTTTAGTTAAAATGTTAAATTTAGCCTTAAATGCAATACATAAATAATTATTGGAGATTTTAATCGCCGAGGGGAGCGTAACATTTGAAGACTATCGACTGCAATAAGATATTGTCACATAATTGCATTGTGGGTTTTAGTTAACGTATAAATTTGTTTCGTGTGACTTCTGTCATATGAATCAGAGGGTAAAAGCATTACACATGGCACGCTTTTTTTTCTTTTTAGTTTTCTCTAAAACTCCTAATAATTGTGCGTTAAATAGTTAAGCTTGGTTATATGTATGAAAAAACATTAATCATTATTCGAGATTTTAATATGTTGAGGGAAGCGCAGCTGATGAAGTTTTTTCGACCTGAAACAATATATTGTCTTGCGTTCCATGGATTGTATAATGTCCAGAAGATAGTATCAAAAAATAATTACTTAATAGAAAAAGTTGAAAACATATAATGTAACTTAGCATTTGTTGCATTATTAATTGAATTTGTTACTTAAATCATATATTTAATCTATTTATTAATATGTAAAAGGAAATGTTGTACCACTATTTTAAGAAATTTGGGAGAATACTTAAAACATATTTATTTTGTTAACTAAGCCATAGCTTAGTTTAAGAGATTTAATGAAAAAAGTTTTCAACACAATGTCTTTTTTTTAAAGATTACCTAATATATTTCACAGTTTTAGGTGAAAAAAGTCAAAATGTAAATGAGTCAGTTTTGCTTGGTAGTATGTAAAAATTGTCTTTTCCATGTATAATGAGATGATTTAGTTCAGCATTTAAATAATATTTTCATAGTACCCAAAGCTCAAAGATGTTTTTGGTCCTAAAATATTCAACTTTCTTTCTAGTGAGATTAAAGGGTTAAATTCACTTTCAATATTTAAAAAGAAATCCAAACAGTGGATACACTCAATTCAAAGGGTACAAATGCAGGAATATTAAATATTAAAAATATGTACAATTTTTAAAATGTTAATAAAATCGACGTTATAGTAAAACATGTTAAAGTCTGTAAATTAGTTTGTTATTTTAAACTTTGTTTCTTGTAAGCTGAAAGTCGCAAGGTCATTTACCTACGCTAAAGGATTATCCTTCTATGAGATTTTCATTATATTTATTTCAAGTTATGTTTTAATTAGGAGTACAAACATGATTTTTTATTAATACTAATTTTTGTGTTATAAAAAAGAACTGTATGATGTTTTTTTTCATGTTGTTTGTATCAAAAATGGAAAAAAATATATTATGAGAAACAGCCAATTGAGTAATTGCATAAAATGGTAATATAAAGCCAATAATTAGTTCTTACCATCAGTGAAATAAATAGTCATAGTGAAGGATTTTATATTAGTTTTGGTACAAAAAATGTCTCCCTTATTATGTGTCCTGTTTTCAGTAATTAAATTTAGGGTTTTTCGGAGTTTCCAGTCCCAAATCCCAAAAAATATTACTACGAACTCATCTAATATCTTTGAAAAGGTTGTTAATTTCCACTTTAGTTAACATGCGAATTTAAACTCATGACCAAAAGTATTTCGTGAATAATAAGAAAACACACAATAATCAAAAATTATCATGATTTCTCGAACTCTCAAGGAATTGTTAGAATCATATAAAAATATCGGATGAAAGGAAATTAAACGAATTATTGAGTGCAATTGAAAAATCAGTTTATCCCTGATTAGATAACCTTTTCAAAATTGGACTGACGATAACTGGCACGATAAACAGTTCATCATAGTCATTCTGGCTCTTGGTAGTATAAAGGGTGACCAAGAGTTATCCTCCAAGTAAATCCTGCTGTGGCATCAGACACCTCTGATATTTAACAGTGTCTAGAAGTCACACAAATTTTCGAAAAACACCCCAATAGTGCGTTTTAGATACTATTTAGTATGCATAAGTCATACTGAAATTGACTGAGTAATCCACTTTTTTCAATCTCTCACTAAACCTCATCCTCTCCTAACAGCAGAGTTTAAAAATATATATCAGCATAGCCACAATCTTAGCGACCGCCTCGTATAAAAGTGGAACAATACCGAATTACTGCAGTTCATATGTACAATTTAACTAATTATACTTATTTACTTCACTATATTAATAGGGGTACATAATGAGGTTAATAGTTACTAAATACCTATCCAGATTGAAGGTTACAAATGTAATCTAGTAGTAGTAGTCAAAGACCCGAATGTTTCATTTTCTTAGTGTGCTATCCAGATATGAGGATGGCAAATATGGTAGCAACCCAACGAATCACCATGTTATAGTAAAATAAATGTTGAATGGTTCGTCTGCAAACTTTCAAAGGAAAAATAACTCCAAGATTTTTGTAGTTTGCATGATCATGTCTCTAGGCCTAACCACCCGAGAATATTTCTTATCAGGATATTGAAAGCAAGAAGAAAATGAAACGGTATGTTTTTGATAGCTGTGGTATTTTATTAAATAAATGTGTGACAACCTAGGTTTCTGTCTGAAGTTAAAATTGGAAATGTTCCTAAGAAACGGCTTAAGCATAAAATTGGTGATGACGCTATAAGCACCAATATTATATTTAGTGAGGTCTTGAGGCTGTAAAATACAACTGAATAGATATTGATAATTCTATGATATTTTTGTTAAGTGTGAGAAATCGAGTACCTAGTATCATTAACATTATTCCCTTGAAAATAAACAGTAAATTTTTATTATTATACTATTAATTTAAATCGTTTAGGCATATAGATACTATAAGACTCACATTCCTATTTAGTAGTATCATTGCAGAGCTTTTCACCTCGATAACGCTTAATAATAAGAATTAGTCTATACAACGACAATTTAAACAAAATAGTAATGTAAGACGAAATAATAAATTTGTTTATATATTTGCTTCATGTTAAGCAGCAAATTTTAATCGGATTGGAAGTAATGCACCTGCAACTGTACGAAATCGTTATTATTTTGATGAGTCCCCAAACTATATTAAGAGAATGCATATTTTAGGGACAGTCCCCAAATTATCATTTCGTCTATCGCCAGTTTGCAAAATGCATGTTTTGGGGACTGTCCTCAAACCCTACGTTAGTTCGATGAGGGCTCAAACAATGCGTTCGTTAACCGAAAGTTATTTTTTAATAGAAAAAATTGTTTATATAACAATTGAACTATATAGGGATATATAAAATGTGATTTAGAAGCTTTTCCTGCAATAAAATTTTGGTGTCCCAAACCATGCGTTTTACATATATATATATATATATATATATATATATATATATATATATATATATATATATATATATATATAATATAATTTTACGGAACACCACCTACATCATATGACAATAGTACCGAATTCAGATCTCAACTCTTAGTAAAATTTTCAAACTTTATAAATATAAACTATTTAGACCACCCCAAACGTAGGTAAGGTTTAATTGATCAATTGGTTGAAATTACCAGGCTAGTGTTTTTAAGAAAGTTCCATATTTTGACGCCCAAAAATCGAACCAAATTTTAATCAACTTGTTAAGCCAAAGTTTAATAATTATTCTTTAATGGAGTAATAAAATTTCAAAACTACAATAAAAACACCACTTTAGCATTGCCAAATCTGCTGATAAATTGTTCAAATAAGACCTATTTACAGAACTTTCCCAAGGAGAAACTGTTCCGACCCCACATAAAAATAATCTGGAATATTTCATAATATGTTTGTTAAACTTTACCAAGCTCCACAAAACCCTGAAAATAGTTATCTAAAATATTACGTTTATTTAAGAATACCACCAGATTTTTTATTTAAAGAATTCCTCTAGCCTGCATAGAATATAGAAAAACGTGAGTGATACATGCTCAAATTACACGTCTAAGATTTTACAGTTTAAATTATTAATCAATATAACCTAGAGCAACATCAGCCATGGGCGAGATTATACTTATTATCAGTTTAAAGAAATGAATTGTAAAAATGTAATTCTTCTTGTGAAATTAAACATATCTTATATGATTTTTACAATCATCGGCAAAAAATCAAATAGAATTCTACATAGGTACCCACAAAAATACTTTATTTCCCTTGTTTTCAAAGAATTTAGATTCTGTAAACGACATTCTTAAGAATTCAGTAAAACCGTTTATTTACTATTTGCGAACATATTACCAAATTCAAATCTCAACCCTTAGTAATATTTTCAATCTTCATAGATACATGTGCAATTTAGATAGATAATAGTCAGTTGTTACAGCTTCAAACTTCATATATCCCCACTAAACTGCACCACACACAATCTTAGGTAACGTTTAATTAATCAATTAATTCAAATTACAAAGCCAATGTTTTATAGAAAATCCTGAATTTTAATCAACCGATGAAACATAAGTTTAATTTTATTCTACCTAAATAAACTAACACATTTTCAAAACTACATTACTTCAACATTTCCAAGTCTACCGATAAATGCTCAGTCAAGACCTATTTACCGATTTTTTCAATAATTTCAATTAAGAACACCACTATATTTTTTATTTAAAGAATTTTGTCAAACAATTATTTCATGTACCACCCTGTTGAATAACAATCATTTGATGCAAAAATGCAACAAATTTCTTTTTTCAATTTTGATATATGTTTCACATAAAAATACTGCAAAACCGGAAACTCCCATATTGATTATAAAGGTTCAAGTAATTCCTCTACTCAGCGTATGATATTGAATAACGTGAAAGGAACATCCTTATATTGCTAGCAAACGATTTTACCGTTTAAAGTATTAATCAGCTTCGAAATTGAAATATTTCTATGAAATAATATACCAACACTTAAAAACGGCCATTGGTAATTCTTACACTCAGCCGACATAAATGTATTCCAAGAATTTAATTCTTCCTCTGACTACTGACAAGTTATACGTACGGTTTCCAATATCAACCACTGAATGAATTAATTTAAGTTTAATACATTTCTTAACAGTTCCGAAAATCTATAAATTTACAGTATGCCACCCATAATATGTGTCAATAATACCCAATCCACATCTTAACCATTAGCCGAGTATCAAACTCTGTAGGAATAATAATTATTATTAAATGTGCAACTCAGACCGATAAGTCATGTCTTAAAACTCCAAACTTCATAAAACTTCATATATCGCCACTAAATAATTTCTCTACTTTGGTCTTACGTATTTATTTAATCGAAAACACAAATGAAATTATACTATATATACCCTTGGATCATTTAAAGATAATATCCTAAATAAATATGTCACCAACAAGAACTATACAAAAACAATATAAAAACTTCAAAGCATAAGCGACTACTATTACGTTGTTTCTATGTATAACAAATGTCTGCTGGATGGCTTATTTACTTTTTCGTTTTTACTTTTTCAAACTCATGCAATGTAAAAAAATGACTGTCTGAAACGATGCTGTAGACACATATCCTATATATAAACTCATTTAGATATAAACCTTTCAACATAATTTGGAGACAGTTTATATATCGCAATATACCCAAAATGTGTACCATAACACCATCTATTGGATTCTATAGAAATTCACTTTGGGCTCAAAATATGCTGTAGATATAAATTTCAAAATGTCCCCAAAGCATGCCTTTTACACAAACATAGTTTGGGACCAGTCCTCGAAGCATGCAGATGTCCCCAATGTATGCCTTGCCTAACAAAAGTGTCTCCATAGTATGCGTCCCATATATAAATATATATATATATATATATATATATATATATATATATATATATGTGTGTGTGTGTGTGTGTGTGTGTGTTTTTTTTTATCCGAAGAGGGGGGAAATACATTCCGTACTTAGCTAGCACGTGCTAGCCGTCGTGCGGGACTCCCGATGCAATGCCTTCAAAGCAAGAGTAAATCGTTGCATTGAAGCCAGTATACCGTATATCCGCTAAAACCCTAACCTCTTTCTCCTACAACCATGGTCCCTTGCGGCACTCTTACTCAATACTACTTCGCAAGGGTGGTTCATTGAAGTTGTTTACTGCTCTTACATTGGAAGCCTCTAAAGCCTACTCCTCGAACGTATTGCGGAGTTCTTTGAGGATAGTCTCCGCATAATCTGATACCAAGTTCCAGGCTTGGGGGCCCTTCAGCATGGCTTCTACTATTTGTTCTGGAACGATATTAGTCTCCAGAATCCTCTCCACTTCAGCACGTTGATCCTGAAACCGGGGGCAGGAGAAGAACACGTGTTCCGCGTCCTCTACCACGTCCGTACAGTGTGGGCAGTTTGGGGAGTTTGCCCTCCTGAACCTGTGCAAGTATGCTCGAAAGCATCCATGTCCAGTCAGTAGTTGAGTGATGTAAAACCCAACCTCCCCATGTTGGCGGTTGACCCAACGACTGATGTTAGGTATCAATCGATATGTCCACCGGCCTTTAGTAGAGCTGTCCCACCTCTCCTGCCACTGCCCTAGACTCATGGCACTTTCATCGCTGTTTCCTGTCGGCTGGTCTTTTTCTAACTTTCTGCGATAAAGCCGTCCCCTTTCTGCAGCCAGGATGTCGATTGGCAGGGTAGAGGCAATCACACTCACCGCCTCGTAAGACACAGTGCGGTAGGATGATGCCACTCGAATCGCTGAGACCCGCTGGACTGATTTCATTTTCCGGCGGTACGATGGTAGCTCGAGCGATTTCTCCCATATCGGTGCCCCGTACAACAAAACAGAAGTAGTTACTGTTGCCAGTACCTGTCTTCTTATCTGTCTAGGGCCTCCGACATTCGGCATTATTCTAGATAATGCCCCCTGTACCCCAGCTGCTTTCTTGCTGGCCGCGATTATGTGCTCTTTGAAGTTGAGCCGTGTGTCCAGGAGCACCCCAAATAGCTGATGAAGGGCTGCGACTGTATGTAGGTGTCGCCTATTTTGAGGGTGATGGTTTCCCTTGCCTTCCGACTGCTAACAAGAAGTGTTTCGGTCTTTTGCTCTGCTAAACTCAAGTCCGCTGCGAGCATCCAATGCTGAATTGTGGCTATAGCGAATGAGAAGGTTGTTTGTATCTCCTCTATGTGCTTGCGCACTATGATCAATGCCACATCATCGGCGAATGCCACTAGCCTGACGCCCTCAGGCAGACCGAGCAGGAGCAGGTCGTTGTACATTACGTTCCATAAGAGGGGGCCAAGAACAGAGCCCTGAGGTACACCTCCTGTGATCTTATAGTCTACTTGCCCATTTTCAGTTTGGTACAACAAGATGCGGTCCTTGAAATACGCTGAAACCATTCTGCGCAAGTACTGCGGAACTTCCATCCTGGCAAGAGCCTCCAAATGCGGTCCCAGCGGGCCGAGTTAAAGGCGTTCTTGATATCTAGGGTGGCTATTAGACAGTACTTTTTTCCACCTCTTCTCCATCTCTTTCCCGAGATAGCCTCTCTGGCGATGTTGGTAACGAGTGTCACGGCATCGATGGTTGATCTCCCCTTTCTGAACCCGAATTGGTTGGTGGAAAGTTTTGGCTCAACGTAGGGCTCCAGCCTATCTGCTATTATTCTTTCAAGGAGTTTTCCCGCAGAGTCCAACATACAGAGGGGACGATATGATGACGGTTCGTCGGGAGGTTTCTTTCCCCCTTTAGGGAGGAGCACAAGCCTCTGCTTTTTCCACTTAGTCGGGAAAACCCCCTGCTTTAGGCAGGTCTCATACATGTGTAGAAACATGTCAGGCCTATTGGCTATGGCGCATTTTAGCGCGATGTTAGGTATGCCATCTGGACCGGGAGCCTTGCCGTTTTGTAGCCGGTTGCACGCGCCCATCAGCTCATTCATAGTCACTGATGGTATATCTTCGTCCCTCACCTGCCACGAAGGATAAGCGGGTAGCTCAGGCTTCGCAGGAAACAAGTGAGTGACAATGCGGTACAATGATTCGGGGCAGTTCGTTGATGTCATGGGGGTGGCCTTGATTTTATGCATCACGATTTTATACGGTTTTCCCCATGGATCTTGGTCAACTTCGTCACACAACTCCTTCCAGTACGATCTCTTGCTTGAGAGAATGGCTCTTCGTAGTTGTTGTCTTTTGATCTCATAGTCGAGCCTTAGTTCTTCTGTTGTGACCCTGTCGCGTCTCCGTGCTCGTTGATGCAGCCTTCGTGCTTTGAGACACTCTCGTCGGTGTTGTGAGATCGTGTCGTTCCACCAGTAAACTGGTGGGCGGCTGTTGTTCTGCCGTCTCCTTGGCATGGATGCATCGCAGGACTTGACAACGCTTGTCATTACCTCTTTGGCAGTGGCTTCTGCGCTTGTTGCTATTGACAATGGTTCCTGCTCCATAACCAAGGCGAATGAATCAGCATCGAAAGCATTTTTGTTCCAACCGACTGGCTGTGGCCTCGCACGACTGACACACAATCTTCGTTTGGGAGTGGTGTTGATTTCCCATATAATAGCTTGGTGGTCGCTATTAGTAAACTCCTCATCGACCCGCCACTCACAGCCCCTTTAATTAGGTTGCTGCTAACGAATGTCACATCGATAATGGAGCTGGCTGTGCCTTTGCGATATGTGCTTACGGCTCCTGTGTTGAGGAGTACCAGTTTGAGCGAAAACATGGTCTCAAGGAGAGCTCGTCCTCTCGCGCTCGTTTCCCGGCATCCCCAGTCAATTGCCCAGGCGTTGAAATCTCCTGCGATGGCGACCGATTCACGCTTCCGTACATCCTCCGCCAAGGTATCCAAGAATAACTCGAACTCCTCGAGCTGTGCACTAGGAGGTGCATAGCAGCTATAGAAGTGAACCCCTCCCACTTTGGCTCTCACAAGCCATGGTTCGGGGGTATTTGGGAGTTGTTGGAACGGAAGTTTACCGCAAGCCCATATCGCTGCTCTGTCCGTTGTGTCATTTACCCAGGACAGGGTGTCGAAGTTTTTGTACTGCTCGCAGATTATGGCTACGTCGCAATCCAATTCCCGCACCCGCTGTACCAGTAGGTCTTGGGCAGCTTCGCAATGGTTGAGGTTGAGTTGCAGTACTTTCATTTACGGGCTTGTGCTGCTCTCATCGCCTGTTGGTAGATCGGACATTTCCAACTACCCGCAACGTGCCGGCAGTCTGACCTACTATCTTTCTCTTTGCAGAGTAAGCACTTGGCAGGTTGTTGACAAGCCGAGGCATTGTGACCAGCGCCTCCGCATCTGTGACAACAACTGCTTCGGTCAGTCTTGCCTCTGCATGCCTGGGCGTTGTGCCCAAAGTGCCAGCATTTGAAGCACCGTCGAAGGCTGATCCTCTCGCGAACACGTACTGTGCCCCACGCAAGTTTCAGCTTTCCAAGTGCGATGGCTTTCTTGGCCTGGACCTCTGGGAGACAAACAACTGCCGTTTGTGTTGATCTATATGCCCGTCGAAGTGATTTCACTGCCTCCTCAGTGATCTCTGCCAGGCCGTCGATATTATCTTTGAGCAGGTTTACTACCTCTTCCTTGGTACTGATCTCGTCCAGGTCTTTAATTTCAATCTCGATTTGGGGTATTCGAGATTGTACAGTGGCCCCGCTTGGGAGCTTATTCTTGATGGCGTTACAATAGCGCTCCATCTCCTGAGCGTCTGCCTTGGCGAATAACAAAAGTAGATCTCCCTTAGCTGTTCGTCGGATCTTATTGACTTTTTTGCCTATATCCTGCAAGGTGGGATCATTCTTGATACCTCGCAAGATATCTGCATGGGAGCTCTTCTCGCCTTTCTTTATAAGCAGCGTACAATGTTGGGCTGGTTTTTGCTTATTGGTCCTCGGGGCCTTTTTCCTCTTTACCACTTGCCAGTCAGTCGACTGGTTTGAAGGTTGTTTTTTGGTCTGCGGTTTAAACTTGGGTTTTAATACATTGTTTCTCTCCGCTTCTGAATTGACCACCCTACTTGTTGTTGCCTGGGTGGTTTGCCCGATGTTCTGGCAACCTTCTTTACCGGGCTTTAGCTTGCTGGGTAGCACCGGTTTAAGAGTTTTAACTAGTGGTGCCTTACTTGATGGGGCTACTGAAGGCGAGGCCTTCGGTGGCGAGGTCCTTGCTACTGAGGCTACTTTTATTGAAGCCGCCTGCTTTGGGGCCGCCGGTGTTGATGCAGTCGGTTTTGAGTTGGCTGCTTTTGAGGCAGCCGCTTTTGGGACCTCCTTTTGCTTTTCACCTTGTGTCTGAGTGTTTGACACCTTTACTGGCGATGTCTGTGTTGTAGCAGGTTTCGCTACAGGAGGTGGCCGCGTCGTTGACGTCTGATATTTGTCATATTCTGACTTAATGGCGTGTGCCAGTTTCTTGATCTCATGATGTACATTGTGCCTAGGCCCAATGAACTTCAAGAGCTCATCGATCTTTGCTCCTAATTTGTTTGGAGCGCCACTCTCAGTTGTGGCCCTTTGGGAGGCGTCAACTGCACTATCCGCCTTTTGGAGGACTTGGCTGAATAGTGTCTTGCTGCCAGCTCTAGTTTTAATGGTCGATGTTGTACCATTAGCAGTGTTCTTATTCTTCTTGTCACCATGTGACGGAACCAGTGATAATTCGCTCCCCCCAGAATCCGTGGAGCGTGCACCGGCCACCGAGGCTTTCACTCGATCGGAACCGGTGGTGGGATTATCCTCTGCAGAGGTACCCACCTGGGGTATTAAGTTGACCTTATCACCCATATCCATGAATGGTTTATTTTCGGGGTTCCTTCCCCTATCTGATTTTGGTCCGCCCTGAGGAAGTCCTCAGTACTCCCCATTGCTGGAGAGCGTCCCCTATCCGCCACCTAGGGAGGCGCCCGGTGGTGGACCAGCAACCACCCCGGGGTGTGTGTGTGTGTGTGTGTGTGTGTGTGTGTGTGTGTGTGTATATATATATATATGCTGTACGTGTAAGTCGGAAGAATGCCGTAAAATTTCTATTAATTTGAACAATTTGAACATTTATCGGCTGGCTTGGAAATGTTGAAGTGTTTTTACTGTAATTTCGATTTGTTGGTCTATTAATTGAAGGATTAACATTTGGTTTCACACGTTGATTTAAATATGTTTAGATTTGAAGACGAGAGATGTAATGACCGACATCTAGGATTTTCGGGGAAACTAGCACATAGAGGTTCCGAATCTGGAGCCGTTCCATGTAATTGCTGTTACCCGTAATTCCTATGTTAGAATGTCACGATGAAATTTTCAGGTTAACTTCACCTGTCACAGATATTGAATACTCTCTTCGAGGTGTCATTCTTTTGTACGCAAGACAATATATATAATATATATGATTTCTGGTTAGGGAATCTTCATCAGTTGCGCTTCCCACAATTGAATGTCCTATCGAACACCTCTTTATGCATTTGATACATTTCGTTAAATTTGAAGACGCGAGATGTAAAGACCGACATCTAGGATTTGTGTGTCTCTATACAAGGATCTTGACTACTATTATACCTACAGCAAAGGTTAAATAAGGAAAGTTTTAGAGAAAACCTAGTGCATTCGATACCTGGCTTCAGATTTACAATCGGTCAATTGGTTTTGGAAATAACCGGCAAAAACCGAAAATAGCGGATTTCGTTTTTCGCCGGTAAATCTGAAACGGTTAATTTGATCGCTGTCAAGATGTGACATTATTTGAATACATTTTTTTAATCGAATAAGTGCATAAATGATTTGAGTGTCAACAAAATATCACACATCAGGATTATTAAAAAACAGCCCCATTATGCCACAGTTTAAAATCTAATTAAGTTCTTAACTGCTTCGTAACTAGGTATTAATTTAGAGAATTGCAAATTGGCGTCTATTTACATAGGGACAATTTTGACAATTGGTGACTGTTTTTCGTACAACTTTGCAAGTGTATTTCCGGCAATACTATTTATAAATGTATCTGAAATTCTATGTCTCAGGTAAGTTAGATTATATTACTAACGATCCCATACCAAAAGTTACTTCCAAATGTAGTCTATACACATCTCTTTGCCAATTCGTGAGGGTTTTCCATATCACATTGATAAGTACATATTGTGCTCGTAACAACCTTCACAATTCTTTAATCAACTCTCATAAAACCACAAGATATAATTTCCATAAATGAGATATTCATTACTCTTTCTAATATACCACTCATAGAAACGCATTCGTCTTGGAAAATCAGTTTCCTTAAATCCTATTTTGTGTTTGTATGGATGGTACTTATTCTTTTTTATCACTTTCTTTACGTTGATTTTGGCACACGAAATTGTCGTTCAACAGTTCTTACCTAGGCATTAGGCTTTCGTTGACAGGTCGTAAAATCCTTCTGTTTCGATTTTCTTTTTTCAATATTGTTTCGGCTTCTACATTGTTCATAAGATTAATTAAATTATCTAGGATTTTTTTGAATTGGGCTTTATGAGGCTGTCGTCGTTCAGAATACATCTCTAAATACCTTGCTGAGGTATTGTCGGTGTTTGTATTTAATGTAAGTACAGCGCTAACATGTCAAACTTTTCTTCATTTACCGGCTATTTTTAACAGGTTTCGATAATTTGTGTTTCATATTTATGATTTTAATCAGAGAAAAATGTATTACTTACTAAAAAACAACTTTCACACTTTGAATTTTTTAACATCAATCAGATTTGTTATAGAAGGCGATACAATATAGAAAATAAAAATGGCGATAGAAACATTTTACAAGTTGTCAACGAAAGCTCTAGTACATTGGTAAGATCTGTTGAAAGGGAATTTCGTGTGCAACAATAATCAATACAGAGAGTGTTAAGAAAGAATAAGTACCAAAAACCCATAATAGATCAACAACGTAAGGAAACTAATTTCCAAGACAAATGCATTTCATTTGTCTTGAAAGTTAGTTTCCTTAAGTAATAAAGATTCGGATTTTGTAAATCATATCTTGTAGTACGATGAGAGTAGGTTTACGAATTATAGAATATTAATAAGCACAATACTCATAATTGGGATGTTGAAAACCCCCACGAAGTGGCAGAGAGATGTTTATAGACCAAAGTTGGAAGTAACGTTTGGTGTTGCCTCATTTAATGTTATTTTAATACAAACAAGTCATGGCCTTCTTAAAAAAATAAGGCCTAACTTGATGAAGTGTGATATTTCGATGAAACTAAAATTTTGTATGCACTTGTGAGACATATAAAAAAGGCGATTTTGCGGGATAACAAAAGACCTTTGAAATATATGTCATTTTATTCGTCTTAAAAAAATGTCACATCTTGACAGCTGTCAAATTAACCGGTTCGGATTTACTGAAGAAAAACATTTTCGGGTTTTGCCGATTATTTTCCAAACCAAATGATTGATCGTAAATCCGAAGCCAGATTTCAAATGCACTAAATTTCCTCTAAAATGTTCTGCATTTGACCTTTGCTGTATAGAGAAGGGAATTTAAATATACCTGTCCTCAGAAAAATATAATCAAAAATAAAATATGATTTTGTTAACCGTTATTTTAGATGAAACAACACTATAAATCTTATAATATTGGGAAAAATTGGTTAAAATAATGTAAACCTCACATATTTGTATGCATCATAAATTTTAAATAGTTATAAGAAATTACTTTATTATCTAGCCCATGTTACTTTTTAGATGATTTTCTAAAGCTTTATTGTTTCTCATTTGTCTTTTAGTGTTATACCTGACTTTTTTTTTAGAATTGGCATTTCCATATAGATATATGACGGTAGCTTTGTCATATATCTTTTCAAGAAACATTATATGTCGGTAGTCTGTTGTAGCGTTTCTCAGATATGGTAGTGATGTCCATTTTTGAAAAAAATACATTGAAGATCACATATTTCTGTTAAAATTCAACTCTGTTCTTTGCTAATCATTTCTATAACAATTGCGTTTACTGGTTTACTATTTTTCTTTCCTTCATTGAGTTTTGTTGACTTATTTTGTTAAGCATTTTAAATTTTATTTTACTACACAATAATAAGATTACCATTCATTTTATTTGTATTTTTGCAATTCCTCTCTTCCTTCTTCAGTTGTTTAATTAGTTTTTTATCTTTACTTCTGAGCCATGACTGTTTTTCTTGTTGATTTTCGAAAACTATGATTTCATTTCGTATGGAAAATGTCCTGTAAGAACATTTAAGCGTTTTTCACTTACATTTCTTTCGTTATAGCTGATGTTCTTTACATATTTTAAACAGTATATTTTTTTATTATTAACGTGATGTGGACTTTTGTACTGTGTTACTATGCTGTATAGCAAGTGCTCAGATTACACCTTATTACCTGAAGTCCAGTGGTGGTCCATTTTAGCGTATTCAGTGTTTCTTCATCTACATAGAGATGGACGTTTCTTATCTGGGTTCGTATATTTACAGTTCCGACAATCATTGATCATTATTTTTCCGTGGATGTTTTCTCCCGTCTGTGATTGTTAGCACTCCTTTCCTCCTTAATTTTATGTCTCTCAATTTTCGTAGTTTTCGTTTTCATAGAGGTGATTTAGAAACCACGCGCATCACGCGGCTTGTCGAGTTTTCATGTGAGATGAAGAAAAATTAGAAAACAGTCAACAACAAATTTTGATATCGGAATCTTTGAAGCTGGCAATGAAAAAAAATATCTCAAAACAAAAAAGACAAATTAGTATGTATATTACTTTTCCTGAACTAAATTTAAAAATCCTAAATGATTCTGGATTCTCAAGATCTCGTATCGATCACAACGAGAAGTTTATTTGAAGATATAACAGTTTCGCGCAATACATCAACATGTTTTGTTTTTCAATACCCTAAATCAAAACTTCACCCTTTAAGTTTCATAACGTTCTGACTAAGGCACCGGATATCTTATTACAATATTTCAAAAAAATTCATAAAATTCTTTTATTTTACAACTTGAGAAAAATATGTCTAATTTTTTATGCTTTGATATCCAAATTTTTATATAACCAGGAAGTTATTTTTAATAATAAACAGACAAATCCACTGACCACAATAAAATTTTATATAGAACATGTACCTAAAAGGACCCTTGAGGAGAAAAGAGTAAGCGAAAACGAAGAAGAAAGAATTCGGATATCGTCTGATATTGGTGATAACAACTATGAAAATATTCCTTCCGCCCAAGAAAATATTTCTCTCAAAAATAAAGACACCTCGGAAGAAGCTAAAATACATTTTAATGCATATAGCCATTTTGGAATATACTGCAAGTTATAGACAGTTTAAAATAATATTTCATTCTGTTTTTTACTTTTCAACTCAGCCATAGACTAAGTTTCCAAAAATTATTTTAAATAAGAAATGATCAATTTCGGACAAACTTTGTAAACCCTTACATACAATATTATACCTTTATCCGATATCCTAAAATTTCTAATATTTCTCATTAGTTTATGAGTTAAATAAAATGAAAATCGTCACGTAATAAATTCATGCGACATTAGATATTATTGAACCTTAATCACAAAGGTTACTCAAACTTTACAAATTACTAAAATGCTATAGGGCATATCTCAAAAACTCCATTCGAAATTATGTTCAAGACAGTTGAATATATCAGCAGTCCCAATACGGCACTCTGTGAATATGGACGTTCACAAAAGAAAATATTTTCGGAAGGATAGATATAGATACGTCCACTATCAAAAAACTAGTAAGTACAAATTTTCTAACTATTATTTTAAGCTTTTGTACTAACATGCATTGCAACTTCCCTTACAATTACAGAGATAGCATATAATTTTGTTTATTATATTTTTTAGTGTGGAATACCCAACTCAATTATGGTACACAGTGGTACATAATTAAACTAAAAAGTTGTTTCAAAATTCGCTCTCTCAATTGAACAATTTCCACTTGTAAATAAATCTTTTACAAATAGCCCTATGACGATTATTGATACAAGACGAAATTTTCGAGATTATTCAATTCATTGAACGCAAGACAATATATTGTTTCTAATCGAGAACTTTCATCAGTTGCGCTCCCCTCAACTGATTGAATTTTCAAATACTTATTTATGTATATAGTACATATAACTTAATTAATTTATATTATCGCTAAATGTATTCCTACACCTAGGAGTTTTAGGAAAATTGATATCACCGAGTCTCCAAATCGGGAGTCATACTGTGTATAACGCCGATTCCCTGTGATTCCTAGGATATAAATCACACGAAAAAATTTGTAGAGGTTTACTAAAACCTGTCAAAGAAATGACGATACTAACTTTTCGACATTTTTCATTCCACTGAACCCAAGATATTATTGATACAGTATACTGATCGGTGCAATTTTTGTATATAATCACTCAATCCAGTTAGTAAACTTTTAGTGAAAATGGAAATGCTGTGGAACCTTTACTGTGTCACAAATGTAAAAACACGGTTTTACACCCTAACACCAAACATTTATTTAAACACTCCACGGTTGGTTTACTCCTTGATGATGACAGGCAAGCGATCAGTGTTTAAACAAAGGTTTGATGTTAGGGTGCAAATCTGTGTTTTTACATTTGTTAGTGACAATGTAAGGTAATGATTTTAAAACATCAATATTCTCTACAAGAAACTCAATTTTGACTTAATTACTAACAGTGGACAAACTATGCAAAAATTGAGTCAATACTGTATTGAACAGAAAATTTTGATAAACTCCATATGAACAACACAAAGCGCTCTTTAAAAAAAGAGTTTTGATGTGGTTCTGATGCTTACTTCTAAATGTAAAGTATATCTGAACTGTAAAATCTCTATATATATATATATATATATATATATATATATATATATATATATATATATATATATATCACTGTTCCAAGCTCAAAAAAAGATCCAACATAAACATTAACATAAAAAGTCGTAATATAATAAATGATGACAACAACTGTTTTTATTGACAATTTACTTTAGTCACAATACAAAATTTAATTAGGTACACAATCTTTCAATTCAATTTCAGAGTCAATAGCCAATATGGCGGAATTAAATAAACAAATCTTTGCTCATAATCCCCAAGAAGAAAAGATGTCCCATTCAACTGCTTTTAATTAATAATGTAAAATTACAAATATCCTTTAATTTCATTAACACTATGCATAATATATCAACGTTTTGATATTCCCATTTTTAGTTTATTTTCATACAATTTTGAAATGTTCTGTAATTATTTGTATTTTAATTGTAGGACTAAAATAACAATTAAAAAACACAAAGAAATTCATAATTTGCCATGAATTGTCTAACACAATTCTATTAGAAAGGAACGTATCATATTAATCTAATATTTATTAAACTTCAAACATTTACAATACAACTTCATAATATCTAGTATTTATTATGGGCTGGAATGCCGAATGCTTTTTTACCACAGTGGCCGTAGACGATTTTCGAATAATCGTCTTTCACGGAATCGTCGGTATAACGAAGCAGAGATCAAATACACGACCGAAGTATTGGCCCATTTTTTATACACCAACAGTTTAAAGATTCATAACATAACATAAAATGTTGTGTATTACAAGAAAACAATAATTTATTTAGTTTTCTAAAACAGAGAAAATTAAAAATCTGATTTATGCCAGAGAGCATTTTAATTTAAATACAAAACACAATGTCTTTTTTTAGATTTTATTAAGGAAAAATGAATATCTTCATCTAGAAGTTTAGAAATTATGATCTATCTTTTCGAGAGTTTTTAATCCATTGAAGGCAAGACAATATATTGTTTCTAGTCAAGAACTTTCATGTGATTGATAGATCGAATAATTATTTGTGTATTTCGCACAAATACCCGAACTTTACATGTTAACGTAAAATAAAAATCGACATCTTGGAGCTTCAGGAAAAACTAGCCAACAGATTAACAGTTAATCTATTTGTTATTTGCTTCTTGCGCTTAATATCCTAGGAAATGGTAATGGAGTTTTAAATCCAGCACGGCTCTCAATTCAGAATCATTGTGGACTAGTTTTCTCTTAAACGACTATTTTCAATTTGAGTTAAAATGTTAAATTCAGCCTTAAATGCAATACAAAAATAATTATTAGAGATTTTAATCGCCGAGGGGAGCGTAACATTTGAAGACTATCGACTAGAAATAACATATTGTCACATAATAGCTTTGTGGGTTTTAGTTAACATATATCATAAGAATCAAAGGGTAAAAGCATTACACATGGCACGACTTTTTTTCTTTTTAGTTTTCTCCAAAACTCCTAATAATTGTGCGTTAAATAGTTAACCTTGGTTATATGTATAAAAAAAGATTAATAATTATTCGAGATTTTAATATGTTGAGGGAAGCGCAACTGATGAAGTTTCTCGACCTGAAACAATATATTGTCTTGCGTTCGATGGATTGTATAATGTTCAGAAGATAGTATCAAAAAATAATTACCTAATAAAAAAAATTGCAAATATATAATGTAATTTAACATTTGTTGCATTATCAATTAAATTTGTTACTTAAATCATATATTTAATCTATATATTAATATGTAAAAGGAAATCTTGTATCCCTATTTTAAGATCTGTCACGGTTAAAATACATAATGTTACAATTTACTTAAAACATATTTATTTCATAAACTAAGCCATAGCTTAGTTTAAGAGATTTAATGAAAAAAGTTTTCAACACAATGCCTTTTTTTAAGTTTACCTAATATTTCACAGTTTTAGGTGAAAAAAGTCAAAAAGTAAATGAATCAATTTTGCTTGGTTGTATGTAAAAATTGTCTTTGCCATTTATAATGAGATGATTTAGTTCAGCATTTTAATAATATTTTCATAGTACCCAAAGTCCTATGGTCCTAAAATATTCAACTTTCTGTCTGATGAGATTAAAGGGTTAAATTCGCTTTCATTATTCAAAAAGAAATCGAAACAGTGGATAAAAATATGTACAATTTTTAACATGTTAATAAAATCGTCTTTATAGTAAAACATGTTAATTACTCAATATTTTCTGTGACTTTCTTTTTTAAGTTGTTGTGTTTCATTGTTATCCTAAAGTCTGTAAATTAGTTTGTTATTTTTATTTATTTTTAAACTTAGTTTATTTGTAAGTTGAAAGTCGCAAGATCATTTAACTATGCAAAATGATTATCCTTCTATGGGATTTTCATTATATTTATGTCAACTTATGTTTTAATTAGGAGTACAACCGTGATATTTTATTAAGACTAATTTTGGTGTTATAAAAAAAACTTTATGATGATTTTTTTCTTGTTGTTTGCCTCAAAAATGGAAAAAGATATATTTTGAGAAACAGCCAATTGAGTAACTGCATAAAATGGTAATATAAAGCCAATAATTAGTTCTTACCATCAGTGAAATAAATAGTCATGGTGAAGGATTTTATATTACTTTTGTTACAAAAAATGTATCCCTTATTATGTGTCGCGTTTTCAATAATTAAATTTAGAATTTATGGAGTTTCCAGTCCCAAATAGCAAAACATTTTACAAAAAAGAGTACCTGTCATCTAATGATTAAAAATATTACATTTAAAATTTTATCAAATTATTTAATGTTATTAGCGTTTTGAAATGTATTTGCAATATTTGGACCACTAGTTTTTAGTATTCTAATTAAGCATGCCATATGATGGGAAATATTACTATGAACACATCTGATATCTTTGAAAAGATTGTGAATTTCCACTTTAGTTAACATGCGAATTTAAACTCTACGGCTTTCATGACCAAAAGTATTTCATGAATAATAAGAAAACACACAATAATCAAAAATTATCATGATTTCTCGAGCTCTTAAGAAACTGTTAGAAATATATAAAAATATCGGATGAAAGAAAATTAAACGAATTATTGGGTTCTATTGAAAAATCAGATTATCCATGATTAGTTAACCATTTAAAAATTGATCTGACGATAACTGGCACGATAAACAGAGTTGATCATAGTCATTCTGACTCTTGGTAGTATAAAGGGTGGCCAAGGGTTATCCTCCAAGTAAATCCTGCTATGACATCAGAGACACCTCTGATATTAAACAGTGTCTAGAAGTCACACAAATTTTCGAATAACACCCCAATAGTGCGTTTTAGGTATTATTTAGTATACATAAGTCATACTGAAATTCACTAAGTAATCCACTTTTTTCAATCTCTCACTAAACCTCATCCTCTCCTAAGAGCAGAGTTTAAAAATATATATCAACATAGCCACAATCTTAGCGAACGCCTCGTATAAAAGTGGAACAATACCGAATTACTGCAGTTCATATGTACAATTTAACTAATTATACTTATTTACTTCGCTATATTAATAGGGGTACATAATGCGGTTAATAGGCACATTAATATATATTTATTTTATTATTTAGGGGTTCTTGCGTAGGGGTGTTATTTCAATTTTAATTTTATTTTACTGTGTAATCTCGTAATCAATCATATTTTAAAGTAGCTATCTAGATTGAAGGTTACAAATGTAATCTAGTAGGGCCTTTCCTCTTTAGATGGCTTCAAATTTCTAAAGACATAAATGTTTCATTTTCTTGGTGATATCAGGATGGCAAATATGGTAACAACCCAACGAATCACCATGTTATAGTAAAATAAATGTTGAATGGTTCGTCTGCAAATTTCAAAGGAAAAATAACTCCAAGATTTTTGTAGTTTGCATGGTCATGTCTCTAGGCCTAACCACCCCGGACTATTTCTTAAGAGGATATTGAAAGCAAGAAGAAAATGAAACTCTATGTTTTAATTTCTTTTTGATAGCTATGGTATTTTATTAAATAGATGAGTGACAACCTTCGGTTCTGTCTGAAGTTAAAATTGGAAATGTTCCTAAGAAACGGCTTAACCATAAAATTGTTGATGACGCTATAAGCACCAAAATTATATTTAGTGAGGTCTTGAGGCTGTAAAATACAACTGAATAGATATTGACAATTCTATGACATTTTTGTTAAGTGTGAGAAATCGAGTACCTAGTATCATTATCATTATCCTCTTGAAAATAATCAGTAAATTTTTATTATTATACTATTAATTTAAACCCTTTAGGCATATAGATACTATAAGACTGACATTCCTATTTAGTAGTATCATTGCAGAGCTTTTCACCTCGATAACGCTTAATAATAAGAATTAGTCTATACAGCGACAATTTAAACAAAATAATAATGTAATACGAAATAATAAATTTGTTTTTATATTTGCTTTATGTTGAGCAAGCAAATTTTAATAGGATTGGAAGTAATTCACTAGCAGCTGTATCCGAAATCGTCATTATTTTGATGAGTCCGCATATTTTAGGGACAGTCTCCAAATTATCATTTCGTCTACCGCCAGTGTGCTAAATGCATGTTTTGGGGACTGTCCTCAAACCCTACGTTAGTTCAATGAGGGCTCAAACAATACCTTCGTTAACCGAAAGTTAATTTTTAATAGAAAAAATTGTTTATATAACAATTGAACTATATCGGTATAAAGAAAATATGATTTAGAAGCTTTTCCTGTAATAAAATTTTTGTGTCCCAAACCATGCGTTTTGCACACACACACACACACACACTAAACTACGCTGTAGCTCCAAAAAAGATGCCAGTACTAGATATAATCGGTTCCGTGGAGTCAGAAATAGGCAGCAAAGAGACCCCGCAACTGGAGGAATTCCGATGGAAAGTCAGAACCTCAATTGAGAAAACATAACACATCAAACAAAACATCAACGAGTCCGAAAGGAGAATCATAAAAACACTTATGGACGACAAATCTATCATCATTCTACCAGCTGACAAAGGACAGAACGGAATACAAAAAGAAAATCGACGAAGTACTATCGAAGGGAAAATACAAGCCACTGCCTACTGACCCAACATACAAAATAGAACGGAAAACTTACAACACTCTTAGAGATAATGCTGAATACCCGAGACAACGAGAAAATTGACTCAACATCACAGCAAACCACCACATCTTTATGGACTACCCAAAATACACAAGGCTGGAATACCTCGCAGACCGATTACAAGTTCGCGCAACTCACCAACGGCATCACTATCGAAATTCCTTCTACCAATCATCCAAGCTGTGGAGGGCAAAACATCATCGCACGTCAAGGACTCAAAGCACTTTGTCGAAATCATCGGATCCATGGAACTTGGGCCAGAACATCGCTTAGTAAGTTTCGACGGTGAAAACCTTTTCACGAATGTACCACTAGACGAATCTCTCAACATAGTGAAAAATACACTTACTGAAGATAAAACCCTGATGAAGAGGACGGAGCTGCCAATAGACTCAATCATGAACTTACTTGAATGTTGCCTCAAGAAATGCTATTTTCAGGAGAGGGACCGGTTCTTCATACAAGAAGATGGATTGTCTATGGGTTCCCCGTTATCATTCACATTCTAGGTGTCATCGACATACCTCAACCATAGCTTAGGCTGCTTCTCGTAACTCCTCACTGCATGTTCTTCGAACCATTTCATGTAGATGTTGGCGATGGTTGGTGATAACGGGGAACCCATAGACAATCCATCTTCTTGTATGAAGAACCGGTCCCTCTCCTGAAAGTAGCATTTCGTGAGGCAACATTCAAGTAAGTTCATGATTGAGTCTATTGGCAGCTCCGTCCTCTTCATCAGGGTTTTATCTTCAGTAAGTTTATTTTTCACTATGTTGAGAGATTCGTCTAGTGGTACATTCGTGAAAAGGTTTTCACCGTCGAAACTTACTAAGCGATGTTGTGGCCCAAGTTCCATGGATCCGATGATTTCGACAAAGTGCTTTGAGTCCTTGACGTGCGATGATGTTTTGCCCTCCACAGCTTGGATGATTGGTAGAAGGAATTTCGATAGTGCTGCCGTTGGTGAGTTGCGCGAACTTGTAATCGGTGTGAGAGGTATTCCAGCCTTGTGTATTTTGGGAAGTCCATAAAGATGTGGTGGTTTGCTGTGATGTTGCGTCAATTTTCTCGTTGTCTCGGGTAGAATGTATTCAGCATTATCTCTAAGAGTGTTGTAAGTTTTCCGTTCTATTTTGTATGTTGGGTCAGTAGGCAGTGGCTTGTATTTTCCCTTCGATAGTACTTCGTCGATTTTCTTTTTGTATTCCGTTCTGTCCTTTGTCAGCTGGTAGAATGATGATAGATTTGTCGTCCATAAGTGTTTTTATGATTCTACTTTCGGACTCGTTGATGTTTTGTTTGATGTGTTGTGTTTTCTCAATTGAGGTTCTGACTTTCCATCCTAATTCCTCCAGTTGCGGGGTCTCTTTGCTGCCTATTGCTGACTCCACGGAACCGATTATATCTAGTACTGGCATCTTTTTTGGAGCTACAGCGTAGTTTAGCAATGTTTCCTCCACTGCTGTGAGAACTCTGGATGACAAGTTCACCACTGTTTTCCTGTTGGTCGTATCCTTCGGCAACTGCTTCCTGGTAAGTTTGTTCAGTTTCTCAGTGTGCACCTTTTGGCCGATTCGTCTGATGTTGTCACAGTGTTTTTGATTCGAAGCAAAAATCGGCATGTGGTCTTCCTCGTATGTGCATCTTCTGATTTCTTTTGCGTCCTGCAGGAGATGGGATTTCTTCCAACGATGATGGTTGATTTCTGAACTCACTAAAGCATGGCTGGCCTTGTCAAGTATCTTCTGTGCTCGTTTCCCTGGGATTGGCGACTTCAGTTTGAAACCATTTTATTTTGATCTTTAGGTCTCCGGCGTAGCGTAGGAACTTGATGTGATCCTCTTCCCTGGTAATCTCCTTCATTGTCTTCTCGTATCCTCTGAATTTCCCATTGATACCGGGTCCGTACCGGGCTTCCAATGTTAGTCCAATGTTAGTCTGACAATGTAACTCGTTCCTCGAAGTTTCCTTGGACTTCCATCGTCTTGAAGTGGTTGATCTCACAACGTTTCAATAGCTGTGTATCTGCTATCGTCATCAGGTGAATGATAGGAAATTCATATTATCTATCGTATTTATATTATACTCTTTACCGGTCACGCGTCGCCGGTCATGGTCATTGGGGCTTATCTGGTCCAATCAGCGTCCTCGTACCTGGAGGTTGGTTGCCGGTGATGCGTAGCGGCAGAGGCCGAAGAAGAGCTCTCCAAATATTTTTAATTTGGACGCTGGACTCGCTAATTATATTTTCGTTCGTGATTATATATGCTGTCTCTATGAATTTTCTTTTGTACCAGTGCTCTTCCTTGTGAATTGTTCTGGCCTGGTCCCAGTTGATCTAATGGTGTTCGGTCCATGCGTGATTCGCTAGCCCAGACTTCGTTACCTCCACCCTTTGGGTAGCTGTGCGGTGCTCCTTAATCGTGGTGTCCAGCGGTCGCTTTGTCTCTCCAATGTAAATATTGCCACATTCACACGGTATGCTGTATATACAGTTCTTTGCTATTGCTGGTGCGTCGGGCCTCGTTCTTGTTATCATTCTTCTCAAGGTGTTGTTGCTTTTGAAGAACATTCTGATTCCATAGGTGTGTGCAATTCTTCTAAGTTTCTCCGACAAGCCTTTAGTATACGGTAATATTAGAGTTGCTACCGTGATGTTCTCTTCCTGCCTAAGTGGTTTGTCCAGTTCTTCAAACGCCTTGGTAATGATCGTTTCCGGATATCCATTCGCCAAAAGGTCTAAGTTTCACTTGTTCTTCTTTGAGGGCTTCTGGTGTGCTGCAGATATTTTTGACTCTATGGATTAGTGTTTTGATGATGCCAGTTTTCGTTGTTGTTGGGTGGTTGGAATTGTAGTGAAGATATAATCCTGTATGCGTAGCCTTTCTGTAGATTGTGGATTCCGGTCCTAGTCCATTGACACTTTACATCAAGGAATGGTATGCACCCAATCTCTTCCACTTCCATGGTGAATCTAATGGATGGTTGGGATTGGTTCAGGTGCCCCAGGAATGCCTGTAGTTCTGCCTCTCCATGTTGCCAAATAATAAAGGTGTCATCGACATACCTCAGCCATAGCTTAGGCTGCTTCTCGTATTTCTTCAGTGCTTGTTCTTCGAACCATTCATGTAGATGGTTGGTGATAACGGGGAACCCATAGGCAATCCATCTTATTGCATGAAGAACCGGTCCTTCTCCTGAAATTAGCAATTCTTGAGGCAACCTTCAAGTAAGTCCATGATTGAGTCTATTGGCAGCTCCGTCCTCTCCATCAGGGTTTCGTCTTCAGTAAGTTTCTTTTTCACTATATTGAGAGATTCGTCTAGTGGTACGTTCGTGAAAAGGTTTTCAACGTCGAAACTTACTAAGCGATGTTCTGGCCCAAGTTTCAGCATTATCTTTGAGAGTGTTGTAAGTTTTCCGTTCTATTTTGGATGTTAGATCAGTAGGCAGTGGCTTGTATTTTCCCTTCGGTACTATCGATTTTCTTGTTGTATTCCGTTCTGTCCATCAGGATGGTGGCATTTCCTTTGTCAGCTGGTAGAATGATGATAGATTTGTCGTCTTTAAGTGTGTTTATGATTCTCCTTTCGGATTCGTTGATGTTTTGTTGGAAGTGTTGTGTTTTCTCAATTGCAGTTCTGACTTTTCACCGGAAAGAAACTTACTGAAAGACGAAACCCTAATGGAGATGACGGAGCTGCCAATAGACTCAATCATGGACTTACTTGAATGTTGCCTCAGGAACTGCTACTTTCAGGAGAAGGATCGGTTCTTCATGCAAGAAGATGGATTGCCTATGGGTTCCCCGTTATCACCAACCATCGCCAACATCTACATGGAATGGTTCGAAGAACATGCAGTGTGGAATTACGAGGAGCTGCCTAAGCTATGGTTGAAGTATGTCGATGACACCTTTATTATTTGGCAACATGGAGAGGCAGAACTACAGGCATTCCTGGGGCACCTGAACCAATCCCAACCATCCATTAGATTCACCATGGAGATGGAAGAGAGGGGTACCTACCATTCCTTGATGTAAAGTGTCAAAGGACTTGGACCGGAATCCACACAACAGTCTACAGGAAGACTTCGCATACAGGATTATACCTTCACTAAAATTCCAACCACCCAACAGCAACGAAAACTGGCATCATCAAGACACTAATCCATAGAGCCAAAAATATCTGCAGCACACCGAAAGCCCTCAAAGAAGAACAAGTGAAACTTAGGGAAGGCCTTTTGGCGAATGGACATCCGGAAACGATCATTATCAAGGGGTTTGAAGAGCTGGATAAACCACCTAGGCAGGAAGAGGACATCACGGTAGCAACTGTAATATTACCGTATAATAAAGACTTGTCGGAGAAACTTAGAAGAATTGCACACAGCTATGGAATCAGGATGATCTTATAAAGCAACAACACCTTGAGAAGCATGATAACAAGAACGAGGCCCGACGCACCAGCAATACCAGGATTAAGTAGCACCGCACAGCTACTCAAAGGGCGGAGGTAACGAAGTCTGGGCTAGCTAATCATGCATGGACCGAACACCATAAAATCAACTGGGACAAGGCCAGAGCAATTTCACAATGAAGAGCACTGGTACAAAAGAAAATTCATAGAGGCAGCATATCTAATAACGAACGAAAATATAACTAGCGAGCCCAGCGTCCAAAAATTTGGAGAGCTCTTCTTCGGCCTCTACCGCTACGCATCACCGGCAACCAACCTCCAGGTACGAGGACACTGATTGGACCAGATAAGACCCAATTCACCTGGTGACGATAGCAGATACACAGCTATCGAAACGTTTGTGAGATCAAAAACTTCAAGACGACGAACGAGTTATATGGTCTACCAACTTCAGATTATACAGGGTGGATCTAAAAATATTGTATTGGGTAGCACATAAGTAGTTGCGTATACAAGGTGGTTGAAATAAGAGTGGAGCAAAAGTATAATTATACAGAGTGGATATTTGCGTTATAGAACGGAGAATAATTGCAGTTATACAGAAGGCTTTAACAATTGTCAGAAGCAGTTGAGTATACAGGATGGTTGAAATATAAGGGGGAGTACAATTACGGCTATACAGTGCGGTTTAAAGAATTTATGTAGTTTGTAACATAAATAGTTGCTTGTTTGAAGTAAAGGTGGGGTAAAATAATTGTTATTGAGGGTGTATCAAAAATTTGTTATACAAGCATAAGCAGTTAGGATATTTGAATAATAGGACGTAGGACGGCGTATAATTATAGACATGGGTTAAAAAAAATTTAGAACCAGATGCATATACCGGATGATTGAAATAAATGGTAGAGTAATTTTATAGTCATAAAATGTGGTTTAAACACGTGAATTTTGTTGCATAGACCATGAACAGTTGCATAAATGGAATACTAAACATATGGGGCGAAGTAAAATCATTGCTATACAGGAATAAATTAAACAATAGAAAAATAGGAAGAGTTCATAGTGTGGAGAGGATTTGCACTTATACAGGGTGGTTTTAAAGATATCAGTACCGTTGTAATATTGAGTTGAGTTGAATTATAGCTGTACAGGGTGATTCAGAAAATGATAGACCCATAAGTTATATAGGAGTGACCAGTACATAGAAGTATATAGAGTGTGGAAGCAATATAGAGTGAATTAGTTACATTTATAGAAAGTGGTCCAAATAATAAAACATATAAAAAAGTTAAAATCAATTTGGAACGAGAGAGGGAGAAAAGAGAGAGAGAGTGAGAGAGAGATTAAAATACGCTAAAATTTTCAATTAAATTGTACCTTAATTAAATTAAGAAGATATGTCTTAAAATAGTGATTGATTGCATACGATTTCTAAACTGTTTTTATTTTAAGGCAGCTGACGTCGGTTCTTTTTTAAATATAAATTATCTTTGCCAATGTCGTCATCGTGTGATTTGTGCTGCCTAGTATGCTTACTTGGGTGCTGTAAGTATATTTAGTTTTTACGATAGTTGGTTACTTGTTGCTTTTCAACTGTTCAAGCCCCATGCTGTAGAGAAAGACAAAACATTTACAAAGGAGTGTTTCAAGACATCAGTTTTTACTTGAGTTCTGTTTAGTCAATTTAGTTTTAAATTAAATGTAAGAAGATAGTGTAATTAGGGTTTATATAATCAAATGGTATTATACATTTGAAATTTGTTATCATCGTTAAATAAAGTTTGCATTAATTGGAAGACTCGTGTAATTCGAACTTCCAAAAATGTGTAACAATGTTATAGCTTTATAGTTATATTAGTTGATAATTCATTTAATTTAGATCCTGTTTTTAATATTTACATAAGATGGATGTTGATTACTCCCTGGCATGTCATATAAACGTTTAGACATTGCGGAAGTTCAGTGACAGTGAGCTAGTTTTACGTGAAATGAAATTGCATTTTTTTGGACACTCAGAAATACCCAGGCAACTTAGTATTCTGTATAAGAAACAGGGACCAGTTTATAAATTAAGAGTCTCATTGTGTATAGAAAATCAAGAAATTATAGTAAATAAAAAGATATAATATATAGATATATATATAAAGAAAAAGGGCAAATTTATGGATGGTAGACACAAGGATGACAAGCCAAAACTCCAACGTTACCAAGATTATAGAGGGTAGCGACAAGGATGACAAACTTATATGTGAAGTCGTCTCCGTGACCAGAATGGCGCTAGTATATCAGCGCCATCGTAATTTTTTGACGGACCCTTTTTTGAATATGTATTGTGGAGTAAACGATATTACAACAGATATTTGACGAATAATCTGGAGAGCTGAGATATTTAAAAAACATCTACTTAAAATTATGTTCCCATAATTTACTCTGTCATAAATAAAGTGACCTCTTAATGTATTGCCAGAATATTAAATTGGTGAAGTATGTTTGAGGTATCATATGTTTCTTTGGAGGAATAATTAAGTTAAGAATTAAATTACGCATTACAATTTATACTTGAGTCACAATTATTTTAATTCCCCTGAAATTTATATCGATTACTAAGAATGACACAAAAGAAGAGAAACAAAGGCCGGAAAATAACGAGAAAAGGGAATTATTTGAATATTTGAATACTGAATTATTTGAGGCGGTCTAGTAGAATCACTTCCTAACATTTCACCTACAACTGGTGCTGAGATCTTTATCAGCCCATGTGTCGATAATGTCTCATAGAATACTCAGGTTGAAAAGTTTATTTACTCGAAGATTCTACGCGGTACCACGTACAGATCCCGAAAAAATAGCTTGGAGAATCACACTTTTTTGATTGTATTTTTACGATTCCTTTATTTTAATTTTAACTAAAATATTTAGACATTGGCTTGTTCTCTCATGTGATATCCAGGCTTCGAAAATATGAAACAATTATCTCTGGTGTTTTCTAATAGCCTACATGAAAGTTAGTTCGAAATGTCGAAAGCAGTCGGCTATACTTCTATGTTTCGTTAAAGATTTGTTCGTCTCTAGTTTGGATATTTGATTGTGAGTTGCAACAGTGTTTGTACTAGGAGCACGCAATATTTGACATAACGTTGCAGAAACTTCCAATATCAGCAACCATATTTCTAAAATCAATATTATCCTGTTTACTATAGCCTCGAGTATTAAAAGAGCTTGTACTATAAAACTTGGCTAATTCAAATCTATGTTGAAAGTTTAATTCCTCTCACCTTCTCTATACAAATTTTGTTAGTAGTAATAATCTACGTGCATATATTAAAAATCAGCTGCGAGTAAAGTTCTTTTAGTGTGTGCTGTTTAAAATTTATAGAATTAATGAAACGAAGATAGATAATTCTATTCAATCCCCTTCCGTTAATTATTTAACTTGTTTCATATAAGAAAGCTCTTTATCGTGGACTCCTTAGGGCTCCTTAACGTATGTTTCTAACGACTTAATTTGATTTATGAGGAACTGATGTATTGAAATGGATGCAGACTAAAATTTGAGGAAATAAATCTAGAGGAGTAGTTATTAGCTCATAACATATATGAACTGGGTTAATTAAGAAGATGACCATAATACATTTTCAATGTTTTATTAACAAGAAATTGTATTATTCTTCATTGTGCTTCTATGTGGAACAACATACTCATAAGCTGGGAGTCCAGCTTCAATAACCCAAATTGTACCATTGGCTGCAAATTTTACAGCTTTCATTACTTCCTTGGCAACAAACTCAGGCCTGAAATAAATCCACATATTGTATTGTATTCTAAGTTATTTAATATTCTATTCTAGAACACTAGGTGGCCTTACTTACTCTTGAGACTGCTCGTTTGGAAGGAGTTTCTGATATCGGGCACCTAAATTTCTGCTTGAAACCTCGGTCAACAACGGGGTAACTGTAGCTCCTGGACAGATGCCGATAACTCTAACTTTAGTTTCTGCATAAAATTCCGGTATGCCCCATGATTTTACCATGCCCAAAATTGCAAATTTTGTGCTACAATACACGGGCATAAAGCCGTAACCTTCTGTTCCAGCTGCAGATGATATATTAACAATAAGAGCTTCTTCCGTTTGTTTAAATTTTGGAAGGTATTTATCCATGCCGAGAAGCATTCCATGTATAGTTCCGTTCTGAAAAAAATGCAGGTATCTTTTTGTCTGAAATTATTACATCCCCAAAAATAAAATAGCAAATTTTAAATTTGAGTAAAAAAACAACTGATGGTTATTTTATTTTATCTTCTGCCGTATTTCCTAGAAAACATATGAATATGAGCCTAATGATAATTAGTGATTGTGTTTGGATGGAAGCTCTGCGGTTTTTGAAGTATTTGATGAGGGTTTGTTAATTAATTGGTGTGGCAATTAATTGACGGGTATTAATTCTGCTGGATTGGTATAACACCCATATGTCAAATTAGCTAATGGAACAATATCCGAAGGAGTCTTAAATCCCAACAAACTACATGGCTGCTCATCAATCCCTGTTTTGTTATTAAAATGGATACAGTAGCTGACCAGTTTGGTAAAGGTTTCATGCAGGTACGTTTAATGCAGACAGCTATTCATTTGTGATCTAATAAGCTGAAATTTCACCAGATGATTTTAAAATTAGTCGGTGCCTGTATCGCCTCTATAATACCCAGAAATATGTAATGATTCCTATTACAATGCCATTCTTCGAGAGTGAAAAGCGTGGTAAAATAGCAAATATAACTTCCTTAATCTACAAATGATAGGAGACATAGCAGAAAAGAAGAGCGAAAGAGGAAAACCAACAAAAAAAAGAAATTAGCGTTTAAATGAATGATTTATTCCAACCAGAGAATTAATAAAGTCGAAAGAAACAATTAACATAGGAAAAGAAATGTAACAAATACCTCGGCAAGGAATTCTATGTAAAAAGATACTATAACGATAACATATTTTGTTCTAGTCTTTAATCAGAATCTGTAGAAGTTGGATAGCTGACTCTTAATAATACAAAATACTTGAATTAAAATAATAGTTTTAAAACCCTACTTTATTTTATTTAGTTTCTATAAGTTCTATGGTTTATTTGTACACTGCGGAACCATTCTACCCAATTTACCGTTCCTAGATTGCTTGTAGTTGCGGCAGCCTTCTGCAGATCCTTAAATCAATCAAGTAAGCAAATTATCAATTGTTTACTGAACGTTTACATTCATATTGTTTGAAATGAAACAAAAACATGTAGATAAAGAATTATAAAAGCATATGAGTTAATATTTATACTGATGTAGATATAGTCTAAGAAAATTTTCAATCACTGGCGTAAACCCTAATAGATTACCTGTATATACAACGTGTACCAAAATTCAACTTCAAGCCTAAACCAGTTTATGGCTAACCATTGACAAATAATTCACAAAATCGGAGTTTTTTTTTAAAGATAAAGGCACTTTATTGAAAAACATCCATAGACTATAGTTTTGAAAATATGACACTTGAAATGTTTGTATAGGTAACCTAACTACATTATAAGGTACAATCCCAAATTGAAGCAAAATGCAAGTTGTTTTGTTACAAATATATATATATATATATATATATATATATATATATATATATATATATATATATATATAGTTACATTCATTAACAGAAATTTGGAGAATTTTGTTAATGAATGGATGAAGATGGTATAATACTTCTTCTATAATTAACAAAATTTGTGTACCTTGCTGAACAAGAACAAACTATTGAAGTCATTTCCAAATTCTCTACGGATTTGAATTTAAACGAATGTGAAAGTACCAATAAACGGTTACAAAAACTTTATTACTAAAACTACAGTTTGTCTAACAACATTAATAAATGCATGACATCGTCTTAAAATCGACCTTTTCAGTTTTCACCAATTGTGCATAACGTAGGAAACTGATGTGTTCGATAGCATCCAAGATTCTTTGATGTAATTCACCAATTGTTAGTATGGGTTTCGAATAAATCGTATCATTCAGGCAACAGCCAGTAAAAAAGTATGTGTTTAAATAGGGAGAGCGTAGTGTCCATAAAATTGAACCAAGGTGTCCGATCCAATTGTTTTCATACTCTTGGTTTATATATTCTCGCACAAGACGGACATAAAGAGCACTGCAACCCTCATTTTACGTAAAATTGCATTTAAAATGTTTTATGGTATATCATTCTAGCAGGTTTGGAAAATCTAGATAAAATTCACAATACATATACCCTGACGATTCAAAAGCCTTGTAATATGGCTATCAAATTCATACAATAATAGTAATATATATATATATATATATATATATATATATATATATATATATATATATACGTACAACGTTGATTGATATTTCCTTTTCCCAAATAGCATCATTCAGAATTCCAGCGTTGTTTATCAGAATATCGAGATTTTTGAAATGTTTAATTGTTTGCAAGAATGCATCTGAAATTACGATCATTAACAAAATTCTAGTATTAAGAAGTTTACTACCTTCAAATTCCTGAAGATTAGTTACATCAGTTTTAACAAATATAGCTTTATCGGGTCCAAATTCCTGTACGATTGTTTCCAAAGCATTTGCACCATACTGGGGGTTGAGATCTGCAAGGGCAACACCCTGAAAAATGGAAACAATCTCATATTATTTTGAAATTATTGGAGTTATATTTATATAAATATATAATATATTTTAATAATCTGTTGTACTTTAAGCAGTTGTGTTCGTGGTATTGCGGGTGGAACTGGTGTGGCGCGTCGTGTACAGGATACCAAATTCTGTTCAGTTGAAATTGTTTGGATGTTTATATATTTCTATAGCCTCTCGACAAAGACGAGAGTAGTAGGTATGACGTGTCAGTTGAGTTTGATACATGCTTCCGGATGGCCGGTTTTTCGGGTTGTAATAGCTGATAATTCCTCGTTCCAAATACTAAGTCAGTTACTTCTTTAGCGGAAGAGCTAAGGGCGATTACATGTAAAAGTCGCACATAAAATATGAATCCAGTATTTCCATACCGTGAAGACGCGAGATGTAAAGACCGACATCAAGGATTTTCGGGAAAACTAGCACGTAGAGGTTCCAAATCTGGAGCCATTGCATGTACTTGCTGTTACCCGTAATTCCTAAGTTAGAATGTCACGATGAAATTTTCAGGTTAACTCCACCTATCAGAGATACTCTCTTCAGGATACCGACTGTGATATCACATTAACAACGATTCCTACTATATACCATATACCAACTATGGTTTTTTACTTTGTTATAAACAATTAAAGCAAGAAAATTACGTTTTTCTTCTTAGCATGTTTATAAAATCAAAAATAATAAACTAATCTCAATGGTGTCAACAGGTCAATTGTAAATCATGAAAATACCAATAAAATGAGTCCAGGCTCCATTGGACTATACTTTTTTTCCTGATTTTCTAAAAATCGTAAATCTCATATTATAGACAAGGATATGAGACCTTTCTGTAATACTCCTTAATATAATGCCGTTTAAATTATCAAAATTGCCCAAGCAGTTTTCGAATAAGCGCTGGTCACACATAAAAAAAAGTTGCCGACAAATTGATAACCTCCCCCTTTTTGGAAGTCAGTTAATAATTGTTTGGAGTATATGTAAATCACAAAATTTACTCGTAAATGTAGTTCACTCTGGTCAATTAGTATTTTCAAAATTGCCAGATATATGTTTTTGTAATGTAAAACAAATTACTAAAAGTAATTTGCATAATTTACTTTGATAGAAATAACTATAATAAAACACATAATTAGCTTGAATTATTAGAATTTCTTGGGAATAACAACACAATTACGGCAACGTCTGTAATATGTCTGATTACAGTTTTCATTGTCATTAAAAAATTAACACAACGGAATTAAAGAAATTAAAAAGTTCGCTGTCCCAGTTAGGTAATACACATTTAACATTAGAATGCTAGACTATATAAACTGATGTAACTAAGGTAACTAAGCTTCTTTCAATTTGGAAGAATTTGAAAAAGTTATCTTCAGATTTAATATGGCGCTCCTATGTGCAACTTTATTATAAGATTTTAATTAGCTATCTCAGAGACCCGATTAATGTCATAAGGGATGACCTAGGATAAATCTTATAAACTATCCCGATATAGTTGTTTCCTGACATAGTGTTTTGCAAAAGATCATTACTAAGTATGAAAGTACTACAGATACAATTGGTTTCATTTAATAAAATTAAAGCAGAAGTTTTAGCATTCGTTTCGTATTGTGTACGTGTTTGGTTACTATGGTTCAATTTTGAAATATTATGACCAAGGCTCCAGAGGTGTTTACAAATTCTTAGGTTTTCGATATGTCATTTCTTACTAAGTTCTGTATTTATTTATTCGTATATTTATAGGTATAGAGGTTTCTCCAATATAAAAAAATTATTTGATTTATATTACATTATTATACATATTTTTAGTGTATTTCTTCTTTTGAATGTTGTTGTTGTATTAATACTGTTATATACTTCTTGGGTTCAATTAAAACTTAAAAACTAATATTTACTTTCACTTTCTAGAACTTTTATTTACATCAAATATACACAACAGCTGATTCTAATATCACAATAACAATTCAACATAAACTCCTCGCTGCACTAACTAACTGCCGCGATTAAGGGTTGCTCCTTTTAAAACCAGCATCGAAAACTCTCGTACAATCCATTATCAATTCTACAGCGGCCGAGCCATTTCGAGATCAATTTTTTGTCCTAAAAGCGATCGATATCGTACTGGAATGAAACCAGGGCCGGCTTAGGGAAATTTCGTTACACCGCCCCCCCCTTTAATTCTGATCATCCCGGTCAGAAACATCCTGCATGGTAGGGAGCGAGTCGATCTAAATGTACCACCTTTAACTTAGCCCTGGGGTTTCGACGAATCCGGTAGACGACGTCATTAAGCCTCTTGACCACCTCGTATGGACCATCCCAGGCGGATGTAAGCTTTGGGGATTGCTCCGTTGGGGGTTGTACAGCCAGACTTTGTCCCCCTTTTGGAACCCGACTGAATTGGCCTTGAGGTCGTATCGCGTCTTTATCCGGTCATTGGTGGCCAACATCTGCGTTCGGGCTAATTGGTGTATTGCCAGCATGTTATGTCGGAGCTGGTCGGCATAATCGTCGATGTCTTGGGAAGGTTCTTCAGGGAAGCCAAAACCCAAATCGCAGGGTAATCGCAGCTCCTTTCCGAATAGGACGCTGGGTGGAGTCAGGCCTGTACTACTATGTACAGCAGAGAGGTCTTGTTGAATCTTTCCACCATTCCTTCTGACTGTGGGGACATCGATGGCAATTCTCGCAAATGGGACTCCCACATTGTACTGTTGCATTCTGCCCTTGGTCCGGGTCTTCGGGCCTTTACTGTCTGCACAGGTGGCACATTTTCGGCACCAAGCTGTGACGTCTTCGAAGTAATTTACTCAGTAGTATCGCTGGCGAACTTTGTCTAGGGTTTTGTTCATGCCCCCGGTAATCCCATCATATACTTTGGTCAGGATGGCTGGTACCTTTTTCTTAAGAACAACCAGTTGGGACTTGGTTTCTCGGCCATCACTGCTTTCCCAAACTCGCTTGAGCATTCCATTCTCTACTCTTAGAGAGTCCATTGGGCCCATAACGATTTCAGCACGCCCGAGTTTCTAGCTACCTCGTCCCATCGTGGCCTGGGTGCCTCTCTCGTTTTGAGTGACAAGATTGGTTCAATGTCTGGATCAGCCATTTGGTCCTGGATGCATTGTTCCGTTCTCCAGTCTTCATTGGTCTGCACTCGGATCTATCTGAGGGAGATACCCTCTCGCTGTTCCGTCTTAAGACAATGTCCGCATTCTGCTCTACAGGGTCTTCTGGATAGGGCATCGGCATTATTGTGCAAACGGTGGGCAAGGTGTTCCACCTTGGAATCGTATTGCTGTAATTTCTCCATCCACCTGGCAAGGTGTCTTCATGTCCAGCAGCCATTTGAGGGCGGCATGATCTGTTCGGATTAAGAAATGACGACTATTGAAGTATTTGTTGAAATTGTCTACCGCCCTTATTATTGCAAGAAGTTCTTTTCTGGTGACGCAATAAATTCTTTCCGGTTTCGAGAATCGACGGCCGTAGTACTGGATCACCCTCTCTTCACCATCTTACACCTGGGATAGAACGGCCCCCAAACCTGTGTTGCTGGCGTCGGTGTCTAAAATGAACTTGCCGGACTGTGTAGGAAAGGCTAGGATTGGGCTGGAACATAGTGCTGCCTTTAGTCGTCTGAATGATCTCTCGCAATCCTGATTCCAACGGAGAGTCTCTTTCTCGGTGGTCTGCCGATGTAGAGGCGCGGCAATGGTGGAAAAACCATCAACAAACCGCCTGTAGTAGGAACAGAGGCCCAAGAAGTTTCGGAGTTCATGCTTGTCTCTTGGGACTAGCCAATCACGGATGGCTTCTATCTTGTTGTCGTTAGTGCGGAGTCCTGACTCGGAAACGTCGTGGCCCAAAAATTCTATTTCTTTTTGGAACAAGGAACATTTCTTCGGGTTGAGCCTCATGTTGGCGTTAATAATTCTGGAGAATACTTCGCCCAAGTTCTTCAGATGGTCGTCGAATGTCTGACCCATGACTAGAATGTCGTCGAGGTATACTAAGCACGTCCTCCATGTTAACCCGCTCAGGACATACTCCATTAGCCTCCCGAATGTTGCGGGAGCATTCCATTTTTGGAACAAGGAACACTTCTTCCGATTGACTCTCAGGTTGGCGTTATTAATTCTGGAGAATATTTCGCCCAGGTTCTTCAGATGGTCGTCGAATGTCTGGCCCATGACTAGAATGTCGTCGAGGTATATTAAGCACGTCCTCCATGTAAACCCGCTCAGTACATACTCCATTAGGCTCTCAAATGTAGCGGGTGCATTACATAACCCAAAGGGCATGACCGTGAACTGAAACAGTCCTTTTCTAGTGGAGAACGCTGTCTTCTCTCTGTCGTTTTCGTGAAGACGAACGTGCCAATATCCACTCTTTAGGTCTAGTGTGGAGATTCAACGGGAGCCTGCTAGTCTGGTCAGAGTGTCATCAATTCGGGGTAGTGGATAGCTGTCTTTCTTGGTGACGTCATTCAGCTTTCTGTAATCCACGCAAAATCGGGTGGTTCCAAGCTTCTTTTTAACTAGCACGACGGGAGCGGACCATGGGCTGATGGATGGCTCAATAACTCCATTTTGTAACATGGACTCGATGTTTTCCTCGACTGCCTGTTGTTGCCCCAATGGTAGTCGTCTAGGCGGTATTCTGATGGGTTGAGCCTTTCCGGTGTCTATTCGGTGCTGAATGATTTTAGTGCGACCGGTGGTCCTATCTTGACTGTTAAAAATTTTCCAGTGTTTTGTGATAAATTGCTTGGCTTTCTTCTGTTCCCCTGGTGTAAGGTGTGTCAAATGGTCAGCAAATTGTTGTAGGTACTCTTTACTGCGCTCTGTCTCCTTCACCGATGTCTGGTATTCTTCTTCGCAATTGATGATGGTCTCCACTGGCTCGAAACAAGCTCTTTCTTGACCATTGGCAATTCTGATGTCGTTGTTAGACAAATTAAGTACTCTAATTGGTATTTCTTGTACGGTTTTAACTATAGCCCGTCCAACTAAGTAGTCATGAGCTGAGCGTACGGGCTCCACCATTCCAACACAGCTCCCAGGATTGCTTTTTAGCTGCCCATGAATAATCTGTTCCGTTCGACCGGGAATTCTGGCTGGAGATTTTGCTATAATTTTTACGGAGGTCGATGAGCTGTTAGCGGGCCGTGTCAATACAAATTCCTCATTTAGGAACCGAAAAACATCATATCTCGGGTGGAACATAAATCCATGCTGGCTAATTAGGTCCATACCCAGTATAAAATCGTCCTCAATATTCGCTACGAGGACCCTATGTCAGATCATGTTGTCCCCTATCTGTAGCACGACATCTGCCTCACCCTGTATTGACATGGACTCGCCGGTGACTGTTCTGAGCTGGAAGTTATTGGTAACTGGCCGAATTTCTGATGCTCTCAAAACCCTGGACTTGGCACTGGACACAGCGGCTCCGGTGTCGACAGTGATGGTAATTGCTCGGCCATTGATGGTGCCCCTGATGACTAGGCTCCTGCTATCTCGGCAATATCCCCGGATGGGTAAAGTTTTGGGTGCTGGTGGAGGGTCACTCAGCATTCGCCCCCTTATGCTGACTGGCTGACGGTCCCTGGACATTAACCTGTTCTGTTGGTTATCTCTGGTCGGTGATCGTTCAGGTAGCCTGACTCTGCAGTCGAGTTGAAAGTGCCCTGCCCGTCCACAACGGTAACAGGCTTTTCTGGTATCAGTTCTCTGTTCTAATAGTTTGTTCATACCAGCCAACAGAGCTTGAAATGGTGACTCTGGCTATGCCTGATTGAAGGAAACTGCTCGAACCCTCGGCTTTGACATGTTCATGACAGCCTTTACTTGTAACGCCCAAAGAAAAGCTTCATTACTTTTCTTGACGCCACTTAGTATTAGATTTCATTGTAGGTCTGGGTAGGACAAGTGAACTAACCGTCTAATCTCTGCTTCGAATTCTTGGAGGCTTTCACCGGATTTTTGCGTTTTTTCACTGAGTTGGACTTGGTATACCTGGCTCAAGGATTGATTGTCGTAACGTTTGTCCAGGATGGCGAAGATCTTGTCGAAACTGCCTTGTTCATCGACTGAAATGCTTTGGAGGAGTTCTAGGGCCGGACCCCTTAACGTAATTTCCAGAGAAGTAGATTTTTCTTGATTATCCCATCCATTAGCTGTATTTCACTCTCTGCAAATTTTGTTGTAATTGTTTAATTTCGGTTTCCACTTTGTTTTGGATGGCACTGATTTTATCTTGTACTTCACTTTGTACAGTGTTTTTAATGGAACTGATTTCAAATTTTACCTGGATTTGGATGGAATCGAGGTCATCTACTTTTGTTTCAAGTGTATTCACGGCATTTTTTTATGGTCTTAATGTCATCATTTAGCTCTTTTATGTCTGACTCAACTATTTGCATTCTTTCATTAACTGTTTCATTAACTTGCGATACTATTTGCATTAATTGCTCAAATTGTAGTTGCCTTTTTTCTTCAGTTTGGCCTTGTTTTCTGCAAATTTCGAGAATAATCATTCTATTAAATTTTGTTGTTTTTCTTCCATGGCAGTGAAAAGATTTTGCTTTTCATCGTAGAAACTAAATTTTGCTGTTCGCTTTTCATCGTGGAAACTAGATTTTGCTGTTCGCTTTTCATTGCAGTGACAAGATTTTCTAATTCTATTTTACGTTTTTCATCAAAAGATTTTACTAACCTTTGTTGAATTTCTTCTTGATGTTGTTTCTCCTTCTTGTCACGTTTTTCCAGGATCTGAGCTATGTTTTCGTCTAGTCCATCTGTAACCTGTTTGAATATTTTTTTGGTAGTCTCGTCCATTTTTTCTTTTTCCATACTTCGGGTTTCCATATATCAAATTGTCATTTTAACTTCACTTGATCTTTCACTTCTGATAAACAAATTTGATATATACTCCGTCGGTTCAATTAAAATTTAAAAACTAATATTTACCTTCACTTTCTAGAACTTTTATTTACATCACATATACACAACAGCTGATTCGAATATCACAATAACAATTCAACATAAACTCTTCGCTCCACTAACTAACTGCCGCGATTATGAGTCGCTCCTTTTAAAACCAACATCGAAAACTCTCGTACAATCCATTATCAATTCTACACCTGCCGAGCCATTTCGAGATCAATTTTTTGTCCTAAAAGCGATTGATGTCGTACTGGAATGAAACCAGGGCCGGCTTAGGGAAATTTCGTTAATATACTAAATCTGTTGCTCACTCTTTTTAGTCTTGTTGAAAGATCCTGTATGTAAAGTAGGTATGGTTGTTGTTGTCCGATTGTACTTGGTATCAGTATTGCTTGAAGCAACTTGGTTTTGAATGTTAATGATTGTATTGCGTTCTACCTCTTTATTGATGGATTTTTAGGATAACATTTTTGGAAATGTTTATTTTTCATTATATTATTGATATCAGAACAGTTGGAGTTTGCTCTACCATATTAAGATTGAATGATACGTCCTTTTATGGATTTGAGTTAAAATTGAGATACCTGGTAGTGTGAGTGGACTTTCAGTAGATTTCTGTATCAAATAATTGTCATTAAGAACTTTATAATTTTAGAAATTTTTAATTGCGTTTTGTTATCTTTTGCCATTGAAAAAGGGGTCTGATTTAGATCCCAAAATGTTTCAAATAATTGAAATATAGAGACTTGCCGTAATTATGGTGGTGTCCGCAACAAATTATAACATTTTAATTATTTTTCGTTCTTAAATTTATAGTTCCCATAAGGCAAAAAATCGAATTAAATTTTTCGACCACAATTATGTGGGTTTTCTTGAAATTTAAGCATATCCAATTTCGTATTATCACTACAGCATTGGCAGCTACTTTTGTTATGTCCTACATAACCAAGTTCACGAAACTGCTTTTTTATTATTGTTCCTTGCGATAAAGGCGGCAAATTTGGAAAATTTTGGTGAATTAAGCGAGAAAATTTGTTTCCGTGGATTATCTCCATAACTAATCATTTGTAGAATGGTTATAATGGGCATTTCTGTTAAATGAACCATTTTTCGGATATTATTACATACAGAGAACGAAATTCAAACGACAATAGCACTGACACTGGTCACCACTGTCATACAGGTAGACAACAAGATGCTAATTCTAATAGTTTTGACGAAAATAAACAACACTGTTTTTTTTTCAAATCAGTAAAAAGGAACGAAGGAATGTTTTTTGAATATTAATTTTTGTAATAAATTTGAAAACAATTATTATTTTCGAAACAATTGAAGATAGGTGAGGGACTTTGTACATGAATTACGTCTAGAATTTTCTGGAGAATCCAAATAATAAATAATATACAGGGGTGTTGGCCACTGTCACATGATACACCCAATATATTTTTTTGTTGCGGAACAAAGTACATATCTTCTTGTCCAGGCGTTTTTCCCAACACGCCCTCCTTTATTCGTTATCGATTTTTTTCCCATTTGACTGTTTGTAACTGTTGAGCAATTTTTTGAAGGTATTAGGTTACATTTTGCTTTAATAATAAACTCGAGATGGGGTTAGCGGTAGCAAAAATTCGGCATAAGGTTTCACTAGCAGGCAATGAAGTGGATTGTTTATTGGATACAGGCAGAAAACGGTTTACCATTTGAGTAATTTGTAATGATAGCACCTTCAGCAACAGTGGAAACGATTGTTAGTAGGGAATTATCTCTTACAAGAGACAGGGTTATTCAACACAATAAATCATGAAATCGGACAGATGGAATTCGCCTTAACGGAAATATGTGACAACGTGAGAAAGGATATGGAGACTTTACCAATGTTAATGACCTATCTTGTTCAATCCATTAGCGAGTTAGGTGATCCAAGTTGTATATGAACTCTATGGAACATCACATCTAGCAATTTAAGTGATTTGCATGTAGCAAGAAGACAGTTTGCAACGACATTTAAAGCGACTGAACACAAGAAGTGTACTTGATATATATGTCTATTCGGTTTCTGCAAGATCACAACTGACCTTGTGTCATAATCATATCGCAACATTTCTGTACTGCATGTTGCGTGGGTCGAACAAAATTTGTCTTTTTAAAAAATATTTATTTCACTTTGAAATACACGATTATAATATGGCGGGCTTTACAAACAAGTTAACTGTAAAAAGCGTTTATAATGTAAAAGCGTCTGAATGTAAAAAGCGGTCTAATTATCATTTCACACATATTTATAAGCTAACCACCACCAACTACCGTTGCTGAGGTTTCACAGCGTCTGCAGTGGGCGATGTTCCCAGGAAACAACATAGCATCTATTGCAAAGATCATACAAAGGAATCTATTGTTTATTGTTTGCACGTGTGACCTTATTTATTATAAGACGTAGTTGAGATTGGATATAACAACTCCATCCCTATTTAAAAAGTTGATGCTATGCAGTAACTTTTTCAAAAATAATTTCAAAAATAATTTCAAATTCAAAATTCAAATAATATAAATAATTCGAGATAGCAAACATTTTTAAATTTCTGTAAATATGTGTAAATAAGTGTATATAAGCATAATAGATCATAAATGGGTTAAAATGTCAAATAAAATAATAAAATAAAAAAATAATACAATAATGATTTGGAATAGCACAAATTGTTCATGAAAGAAAATTGAATTTTCTTACAGTTCATCTTCATCTTCGGTTTCACGGATATTTGGTCTTTTTCGAGGTAGGAATCTTCTAAACAATGGAATTCGTTTTGCATCTGGAGGTGGCGAAGGTGGATAGCTGGGGCCAGCCATAATGCTAATTTGGTTGCGTCTTCTTCTTTTGCATTTGCAGAAGATGTACAGGATAACTAGGAGGACGATTATTGTAATAGTGAAATAAACAAACCAAGAAATGTGTTTATTCACAAAGGGTTCGTTAATCATCTTGTCCAATTCTTCAGAATACTGGTCTAGTTTGTGTTGGGCAATATTCAATTCTTCGGTATCAATTTTACTCAGCTTCAAGGGTTGAAGTTTTGGTAAATAGGCTTTTGGTGGAAATTCATCACAACATTTGAAAGGAACAGTAACTGCATGATTGTTGTACGTTACATTTTTGTAGACTTCCATCATTGGTTTGGATCGGACTCTGGTACTTCCAATGAATGCGTTACAGTCTGGTTGTAACTTCATTATGGTATTCACACTTATAATTTCGGTAATTGTCTGTTTATCTTTACATTTCACTGTTATTGGAACTTGATCTGTAACCATGATCAGCCAGGTATTTAATTTTAATTCTTGGATGTTGTATCCTGTGGCTAATACAACAGTGGTTTGACAGGATTTTGGGAATTCGAGGCTTTGGCGTAACAGCTGTGCTTCACATATAGCGTTGCTGTCAATTGGTAATGGTAGAAGTTCTTTGCAAAGTTTGATGTTGAAAGTTAAATCTTTGCATTTATCTAAATTTTGAAATGTCACATATAACATCGAATCATCATCTTTTGCAATATATTTTTGATTTGCTAAAATTATATGATGCAATCCAGTTCGTTTATCCGCAATTGGAATGGGGATAAGTCTAAATAAGATATAATCTTCTGGTTCAATTAGAGGGATTTTTAAAACAAAGATGATTCTGGAGTCTTTCTGAAAGGCTGATAGTTCCATTATGTCAAAATACGGGGCTATATTTGAAAACGATATTGGCAAGGGTAATTTATCTTTTACAAGGGTTTGTGATAGTGCTTGAAGGGTTGTTATCAAGTCTTTGGGCGTTATTATAGAAGGGTGAATTATTTTTAGTCTTGCGAATGTAATTGCATTCAAGATGTCATTTAATTCATTTTGTAAAAATGTGTAACTTTCGGTTAAGGTTTCACAAACTTCTAAAATTTGTAATTGAGCTTCATAAAAACCTAAATCATTAGAAATATCATAAATAGTTTGTTCTATTTCTACCAAATCTTTATTAAACGTTTCTTCATCAATTTGTATTTTTTGGATCGTATTGTTAAAATTTTTAATTACGGAGGTTGTGACTGAAATTTGATTTTTCATGAGATTTTCAAGTTCTTTTTCATCAAGGGAAATTTTGTTTATGCATTCATTATAGTAGTCTCCGTCACTAGAGTCTAGGTTTCCTGTGATTGCTTTAAATATTGAGCCAATGCCATTTATTAATCCTCTACGAAAGCGTGACTGTGTGGTGTCTTCAAAAGCTTCCGAATATTTCATATTTACTGATTGAGCTATTTGGGATAATAAACTGTAATGAGTTCTTATTTGGGGTTTAAATGAATTTAAACGGGGATTTTCCGTTTCAAACATCGAGTCTAGTTCATCTAAGATTTTCTCGTTGTGATCGATTGCCGTTTTTATTGAGTCTAAGTCTTTATATACTAAAATAGTCCATTTATTATTTGATACCTTAAGATATGATTCTTCATGATAATAGATTCCTACTGTGTTTTTCACCGGGTCTAATGTCATCTGAGCATTGCAGCATTGTAACAGGAGAAGGATCAAGTATCTGAAAAGAAAATTATATTTCAAGGGGGTTTTCTTCTTGTTCTAGGGGTTTTTCGTGACAAGGTTTTAATCTATCAAAATTAACTTTTGTCTTTTGACGGGTTTTCCAGTTTACTAGAATTGCTGAATTTTGAAATATTTCTAATATTTCAAAGGGTCCATGAAATTTATCTTTTAATTTATCTGATATTTGTGATTCCTTTACAAATACATAGTCTCCAATTTTATATTGATAAGGGTGTGGGGACATATTTTTATCGAATCTAATCTTAGATTTTTCCTTATTCGTCTGCGTTCGTTCACGAGCTACTTGGTAATAATGTTTCAATCGGGAATTCAAGTCTCGTATGTATTTTGTGATCAATTCTTTTTCATTGTATAATTGTTCTGGGGGTCTACCTGAAGTATGTCCGAAAATTAATTCGTATGGTGTAAATCCATGTGTTTTATTTTTTGTGTTGTTATAGCAAATCGTTGCGTACGGCAAGATTGTTAACGGATGTTCTTCTGGATTTTCTGATTTGTGGGCTCTGATCATTTCGGTGAGAGTAGCATGAAACCGTTCAAGTGAACCATTTGATTGAGGATGATTGACACTTGAAAATGTTAATTTAATATCATATAGGGTACATAAATCTTTTAGCAAGTTGTTATTAAATTCTTTACCTGAATCACAGTGGATTCTTAAAGGGGTACCGTAATGTTGAAAGAACAAAATTAATGTGTTAACTACTGATTTGGCGGTTTTATCTTCGATTGGATACGCTTGTGTGAATTTTGTGAGTTCATCTCTTATTGTGAGTACTAAATTTTTGTTGGGAATTTCTAAAATATCTATATTTATTCTCTCGAAGGGAGTTTTGGGTGTCTCTGTGATAACAAGTGGTGTACTTAATTTTTTTCTGTAAATTTTTACTTTTTGACAAATCTCACATTTTTTGATATAATTCTCTATGTCTTTATTCATTCCGTGCCAATTATATTTTTCTTTTATGCGTCTTATGGTTTCATTTATTCCTCTATGTAGGTTGGATTTACCTGCATGATATTGATCTAATATTATTGGGATCTGTTCTTTGTCTGGAGTTTGGGTTAAGTTTTGACATATTTTAAATTTCATTTCTTTATCAGAGAAAATAAAACAAAGAAGTTCTACGATAGGTAATTCGACATTGTTTTCGATGTAAAATATTTTTGAAGGGTCAAGTAAATGTTGGTCTTTATATAATGTAAAGAACATGTGTTCTACAACACTTTCTGGGTCAAATGGTAAAACTATAATGTAGTATTTCCTATCTCTTACTGTGTGACTTGAGTATGTATGGATTTTGTTATAGTCTAAGTTTAATTCTTCTTCGAATATGTCTTTTAAAATGTCATTATGATATTGTTCTAATTTATTTTCGCGAAAGAAAACTATTATGTCTTTATTAGTCTTGTCAAGTAATTGTTTATTTAGATATTCAGTTTTGGAATAATCGATTAAACAAGTGGTTTTGAAAAGTTCGACAAATCTATTAAATTCATCAGTTATTGTTTGAAGATCAATTTCAGGGGATTGTGGTTGTTCAATAGTTTCTTGTTCGTCAGTTTCTTGTTCGTCAGTTTCATTGTTGGCTAGAATTTTAGCATGCATTTGTGCACATTTTTGAAAGTAATTAATTTTTATGCGTGACAGTGCATCTGCGTTTTTATTTATGCGTCCGGGTTTACAAATTACTTCATAATCATACTCTTCCAACTTAAGTCTCCAACGTGCTAGTCTGCTACCTGGATCCTTAATTGAGAATAACCATGTTAAAGGGCGATGATCGGTATAAAGTTTAAGGGTTCGGCCAAAAATTAGATTTCTGAAGTGCTTTACAGCCCATACTATAGCTAAGAGTTCTCTTTCTATAGTAGAGTATCTCGTCTCGGCGGGACAAAGAGTTCGAGAAGCGAAAGCTATTGGAAGATCTTTTCCAACGGGACCTTGTGATAATACAGCACCTATTGCATATGAACTCGCGTCTGTTGTTAGAATAAAGGGTTCCTCAAAATTTGGATAAATTAAAATTGGACATGAAGTTATTGCTTCTTTGAGTTTATTAAATGAAGAAGTGCAATCTGAATCAAAATTAAAGGGGACATCCTTTTGTAAAAGTTTCGTTAATGGCTTTGAGATTTTTGCGAAATTAGGTATGAATCTACGATAATATCCTGATAGTCCTAGGAATGCTTTAACATCCTTTGGGTTTATTGGTTGGGGGTAATTTTTTATTGCATCGACTTTCTTTGGATCGGGTTTGACTCCGTCTTTCGTTATTAAATGACCTAAATAAGCAACTTCTGGTCGGAAAAATTCACATTTATCCGGCTGAATTTTTAGGTTGGCTTTCCTTAATCTTTTGAAAATTTCTGTTAGACGTGAAATATGGTCGTGGATGGTAGGGGAATAACAAATAATATCATCCATGTATACACAACATTTTTCATTTTGGAGGCCTAATAGAATGTTATCCATTACTCTTTGGAAAGTTGAAGGGGCATTTTTGAGTCCAAATGGCATTCGAAGAAATTCGTAGTGTCCATGATCAACACTAAGCAGTTTTTTGAGTATCCTTTGGATCAATTTCGATTTGATGAAATCCATTTGCGAGGTCTAAGGTAGTAAAATATTCGCATTTGCCTAATTGTTCGAGAATTTCTGCAATACTAGGTAAGGGGTATTTATCTCCAACGGTAACTTCGTTGAGTTTCCTATAATCGATTACTACACGCCATTTTTGTTTTTGAGATGCGTCAAGTTTTTTAGGTACAACCCATACAGGAGAAGACCATGGGGAGTAAGAATGTTTGATGATGCCTTGGTTTAACATTTTTGAAACTTGTGTTTTTACTTCGTCTTTATGTATTTGGGGGTATCTGTATGATTTAGTAAAAATCGGTCTAGCATCTTTAGTATCAATTGTGTGTTTTATGTCATTAGTGAATGTTAGTTTATCTCCGTCAATATAGAATATGTCAGAGAATTTTAAACAAAGGTCAATAACTAATTGTTTATCTTCATCGTTTAAGTGATCTAGTCTTAGAGAATTTCGGATTATTTCGTTTTTGTCAAGAATAGGTTGATCAAATTCGGTTTCGTCATTAAAAGTGTTTAGGGAATTAGTTTCGATTGGTTCAAGTTTTATGTCATTGAAATTTACTTGTTTTGGAATTGCGTGAGGGTTAATAACTGTTGTAAAAAATTCGCCTTTATCATTTATTTTTACAATTGCATTTGGTATTCTAACTTTGTCAATTGCTTGTGCAGAAAGTATAGCTTCGGTGTTCGTTAAGTTACAGTTAAGTTTGTAAACTTTTTCTACACGAGGTTCTATGTTTATGATGTTTTCGATTGGACGTGGTGTTGATGTGGTCGGATTTCTATTTTGAGTTTGGTCAGTGACTTTATGTAAAGGGATTGATTTGAAGTTTAAAATTAGATTTTTGTTTTTTATGTCTACTATACCGTCATAATGTTCTAAGAAATCTGCGCCTAGTAGTCCGTCAAAGTCAATATCGATGTTCGAAATGTAAACTTTATGTGGGTCACCTGGTTTAAAGGGTATCATTGTGGATTTCGTTAAGAGAACTTTTTCATTAGTAATACCTTGAACAGTTAGGTATTCCTGGTTGGTTACAGGAGTTCTATTAAACATATGGGGTTTGAATATGGAAATTCCAGCTCCTGAGTCAATTAACATTTTAAATCGGTTAAGGGGGTCTTTAATATAATACAGGTTTTTGGAACTTACAGTATGAGATCTTACATAAATGTTTCTTGGAAATTTAGATTGGGGTTGAAATTGTCCGTATTGATTAAGTGAATTTGCATTTCCGGGGGTTTGTCTTCTAAGGCAAGGGTTTGAAAATTATTTTCGTGATGGTTTTCAGCATTAAAATGATGAGTTTTTCTGGGGATTGTTGAATGTCTTTGGAAATTTGGGTTTTGTTGAATTACTGGGGTTCTTTGAAATTGAGGGGGTTGAGAAGGATTCGGTCTTTGTTGTTGTTGTTGTTGTGTGAATGGTCTTTGAAAATTCTGTTGTTGAAAATTTGACGTTGAAGGTTGTCTTTGGCTATATTGATTGTAATTTGAAGAACTTGGAAAATTATTTCTGAAACGACATTCATTTTGCGTATGTCCCATGCGTTTGCATACTGAACATATTTTTTGTATTTTCCGCTGAGGGTTGCTCGGAAAATTTTGTTTTGGAAACTTCTGCAATTCGAAGTAATTTAATTGTAATTCGCGTCTGATTCTACTTATCGCGGTGAGCATATCGCGAGGATTGCAAGCTCGAATTATCTGACCTAGCTTTGGTTCAAGACCGGTTAATAACGTATTTAAACACATCGTTTCTATCAATTTTGTTTGTGCAGCTTTTTGTTCTCCGGTTAGATTTTGCTTATTGATAGCGGCATACAATTTTGCTTCGTGTGTCTGTAACCTTGACACGAAAGTGAGTGCTGATTCTGAATTTAATTGTTTCAATCTCTGTAAATCTTGAATGAGAGAAGTTAAATCGCGAGAATCGCCGAAATGGGTATCTAATAAAGTTTTGATCGTTTCCCATGAGTTAGGATTTCTTGAATTAATTAATTCCGCGGCTCTTCCTTTTAATTTATTTTTTATATGTAATGTTAGAAATACTTTTTGATCTTGAACTGCAATTTGCATTGCGGTGTTGCATGAATTTATGAAAGTTGAAAGGAAAATGGGGTTGCCATCGTATTCGGGAATTAGAGAGAATATTTCACCTTATTTGTAGGGTTCGACTATGTCATTGGGTTCATCACCTTGGATCGACAATTTTATGAAAATTAAATTATTTTGGGAAAATTTTCAGAAAACGTTCTGGATTGTTTATTTGAGTTGTAAATCAGTTCTTAAAATTATTCAATTGTTTTAAATTATTCAAAAATATATCTTTTAAAATAAATGATTCTTTGTCACTTACATTGACATTTTCTTCTTCCTCTGCGAGGTTCTGTAGGCTTTAAGGACCAGGGTCCACCCTTGGTACTTCAGTCTGTCGCCTGGTTCGTCTGGTGGGATCTGGGCAGTTGGGACGTCGCCGTGTTCTACTTTTTATCGCAGTGAGGCTGTTGCCGTGTTCAACCAAAATTCTACACCAGCTCGTTGGGTCGTCGCTGTTTCCCAAAGTTTTTCCTATCCTGCTGACTCTGCGCCAATTTTGTTGCGTGGGTCGAACAAAATTTATCTTTTTAAAAAATATTTATTTCACTTTGAAATACACGATTATAATATCGCGGGCTTTACAAACCAAGTTAACTGTAAAAAGCGTTTATAATGTAAAAGCGTCTGAATGTAAAAAGCGGTCTAATTATCATTTCACACATATTTATAAGCTAACCACCACCAACTACCGTTGCTGAGGTTTCACAGCGTCTGCAGTGGGCGATGTTCCCAGGAAACAACATAGCATCTATTGCAAAGATCATACAAAGGGATCTATTGTTTATTGTTTGCACGTGTGACCTTATTTATTATAAGACGTAGTTGAGATTGGATATAACATGCATGAATTGGTTGCAATTGCTTTGAACTTATGTCATAATCTCTACCAGTCATAGTGGAATAAAAATTATAATCACGTATTTCGTTAACCACAATCTATTGATAACTTACAGTCGCTTTGAGATTTTTAATTATGTTGTTAGTGGCTGAAATGTCTAGATATTTGCTTTTAATTAGGTCATAACCTGTTGGACGTAACAGCATGTTTGTTCCAAATTACCTAGTTCACAATTAGAAAATATTTTGTTTATCAGTGTGTATTTTTCAAATTTATTTTCAAGAAGTAAACAAACTTCACAAAGGACACTGCTGCAATCCCTGTGTAATTCGGGTTTCGGTTCAAATGGTTTGAAACTAGGTGGGTTTTGTAGCTCTTGAGTTGTAACTTAAAACTGCTATTAAGCGTCAAATTTGTGCTTATAGCTCTCTGAAGCTACAAAATTTCAGCTAGATGAGCATGTAATTGTACGGAATTAGGATATAGTCAATTTTTTGAAGAGCTGTGTAGATGGAATTAACGATGCAAAAGATGTTGATGACGTAATATTATTGCCATGTCAATCTGTTGCCTGGATGTTGGGCACATGCCCTCATATCGCCTGCATTTTGTTGATTTTAGGGTATGCTTTTAATTCTTGCTGAATACAACATCATATGCACGAAATGAGAACGTAAATATTATTGAAGTATTGGGTGAAGACATTAAATTTCCACTACACAGGATCTTTTAACTCGGAAAATTAGCTCATTGTAGGAATACATGATGTGCTGAGTCCGGTCTGAGAGGGTCCTACTCTCCGTGGTGCACATTACTTGACGCTAATGCAGAGGGCAATCGCTATAAATTTTATTGTGCGATAATGATTGTGAAAAATCCGTTATACTGATCTGAAAGAGCATCTGAATATCGTTTTAACCCCTTCAGTCAGAGTTCTCAATAAGTCAGTGACAATTTATTGGGTTATTTAACTATACTATGCCGGTAGCGTATGACGTCCCTTGATACTTTTAAAACTACTCAAAAGCTACCAATCCGACCTGATTTTAAACAATTTGACTGAAATTCGCTTTACATAAGGATGCTCTTTGCCTGTAATTTAGTTGATCGGTAATTTTGATGAGTTTGGAGTTCAACTAAGAAAAAATATATATATATGAACTAAGCTAGGTTCCGGGTGAGAACCGCGTCTGAATTTATTGAATACTCGACGTTTCGACTCCTGCTTTGGAGCCATTATCAAGAGACAAAAGTGAAAAAGAGTTTCAGAGTCTAGATCGAACTCGGGGCCTCAATCTGCCTACTCCCCAAGAGTCACTAGGTAACTGAACAGTTCAGTTACTTTTGTCTCTTGATAATGGCTCCAAAGCAGGAGTCGAAACGTCGAGTATTCAATAAATTCAGACGCGGTTCTCACCCGGAACCTAGCTTAGTTCATAATAATGACCGCGGAAGCCTCTCAGAATATATATATATATATATATATCATCATCATATCATCATATGCAGCTATACTCAACCAATTTTTCATGGTGTAGCCTCCCTGAAGAATTGAAAGATTTTGCAGAGGAACTTGAAGAGCTGTGGAAATGGAGAACTTAAGGTCTTGAGAAGAGACGAAGAACAAGAAGAGCTTAAGATCTGTGAGAAGGACTGAAGGACTGTATTGAAGAGAATTGAAGATAGGTGGGCAAATGGTCAGTTTTGCTAAGTGAAATGAAGAAGAAGAAGAAGTGTAGGACTGAAGAATTGAAGAACTGGCTCGAAGGATTGAGAAGACGAACATAATTTTGGCAGTTTTTATCGGAAACTCAAGGCTAGAGGTTGAGGAATTGGCCCTTTGTATAACTAGACTCGTAACGGAATGTATTAATGAAGCGAAAGCTGAAGAGCTAATCGGAGACACTTAAGGTCTTGAGGAAACTGATAAAGAGCTTAAGGTCTTTTTGTAGGAAGAATTGTCTCGAAGGATTGAGAAGACGAAGAATATTCTTAGAATTTTTACAGGGGATATGAGGCATACCTTACCACGCTGCCTCAGTGCGGGTTGGTAAGGGGCAAATGTCTATTTCCCTGATTTTTGCCATTTACGTCAGAGACGACTGTCCCCCCCGGAATTGTGTCACAATTTTTTTATTAATGAAAAAAACCTTGACTTGGCTGGGATTTGAACCCGGGTCCGGTCCGCTATATCAAGCTCCAATTTAGTACAATTGTATGAGCTGACAGACTTTTCCACTAGGCCACCGGGGTATATATATATATATATATATATATATATATATATATATATATATGTATATATATTACCGGTAACCCCAAAGACAAAGTACCTAACGAGTATCGAGGTGTTTACGAAATCTCATGTCGCGATTGCCCACAAAGCTACATCGGTCGTACCAACAGGCGCGTTAACCATCGAGTATATGAACACTCTCTGTCAGTTCGTAAAAAAGATCCGACTTCAGCTCTCGCGCATCACCATATCCAAACAGGGCACTCTATCAACTTCGAGGACAGTAGGACTATCATATCTCTCAATTCTCTTAGGGCATCCACTATTCGCGAAGCCATCGAAATAGAGAAAAGACCTCTCTGTCTAAATAGACGCGATGACAGCACTCGCCTTCCCACAGCTTGGACCTCCATAATTGAGATTATTTAAGAATAAACAAAGCAGACACGCCCACCAATACCCAACCAATCACAACACAGCCTCATCACGTGACATCTTCTTCTAACCCAGCGCTAACTATAAATAAAAGAAGCAGAGCAGACTCAAATTCAGTTCAGTTACCTAGTGACTCTTGGGGAGTAGGCAGATTGAGGCCCCGAGTTCGATCTAGACTCTGAAACTCTTTTTCACTTTTGTCTCTTGATAATGGCTCCAAAGCAGGAGTCGAAACGTCGAGTATTCAATAAATTCAGACGCGGCTCTCACCCGGAATCTAGCTTAGTTCATATATATATATATATATATATATATATATATATATATATATATATATATATATGTATATATATGTATATATATATATGATATTTTTAAGACAAAACACGACATAACTATAATAATCTTTGCTTAATTTTATCTACTTAACAATGTTTTATACATTTTGTAGTTTTTTGGAAGATTCAAGGGGGGCTAAGGGGCTCAAGCCAAAACCTATCTTCAGTGGGGTCCAGCTTCCCCCCAAAATGAGGTCAGCCCCTCAAACAAAAAAATTTTAATCCTCGTTATAAACTTAACAATAAATAATGCAAGGTTTGTTATAGATTGCATCCAAACTAGCAATAATTAGTAGTTGTTTTAAACTTGTAATAAACTAAACGAGAGAATATGAGAAAAATATTATAAAGAATATCAAGTAGTTTTTAGCAGGAAATTAGCCTTTCAAATCAATTTGTTATGCAAAACCGTATGTTGTATCATAAAAGCATTTACTGGTCAAGTCTAAACTCTAAGTTAGCCGGATAATAATGATCTAATACGTAGACTCGAGAGAATTTTTACTTTTAGATTTCGCAGCTATGATCAAGCAGTAGCTGAAACCAATAAGTATCGTCATCGTCAGTCGTGAACATTCGTTAAAACAGTGAAGTTTCATTCAGCTATTTGAAAAATTAGTTTTCCAAATTTTGATAACATTAAGTGGTTCTATATTTCATATTATGTCTTACTAATCCGGTGCAAAAAGACCGTTCTCGGTTCCCGTTACATGGATTTAAATATTCGATTTTTGCAGAAAAGAAATGGGGGATAAAAAAGTCAATTAAGGTACATCAGTCAGGATAAAGTTCAGTAACCGTGAAGTCTCAGTTAAAATAGTGACTGTGTTCACAACTATTTGCCAGATTTTTTTGAGTGTAATTTTGTCTGTCAAGTTTGCACTCTAGTGTACTTTATATGTTTATACTGGCCTTTTTGGAGAAGTGCTTGGCTATTGTATCACCAATTTTCGATAGAGAGGAGAAGAAAAGTAAATTGATTCATGACGCATGGAAAGGAAGAGTAAAATTAGAAAAGTGTGTCATGTTATGTATGTGTTCCACAAATAAATATATTTTTTATTATTTCGAATTGACCGAATATACTACACAATAAACTAGAAATATTTACTATCAACTATTTTTAAAACTTAGAGCATACACCTTCTGGAGGTAGCCTGCAATTAGGGATGATCGATATTAGAAAAACATCGATGTTAACATCGAATCAAAAATATCGATGTACAATAAACATCGAAAGAAAAACATCGATGTTTTTGGACATCGATGTTCTAGTTAGGAGGCAAAATAAAGAAGCTATTTTATTTATTAACACGACCGCCACCATTGAAAGTAAAAGTCGAGACCTAGGTGGTATCCCTTTTTATTACATATTTATATGTTTGTAATCATATAATAGGAATTTGTTTTTAATTTTCTTTAAAAACTGCAAACGGCAAGAGGTTTATAAGTAAACCTATCAGACTAACGGAAAACGTTCCTAAAGTGGTTCGGAACATTGGCAGAGAAACATAAGCATTACAAAATTTAGGGAAAAACTGTTGGCCATCATTACTAAGAACCAAATGTCTTAAAAATCTCAGATTTCCCAACAGAAGCATGAATTTCAGAACGTTGTAGTTGGAAAATGAGGTCACTGTGTCCTATGTCACAAGCATGATTGTGAAGAATTTGGCAGATTGCACACATAAAACAAGACTAATTCAACAATGTGCAAATGTGATACAATCATTATGTGTAACTTATTCTATTGTAAGCAATGGCTGTAATCTATTAACTTCATCCACAGGATAGATTATTCTGTGCTTTAACTTTATTTCTCACAGCACACAATCTACTATACCTAATTCCCGCTAGATGGCCTAGTCTGCATCGATGTTTATTCTTATAACATCGATGTATCGATGTTATCGATAACTTAACATCGATGTCAAAACATCGATGTTTTCGCGCTAAACATCGATGATTATTCAACATCGATGAATATCGATCATCCCTACCTGCAATACACAAATGACGTGCCAATGATAGAAAGAGAGGGCAATAGAGAGAGAGAGAGAGAGAGCAAGAAGCTATTTCGCTCGATTGGTAGATGCAGCCAATGATCACATTAGATGCACTTCCCAATCGAGTGAAATAGCCTCTTACCTCTCTATTGCCCTCTCTGGCTAGAGCCTTGGCTTGATATTAACGCACTGCAGGCTATTTCTAGGAAGTAGATGCTCTAAGAGCATAAATGACGAGTCCGATTCTTGATCGAGTCGGCTCAGGCTCATTGTAGATAGCCCAATTCGACATTAAAGGTTCGCATTTTTTTTGACTGATGCTTCTCGGATATGAATGATGTTCTGAATAGACCATATACACGAATTGATTTTATTTATTTTTGTATATACAACGTATCCCAAAATTTAACGTGTACTAGTTTATCAATACCCAGGGAAGGACAGATAATTACAAAAAATCGGAATGTTGTTCTTTTAAGATATACGCACTTTATTGAAAAACGTCGTCCGAAAAGAATACCCTAGACTACAGTTTTCAGTATAATCACAATTTGGAAAATATGACTGTTGAAATGCTTTTCTTGGTAACCTAATTAACTATTTTCAAAGGTTGAATCCCAAATGGAATAACAGTGTACGTTTTATCACAAAAAAGTTACATTTACTAACAAAAAGTTGGATAAATAGTTTTTTTTAGTTAAGTTTGACCCATAACTGTATAAAAAATATACCTAAACAACTATGGCATGTTAATCAAAAGCTGGCACCAGTAAATAAATTTGCAGAATTGAGTACTTTTCTAAGCAAGAACCAACTACTAATTCTAAAATTCTCAAAGGCTTTGAAATAAACGGTTTTGAAAACTTTATTACTCACACTAGAGAAAATATTTAATGCTACCAGCATTAATACACGCACGACTCCGTCTTAAAAACGACCAAGATTCTTTGAGTTAATTCGCCAATTGTTGATATGGATTTCAAAAAAATCTTAACTTTCTAGTAACCCCAATACAAAAAGTTCAATGGAATTAAATCGGGAGAAATTGGTGGCCATAAAATTGGAAGGCGCCCGATCCAGTGGTCTCCATACTCTTGGTTCAGATATTCTCATACAGGATGGGCATAAAATTATTAAAGGCACATCTCCTAGCAGATTTAGCAGATGGTTTTGCAGAAAATCTAGATAAATTCGCTGGCAATTAAAGAGGTCTAATAATACGGCCAGGGAAATGGAATAGTAAAATTTATCTAGATTTTCAGCAAAACTATTTGCCAAATGCAAGAAGATGTGCGATTTAATGTTGTACGTAAAATGTGGTACTTTAATGACTGTTGCCCTGCTCATTATACCCGTCCTATGCTGTGGAAATTAAAATTTTGGAACAATATTTTTTAGGCAGTTTTTTGGTAAGTATTGTTGGATCAATTTAAATTTTATGACAAATTTTTTAGGAATTTTTTTCCAGACTAATTTTTGGCGATGCTGAAAACTTTGTTTGCGGCAATTAAAATTTTAAGTCAAATTTTGGGGCATTGTTTTACTAATTTTGGGACTACAAAAATTGTGGAAATGATAAAAAAATTTCTGTGAATTTTTTTTGCAGCTAATTTTGAAGCTAGAAAAAGTTTGGAGAATTTGAAAAAATTGTCGAGGCAATTAAAATTCAGGGGCAAATTATTTAGGCAATTTTATTTGTAACTACACTCTCCCGATTTAAACCCATTTGATTTTTTCTTCTTCGAAACCCGTATCAACAATTGGTGAATTACATCAAAGAATCTTTTATGCTGCCGAACACATCAGTTCACGACGTTATGCACAATTGGTGAAAACTGAAAAGGTCAATCTTAAGGCGATGCCGGGCATGTATTAATGCTGGCCACAAACAGTTTAAAGATCTGCAGAAGTTTTATTTTAAAGTTTTCGTAACCGTTTATTTGTACTTTATTTAAATTCAAATCCGTCGAGAATTTTGGAATGAGTTTAATAGTTTCTCCTTGTTAAGCAAGGTACCTAAATGAAATTTATTTTGTTAATTCAGGACGAAGTATTGTACCGTTTTGCAAACTTGCCATAGTAGTTTATGTATATATTTTATTATACAATGAGGGTGTTAACCGTATCTGAAACAAAATTCTCCAAATTTCTGTTAATAAATGTAACAATATATATTTTTTAATAACGACTGGTGAAAAGGTCGTTTATAAGACGATGTCGTGCATGTATTAAAGCTGGTGGCAAACAGTTTGAACATTTAGTCTAGTGTTAGTAATACAGTTTTCATAACGGTTTATTTCAAATCTGTTGGAAATTTTGCAATATTTTAATTGTTGGTTCGTGTTAAGTATCTACATGAATTTTTATTTGGAAGAAGTATTATACCATTTTCCAAACTCCATTATCAACTTTTGTAATAAATTGCCATAGAAGTTTCGTTATATTTATTTATGTCAAAGTTAACTAATAAATGTAACAACATATTTTTTCCTGAAAATAGACAGAGTATTTTTCATTTTATTGAAAATTGCGAACATAAAGAGTTACTACGAGAAGAATATGAATATTACCACCAACCCCCTAAAATCGACCCTATATGACAACTCATTAAAAGGGGTATCAAATTACGAGTATTAAATTAAGTACACAATGATTCACTAAAACTGGTAGAGAATAATATCTATTAACAAAACATGATATCCTAACTTTGGACAATAATGTTATAGTGATAAAAAATAAGATCAGCATTAACTTATTTATTTTTCACCTGTGGATGATATATTCTATAAATTTCGTATTAATTGCAGCCATGAATCAAGCATAATTTGGCAAAGCTGTTCAGTCCAAAGACCATGTGAAGGATTTTTTTGTGGTGTTATAGCATATGTCAAAGAAAATATCTAAAGAAATCGCTAAAGATATCGTGACGCCAATTCTAAAAAAGTTTTGTGCCCATAGCAGTAATACTTAAAGATTGAATGCGCGCCTGTGCAAGTGGAATCGTAATGATGGATGAGAGAGAAAGAAAACCGGGTGAACGTCTGTCTAGAGCTGCAAGCAATAGCCAGAAGTCATTTAACTGATGCAAAGAAGCACCAATCAAAAGCGAGCTTAGACATAATTACATACGTTCACTTAGTTTTCGGTTTTGCGTTACTTTTTACCCGGGATTTGATGTACTGTATATTTAAGTAATATCTCTGTGTATATTCCAGGTATTATATAATTTGTCGCTGTTCTTGTATTATTCCTCTGATGACGTACTTCAGTATTGTAACGAAATTACCTAAGCCGACCCTGTTTCATTTCAGTACGACACCGATCGCTTCTAGGACAAAAAATGTTCTCCAAATGGCTCGGCGGCTGTGGAGTTGATGATTTATTATACGAGAATTTTCGATGCTGATTTAAAAACGAAGCAGCCCATGATCACAAGTTAGTTAGATAGCGACGACTAGCGTATATTGTAATGTTATTGTGAATCAGCTGTTCTGTATAATTTGATGTAAATAAAAGTTCTAGAAAAGTGAAAGTGAATATTAGTTTTATAATTTTAAATTGAACTTACTGATTATATAACAAATTTGGTGATCAGAAGTGCAGGATTAAGTGCAGTTAAAATCGTAATTTGATTTATGGAAACCCGTAGCATGGATAAAATGGACGAAACTACCAAAAAATAGTCAAGTAGGTTACGGAGGGACTAGACGAAAAAATAGCCCAGATTCTAGAAAAACGTGACAAGAAGGAGAAACAACATCAAAAAGAAATTCAACAAAGGTTAGTAAAATCTTTTGATGAAAAACGTAAAATAGAATTGGAAAATCTTGTCACTACGATGGAAGAAAAACCACAAAATCTAGTATCCACGATGAAAAGTGAAAAACATAATTTAATTGAAGGATTATTCTCGAAATTTGAACAAAAACAAGATCACATTGAATTAAAACAACACGAAACTGAAGAGAAAAGACAACTGCAATTTGAACAATTAATGCAAATAGTAGCACAAGTTAATGAAACAGTTAATGACAGAATGCAAATAGTTGAGTCAGACATAAAAGAAATAAATGATGACATTAAGACCATAAACAATACCGTGGACACTCTTGAAACCAAAGTAGATGACCTCCATTCCATCCGAAGCCAGGTAAAGTTTGAAGTCAGTTCTATTCAAAACACAGTTCAAGATAAAATCAGTGCCATCCAAAACAAAATAGAAAAATAAATTAAAAAAATGCAACAGGACTTACAGCGAGGAAAATACCAGCACACCGTGAGTACCAAAGGTTCCTTTAGTAAACCACCCAGATTCGACGGCAGTTCATCTTGGCCCATGTATAAACGGCAATTCGAGGCCGTGGCTACAGCTGATGGATGGAATAATCATGAAAAATCTACTTCTCTGGTAATTTCGTTAAGAGTTCCGGCCCTAGAACTCCTCCAAAGCATTCCAGTCGATGAACAAGGCAATTTCGACAAGATCATCGCCATTTTCGACAAGAGATGCGACAATCAATCCTTGAGCCAGGTATACCAAGTTCAACTCAGTGGGAAAACGCAAAAATCCGGTGAAAGCCTCCAAGAATTCGAAGCAAAGATTAGACCGTTAGTACACTTGTCCTAACCAGACCTGCCAGAGGAAACCAAAGATCAATTGGCCACACAGAGTTTCATAAACGGTACCAGAGAGGTAGAAGTACAACGAAATCTAAGACTAAGTGGCGTCAAGAAAAGTAATGAAGCTTTACTTCGGCCGTTAGAAGTAGAGGCCGTTATGAACATCTCCAAGCCGAGGGTCCGAGCAGTTTCCTTTAACCAGGAAGAGCCAGAGTCACCATCTCAAGCCCTACTGGCTGATCTGAACAAGCTATTAGAACTGTCACAAAGAACTGGCACCAGAGGGGCATGTTACCGCTGTGGACGGACAGGGAACTTTCAACGTGATTGTCGAGTGAGGCTACCTGAACGATCACCGACCAGGGGTCACCAACAGAACAGGCACATGTCCAGGGAACGTCAGCCAGTCAGCATGGGGGGGCGAATGCTGACTGACCCTCCACCAGCCCCCAAAACACTATCCATCTGGGGATTTTGATGAGATAAGAGCAGCCTAGTCATCAGGGGCACCATCAATGGCAGAGCAATTACCATCACCATCGACACCGGCGCCGTTGTGTCCATTGCCAAGTCCAGGGTTTTGAGAGCATCATAAATTAGGCCAGCTAACAACAACATCCAGCTCAGAACAGTCACCGGCAAGTCCATGTCAATACAGGGTGACGCAGATGTCGTGCTACAGATAGGGGACAACATGATCCCGCATAGGGTCCTGGTAGCGAATATTGAGGACGATTTTATACTGGGTATGGACCTAATTAGCCAGCATGGATGTTCGGTTCCTAAATGAGGAATTTGTATTGACACGGCCCGTTAACAGCTCATCGACCTCCATAAAAATTGTAGCAAGATCCTCAGCCAGAATTCCCAGTCGAACGGAAGAGATTATTCATGGGCAGCTAGACAGCAATCCTGGGCGCTGCGTTGGAATGGTGGAGCCCGCACATTCAGCCCATAACTATTTAGTTGGACGGGCTATAGTTAAAACCGGACGAGAAATACCAATTAGATTCCTTAATTTGTCCAACAACGACAAGCTAATGGTCAAGAGATAGCTTGTTTCGAGCCAGTCGAGACCATCATCAATTGCGAAGAAGGGTACCAGACATCATTGAAAGAGACAGGAACCAGTAAAGAATTCCTACAACAGTTTGCTGACCACTTGACACACCTGACATCAGACGAACAGAAGAAAGCCAAGCTGATTATCACGAAGCACAGGACCGAATAGATACCTGAAAGGCTCAACCCATCAGAATACCACCTAGACGACTACCATTGGGGCAACAACAGGCAGTCGAAGAAAACATCGAGTCCATGTTACAAAATGCAGTTATTGAGCCATCCATCAGCCCATGGTCTGTTCCCGTCGTGTTAGTTACAAAGAAGGATGGAACCACCCGATTTTGCGTGGATTACAGAAAGCTGAATGATGTCACGAAGAAAGACAGCTATCCACTACCCCGAATCGATGACACTTTGACCACACTAGCAGGCTCCCGTTGGTTTTCCACACTAGACCTAAAAAGTGGATATTGGCAGGTTGGTCTGCACGCAAACGACAGAGAGAAGACAGCGTTCTCCACCAGTAAAGGGCTGTTTCAGTTCACGGTCATGCCCTTTGGGTTATGTAATGCACCCGCTACATTTGAGAGGCTAATGGAGTATGTACTGAGCGGGTTAACATGGAGGACGTGCTTAGTGTACCTTGACGATATTCTAGTCATGGGCCAGACATTCGACGAAAATTTGAAGAACCTGGGCGAAGTATTCTCCAGAATTAATAATGCCAACCTGAGACTCAATCCGAAGAAGTGTTCCTTGTTTCAAAAAGAGGTAGAGTTTTTGGGCCACGTAGTGTCTGAGTCAGGAATCCGCACCAACGAAGACAAGATAGAAACCATCCGTGATTGGCCAGTTCCAAGAGACAAACATGAACTGCGAAATTTCTTGGGCCTCTGTTCCTACTACAGGCGATTTGTTGCCGCGCCTCTACATCGGCAGACCACTGAGAAAGAGACCTTCCGTTGGAATCAGGATTGCGAAACATCATTCAGACGACTGAAGTCAGCACTATGTTCCAGTCCAATCCTAGCCTTTCCTACACAGTCCGGCAAGTTCATCTTAGACACCGACGCCAGCAACACAGGTTTGGGGCCCGTCCTATCCCAGGTGCAAGATGGTGAAGAGAGGGTGATCGAGTACTACAGCCTTGGATTCTTGAAACCGGAAAGAAATTATTGCGTCACCAGAAAAGAACTTCTGGCAATAATAAGGGCTGTAGACCATTTCCACAAATACCTTTATGGTCGTCATTTCTTAATCTGGCTGCTGGACATGAAGAGACCGGAAGGACAACTGGCCAGGTGGATGGAGAAACTACAGCAATACGATTTTAAGGTGGAACACCGTGCCGACCGTTTGCACAATAATGCCGATGCCCTATCCAGAAGACCCTGTAGAGCAGAATGCGGACACTGTCTGAAGACGGAACAGCGAGAGGGTTTCTGCATAAAACATAACCCGAGTGCTGATGGCTGATCCAGACATCGAACCAATCTTGTCAATCAAAACGAGAGGGGCACCCAGGCCACGATGGGACGAGGTAGCTAGATACTCGGGCGTGCTGAAATCCTTATGGGCCCAATGGGAATAGAGGTTGGAATACTCAGTCGAGTGTGGGAAAGCAGTGATGGCCGAGAAATCAAGTGACAACTGGTTATTCCTAAGAAAAAGGTACCAGCCATCCTGACCGACGTACATGATGTTATTACCGGGGGCCATCTGGTCATGAACAAAACCCTAGACAAAGTTCGCCTGCGATACTACTGGGTAAATTACTTTGAAGACGTCAGAGCTTAGTGACGGAAATGTGAAACCTGTGCAGCCAGTAAGGCCCCGAAGACCCGGACCAAGAGCAGAATGCAGCAATACAATGTGGGCGTCCCATTTGAGAGAATAGCCATCGATGTCGCCGGTCCGTATTCCGAGTCTGAGAGGGGGAACAAATACATTCTGGTCACAATGTATTACTTCAGCAAATGGCCTGAGGCATATGCGATACCCAATCAAGAGGCAACCACGGTAGCGACGGTACTAGTAGAACAACTATTCAGCAGGTTTGGCGTCCCGATGGAATTACATTCAGACCAGGGGCGTAACATCGAATCGAATGTATTCCAGAAGGTCTGCTAGATGTTGGGGATCAGGAAAACGAGAACAACACCATTACACCCACTGTCAGACGGAATGGTGGAAAGATTCAACAGGATCCTGGAACAACAGCTATCTAAGGTCGTCAGCAATAACCAGCGTGATTGGGATGAGCATATTCCCCTCTTCCTGTTGGTATATAGCTCTGCCGTACATAATAGTACAGGCCTGACTCCAGCCAGGATCCTATTCGGAAAGGAGCTGCGATTACCCTGCGGTTTGGGTTTTGGCTCCCCCGAAGAACCTCCTCAAGACATCGACGATTATGCCGACCAGCTCCGACATTAGATGCTGGCAATACACGAATTAGCACGAACGCAGATGTTGGCTACCAGTGACCGGATGAAGACGCGATACGACCTCAAGGCTAATTCAGTCGGGTTCCAAGAGAGGTACAAAGTCTGGCTGTGCAACCCCCAACGGCGGTAAATCCCCAAAGCTTACACCCGCCTGGGTTGGTCCATACGAGGTGGTCAAGAGGCTTAATGATGTCGTCTACCGGATCCGTCGAAACCCCAGGGCTAAGTTGAAGGTGGTCCATTTAGATCTTCTCGCTCCCTACCATGGAGAGGATATTTCTGACCGGGACGATCAGAATTAAAGGGGGGGGGGGGCGAGCCTAAGCCGACCCTGTTTCATTTCAGTACGACACCGATCGCTTCTAGGACAAAAATTGTTCTCGAAATGGCTCGGCGGCTGTGGAGTTGATGGTTTATTATACGAGAATTTTCGATGCTGGTTTTAAAAGGAATCAGCCCACAATCGTAAGTTAGTTAGACAGCGACGACTAGCGTATATTGTAATGTTATTGTGAGTCAGCTGTTCTGTATAATTTGATGTAAATAAAAGTTCTAGAAAAGTGAAAGTGAATATTAGTTTTATAATTTTAAATTGAACCCACGGACTTTATAACAGTATTTAACATGAAGCATTGGTACCAAGTAGTCATTCCAACTACCGAGGCGGATAAAGTAATTTAAATATTATCACTAACTCAGGACTAGGTGAATAATTGCTTTCAGTTTATGTTTACCCTCTCCACTCCAAGCAATATGGAATACTATGACACATTTCCACTGAACGTCCATGTTTCTGGAAGTTCCTGAAATAAATTTTACCTAACGACTGTGGACTATAAAGAAGTGAAGGTGAAGAATTTTTGTATGTATAAATTCAAGCAATATTACTACGTACCTTAGCATTGTTTCTGAGTAGCTCTTTAGCATATTCAAGACCAATGCCAGATGCTCCACCTGTTATTAGAGCCACCTTATTCGCAATCTCAAATACCATTTCACCTGCAGTCTTAAAATTTGAATTGCTAAATGAAAAACATAATTACTTTGTTTTCTTTATATTTGTTATCTGTGTTATTGTATGTGTTATGATTAAATATTTGTTTCGGTTCTGGTGTAAAGGTTGGTAATTAACGTTACATTGTAGGATTATCAAATAACCGTGAACTTAATCCATATTTGCTGAATATCTCCTTGCAAATTATTCGATTTATGTGTCGCAGACAGGATAATTAGAACTCATTGGGATTTAAATATTTAGGTTCAATAATGAACGTTTTCAATTCCTATGCATTTTTCGTTGGCACACGATGGGGTCAAAAAGGTTTGATATACGCAGAAAATATAAATATTACTCAGCTGTCAAACTGACATAAAAAATAAGGTGTATCAAACTGTTGTTTACTATGCCTGCCCAAAGATTAATTTTTTTGGATGCTAGGTATGGTATCGTTTGTACCCAGTGAGGATTTCCATGAGACCTGTATTAACAATTATGACGCTTTAATGCACCATCTAACTAAAAAACAACCTGATAAAAATTATGGATCCTCGAAACATGGCTCCTTAAAAATTTAAAAAATGCAATCGTTGAACAAGATCGTCTTCTTTTAGCTCATTAGTAAACATCTGGCAGGCAATTTATTGTGGAGCAATTTCCGTTGTTGTTATGTGAGTTTTCCCGTAACGCTAATAAAGCGTTTAATTTGGTGACTTAGTTCATTTTAGTATGATACTTCTACAAGTCAGAACTCTTTCACCTTGAACTTTATGAAATAAAACTAATTTTTTTTCATGGCTTCGCAGATTTTAACCTTAGCCTTAATATCTATGCCTTCTCTTTCTAATTAATATGCTATTTTAATATGTAATGCTAGGTAATCTCAAATAAGAAATGTTTAAAACTCACTGTTACGGATCGAGAATAATACACACAAATAATTGGTATGTAGTGATAAAACAAGGAGTCACTACTAAATTACTTTCTGTTAGTATAAGAATATGATATTGAAAACTTAACATCACTAACTTCTTGTTTGGCCAAGATATTCTTAAAAACCAAATACTTGATATAAATAAACATGCTTTTTAGAAAGTGCCTGAGGAAAATACGTATGTTCTCTTTAAATCTATTTCTCTCAAAAATAATTATATAATCCCATGATTCAAGTTCACTGTCATCTATTTGAAACTAAATTAGATGACTTCATCAATTTGACAAACACATTTTCTCCATTTCTGATATAAGCGAAAAAAAATCACTTGACATGTTGCGGGATTTAAAAAAAAACTTCGATATGTAAAATTGTGTAGAATCATAACACTGTAGATAAAAGGTTCCTCAGCTACTGCATTTCATGCTTTAACCTCGTTCTTTCTCTGCTGTGATTCATATAGCATTTTGCTCTTCTGCGGGCGTGTTTTTGTCGTCTTTGTTGTGATTATGTTGTGTGTTTTGTTGTCTTCTTTCGTGCCTGTGTGTTGTCTGTCCACTTATGTCACTTAAGCTTCGTTTATTGATTTTTGAGAGCCCTTAATTCGGATCGAATGACGTAGTTTTCATTTCTTGTGCTTTTTCGATTGTTCGGTGCTTTAACCTTTCAATACTTTCGTATAAGAAGTTTCAGGTCTTAGGTTTTTTTTGCAAACTCGCAGGGTGTTCTTGTCTGCAGTTTGCGCATGTTGCTGGAGATTGTTTGTCTATTGTGCATTGACATTTGTAGCATTGTATAGATGCCCCCTTCTGCCCTGCCTTTCGACCTTAATAGTACGTCCAATGTATTAGTTTCTTCCTCTGAGATTTTTACTAGGAAGAGTGATTTTTCTTGTCTCTTGGAGTTTTGACTATACATTGCATACACTCCACATCTTCTTCTTTTGCTACTGTATTTCGTCCTCAGATAACTACACTTAGGTCTTTCGATGGGAAGCTGTACGTGTGAAATTTAATTTTTAATCGACTTTCAAAATGGAGGAAAAAATCAATTCGGCGTGTTTTTTTTGTATGTATGTTATGATTTCTACTCCTGTTGGGTACCAATTTGAATGATTATTGTCTTGTTTAATACAGTATATATCCGTATTGATGAACCTTCAAGTTTAGTGAATGAACTCTATTGGTGAAGTGATGTAATTTGTGAATGAACTCATGCATGCATGGAAATCAACCAATATACAACATATTGATCAATTTCTCCAAAACCCCTTATCGATTTGCATAGTTTTTTAAATTGCAATTAGACCTATCACTGCGCGACCTGTTCATCACGTGACATCCACTGTCAACCTCGCCACAAGTATAACTACATGAAGCGGTTCGGATTCATATTCATTTCAGCTATCTAGTAAGACTTGTGTAGTAGGCAGATTGAAACCCTCAGTTTGATGTAGATTCTGAAACTAATTTATAGTATTGTAGTGTGGCTTGGAGAGTAGGCAGATTCAGGCCCCTAGTTAGACCCTATATATATATATATATATATATATATATATATATATATATATATATATACAGGGTTATTCACGGAATATTCTGACTAAGATACTCATTTTAGACCATCCTTTTTTTAGGTTGATATATATCCCTCAGAGGAACATTTTAAAATTATTTTCCTTTTATACAGGTGTCCCAGAAATGTGAAAAGTATCAAGTTGTATATTTTTTAATTGAATGCCCTGTATATTATTACATTTGCGGTATCTACGATTAAAATGATAAGGTGTTTCATAAAAGTTTACTATACCTAAACCCCGTAGTTTCTGCAATATTCACTATTTTATCAAAATGTAGTGATCATTTAGTGGGTTAGTGTCTCAGCATACGCTTTTCTTGTTTCCAAACAAATTCAGACGGGGGTCTCCTGAAGGGTAATATTGTGTGTTGCACTTGTGGAAAATCCAATTCATGGTATTAAATAAATACCAATTAATTCACCAAAATTTGAAAAGACAATTACTTCTTTAAGTTTAATAAAACACTCTGTATTTTATGTCAGCAACAGTGTGTTCCGCAATGGATGTTGTTTTTTCTTGCTTTCTTGCAGCATTATGGTGTTCATCACGTGTAGCTTGAATTCTTCTATTAGTTTGCCCCACATAGGTTTTATGACAGTCTGCATATGGAATCTCGTACACTCCCTGTTATTCTAAAGGGATCCTCGTCTTCGGAGTCATCTACACCGTGCTTATTTTTCTGTCTGTATTGAAAATAGTATCGATATTGTGTCTCCGTAGAATTCTTGCAATACTGGTAGTGGTCCCCTTGACATACGGTAAATAATGCCTTGGTTATTGGTGTCTCATGCTCCTCGTCTGTTTGTCTCGGTTTTGACTTTAGAGCCGCTTGTATATTTCGGTCTTAAATCCGTTTTGTCTCAGAGCTGTTTTTAAACTGTCCATTTCCTGTTTGATGTTATCCTGGTCAGCTAGTCTTTGTGATCTGGTTACTAAAGTCTGTTGGTGTGAGTTGCTTTCCTATATACTGTATGGCCAAGGGTTCCATCTTCCTTCCTATTTATGAGAACATCAAGGAATGGCAGTTGATTATTGGCCTCAACCTCCATGGTGAATTTTATTTTGTGATGGATGCCATTCAGGTGGTCTAAAAATGTGTTGAGGTGTTTCCTCCCATGAGGCCAAATCACAAAAGTATCATCCACATATCGCAACCATAAACTGGGTTTAAGAGTTGTTGTTCTTAGTGCCAACTCCTCAAAGTTCTCCATAAAAAGGTTCGCTATAACTGGTGAGAGTGGCGATCCCATTGGAGCTCCTTCCACTTGTTTGTATCGTTGGTTCTCGTAAACAAAATAGGTGTTTATCAGACAGTGCCTTGTTAAGTCTACAAGGTGTTGAGGTGGTTTGTATTTTTCTATTATGATATCCAAGGCTTCGTCGATAGGGATGTTGGTGAAAAGGGACACTACGTCAAAACTGACAAGAAGACACTCAGGTTGTAAAACCGTTCTTCTCAGTATTTCGATGAAATGTGTCGAATTTTTGACATATGAGTCTGCACCCTCTGCAAACGGTTCAAGTTGTTGGGCTAGGATTTGGCTAGCTGTTGTGTTGGGGATCCAATTGAACTTACTATTGACCTCAAAGGTGCACCTTCTTTATGTACTTTTGGCAACCCATAGAATTTCGGACATCTCGATGACTTTTTACGCGGAATAAGTTGCGTTGGAGATTTTTGTCGATCCTACTTGCTCGGATTTTGGCCTTGGTTGTTTTCTCCAAATAACTTGTTGGGTCAGTAGTAATTTGTTTATATGCTGGATCTTGTAGCAATGTTTGAATTTTGTTTGAATAATCTGCTGTATCTAAAATTACAGTCGCATTTCCTTTATCAGCCGGTAGAATGACAATGTCCTTGTTGAGGCGAAGTTGTTTCAAGGCCTCATTTTCTTCTATAGATAGGTTCCTTTTGGGTGGTTTTGACTTTCTTAGAACATGTGACACATCTTGTCTAATTATTTCAGCGGTGTTCGCATCTAATTTTGATACTGCTGTTTCCACGCCACATATTATGCTCTCTGTTGGTATGTGAGAGGGAGCAATAGCGTAATTGAATCCCGTACCCAACACGCCAATCGAGTAAGAGTTCAATTGGACCGAAGATAAGTTATAAACGGTTTTATTCGTTTCCAATTGCCGTGAGGTCAGACTGTGACCGTTCTTTTCCGAGAAAAATTCGTTTTTGGGCTTCTGTTGGAGCTTCAATTTGTTAAATTTTTTCTGTTGTTGCATTGTTGTCAACTCTGCATTCGTTTCGGACCTAAATTCACTAATCTCATCGAATTTATCCCATATTATTGGGTGAAGTGTATTGCTTACCTGTAGGTGGATATCTAGGAGTTTAGTATAAAGAACATCCAAATCTTTTCTGACATCACGTATGGCTTCCCTAAGTAGGGCACAACTAGCTTTCCATAAGATATTCTGTGTTTTTCTGTTGTTCTTCTAGAACTTTACCGTCATGTTTTCGGAATATCTCTTTCATCGCGGCATCGTTGTAAAAAATGTAGATCGCACAGAAGTTTGCTTCTTTTCGCGCGTAATTCCTCAAATGTTTTACACAAATGAAAAGTATTCTCCCCGTAGAGATTCACTATATTTGTTTTTAAGTTTTCGCGGGCACTAAATGTTTTAGGTGGTTTCCGGGAATTCAACCGCGTAGTTGATAACTGATCCCTGCCGGGATCGATGGTAAAATGACGACGTTTCGTAACAGATTAATTAACTTATATTTTAAAACTTGACCTATTTTGCCCATTATCTTCCAATCTACAGAGCCTCAAAACTCAGACAGCAGATTATAAAAGACTTCTCTGAAAGTTTATTAGTAAAATAAAACTTTAATGTTAATTTTTGGGGGCCAAATTACAAAACTAAATACATATGTATTCTGATAAAAATCAAGCCAATCCTGAAGCAGATAAAATAAAACGTCTATGTGTGGATAATCAAAGTGTATATTTTTTATAAATTTAAAACGCTTCCTTTAAAAGATATTAGGGAAAATATAAGAATATAAGTACACGTATACTCACTGACAAAGAAATCGCAACACATAGAAAAAATGTTTAAATTTAATATTATTTCGGTATAACATAAGGGCTGAATGATTAAAATTTGGTAAAATTTGGTGAATGTTTTTAAATGTAACCTTTTTTTTCTGATTTCTCAATTAATATTGTAATCGGTTTTTGCTGTGTGTGATTGGCCCTGGGCGCTCAGTGGGCATATATATATATATATGTTCTGGGAGGTTTCCGCGGTCATTATTATGAACTAGGCTAGGTTCCGGGTTAGAACCGCGTCTGAATTTATTAAATGCTCGATATTTTGACTACTGCTTTGGAGCCATTATCAAGAGGCAAAAGTGAAAAATTGTTTCAGAGTCTATATCGAACTCGGGGCCTCAATCTGCCTACTCCCCAAGAGTCACTAGGTAACTGAACTGAATGTGAACCTGCTCTGCTTCTTTCATTTATATTTATCGGTGGGTTAGAAGGGGATGTCTCTGAAACTCTTTTTCACTTTTGTCTCTTGATAATGGCTCCAAATCAGGAGTCCAAACCTGGAGCGTTTCATAAATTTAGACGCGGCTTAAGAGATTGTAAAGAAAAAATGACAAAACCGAAAGTTTTCCCTATTTTGTTATAAACAATTTATTTGCCTTTAATATTGAAATAATAGAGAATAAAGGGCCTTTAAGTTGTTAGTAGAGATATAATTTAAAAATGTTAGATAAAACGTAAACTACTAATTAAATTAATTTTGTGGGCAAACTATGAGAAACGCTGATGTTGATACGAGTCTAACTCGCACTAGGCCAAAGTATTTCACTTTAAACTTTTTTTTAAACCTAGTTTTTATCTATTTCCTAATACGCACGAAACTTTTCAATCAAATTGTCTTTTTCTGTTTAATCAAATTAGAACCAGGTACCAGTTAATTTCATATTGAGTACTGTATTAAAAATATTTAATTCATATTGCCTTCCTACGCCTGTTTAGCGTAGCGGAGAGAAAAGTGGTTAAAAATTGTTTTCAAATGTGTTTAAACACGATTTTAATAACGTATAACTTTAGTTAACTAAAAAGATTCACTGTTCTTCACAATCACTTTGCTACTACTACTATTAACACAAAGAGGTCAGAGTAATTTTACTAAATTGGACAAGCGGGTGATCAAGATTCTAATTGGTATAAAGACCTTGGATTATTTCGTACCTGTAAAACATTCTTTGATTGTTAAAAACTACAACAAAAAAAAATTAATTCAGTGATCAGATAAACATAAGTGAAGGTGATCTCCCAAACTGTTCACTTTAGCCCTAGCCGAAGTCTTAAAGAAATTGTACTGGAGAAATGTAGGACAAAAGAATTCCGAGAAAATAAAAATAAGGAGCTTAGAAAAGATGCGGATTACAATTAGTGCGAGCAGTATAATTAGGACTAAATATAGTAATTGGTAAATGAAATAAGGACAGCGAAATTGAAAGAAGAAAACGAATAGGGTTTGCGCGTTCGGAAGACTCTCACATATTAAAAAATATAAAAATTCCTCAAAATCTTAAAGTCAAAATGTTTGACTAATAAATACACTATCATTACGTATGGAGCACAAGACTGGGTCCTCAGACAACACATAACGCATCCACTTCGAACAGCACAAAGGAATGCAATGGAAACATCGATGTTGGATACACCACTGAGAGACCAACATAGTAATGATTGGATTAGGCTAAAAGCCAAAGTTATTGACATAATTGAGAGAACTACCAATCTGAAGTGGGGTTACGCTGGTCAAGTTGCGAGAACTAAAGAAAGTTGATGAAATAGTGGAGATCTCAGATGGAGACCGTGCACAAAAAAGACAGAGAAACACCGACTATGACATGCAATAACGATATCGAAAAAGTGGCAGCACTAAGGTAGATTAGAGACACCATACACATCAAAGGTACCATAGACACTTTAAATAATTACACTCTCATATTTAAATCCATCAAAGCCTTCTTCTCGGAAAGAAAAGAGAATATTCCTCCATAATAATTCTCTTGTCTGCAAAAATATATTTTCTGAAGAAGTTTGAGAAACCAGTTAGATTCATGGTCCTGCCATTGCTAGTCTTTAAGCTAAATTGAGTATAGGTGATGTTCCATCTAATAATATAATACCAGTAAGATTTGTATACAATGTGTACCAACGAAAACGGGCCACCGGGAATATTTCTCAAAATACTGTTTTTATAAATCGCAAAAGTATCTCAAAAGATTTTAGGAAGACGTATTGGCTATACGAACCGTTAATTAAATTGTACCCTCATCACCCCAGCGCCAGTTACTAATTTTTTTTTAATTGAAACCCTAACATAAGGGACTCGTTAAAAAACATGTTTAAACAGGAATTCAACAGTGTGTCGTGTTTGATATTCCACTAACATTTAAAGAATTTGCGAATGAAAACGTGATTTCTGGATATTTTTCTGATCTCTGATTTTATTGGTGAATAATAATTAAAATCCATATTTCGCTTATAATTTTACGTTTTGCTATTACAACAAGGAAATTGCAACTAGGAATGGATTTTAAATCATTTTTATTATCACAAATGTTCGGAATGGTCTCCATCCACTGCAGGCAGGCAGTGATATAATCGTGCCTCGAATTCCTTGCTCACATCTGGAAAAACCACTGGAATAAGTCGGCCACATTCTTCTTGGTTATGATGTCTCCAGTGAGCCCGAGGGAATAGCATAGACGCAAGTCTGAAAATGCGTCCAAAGAAAAAGTCCAGGGGTCATATCTGGCGACCTTGCTGGCCACTCGTTGGAACCTCGTCTTCTGATTCATCTATCAGGAAATCGATTATCCAGAAACTCGCTAACTGGTGGTGGGGCACCGTCGTGCTGAAAAAAAAGTTCGACTTCTACTAGACGATCAGCTGCCTCCAAAATTTCAGTTATTCGGGTATCTACAGCGTTTGCTAGTAAGTCTAAATACTTATCTCCATTTAAAGTGAAAAAGGGTCCAATGATTTATGATTACCTCAAGATTTTAATAAAAGGACTTCGTCAGAGAAACATTTATTGCATGAAAAATTGGGATTGTTGTTTATGTTACCGGACAATGTTTTACAGAATTCTATTATTCTGTCAAAGCCGTTTTCATTTAATCCTTAGATCGGTCTGATTTTGTAGGAATGTAAATCATTACGTTTAAGAAATCTGTAAATGCATATTCCTCGTCGTAATAGCAAAAATGTTTAATTATCATTCGTCAATAACATCACATATCAGAAAAATATGCAGAAATCACTTTTGAATTCCTTAAATGTTGAGAGAATATCAAAAACAGGCTTCAAAACGAAATCTCAATAGAGGTAGGATTTCATTAAAAAAAATGAGTATCTAGCACTGGGGTGATGGGGGTGCAATTTAATTAAAAGTTAGTTTGGGTAAATGTTTTCCCCTTTCTAACTCTTCTGACGTGGTTTTGCGGTTTTCAAAATAATGTGTTTCGGGAAATATTCCAGGTGGCTCTTTTTCGCTGAAAAACGGCTCTAAAGGTTTTTATAAAATTGAGGAATTAGAAGATTTCGATGTCTAGAAATCGATTGGGCAGGTTGTCATCTTTGGGAAAATCATATCATTGAGAAATCTAAACATTTATGGCAGGTGATGCAATTTTTAAACGTTCAATACCAGCTGATTTAGTGACGTACTTTAGAGCAGAACTGCTCTTGTAAAAACTATGTGTACGGACATATAAGTATTTCATGCCTATCAGTTTATGACAATTCATATCTTTATAGTTATACTGCTGATTCAAAACATGTTATATGTAGCTCATAAGCAGTTGAATAAATGTGCATATATAAATTGGTGAAAATATATAACGCTGTAGTCGCTGAAGAATTACAGTGTTGAAAATATGTCAGATACTACATATTTTATTGGAAGGCCTATAAGCAATTGTATGTACAGGGGGTTAAAATGTAGAGTGGACTGGAGGTATAGTTATATAGGGTGGTTGAAGAATGCTGGAGAATGTAAGTATAAGGTGTAGCCTATAAACAGTACCCATAAATAAGATAGTTGAAATATAAGGGTGGGGGTAGAATTATAGTTATGCGAGGTTGTTAAAAAATGTTGAAAGCCTATTAGGTTGAAATGCAGGGTTGAGTGGAATTATTGATAATTAACCGCCCGCTTGTGTTTTAATACTAAATATAAATTCATTAAAACTGTTCCGTACTAATCAACATTTTTTAAACATTTGTTTTTCCAAATTAACAGTATTTTACTCAACTATTTACATTATAATTCTGTCCAAAAATAAACCAAATCTCAAGGTATGTTAGATAATCGTATAAAAGATAAGCATACATGATATACTTAATTGCATTGATTGTTTTCTAAATTGGCACAATATATTTTAAATGGTGATTTATACTGAATTTGATGGGAAGTATTTTATATCATTTTTCTCAAATCGTTTAATTTATGATTTGCACATTTATACATAGTTTTATTTTTTGGCCTATAGGCACAAAGTGTTTATCGTAGTATAAATGTATCTAATTTATCATCACGATAAAATTGACCTTTTTGTATCAATATAAGTTAATTAAGTTGAAATTTGTAATAAGGACTATACTGGTCAGCACCCAGTATCAAGAATAAGGATAGGCAAATTTTCCTGGTTAAATGTGTACCATCTACAGAAGGGTAGTAACTTTATAATGATTTTCAGATCTATCTGGTATGTAACTTTAATTAACCAGAAATTATTTACAGTGAACTGATGAATTATATAATTTAGAAGTAAGAAATTTGAGTTGTACTTGAAATATATAAATTGCTGGTTTTTAAAAATGCAAAATTTTTTTAAAACCGAAATAAGTCCAGCAAGACATATAAGTAGCGCAGATAATCGTTTTTTACACTGTGAATTACTCCTCTCTGAAAAATACACATTTTCGACACACGATTCAAAGTTCTACACAGAAATAGCTTGGGGAAATTTATTTTGAAAATCCTGCAACGGCTAGATCAATGGATAAGAGATATGCAAGACAATATATATATTATATATATATATATATATATGTTATATAAGTTATTCCATCGACTTATGTGAAACCATCTAGCAACAGTTCCCAAGCTGAGTCAGCATCCACGTGTCGTCTCAGGTTACCTTCGACGACGTACATCCGTGAGAACAGCAAACGCTGCGACAGCTTAGTCAGCATTCTAATGTTATAAATTGTTCAATTGCCTTATGTGTGCATTCATTATTACTTACAGTTCTGTCTAGTTAGTTTAACACTCATTTTGTCTTTTTAATTGTTATATAAAGTTTTATTATTTTCATTGTTATTTTCAAGTTATTATTTTTATTAAAAGTATTGTGCAACTATAAATAAAATCTTTTTTTTAAAAAAGAGAAATTTTGAAAGTGTGATATAACAAATTGGCGCAGTCAGTAGGATCCGTCTAACGTTACTAGAACACGAGTACTCTAACTGGTAGCGGCGGATTCCTATCCCTCAACGGAACAACGAACCTGAAAGAAGTCCTCACTGCAATCAAACGTAGAACACGGCGCTTTCAATGTTCCTGTTGATGTAAGTAATGGTGAATCGTCATTCGTTTTAAGTAAATATTATTTGATTTATTTTATTGACCATTGATTTTTAATAATTTGATTTAATACATTCGATTTGATTGATTTTTATTGATTTTATTATTTGATTTTTATATATTTGATTTGAATGAAATATTGATCTATTTCATTACTTGATATATTTATTTTATCTCTTTTATTGACGTTTGATATATTTGATTTACATATTTGATTGATTTATTTATCCATTTGATTAACTGATTTATTTGAACTATTGATTTTATTGCTTTACATTTTATACTGTTCTATCGTTCAAACAATCGTTAATTCCCGCTAACGTATTCTACAGTTCATTAATTTTCTACACCTTTTAACATTTTATTCTATATACTTTATACTCCAATTCATTTATATCGATAAACATGGCACAAGCTTCACCAAATTCAGGTACACCTGAAACAGAAAGATACCGGTTAACGGAGATATTTTCCGTTATACCCGAATTTGAAGGCGACCAAATTTCCTTGGGAACCTTTATAGATGCGTGTAATTGCGCATATAATATGTCCACGGCGGATCAAATATATTTGTTAGTGATCCATATCAAAAATAAACTCAAAGGGAAAGCGGCGCAGTTGATAAATTCAAGGAATCCCGGATCATACCTTGAAATTAAACAACTCTTGACCCTACACTTTGGAGATTCTCGTGATCTCTCTTCCCTGATTCATGACCTACAACGTCTGAAACAACTTTCAAATGAGTCCCCACTGACATTTTATAATCGACTCCAAGTTTTGAGTGCGAAAATGCACTCCTGTATCCACAAAACCGCTGGGCTTAGTCCAGAACAAAAAGACGCCCAGACCACTCTAGTGGATACTATGGTCATGAATACCCTTCTTACGGGATTAGAACCCCGGTTAGGACAAGTAATTCGTGCAAGTAATCCAAAAGATCTTCTAGAAGCACACTCCCGGATTAGGAGAGAGCTTCAACTTTCTTATTTCGAGGACCAAAAAACGAACAAATCTGTTCCTCTCAAACCCAACTTCCAAGCACGAAAGCCGACACAACCTCTTAAGTGTCTTCATTGTGGTCGATTAGGCCACATAGCCGCAAATTGCCGTTTGAAAACACAAAATAGTTCTCAAACGTTTAATCCAAACTATAGACCGAATCCTGTTGGGCCTAATCAACAAACAAGGCCAAATTTTCCTACAAACAATCCCCCTGTTCAACAAGGACAACAGTTTCGTCCACAAAACTTTCAGAGACCCCCTTTTAGATCTTAAATGAACCCAAATTATTCTCGTCCTTCGGTTATACAGAATAACCCGAATAACCGTCCTGAAAGGACACATCATTTCAATCAACATCAAAATGATGGTTACTCACAATATTCGGATTATTATACCGATAATTACAATACTTATGACTACGAGGATGATAGTCAAAATTATTCAGGCTTCGAAGAAACTTTTGACGATACCCCTATCGAGCCTTTTAATTGTCACGATTATCAGGATTTTCTAGCGCTTCCGAGCCTAGATCAACCTCCCGATTCGACAACAACTTTGTGCGAAGTCGAAACCCAGATTCAAAATCTCAATCTGGACGACTTGAACACCGACTTGAACTTCCCGGAGCAACTATTTCTTTAAGCCCACTTCTTACTGTGAACTCTAAATATCTATATTACATTCTTGACGCTTCTTCTAAATTTAAACTTCTTATTGATACCGGAGCTGGTATCTCTATCTTCAAGGAAAATACCGTAAAGAATTTCACCCAAAGATCTCCTGAAAGAGTAACTATTCAAGGAATTACCCATGAAAAAATCCCCATCTCACAATCTACTTTAATCCCATTCGCCCCACGTAACCCACATAAAGTTTTTATATACGATTTGGACATTGAGTTTGACGGCATACTAGGATTAGATTTTCTGGAACACTATGAATGCATAGTTGACTTAAAATCTAAACAGCTAATAACAAATTTTAAAACCATCCCTTTACACAAAGTTCCCGATAACGATCAACCCTTGACTGATGTACCCGACACACTCAACGTTAAGCCTAATATTACTTCACAAACACCTACACAAAACAAAATAACCATTGAGGCACGAACGGAAAAGATCTTTAAACTTAAATGCGATCTTTCTAACATCGACGCCATCTTACCAACTCAAGAAATTGACAGAGTACGACTTCCAAACGCACTCGTACACATTAACGCTAATGGCGAATTTCTAACTTCCATCATCAACGCTAACGCGATGCCCAAAACAGTAACTTTTTCTGATTTAAAACTGGAACCACTTGACAAAACTCACCCTCTTCTGAATTTCAATACAGACGATTATCATGATTCCCAATACATAGACAGAAACTCAACTATTAGACAACAAATTAGAACTGAACATCTAAATGACGAAGAACGCGAACAAATCACTAATCTTTGTTTGGAATTTCAAGACATTTTCTATCTTGAAGGTGACGTCTTGACTTTCACTAACGAGGTTAAACATTCGATTGATACGAATAATGCAAAGCCCGTTTTCACTAAATCATATAGATATCCTCAAGTTCATAAAGAGGAAGTGAAAACCCAAATTGGAAAAATGCTTGAACAAGGTATCATTAGGCACTCCTCATCTCCTTGGTCCTCCCCTGTATGGGTCGTCCCCAAGAAGCTCGATGCTTCTGGTAAACAAAAGTGGCGAGTTGTTATCGATTACAGGAAATTAAATGAATTGACTGTGGACGATAAATATCCTCTGCCAAATATATCCGATCTTCTCGACCAACTTGGAAAGTGTCAATACTTTTCGACACTGGATCTCGCTTCCGGGTTCCACCAGTTGAAAATCCAAGAGGAAGATATTCCTAAGACTGGCTTTTCTGTCGAAAATGGTCATTACGAATTCGTTCGTATGCCATTTGGTTTAAAAAATGCACCTTCTACTTTTCAGAGGGTCATGGACAATATTCTTCTGGGTATACAGAATGAACGTTGTCTCGTCTATATGGACGATATCATCGTCTACTCTCCGACCATCCATGAACATATTTCCCGGTTAACAGAAGTTTTTAAACGACTTCGGAACTCTAACCTCAAAATTCAACCTGATAAGTGCGAATTTCTTCGTAAAGAAGTGGCTTATCTTGGCCATCTTATCACACAAGAAGGTGTAAAACCAAACCCTTCAAAGGTTGAATGTATTCAGAACTTTCCGCAACCCCAAACTCCGAAAGACATCAAATCTTTTCTTGGTCTCGCTGGGTATTACAGACGCTTCATACCAAATTTTGCGAAGATCTCTAAACCTCTGACTAAACTACTCCAAAAAGACGTCAAATTCATCTTTGACGCAGATTGCAAGTCTTCCTTCGATGAACTGAAGCAAGCCCTTGTATCTGACCCAATCCTGATATATCCAAACTTTGAAGAACCCTTCCTGCTCACTACTGATGCTAGTGCTTTTGCTATTGGAGCGGTTCTTTCTCAAGGCCCTGTGGGAAAAGATCTTTCTGTTGCATACGCTTCTCGCACCCTCTGTGCTGCAGAGACACGATATTCCACCATCGAACGAGAATTGTTGGCCATAGTTTGGGCTGTTAAGCACTACAGACCGTATCTTTTTGGGAGAAGGTTTACACTCCTGTGTGACCACCGTCCGCTTACTTGGCTCTTTTCCATCAAAGATCCTGGCAGTCGTCTAGCCAGATGGCGCCTTAAGCTAGAGGAATACAATTATAAGATTGAGTACAAGCCCGGCAAGGTAAACCAAAACGCAGATGCTCTTTCTCGCATCAAAATCAACCATTTCAAGCAATGTGCTGATTTCCTTTCCATAAATCAAAATTTTCGCTAACAACGAAACTGACTCCGAACAACCTGAAAACTCTGACAATGACGACGAACATGACGAAAGAATTATCGCTGAGTTTAATCGATTTGTTCAACTCTACAAAACTGAGTCAATAATCGATTACTCTAAAATTGAAATATCCAATTCTGAACTTTTAGACAAGTCCCACAAACGCATAGTTACATTCTTTTGGCAAAACAAAACTAACGACTTACACGACAAAATTATTGATGACTTTTTCGAGGAAGAACCTAATTTCAGTAATGACACTCTTAACATCATGGCCAGTAAATCTGTCAGGCATAGAAAATACTTAGTTGTACCCTTGCCCTATGACCCTGAAACTGTCGTCTCACATCTTTTCAAAATTATTTATACCAACCAAGACCAATTCAACGACTCCGAAACATACTGCATAGAAAATAACATAGAACTTCCCATTCTTGAAATTTTATCTTTCATTCTCTCCGACAAAGAAATCAAACTGAAAATCTGCCAAAACATTGTTACAACTCCTACCGAAGACGAAATTCCTATAATAATACAACAATACCACTCTGGTAAAAACAACCTCCATCGTGGCATTAACGAAACTATCAGACGTATTAGGGAAAAATACAATTGGACCGGCTTAATTAAAACTGTAGAACAATTCATCAAATCCTGCGAAACTTGCCAAAAGGTAAAGTTCTGTAGGAAAAACCTAAGTGCACCTTTTGTTATTACGGAAACACCCAAGACTCCTTTCGAACGTATTAACATTGACATCTTCGAGTATCCATCTAGAAATCATGCACTGACTATTAGGGATGAACTAACGAAATTTACACAAGCCTACCCCATAAACGACAAAACAGCTTCAACTGTCGTAAACACCCTTTTGATTTTCTTTCAACATTACGGCACTCCACTTCGCATCCATTGTGACTATGGACGTGAATTTGACAACACTTTAATGCGGGATTTATGCCAACTATACGACATAAAACTGACATTCTCCAGCGTTCAACATCCCGAGTCAAACGGTTCTATTGAAAGATTTCACGCGACCTTAGCAGAAATGATAAGGGCAAATACAGCGGAACATCCAACCGAACATCCATTTAATGTCCTCCCTTATGCCATCATTTGTTATAATAACACAAAAAATAAAACCACCGGTTTCACGCCCTATGAACTCATATTTGGGCACACTTCTAGTAGGCCTCCAGAAACCCTTTACAAGCAGGAAAAACTGATTTCGAAATACGTAAGAGACCTAAATAACAGAATGGACTATTACTATAGACTCGCCCGTGCTAAAACCGAAAGACAGAAAGAAAAATCTAAAGTGCGATTTGACCAACACGTTTCTACTAAACAACCCGATTACAAAGTAGGCGACAAAGTCTACGTAAAAGAATCCCAAATCAAAAACAAAGCCGAAAACAAATTCAACGGCCCCTTCGAAATTACCGCAATACGAAAAAACTCTGCCACCGTCATAAATTTACAAACAAACCAAATAACTAAAGTTAACTTTGACAGACTAAAACCCTATTTTGAATAAATCCCTTTTTTCAGATTCTGTGGACTGTTTTCAGTCGTGAACCTTCAACAGTACTCCATTACGCCTGTTAACAATACTATAGGAGTTTTCTTCCATGAAGAAGGAACCCTTAAAATTTCTAATGACAAATGGACACTCCTTGTTTACAAAGATCTAAACCCCTTTCGAGACGCTATTTCTAACAACGACAATATACTGAACAGACTTTTAGAAACTATTAACGACAACAAAACCAACATTAAAATCTTCAAATCAAAAGTACAGACTCACGTAAGCCTCCTGAAACAAATCTCAAAATCTGTTAACATCAAATATACAGAAATTTTCGCTGACACTGAGACTTACAGTACCAACAGAAAGAAACGCGGACTAATTAATGGACTGGGATCGATTTGGAAATCTATTTCCGGTAACTTAGATGCAACAGACGGAGAATACTTTAGTGACTCTATAAACAAAATTACTAAAGACCAACATCAAATTGAAAACTTAATGAAACGACAATTATCAGTAACAACTTCAGTCATTAAGAACCTTAACACCACAATACAAAAATTTCAGTCCGAAGAGAGAATATTTTCGGAAAATATCGAAGCAATTAGGAAGTCAATTGTGTTCATTACAGACTATCTTGCTTTTTATGAACTTCAGGCCAATGTCTTGGATTTTTGTGAAAGCTTAATGGAAAGTTACGTATACATTGAAGATACCCTCAACGATGTATTAACTGCAGTCTCTTTCGCCCGTCTAAAAATCTTACATAGCTCAATTATAAACCCAGTAGATTTGGTCGACTCCCTTCAGAAAATATCACAGTCACTTCATGAAAATAACTTACCACTTCCAACCTATAGTTCAAATGTTGCTAGATACATCGATCTAATAGAATTGGAAGCTTTTCAAATCAATACTAAAATTGTTTTTGTACTAAAAATCCCCTTAGTCAATCCTGAAACTTATACACTATACCGCTTGTATCCTATCCCAGTTTTGGATTATCGAACAGGATTTCACCATATTCTTCCAACAAAATTAAAATATATCACGAGAGATGACGATTCGCTATTGTACGCATCTTTCGAAGACTTGAGTGACTGTAAGCCATTATCTAAAGAACATAAGATCTGTTCCAAAGTTATTCCACACACCATAGACAAAGAAGCCCTCTGCGAAGCACAGCTTCTTAGACAGCCAGCAGCCCTTCCTCCAACTTGCAAGCCTTTAATATTATATGCCGAAGAGTATAATATTCAAGAGATTGACCTGAACCTTTGGTTAATCTCGATTTCCGGCCAGTTGCCCATCAACATCAAGTGCAAGGGAGAAGATGTGTTACCCAATCCATATCGACAAATTCTCTACTGACCATCCAACCCAGTTGCAATGCCTTCATCGGAAACACCAGGGTCCATGCCAGAAGGACCACCAACAACGTTGACAACATCACACTTAAGAGTCACCCAGTCAACATCCCCTACAACTGTTGCGACAACCTGCCAACCATCAGTCAGCTTCCAAAGTTGAAACCCATGAGACTACAAGAATTGGATGCCAGAGACCTGAATATCGCTAACCATAAGCTTAGACAATACTCCAGGGAATTGGAAAAGCTCCTAGACCAACCATTCTTGGAGAAACACACCTCCTGGTTTACGATCATCACAATGGCAACAACCGCAATTGTGGTGGCCCTCCTTTCCATGAACATCATCAGGAAGAAATTCCAGAAGCGTCCAACGATCAGCCCTCCTGCCGATCCAGCACCACCACCAGGTCCATCAACCATCAAGCCCAGGGTAAAACTCCATAGCCTCCTTAGTCCTGTCGAGGATATGGAATTGCAGAACCTCCCTTAAAAGTCGATGCTGTAGCATCAACTTTTTTATATGGATGGGAGTTGTTATATAAGTTATTCCATCGACTTATGTGAAACCATCTAGCAACAGTTCCCAAGCTGAGTCAGCATCCACGTGTCGTCTCAGGTTACCTTCGACGACGTACATCCGTGAGAACAGCAAACGCTGCGACAGCTTAGTCAGCATTCTAATGTTATAAATTGTTCAATTGCCTTATGTCTGCATTCATTATTACTTACAGTTCTGTCTAGTTAGTTTAACACTCATTTTGTCTTTTTAATTGTTATATAAAGTTTTATTATTTTCATTGTTATTTTCAAGTTATTATTTTTATTAAAAGTATTGTGCAACTATAAATAAAATCTTTTTTTTAAAAAAGAGAAATTTTGAAAGTGTGATATAACATATATATATATATATATATGTATGTATTGTTTATGGTTAGGGAACCTTCATCAGTTGCGCTTCCCACAATTGAATTTCCTCTCGAACACTTCTTTATGTATTTGATACATTTCGTTAAATTTGAAAAAGCCAGATGTAAAGTGCGACATCCAGGATTTTCGGGCAAACTAGCACATAGAGGTTCCGAATCTGGAGCCGTTCTGTGTAATTGCTGTTACCCTTAATTCCTAGGTTAGAATATCACGATGAAATTTTCAGGTTAACTTCACCTGACAGAGATATTGAATACTCTCTTTGAGGTGCCATTCTTTTGTACGGAAGACAATATATATAAAATATATTGTTTCTGGTTAGGGAACCTTCATCAGTTGCGCTTCCCACAATTGAATGTCCTCTCGAACACTTCTTTATGTATTTGATACATTTCCTTAAATTTGAAGACGCTAGATGTAAAGTCCGACATCTAGGATTTTCGGGGAAACTAGCACATAGACGTTCCGAATCTGGAGCTGTTCCATGTATAACTTAGAAGTAAGAAATTTGAGTTGTACTCGGAATATATAAATTGCTGGTTTTTAAAAATGCAAATGTTTTTTTAAACCCGAAATAAGTCCAGCAAGACATATAAGTGGCGCGTTTTTTACACTGTGAATTACTCCTCTCTGAAAAATACACATTTTCGACACACGATTCAAAGTTCTACACAGAAATAGCATACCGTGAGTGAACACATCCAAAAAGATAAAGAACCTTCCGTGAAAACCTTGATGAAAGTGCCTGGGGAAATTTATTTTGAAAATCCGGCAACGGCTAGACCAGTGGATAAGAGATTGATGTATTGGTGAATGATTGTCGTTCAAGTCATACTTTTCCACTATTGCATCCATTTGTGATAATAGGGAAATTGAATTTGACTTAGAAAATATTTGCCATGAAACAAAAAACTTGCAATTTCCGCTTGGAATGTGAGTTTTCACAATACCACTTTAAAACCAGATACAAATAAAATAGTACCGTGGTTAGATATCAAAATTTATACCATCATATCAAACTTTGACGGTAACCCTAATAAACTGCATAGATTCATGAACTCATCTCTCTTAATTTTGAGACACTACTTTGATATATTCAATAAGTACTCTTGTTAAACGGTATTATAAACAAAAAACAAACGTTGACCATTTTTAATCTTCATATCACGATTATAGTGCAAACTTGGGAATTTTTGAGGAACAGATTTTTCAATTAGAGATGCCCCTAATGACGTCTTCAAAAGGTTTTGTTTCTGTGCAGATACTAAATAAATACAACAGAATAAGAATTTTACTTTAACAAAACTAATACAATTGACGTATTTTAGCAAAAATGAATTTTAACTCTATGACGTAGATAACATTGAAGATACATATCAATACCAAGTTAAGAAAAAAATTGAATAATAATTTGTTAAAAACTTCTCACATTAATACGAGACAAAAAGAGAAATTCTTGAATTATGTATAAAATTTGCTGACATTTTTTATATATAAAGTTTAACCTTTATAATTCAAATACAATATTGCATTAAAACTAAACATGATGGCCAATTTACACAAAATCTTACCGTTCGTACATAAAAACAAGTACAAAATTAGGTCAAATCTATATTAAAACAAAGACTGAAAGTGATTGTAGTAAAACGAATTACTTTGTTCTATATCACTTTATTTATTTATTTATTTATTAAATAGACATAAAAAACCGTGACTAGTCACTATGTCATTTTCAAACGGAAACAAATTCATGATAAAGGATCATGTCTATAACACTAAAAGACTAAAAGAGCCAGTAGTTCTTCCTGGGGCCCGATTCTCGAAACCATTCGACCGCTCTGCCACTCGAAAGATGACGTCAATCGAATGAAATATGACATTAATGACGTTTATTTGGTATTCTCGAAGGTCGTGTATGACAAATGATTCTAACTGTCAAACGTATACGAAATTTTGACATTTATAGTAATGAAATTTATCGGTAAGTTTTGTTTTGTATTGTGGTGTTGGGCCGACTAAATTAATTTATTTGTGATATATATTTTAAAATTTCGACGTAACATAGAAGATATTGAAGAAGTTCTGGCAATTAACCATATTTTAATTTTATATGTCAAAAGTCAGTATTGTCTCGTCTACCAATTCGAGAATACCAATTTGACCTGCAATAGAACAAACTTCGTGTACGACTGCAAAGCCGTATACGACCTTTTTGGTCGCATTACATGGTTTCAAGAATGGGGCTCCTGGGGCCCGATTCTGAACCATTCGACAGCTCCAGTTTTCGACTTTCGACGTAAGTCGCATGAAAAGTTGAGGTAAAGGAAGTTTAACCCATATATTAAACTTCATTTATGTCAGATTTCATACGACATATGTCCGAAGTCGAGTAGTCGAGCCGTCGAATGGTTTCAAGAAACGGGGCCCTGATCTTCACCGATTTGAGGTATAGTTGATCGCCATTGATTTTATAAAGCTAAACTATATAACTAGCGTTCCATTGCCGAAAATCATCTATATAACAGAAAAAATTAGTTTGTTGCAACCCTGGATCTAACCAGCGGGTTCTCATAAATAGAAATGACTGCATTAGTTATTCTAAATAGAACATTCAATATGAAAAATGCCGACTATGAATATCATGTTACTTTCAAGAGTTAAAAATGAATAAAGTTCCCACAGTATATTATAGTAATATTATAATAATATTATAGTAATATTAGCGTCAATTCCAGAATACATGTATAGTTCATTTAACGAAAGTATTTCAAAGATTACGTGAAACAAAATTCAAAATACAACTTGATAAATCCAAAATTAAACAAAGTAGTTGCCTGATGAGTTCATATAATTACACCTGAAGATGTAAAACTAAATCCCCACAAAAATGTCCTAATTAATCCCAATTAAAAAATATTAGTAGTTCAAAACAAAAATATAAAAATTAGAAGAATTTCAGGCAATCTATAAACGCTGAAGATGCTGCTCATTACGACAGAGCAATTTCTAATATAGAAAATAACCAAATAGAAATTGAGGACAAATAGACAAGTATCACTATCTAAAGAAATATTGATACTTATATTAAAATTGAAACTTCGATTAAAAATAATCGACAAGCAATAATACTTTACTAAATCAAATAACAGTAGTAATTAGTAAATTTATTTTTGAACTTGATGATTAGGTACGCGAAATATTGAATAAATAAATGTATCTGTAAACGTAAGTTTTCAGATCTTAACAATATATAAAAATTAATAAGTTAATTTAATTTTGTAACAAAAAGCTGAAAATCTAAAAAGATACATGTATTATTAAAAATTAATTCTTATTACTCAAGTTATAGAGTTAATTTTATAGTTCATTTTCCATTTGTTTATCAAGACTATTTTACCAATCATTTATATTCTATACTAACTGATAATGAAAATCTAATAGAAAAAATCCAACATGAAGATTGCACAGCTCTGTTTTTAAAGCTTAACACAGTTCGAAATTGTTGAAACCCAGTTTAAATATAAAAAATTTAAAAATTTGGTTCAGCATATTGATGAATCCAATTATGTCATAATACTTGCAAATCAAACCAAAATTGAAACTTCTGGTGGTCACAAATTTTCCAGCCCCAATTATTTAATAAACATTTGCCTTACAATTATCGTGTCAGCACAGTTGGTTTTTCCTAGACTTTCCCTTATGATTTTAATGGAACAGAATACTTTGACCACATTTTTGGCAAATGCACTATGTTGTAACAAAGTTGCACCTAAGAGCACAATAAAAAAAATCTTATAATAACTCTATCAAATTCTTCCAATTAGCAAGGAACTTTATGCAATTTTTGTTTACATATTGTTAATCCTAACCTTTACATTGCATTCATCTGGTATTATAAAGTCTTAGTGCAGGAGAGCAGGATGTGAGTTCGAGTAACGAAGATAAAACTTTATGCACATTTAATTCAATATGTATAACAACAGTACTTAGGTACTTTTGATGATTAGACTATAGTATTATTGATTAGTACGGTTAAGTACTCTGGGTTGGATGATACACAATTGAAATATGTTTTTTATTTACGTAATTGCGTCAAATGAAACCATTTAATTTTTCGCACTTCGATAACAACACAACTACCGTCAAATCAATCACTGAGACAGTCTGTTTCTTTTTCTAAATATATGGTTTTCAGCCCAATGATAAGTACTTTGTCATTAATATCAGTGTAATTCACTATTCAGTGAGGACGGAATCTTGGAAGAGGTAAACAACGTGTTTGGAATTTATACTTCATGTATAAATATTTTGCTTCATATTGTTTATTTTTTATATTAGTAAAATAATTGATATAAACCAAATTGGGGAGAAATGCTAATGGGCAGGTCTAATCACTAAAAGCAAAATATATTTCGAACAAAAAGATTATTTATTGATTTTCCGTCAATACGTTCTGTGTCATTGTGCTTCTGTCAGGGGGGGCATATTCATATACAGGTTGGGCATCCTCTACTACCCAGCTGGTGCCGTTAGGAGCGTATTTGATTACTTTGATAGCTTCCTTTGCCACAAATTCAGGTCTAAAACAAATTACAGTTATAAAGGATGAGTTTGTGTAGAAATATACGGTTTGGAATTCACTATAGTTAACATTATAATGAATAGTGATTTTTTATCTGAAATTACACAAATTTGAAATCCCATAAGTCCATTAGTATTAAATGTATTTATTGACAAGTGCAATATGATAGAAAATACATATATTGACTTATCAGAGCAGATATGTATTTAATATAAATGTCATATTAAATATTATTTACACACATGGTTGTTGAAATGGCGGACCAACTGAAAGTTTTACTTAGTTAAAACAGTCAAATAACGTAACAGATTAAACTCAGAAGACTAAGATTAATTTTAAAATATTGAAAATATTTTACCAGACTAAATATGAGAAAGCTGAACCGAAATTAATATAAGCAAATTATAAACAAAACCTGTAGGAGAGAATTGTAGTTACTTGAATATAAACAGGTGAAGATATAAGAAATGAAATATACAGTGCATCTGTAAAGTAGTGGTTAAATTTAAAGTTATACTGGAAGTCAAAAGAATATGCTCTGACTAGAAAATATGTATTTTATTTTAGTTCGATTACGTTACACTGAAGTATACAAAGTATGTCAAGAAAGAGATATGATACAACAATTATTTATATTTAGATAACAAAATCACGAAAAAGGTTAGAACAATAATTTATTAAATCATTCATTCATCAAACTTTTCTTAATAAATTCATAAAATCCAAGTATGCATAAAATATAATTAAAAAAAAATCACTAAAATTAGATGTTTTTCAAAATATAAATTATTCCCCAAAGAATTAACTCATCACAACTGAATTTCAATGAAGTACAAATGAAATTTATGGAGAAATGAATTCAAGTCAACTTAAGACCTACAATAAGTTCTAAAAACTTAAAAATGTTAGTAGAGAAAGAAAACCTTCGTAAAAGAGTACGTAATAGTGTAACAAAGTCCGTCGGTTTTAAATACAAAATTTTTACACTCACTATAAAGGTCTTTAAAAAATTTGACCAAAATTATTAAATATATTTATTTAAAACAACATCGATGTCAATGTGTATGGTTTCCAATTCCAGAATAAAAGAAAGCTTTATATTTTTTAATAAAATCTACAAAAATTAAATGTTTAACCATTTATTTTGTTAACTTTCAAAATTGATAAATAAAACGCTAAAGTAACTCAAAAGAAAATTTTATAATTTTAATGCATGTCCGTCTGAGCACATTTCAGTCCAACCGACAATCGCTATGGTAAAAGAAAATTTGATAACTATAAAATTTGTAATTTTTCAATACCAATATTTTAATTGTTTGCTCCATTAACTTAACACAAGCAAAAAAGAATCTCTTAGAAGATGTGAAATTTCAAATATCTAATAAGTGAGGCGAATGTGAACTGCTGTCTGAACTGACTGACTCACGAATTGGTTCAGTGTTGGTTCAGTTTACATAGTTCGGAATCAATACTCGAATGTATTGTTACTAGTTATTCAGTAAAATAGTAATTCGTTTTGAACTTTAGAAACTATTCATTCAGATTCTTTTAAAAGAACTATTAAACAAATGATTAGCTACTGAATTGCCCAAACTTTCTTTGGAGGATGATCAAAACCACATTAGTGTGACTGTCAGCAATGTCTGGTTTTTCCAATGTTTAGTTTCTGTATGTGAATGTTTCTCAGGATAGTTAAAAGTTCCCACAGTTCAGAAGGAATCGCAGTGTCCAGGAACTATTGTATAAAGACAGAAAATGATTGTATACTTATATCTATGAACGATTTAGTGTTTATGGCGGAGTTGTGATAAATGCTAATGAATATATTAGAAAATTTGCAAACACTACCTTATTAATATGATACTTACTCTTGCATTGGGCAAACCTGGAGCAATTCCTGTAAATAACGCTCGTATTTGCCCCCAAAATTGGCACCACTGGCATTATTCAGTAGAGGCGTGAGGGTGGCGCCTGGACAAATTGCAACAACTTTAACTTTAGTTTCATCGTAAAATTCAGGACTAGCCCAAGATTTTGTGAGTCCTAAAATTGCATGTTTGGTAGCTGTATATACCGGTATATGACCATAACCTTGTGTACCGGCTGTAGATGAGATATTAACAATAACAGCTTCGTCACATTGTTTATACTTGGGTAAATATTTGTCCATTCCTAAGAGCATTCCATGTACTGTCCCATTCTGTAATGTTAATTGAGTTAAAATAACGAAACTTTATTATGCGACATATCATCTGTGTCTACCTCATTTTTTATTGCAAATCAATCTTGTGTTCTTTGAAAAGTTACATTATGTTATAATATTTTATTATTACTTTGGAATAAAGAAATGCGCTAGATTGAGTTATTACTTTCAGAATTCTGCATAAATCCGACCTTGGAAAAAATATATAAGACACTTCTCAGGAGTTTATGACGACAAAAAAAAAATAATTTCACCATTAATTAAAGTAAAACTAACATTGGAAATACAATTAGACATATTTGGTATTTATGATTCCGGCTCTAATGTTTCTAAATAAATTATAAATTATTAAGACTTACTAACAATTAATGGTGTAAAAATGACAAAAATTAAGATTTTTAATAAAAAGAAGAAGACTTCAAATACGAATTTCTATTAGGACTAGATATTAAAAAAGAGTTTAATTTGATTCAGAATGAAAATTTAGAAATAGAATACAAATCGGAACCAAAGTTTACCAAGGAAGAACTACGTTTTAAAAACAATCCTAATGAATATATAAAATTGTTGTAAGCACTTGCAGTTTGTGTGAAATATATTCAGGATTGGTGGATATATGGTTAAGTAGGGTGTTTCAAAAAATTTGGAAAAATTGTTATATAGGATAACCCATATATTTCATAAGTTTTGCAAAGACCATTCCGTACGCAGATGAAACCGTGGGTAACGGCTAGTATGATTATAAAATTGGGAAGAAGAAAGACAAAGATAACATTAACTGTAATAATGGTTGTCAAGTTTGCCAATAAGTTTATTTTATCCTTATGGTAGCTTTAGTCTTTGTGAAGTTTTATTTATTAAAAGAAAAACATTTAGCTGTATATAAGTACTTACTAAGTTTATTAAAATTTCTTTTTCCCATATCGCATCGTTTAGTATTCCTGCATTATTTATCAATATGTCCACATTTTTGAAATATTTTAATGTTTCCAAGAAAGCCGCTGAAAGTAAGTATTATACGAGTTAGGTACTTCACTTACTTGGTATATATATATATATATATATATATATATATATAAACTAGGCTATGTTCCGGGAGAAAACCGCGTCTAAATTTATTGAATACTCGACGTTTCCACTCCTGCTTGGGAGTCATTATCAAGAGACAAAAATTAAAAATAGTTTCAAAGTGTAGATCGAATTCATTAGGTTACCTAGTGACTCTTGGGGAGTAGGCAGATTGAGACACTAGTTTGATCTAGACTCTGAAACTCTTTTCATTTCTGTCTTTTGATAATAACTCCAAGGCAGGAGTCGAAACGCCGAAACACCGAGTATTTAATAAATTTAGATGCGGTTCTCTCCCTGAACCTAGTCTAGGTCATGATAATGACCGCTGAAGCCTCTCAGATCATATATATATATGTTATATGAGAAGTGTACTAACTTACAATTCACACGTTAAAGTTACCATAGGTGCTTGAACCGTAATTGACTTCACACAAGTATCATATTACAACTTCCTAGAATTCTTATAAATCACGTAGACGCTTTGTTCACATGAAAACTGATGACGTAGCGTCAGCATTTTTACGTTATAAATGTAACCGAAAACAATTCTCAGTGTTCATTATCTTCATTTAACTTCATACCTATAATATTGTCTTTGTAACTTAAACATATGATTTTTTTTGTAATAAATATTTTTTAAAAAAGTGCATTTAGTGAAACCAAATCTAAAATTGACGCAGTCAGTAGGATATTCCAGACTTAATTAGAACAAGAAACATTCTAACTAATTACGGTGGTTTCCTAACCTTCGCGGATACAAAGAACCTACTTGGACACCAACAACCGATCTCAACAAGGGAACAAGCAGCGGCTAACCAGTGTTCAGTGACGGATAGAACAACACCTATGATAGGAATAATCACGTAAGCTTTAAAAAGTTATAATATTTAATAATTGTTCAACAACCAGTTCTATCATTTTTCCTATTTTAAATGAACCATCCTAAATATTTACCCAAGAACGAATTTTGAAATTTTATTTTGATAGTTTAAGAAATTCTAAATATTTATTTATGTTTATACCTTTATTTTACTGATACATAATTGAAAACCAGTAACAAAAATTTATTTCTCATATTTTTCTATCCATCTTAATTACAATAACAATTGTTTACTTCGCTTTTTCCAAGCTTTTGTATTTTCCTAATATTGCACAATCTTGAGTAAAATTACAAAATGCCAGAAACTAGAGCTGTAGCACAAAATGTAGAGCCCTACAAGCTCTCAGAAATTTTCGCCATTATTCCCGAATACGATGGGAACCCAATATTTTTAAACACATTTATCTGTTCTTGCAATACCGCATATAATATGGCATCTAATAATCAACAAGTTCTGTTAATGCTCCACATTAAGAACAAACTCCGTGGACGAGCGGCTGAACTAGTTAATTCACGTGACCCCAGCCATTTAGCAGATATTCAAAGTCTATTAGAAAACCATTTTGGAGATCCAAGGGATCTCTCCGCCCTTATTCAAGACCTACAAAGAATGACGCAATTACCCAACGAGTCTCCATTGACATTTGCAGCTAAGCTTCAAACGCACCAAGCAAAAATGTTATCAGCTGTCAATAAACAAAATTTAACTGTGAAGGAGAAACAGGCCCAGATTGACTTAATTGAGTCAATGGCTCTAACTAGCCTACTTACGGGTCTAGAGCCGAAAATTGGCCAAATTGTGCGAGCCAGTGATCCCAGAAATATCCTGACCGCTATTTCCCGTATTAAAAGAGAATTACATTTGTTGAATCTAGAAACTCAAAAACTCTCAGTCACCGAAATGCACCCCAACCGCCTCGTAAACCGAATAATGGTCCACCCCCAAAACAATGTTCGTTCGTGCAAAAAGGTCGGACATTTCAGCAGCGAATATCTCATCAGAAAGAGACAATCCCAGACTAACAAAAATTCTCACCCAAATTACTCTGGACATCGCCCATATTATGCGAATCAGTCTGCTAATCAACCTACGAATTTTAATAATAGGCCTCAGTTTTCTCACCAACAACAACAACCCTCAACAAGTAGACCAACCCCAACTTCTAGTAATTTCAGGCCAAATCCGAGTTTTTTCAAACAACAACAGAAAACTCATCACTTAAACAACGAACAATTCGATCCGTATGAACATAACTATGATTTTTCTTACAATGAGCAACAGAACTTTCAAACACCAACTGAATACAAAACCGTATCAGACTATTATTACCCTGATACACAAAAACATGACAAATTCGAATATCATTCAAGCGAAAATGTTTGTAATGATAATTATAACCAACAATATGATGAATATTACGATAGCGAACAGTTTTCTTCCCGACAAAATTTTCAGACTACCCCGGTAGAAGCAAAACCTCCCGATCAAGAGATCTCCGATCTTCAAACACAAATTCAAACGATGAACTTGGACCATTTCAATCCAAACCTAAACTTTCTGTAAGACCACTTCTTTCGGTCAATTCGAAAAACCTTTACTACATCACCGACTCTTCCAATACATACAAACTCCTTATTGACACCGGAGCAGGACTTTCAATATTTAAGCCCGAAACTTGCCAACAATTTAAACAACGATTTCCCGAAGTCATCCAAGGAATCACTAATCAGAGAATCTTAATCAACGAATCCACCCTTGTACCTTTCAATGTCGCCGACCCACACAAGGTATATATTTGCAATATCGACATCGAATTCGACGGATTACTGGGTTCATATTTCCTTGAACATTATAACTGCGTTATAGACTTCAACAGCAAACAAGTTGTGCCCAATTTTAAAACCTTACCTCTCTACAAAGTTACGGATGATACTGTCATGCGTACCCAGAATCCTTCAACTTTCAATAACTACATCCCGGTTAATATAATCTCTTTAGAACCCCGAACAGAACAAACATGTAAATTAAAATGTAACCTCACTAATACTGAGGCTTTCCTATCATCTGCCGAAACAGAAAAAGTTTATCTTCCCCGTGCCCTTGTTAAAATTAAAAAAAGGCGAATTTCTTACTTCAATTTTAAATGCAAATGCTATCCCCAAAACTGTTAATTTCGACAATTTGGAACTCGAACCAATAAACAATTTTTCCGTAAACATTCTTTCCGAAAATTACTCTCAAAACTTAACCCAGCCTGATAGACAAACTACAATTATGGAACAACTTCGGTTAGGACATCTGAACGATGAGGAAGCCGAACTTATCTCTCAACTTTGCCTCGAATATTCCGACATATTCTATTTAGAAGGTGACCAACTGACTTTTACAAACGAAATCAAACATTCAATAGACACTAATAACGCGAAACCCTCTTTCACAAAGTCATATCGTTATCCCCAAATACACAAACAAGAGGTAAAAAGTCAGATATCAAAGATGCTTGATCAAGACATTATACGACCGTCTAATTCGCCATGGTCATCCCCAGTTTGGGTAGTTCCCAAAAAACTAGACGCATCTGGTACCCAAAAATGGCGTGTCGTCGTCGATTATCGTAAACTAAATGAACTTACTGTTGACGACAAATACCCCCTACCGAACATTTCGGATTTACTTGACCAACTTGGCAAATGCCAGTACTTCACCACTCTCGAATTAGCTTCCGGGTTTCACCAAATCGAAATCGATACTAAAGACATCCAAAAAACAGCATTCACATTTGATAATGGTCATTTTGAATTCGTTAGAATGCCCTTCGGTCTTAAAAACGCTCCATCCACCTTCCAAATGGTAATGGATAATATTCTTTTAGGTGTTCAAAACGAGAGATGTTTAGTCTATATGGACGACACAATCGTTTATTCTCCGACTATACATGAGCACATAGCCCGACTTTCTGAAATTTTAAAACGATTACGAAAAGCTAATCTAAAGATCCAACCCGACAAATGCGAGTTTCTTCGCAAAGAGGTCGCGTATCTTGGCCACCTTATAACTCCCGAAGGCGTGAAGCCTAACCCCTCAAAGGTAGATTGTATCTTAAATTTTCCTCAACCAAAAAACCCAAAAGGTATCAAGTCCTTCTTAGGTTTAGCTAGTTTAGATTTCGAAACCTTTGACAAGATTACTTCAAAAGGACATACTTTTCCAGTTCGATTCCGAATGCGTCAAATCTTTTGACGAATTAAAAAGAGCCCTTACTTCTACCCCCATACTCATATACCCAAATTTTGAAGAGCCATTTATTCTTACAACCGACGCCAGTTCACTTGCTATCGGCGCAGTGCTCTCTCAAGGCCCCGTAGGTAAAGATTTACCCGTAGCCTATGCCTCCAGAACTCTCTGCAATGCTGAAACTAAGTATTCAACCATAGAACGAGAACTCTTTGCAATAGTGTGGGCGGTTAAACACTTTCGTCCGATAATTCTTGGCAGTAAGTTTCTACTTCTGACCGATCACCGCCCGTTAACTTGGCTGTTTTCTATAAAGGATCCTGGAAGTAGACTTGAAAGATGGCGCCTTAAGCTCGAGGAGAACGACTATCAAATAATTTACAAACTTGGCAAAGTAAATAAAAATGCCGACGCTCTCTCTCGCATTAAAGTTGACAACTTTAATGAATACATATCATTTCAAGCAAACAATCACCTAACACCATTTACAGTACTCCCAATAAACGAAACTGACGATGACTCACAATAACCCCAGACAAGAAGTCCCATTAATCTCCAACAAATCTCTGAAGATTTTAGAACCTTTGTCGAACGATATCAAACCGTCTCACCCATAGATTACAACAAAAATCAATTTTCTAATTGCCAACTCTTAGAGCGGGAAAAAAAACATCCTAGTATTTCCCCAAGGCTCTCTCATGAAAGATTTTCACCATGACATCATCGAAGACATTTTTGAGGAAAATGCTGATTTCCGTACCCCTAGAGTAAATTTCTTTGCTAGCAAAAGTGTCAGAAAAAGACGTTATTACATCGTCCCTCTCTCTTCTGACCCAGAAGTAATCAAAGAGATTATTTTCGCATCTTTGTATAATAGTAGAGATGTGTTCACTGAAAACCAAGTATTCTCTGTTAAGAATAACATTGAACTGCCCATTTTGGAAATGCTTTCGTTTATCTTTTCCGAAATCGATATCAAATGGAAAGTTTGCCAAAATATCGTCCAAACGGTTGAGAAAGACCAAATACCTATCATTCTCGACCAATTCCATAACGGCAAAAATAATATACATCGAGGTATCAATGAAACTATCCGCAGAATAAAAGAAAAATACAATTGGCAAGGACTGACTAAGGACGTTGACAATTTTATCAAAAACTGTCAAACTTGCCAGAGAGCAAAAGTTTACCGGAAAAATCTCGACAGCCCACTTGTCATTACTGAAACCCCACGGACACCATTTGAACGTGTCAACATCGATATCCTAGAAGTCCCGACAAAAAACTACACATTGACTATCCGGGATGAACTAACAAAATTCTCTCAGGCCTACCCCATAACCGACAAATCCGCAAAAACCGTTGTTAGTACTTTACTACTATATTTCCAACACTTCGGTACCCCATTACGGATACACTGTGATTATGACAGGGAATTCGACAACGCACTAATGAGAGATTTGTGTAAGCTATTTGATATCAAACTGTCCTATTCTAGTGTGGGACATCCCCAGTCAAATGGTTCATTAGAGCGATTCCATTCGACCTTACTAGACATGATTAGAATCCACAAATTAGAAAATCCCGACGAACACCCCTTCAACATCCTTCCTTATGCAATCATCGCATACAACAACTCCGCAAACAAAACTCACGGATTCACTCCTTACGAACTTGTTTACGGACATACTTCGAGTAGGACTCCCGAAACTCTATACAACCAACAATCATTGATAACTAAATACATCCGAGATCTCAACAACCGTATCACACACTATTATAAAATTGCTCGTGAAAGAACGGAAGTTTAAAAGCACAAAGCGAAAGCCCGATTCGATAAACATGTTTTATGTATTATTTCGTAGTCTGCAGTGTAGAGTAGGGAATTCATCTTGTGAACATAGTCCTTAGTATTGAGAAGAACAGTCGCGTTACCTTTGTCGGCAGGAAGAATAGTTATGTCATCGTTGTTACGTAGTTGTTTTAGTGCATGTCTTTCGTTAGAAGTTAGGTTTGATTTTGGTGGCTTTGATGTGCGGAGTACTCTAGCAATGTCTTGACGAGTATCTTCAGCCTCAATATCTGTTAGTTCAACCAAAGCTACCTCAACTTGAGAAATGATTCTTTCAGTTGGGATAGTTTTCGGCGTCACTGCGAAATTGAAACCTTTGGATAGGACGTGTAAACTGGTAGAGTCTAAGGGGAAGTCAGAAAAGTTATGGACGGTCGTCTGAGGGGGTGAGGTGACAGTGGGTTGTTGTTTTGTAATAAGTCGTGGTAGCTTAAGTTTTTGAGTGACTGTTTTCTTTTGGGCCAGGTGTTCGGCTTTATCGCTCGAAATGCGATTAAAATTGTCCCACAGAATTGGATGAGGATTGAAAGTATGTAATGATGAATAACAGTGATACAAATTTCGGTTGGTTTGGTCAAGTTGATATCTGATTGAATGGATGGAATTTCGTAAGAGGGCCAAACTTTCTTTGTTAAGAATACTGGAAACTGAACGTGAAGAGGTGTGATGTTTTAGTTTGAAAGTATTTGGAATGATGTTATAAGTTCTACAAGATTTGAGGAAAACAAGATCACAAAGAAGCAGAGATTTTCGAATAAGAAGTTTGCTGTATGTTTTGGTGAGTTGGAAGAAATCCTCCCCGTAGAGGCGAATGAAATGTTCTGAGAGGCTTCCGCGGTCATTATTATGAACTAAGCTAGGTTCCGGGTGAGAACCGCGTCTGAATTTATTGAATACTCGACGTTTCGACTCCTGCTTCGGAGCCATTATCAAGAGACAAAAGTGAAAAAGAGTTTCAGAGTCTAGATCGAACTCGGGGCCTCAATCTGCCTACTCCCCAAGAGTCACTAGGTAACTGAACTGAATTTGAGTCTGCTCTGCTTCTTTTATTTATAGGTAGCGCTGGGTTAGAAGAAGATGTCACGTGATGAGGCTGTGTTGTGATTGGTTGGGTATTGGTGGGCGTGTCTGCTTTGTTTAATCTGGCAATTACGGAGGTCCAAGCTGTGGGAAGGCGAGTACTGTCATCGCGTCTATTTAGACAGAGAGGTCTTTTTTCTATTTCGATAGCTTCGCGAATAGTGGATGCCCTAAGAGAATTGAGAGATATGATAGTCCTACTGTCCTCGAAGTTGATAGAGTGCCCTGTTTGGATATGGTGATGCGCGAGAGCTGAAGTCGGATCTTTTTTACCCAGGCCCTAAACTCGTCTAATTTAAAACCTTCCTGTTGGCTTAGATATGTAGATGATACTTTTGTCATTTGGCCTCTTGGCAGAGATTCATTAGACTTCTTCCTACAACACCTCAATGGTATACATTCTAATATACAATTTACAATGGAAATCGAGTCCGATTCTTCTCTCCCGTTTCTTGATGTCCTCATAACAAAAACCAACAATGACAGATTCTCACATACCGTCTATAGAAAACCAACCCATACCAATCGATACTTAAATGCCCAATCACACCACCACCCTGCCCAATTGAGTTCTGTAATGAAATCTTTGACTCTCAGATCTATTCGTTTAACAGATATTGACAATAGACAAAACGAACTTAATAATCTTCAACAAATCCTTCGACAAAACGGTTATCATCCGGACCACATTGCGCGTATAATTCATCAATCTCAACAACCCCCAATCACACCAACCCCGTCAGAAACAGAACAACAACATCAAAAAGCCGTACTTCCATACATTCGAGGAGTCACTGACAAAATTGCACGGATTTTACAAAGACATCAAATAAAGACTATCTTCAACACCACTCAAACTATAGGCAACTTAACCGGTAACCCCAAAGACAAAGTACCTAACGAGGATCGAGGAGTTTACGAAATCTCATGTCGCGATTGCCCACAAAGCTACATCGGTCGTACCAACAGGCGCGTTAACCATCGAGTATATGAACACTCTCTGTCAGTTCGTAAAAAAGATCCGACTTCAGCTCTCGCGCATCACCATATCCAAACAGGGCACTCTATCAACTTCGAGGACAGTAGGACTATCATATCTCTCAATTCTCTTAGGGCATCCACTATTCGCGAAGCTATCGAAATAGAAAAAAGACCTCTCTGTCTAAATAGACGCGATGACAGTACTCGCCTTCCCACAGCTTGGACCTCCGTAATTGCCAGATTAAACAAAGCAGACACGCCCACCAATACCCAACCAATCACAACACAGCCTCATCACGTGACATCTTCTTCTACCCCAGCGCTAACTATAAATAAAAGAAGCAGAGCAGACTCAAATTCAGTTCAGTTACCTAGTGACTCTTGGGGAGTAGGCAGATTGAGGCCCCGAGTTCGATCTAGACTCTGAAACTCTTTTTCACTTTTGTCTCTTGATAATGGCTCCGAAGCAGGAGTCGAAACGTCGAGTATTCAATAAATTCAGACGCGGTTCTCACCCGGAACCTAGCTTAGTTCATAATAATGACCGCGGAAGCCTCTCAGAACATTTCATTCGCCTCTACGGGGAGGATTTCTTTCAACTCACCAAAACATACAGCAAACTTCTTATTCGAAAATCTCTGCTTCTTTGTGATCTTGTTTTCCTCAAATCTTGTAGAACTTATAACATCATTCCAAATACTTTCAAACTAAAACATCACACCTCTTCACGTTCAGTTTCCAGTATTCTTAACAAAGCAAGTTTGGCCCTCTTACGAAATTCCATCCATTCAATCAGATATCAACTTGACCAAACCAACCGAAATTTGTATCACTGTTATTCATCATTACATACTTTCAATCCTCATCCAATTCTGTGGGACAATTTTAATCGCATTTCGAGCGATAAAGCCGAACACCTGGCCCAAAAGAAAACAGTCACTCAAAAACTTAAGCTAACACGACTTATTACAAAACAACAACCCACTGTCACCTCACCCCCTCAGACGACCGTCCATAACTTTTCTGACTTCCCCTTAGACTCTATCAGTTTACACGTCCTATCCAAAGGTTTCAATTTCGCAGTGACGCCGAAAACTATCCCAACTGAAAGAATCATTTCTCAAGTTGAGGTAGCTTTGGTTGAACTAACAGATATTGAGGCTGAAGATACTCGTCAAGACATTGCTAGAGTACTCCGCACATCAAAGCCACCAAAATCAAACCTAACTTCTAACGAAAGACATGCACTAAAACAACTACGTAACAACGATGACATAACTATTCTTCCTGCCGACAAAGGTAACGCGACTGTTCTTCTTAATACTAAGGACTATGTTCACAAGATGAATTCCCTACTCCACACTGCAGACTACGAAATAATAAACAATAATCCTACTACTTACTTAGAGAAAAAGACTAAGGAAATCATCAACAGGACACAACTTCCTCTTGACATTAAAAAGATCATCATTCCTCGTGAAAAGTCTTCTAAAATTCCGAAGATTTACGGACTACCCAAAATTCATAAGCCGGACATTCCTCTTAGACCCATTGTCAGTTCGGTACAATCCCCGACCCAAGAATTAGCCCGGTACTTAGCCAAAACCCTTCAACCTCTAGCCGAGCAAGCATCCTCGTACGTAAAGAACTCTTCTTCCTTCCTAGATATCCTAAGTGGTTACAGAATTTCAGAAAATGACATCCTAGTTAGCTTCGATGTTGTATCTCTTTTCACCAATGTCCCCATTTCAGAAACGTTAGATATTCTAAAAACAAAATACAATATCTCTTCTGACATTATCAAACTTGTACAACACTGTTCCTCTAACACTTATTTTTCATTTCAAAACACTCTGTTCAAACAAGTCCGTGGGGCCCCCATGGGTTCACCTCTTTCTCCAGTGCTTGCTAACATTTTCATGGAACAAATCGAAACCCAGGCCCTAAACTCGTCTAATTTAAAACCTTCCTGTTGGCTTAGATATGTAGATGATACTTTTGTCATTTGGCCTCATGGCAGAGATTCATTAGACTTCTTCCTACAACACCTCAATGGTATACATTCTAATATACAATTTACAATGGAAATCGAGTCCGATTCTTCTCTCCCGTTTCTTGATGTCCTCATAACAAAAACCAACAATGACAGATTCTCACATACCGTCTATAGAAAACCAACCCATACCAATCGATACTTAAATGCCCAATCACACCACCACCCTGCCCAATTGAGTTCTGTAATGAAATCTTTGACTCTCAGATCTATTCGTTTAACAGATATTGACAATAGACAAAACGAACTTAATAATCTTCAACAAATCCTTCGACAAAACGGTTATCATCCGGACCACATTGCGCGTATAATTCATCAATCTCAACAACCCCCAATCACACCAACCCCGTCAGAAACAGAACAACAACATCAAAAAGCCGTACTTCCATACATTCGAGGAGTCACTGACAAAATTGCACGGATTTTACAAAGACATCAAATAAAGACTATCTTCAACACCACTCAAACTATAGGCAACTTAACCGGTAACCCCAAAGACAAAGTACCTAACGAGGATCGAGGAGTTTACGAAATCTCATGTCGCGATTGCCAACAAAGCTACATCGGTCGTACCAACAGGCGCGTTAACCATCGAGTATATGAACACTCTCTGTCAGTTCGTAAAAAAGATCCGACTTCAGCTCTCGCGCATCACCATATCCAAACAGGGCACTCTATCAACTTCGAGGACAGTAGGACTATCATATCTCTCAATTCTCTTAGGGCATCCACTATTCGCGAAGCTATCGAAATAGAAAAAAGACCTCTCTGTCTAAATAGACGCGATGACAGTACTCGCCTTCCCACAGCTTGGACCTCCGTAATTGCCAGATTAAACAAAGCAGACACGCCCACCAATACCCAACCAATCACAACACAGCCTCATCACGTGACATCTTCTTCTAACCCAGCGCTACCTATAAATAAAAGAAGCAGAGCAGACTCAAATTCAGTTCAGTTACCTAGTGACTCTTGGGGAGTAGGCAGATTGAGGCCCCGAGTTCGATCTAGACTCTGAAACTCTTTTTCACTTTTGTCTCTTGATAATGGCTCCGAAGCAGGAGTCGAAACGTCGAGTATTCAATAAATTCAGACGCGGTTCTCACCCGAAACCTAGCTTAGTTCATAATAATGACCGCGGAAGCCTCTCAGAACATATATATATATATATATATATATATATATATATATATATGTTAGATGAGAATACTATGCACGTGTACGTTATCAAGTATCGTATTTCGCTGACAGCTTCCTTCGGATCCGTTGAATTCGTTGAAACCGTGGGAACGCAATTCAGAAAAGTAAATGTTATAAATGCGAGACTTGCCATCCCACGGCGGTCATTAAGATAGTTCATTTCATCTAAGTAACTTTTATATCTTGCATTTTCAACTTTTGTTTTGTGTATTAATTAAATCAATTTTTTTAAAGTGACTTGTGTTTTAAATAATATAATAATGGCGCAGTCAGTAGGATTCGTTCAACACGTTTAGAACAAGGATCAAGAAAGAAGACTAACTAAACGTGGCAATTCCTCAATTCTTGTGAACGAGGACTTCCCGACCAGGACATAACTGTAAGATAGCTGACCAGGAACACGCACTGAGCTAACCAGTCATCGCTGAGCAGAACAGTCCATGCCAAGAGCATTTACGTAAGTACAATAATTGTTTGAAACTTAATGACCACGTTGCTATTTAATTTTTACTTTTAAATCGTAATATCAGTTCAATCGTTTAACGTTAATAAGATATTTTCCTTACCTTTAAAGCAAATTTCGAACCACTTCGGAACCTATCACCAATTATTGTTTCCTTTTGTATTTACCAATACACTTAATATTTATTTAAGGGATATTTGAAATTTAAATTTTATCATTGCTGATTTCATTGCTATACATATCCAGATATTTTATTTGCACTTTATATATGCTTGCATATTTCGTATTTTCCGACAGGTAATTTAAAATTATATTCACTACTCGCCTTAACCTACTATTTTTTCCATTTACATTTTACGTGAAAATTGTTCACTCGATTTCATTTTATATCTAAATAACTATAAGTAACCATGCCTGAAACACGCCAGGGAACGGTAGAACCATACAAGATCTCTGAGATTTTCTCTATTATTTCCGAATATGATGGTAACCCGATTTTCCTGAATACGTTTATCAGCTCATGTACGACAGCATATAGTATGGCTGTTGACAACCAATCCACGTTACTAACCTTACATATTAAAAACAAGTTAAGAGGCCGTGCCACCAAACTTGTTAACTCACGCAACCCGCCTACCTGGGACGATATCAAATCGCTCCTAGAAAACCACTTTGGTGATACCAGAGATATTTCCTCATTAATCCAGGATCTGCAACGAATGAGGCAGATACCGAATGAATCACCTCTTACCTTTGCTGCCAGACTCCAAACTCACGAAGCCAAAATGTATGCGGCGATTAATAAACAAAATTTAACAGGTAAAGAAAAACAAGCACAGATATCTCTTATAGAATCCATGGCTCTTAATAGCCTCCTAACCGTCCTAGAACCGAAAATAGGACAGATTGTACGAGCAAGCGATCCGATAAATATTATAACCGCAGTTTCCCGAATAAAAAGGAAACTTCAGCTAAGCCATCTAGAAAATCAGAAATTTTTTAACACCCGTAATCAACAAATACAACAACAACAAAAAAGACACAAGCCAGTAACTTTGTCCAAACAATGTTCATTTTGTAAACGATTAGGGCATACTTTTAACGAATGCCTAACGCGTCTGAGACAACAGCAACAACCACAACCAAACAGAAACTTTAACAATAACAATTACCAACAGTTTCGCCCTAACCCGCCTCAACGAAATGCTAACCAAACTAGACCAAACTTCGCCTAGCAAAATCGTCCCTCAACAAGTGGACAAAATCCTGGTCCTCGCAACGCTTTTTCCCCAAATCCAAATTTCTACAAAAATCAACAACCCAAAACTCACCACTTCAACCAAACTGATACATGTAACTATTCATAGGACTATACAAACGACCAATTGGACAACCCTGACGAATTTAATTATTACCAAGACCATTGTTCTGATCCTGACACCCAAGCCCTAAATAACTACATGGGCTACCCCCAAAATCAAAATTATGAAAACTATGAATATAAATATTCTGAATCCTCTTCTGATGCAGAAATACCTGGTCAAAATTTTCAAATAGCTATAAACATAGACAAACCGCCAGAAAACGAGATATCGAACATACAAACTCAGATCCAGAACATGAACCTCGACAACTTCAACCCCAACTTGAATCTCGAAGAACAAACATTTCTATAAGGCCCCTCCTAACTGTAAACTCTAAAAATTAATACTATATTAATGATGCTACAGGAAAATTTAAACTTCTGATCGCTACAGGAGCCGGCATTTCCATTTTTAAAGAAAATACGGTCAAAAACTTCCCTCAACGATTTCTGGAAAGAGTTACCATACAAGGTATCACTCACGAGAAGATCCAAATTTCAGAATCTACTTTGATCCCGTTTGCCCCACGAAATCCACACAAAGTCTTCATTTTCGACTTGGATATCGAATTCGACAGAATATTAGGTCTAGACTTTTTGGAACACTATGAGTCTGTAGTCGACCTAAAATCCAAACAACTAATTACAAATTTTAAAACTATTCTCCTTCACAAAGTAGAAGACAATGACCACTCCAATAACAGATTTTTAGAAACACCCAGCTGTGAACCACGAACCCCCACGCAAACTTCCCTTAATTTAATTACTATCGAAGCACGTACACAGAAAATTTTTAAACTTAAATGCTTTCAAATACCGATGCTATTTTACAATCCCAAGAAAACGAGAAAGTACGAATTCCCAACGCTATTGTACACGTCAATTCGCAAGATGAATTCCTTACCTCCATCATAAATGCTAATGCAATACCCAAAACTATCGATTTCTCGAACGTCCAGTTGGAACCAGTGAACCAAATGCATCTTCTTTTGAACTTAAACTCACAAGACTACCCCGACTCTGACCATTTAGACAGGAACGAAATCGTTCAATGGCAAATTAGGACAGAACACCTTAACGACGAAGAAAGAGAGATGATTGTTAACCTCTGCCTAGAATTTCAAGATATCTTCTATCTTGAAGGAGACGCTCTGACATTCACTAACGAAGTCAAACACGCTATCGATACGAACAACGCAAAACCCGTTTTTACAAAATCGTATAGGTACCCCCAAATCCACAAGAACGAGGTGAAATCCCAAATAGGTAAAATGCTGGCCCAAGGTATCATCAGGCACTCTTCGTCCCCTTGGTCTTCGCCAGTATGGGTCGTCCCCAAAAAGGTCGATGCATCAGGTAAACAAAAGTGGCGCGTCCTTTTCGACTACAGCAAATTAAACGAGTTAACCGTAGGCGACAAATATCCATTGCCGAACATCTCTGACTTACTTGACCAGCTAGGAAAATGCCTATATTTTTCTACCCTAGACCTCGCATCTGGTTTCCACTAGCTAGAAATTCGAGAGGAGGACTTCCGTAAGACTGGATTTTCAGTCGAGAATGGCCATTACGAATTCGTTCGTATGCCATTTGGGTTAAAGAATGCGCCCTCTACATTCCAAATGGTTATGGATAACATTCTGCTAGGTATTCAGAACGAGCGTTGTCTTGTTTACATGGACGATATAATCGTCTACTCTCCAACTATACACGAACATGTTACACGCCTAACGGATGTCTTTAAAAGACTTAGGAAGGCAAATCTCAAAATTCAACCGGATAAATGCGAATTTCTCCACAAGGAGGTCGCTTACTTAGGGCACGTAATAACTAAAGACGACGTTAAACCAAACCCGTCAAAGGTCGAATGTATCGTGAACTTTCCGCAACCGCAAAATCCCAAGGATATTAAATCATTTTTGGTTCTTGTATACAAACCTGGCAAAATAAATAAGAATGCAGGTGCTCTTTCCCGCATCAAAGCAAACCACTTCAACAATTATGTATCTTTTCAATCGAGTAACCACCTAACACCCTTCCAAGTACTCCCCACTAACGAAACCGACGATGACTCTTCAGAACCCGAGCCACAAAGCCCTAATACCCAACAAATCTGTGAGGAATTCAAGACATTTGTCGAACGGTACCAGACTATAACACTTATAGATTACGAGAAAATCCAAATGTCCAACTGCCAATTACTTGACAAGAAAAACAAAAACATCCTGGTATTTCCCCAAGGTTCCCTCATGAAAGATTTCCATCACGACATACTCGAAGACATTTTTGAGGAAAACGCCGACTTTCACACCCCAAAAGTCAATGTTTTTACGAGTAAAAGTATCAAAAAAAGACGCTATGATATCGTCCCACTTCCTTCCGACCCCGATATAGTTTATGAAATTCTTTTCGCATCTATATATAATAGTAAAGATGTGTTCACTGAAAATGAAATCTATTGCGTTGAAAACAACTTAGAGCTACCTATATTAGAGGTACTATTGTTTATCTTTTCGGAAATGGATATCAAATGGAAAGTTTGCCAGAACATCGTGCAAACGATTGATAAGGATCGGATACCTATAATCCTTGATCAGTTCCATAACGGAAAAGGTAATATACATAGAGGCATAAACAAAACCATCCGTAGAATCAAGGAAAAGTACAATTGGCAAGGATTAACCAAAGATGTCGATAATTTCATTAAAAATTGCCAAATTTGTCAAAAAAGCAAAAATCTGTCGCAAAAACCTCGATAGACCCCTAGTTATTACCGAAACTCCACGGACACCCTTCGAACGTATAAACATAGACATCCTGGAAGTTCCTACCAAAAACTATGCACTAACCATTAGGGACGAACTTAGGAAATTCTCAAAGCTTATCCGATAAGCGATAAATCCGCGAAAACTGTCGCTAACATCTTACTCTTGTATTTCCAACATTACGGGATCCCCCTTCGCATTCACTGCGACTACGGCAGGGAATTCGACAACACACCGAATCAGAGACTTATGCAAACTTTTTAACATAAACATTTCCTACTCTAGCGTGGGACACCCACAGTCGAACGGATCATTAGAACGATTTCACTCGACTTTACTAGACATGATTAGAATACATAAACTGGAGAACCCTAACGAACACCCCTTCAACTTCTTACCCTATGCGGTTATCGCATACAACAACACAGTTAACAAGACCCATGTGTTTACCCCATACGAACTCATATATGGACATACTTAAAGTAGGCCTCTTGAAACCCTGTATGATCAACAAGCTCTAATAACGAAGTACGTTAGAGATCTCAATAACCTTATTTCTCGTTATTATAAGATCGCCCGTGAAAAGACAAATTTACAGAAACAGAAGACAAAGGAGCGATATGATCAACATGTTTCAGAAAACCGTCCAGGATACAAAATCGGCGATAAAGTTTATGTAAAAGAATCACAGCTAAAGGACAAGCTACAAAATAAATTTAATGGCCCATTTCAAATAACTGAAATCCAAACTAATTCAGCCACCCTTAAGAACCTTAAAACCAACCAGCAAACGAAAGTTAACTTCCTTTTCAGGCTCTTACTGCTGTTCGGGTCAGTGGTATGTCAGATAGACATCACACCCATTAACAACACTATTGGCATCTACTACCACGACGAAACTCGAATTGTAACTCCAATTACAAATGGACGTTATTAGTTCACCGTAACTTAACAGCCCTTGAACAAGCATTTGTGAACAAGAATCGAATCCTTAGGACATTGGAACAAACTTTTGACCCTATTCCGGGTTATAAATTTCATGATACCGGTGCTTTTCGCATTGATGTACAAACCCACATCAGTCTTCTAACCCAAATCTCCGACTCTATCAAAACTAAGTTTTCCGAAGTACTTATAGACACTAAGAGGACTAAACGAGGAATCATTGATGATGCAGGAACAATATTTAATGCAATTACCGGAAACCTAGATGCAGCCGACGGTGAATTCTTCACCAACAGCATTAATAGACCTGGGACAACTACAGATAGAAAATCTTCTAAAGAACCAAATGAGCGTAACAACTTCAATCATCAAAAATTTCAATGAGACCATTCAGAAATTACAACTTGACGAGAAAACATTTAACGAAGACATAAATACTATCGATTTAGCCATTCACATCCTTAATGATAGCATTTCTGTTATCGAAGCCAAATAATCGTTTCTCGAGATCTGCGAAAACCTAATGGCAAGTTATATATTTCTTGAAGATAACCTTAACGACATTTTAAACTCAATAACTTTTGCTAGACTAAAAATAATTCATGCATCAATCATTTCACCCGATCATTTAATAACATCCTTACAGGAAATTTCACAGAATCTTGTTAAGAATAATCTGCCGTTGCCAGTTCGCCTTCCAAGCATCGCCCAATATCTGGAAATAATAGAATTAGAGGCTTTTCAAACTCACTCTGATTTTAATTGGTTTTCACCATATTCTATCATTTACACAAAAATATATTGCGCGGAACGACGACTCTCTAATGTACATACCGATCAAGGACTTAAGCTCATGCAAGCGATTAACTCCGAATCAAAAGCTGTGCTGCGAACTATATGCCTACCCAATAGAATCAAATGCACCCTGTGAGGCTCAACTCCTTAAGAACATCCATAGTGTCCCGGAAAACTGCCAGAGTGCCGTAGTGTTTTCCGAAGGATACAACGTCCAAAGACTAGAATCGAACTCGTGGTTAGTGATCGTTTCCGAACCTATACATGTAACTTTTAGTTGTGCGGGAATCGATTCAAAAGCTATCGTGCCAAAAACCAATTCAGTCATTCGGCTACAAACAGACTGTAGTGCTTTTGTGGGAAATACTAAAATTCAAGCCGAACCCATGAAAATAAGTAAAGTTATAGACAATTCACTCCCAGTTTTAGTTCCATACAACTGCTGCAATACTCACCCCCAAAAACCAGCAATACCAGAACTTAAACCCCTTAAATTAGATAATCTCAACTTAGAAGAACTCAGCGTAGCCAACAACAAGCTGAATCAATATTCTAGAGATCTAGACGACATCATCAACCAACCCTTCGTCACCAAAAATATATCCTGGTTTACATATGCAACCGTAACCACCATCGTAGCACCGGCAGCTGCATTTACCTTCTACAAAGTAGCCAAAAGAATAAAGAAATCTAAGGGAGCAGATTCCAGCCCAGGAAACCCCCAGAATTTCCAGAAAACCCTATCCAGATGGATTCCCAAACTCCGACCAGTAATAGAAGACCCCGTCGACGAAACCGAAAATAATTGAACGGTTTAAACCAAAAGTTGAAGTTACACCTTCAACTTTTCTTTGTAAAGGGGAGCTGTTAGATGAGAATACTATGCACGTGTACGTTATCAAGTATCGTATTTCGCTGATAACTTCCTTCGGATCCGTTGAAACCGTGGGAACGCAATTCAGCAAAGTAAATGCTATAAATGCGAGACATGCCATCCCAGGGCGGTCATTAAGATAGTTCATTTCATCCAAGTAACTTTTATATCTTGTATTTTTCAACTATTGTTTTGTGTATTAATTAAATCAATTTTTTTTAAAAAGTGACTTGTGTTTTAAATAATACAATATATATATATATATATATATATATATATATATATATATATATATATATTACGAAATTTACCCAAAGCCGACCCTGTTTCATCTCAGTACGACAACAAACGCTTTGAGATAAAAAAAACAGTTCTCGAAAAGACTCTGCAGCGGAAGGAGTGATGATGATTTTTACTGGAGATCGCAGTTCAGTGATACGGCGGTTATTGTATTTGAATCAGCTGTTTGAATGTAAATAAAGTTCTAGAAAAGTGAAAGTGAATATTAGTTTTATAATTTTAAATTGAACCCACGGACTATATTGCATATATATATATATATATATATATATATATATATATATATATATATATATACCTTCAAATTCTTGTAGACTGGTTACATCCGTTTTCACAAATATTGCTTTATTAGGACCGAATTCGCTTTGTATATCCTCCAGTGCTTTAGATCCCAGTTTGGGGTTTATATCCACTAATGCCACCCCCTAAAATTAAATTGTTATAGCTGTAACAACTAACTTAATTTAAAACTGATGAATATATATGAACTTGTCTAGGTTCCGGGTGAGAACCGCATCTGGATTTATTAAATACCGACGTTCCGTCACCTGCTTTGGAGCCATTATCAAGAGGCAAAAATTGAGGAAGAGTTTCAAACTCTAAATCGATTGGGGGTCTCAATCTGCCTACTCCCAAAGAGTCAGTAGGTAACTGAACTGAGTGCGAATCTGCTCTCTTCGTTTATTTATAGTAATCTATTGATTAGCAGGGAGTGTCACGTGCTGAGGCTGTGCGGAGATTGGTTGGGTGTTGGTGGGCGTGTCTGGTTTGTTTAATTTGGCAATTACGGAGGTCCATGTTGTAGGAAAGCGGGACTTTTCATCGCTGTGGAATATTGGAAATAAGGATTCCCGGACATATTGTCAGCCATACCGGAATTCCTATGAATGAATATTAATTCATAAACGGCAATAATAAAAGTTTTTGGACAAATTAATTAGATAAGAAAATAATGCTTGCATTTGAAAATTATTTTAGTTTGAATCAATGTCTATGTTCTGTATATTTCCTCATCCATATCTTCGATATAGCTTATGTCTTTATACTTATGCATTTTCATTTTTTACAACTGCTAACATGAAGAGGTCTTGGTTTAGTACGTTCTTGATCCCTTTTTTTTTCTTAACTGGCTTAACAAAAACTGAAGTACAGAGATTATTTCAAGATCAAACTGAGAAGGGGAGAGTCCGGAAAGAGAGACAAATGTTCCACCAGAGCAGAATGCTGTCATTACGATGTTATTGTAAGAAGTAATACAGAATCAAGCTGCCAGAATGATGGTCAACCAGTGTCAGCCAATTCAATTATAACAGGCTATTTTAAGAGGGACTCCAGAGTTAGGCTGTCGTGAAGCTTACGATCCAGAGCCTGCTAATTAGCTCATACTACCCACCAGGCCTTGAAATAGTAACTAGAGGATGATTAAACTTACGATTTCTGGGGAAATAGGACTTCAATTGAGAAAAGAAGCTATATTTTAAATAAACATTATTTTGTTCTCAATTGTGGTCTTATTTCTTAGAAAAAATGTAAAAGCCATAAATAATCTTCAGAAAACAATAGATTCTTCGTGGACAGCGGTAGTTTAGTAATCCAGTTAATTGCGGGCAATGTGTAGGTCCGAACAAATATAGTAGATGATAATACATTGTAAAACAGATGAAGGTGCAATCATTATCATGGATAGCGTCCTACTGACCTAGGTATAATTGTTTTCATACTGGGAACTTAAGTTTGGTCCGATATATAAAGTTAATCAATATTTGGGGGAGGAACTTGAACCGGAAAAATTTACCGCAACTTGAATATGTTCAGTGGCCATTTAGCAGAGAAAAAATTGATCTAGACAATATATTAAAAATAAGAGGGCTGAAATTTAACTAATAGAGATATTAATCATAATGAGGAAAGACATCGTGATTTTTTCGCTACAAAATGTGGAAATTTTGAACTCGAAAGAAGACAGTGACGAGATTGTGGATCTAGAATATTCGACGATGTCCCAGAATGAAGCAACGTTGAGACTAGCTAGCCTCCTGCACTACCTATGTTTGCAGTTGCAATGCCCGGATACTTCGCACCTGTAAATGTAACTCAGTAGGAAAAACAATTGGAGGAAAACTGACTAAAGAATAAAGTGAGATGTGTAGTGATGGGCGCCGATCACCCAGTTTAACATTTCTTCGAATGAAATGTCCATCTAGTATCCCTCCTAAGATAGCCTGCCCTAAAGCGGACTGACAGATTTCCAAAAGAGTTAAAACAAATTTCTATTTGTGCATTAGCTATCCAAGTATTCAATAACACGAATAACAATTATGTTAATTAATTCTATTAAATTATATCGCTCCTTTCCTTAGAGTAGGTGTTAATATATCTAGTCGTACTAATATATAGTTAGAAATATGACATGGAGGCGCTAGAGGATAGTAAATAAATCTCGATAGAAATACAGTAGGTGAAGCAGTTAATGTGAACATGACAATTACTTATAAGATTTTCCTTCCGTACAAACCGATACTGACACGTTTTTCTATCTGACAACGTTTGTTTGAAAATAAATAATATTCCGGCAGTTGGAAGAGTTTTTATTGTTTGGACAGAAAGTTAGTAGAATATTATAATATTATACCTTAGCTCCGTTTCTCAACAATTCTTTAGCATAGTTGAGCCCTATGCCTGAAGCACCACCCGTTATTATAGCCACTTTGTTATTAATATCGAACATCATTTTGAAAAAGAATGTAAACTTGTTGAAAAATTAATTAACAATAACTAAAATTAATAATCAACAGATTATATATTAATTTATATTTTGAACTTCATGACATTGCACTGTGATTTAATTAATATTTAGTCTAAATGATGTTTTACATGTTTCAGAATGACGCAAGAGATTGTTTTAAAATTAACGTATTTGTAATATATTTGCAGATTCAACTACAGTTAAATGGGTTACGTTTAGCAAAAATACATTTTTAATATTAAAGTCTCCTACTAATAACAGCTTAGCGTTTAAGCAAAGCATATGACTCTCAAAATGTTCAAAACACATATTGTATACATCATATGAAGTTTCCGGAGGTATATAAACTATGCATATATAAGGTAGTATAAGATACATTGACCTTAATCCACAAATCCTCCATAATTTTATTGGGGCAAGTAAATGACAATAAACAGCAATTATATATATTCTTCACAGCAACTATTACACCCCCTCCACTTTTTTTACCTGTGCCATTGAAATCAGGATCCCTTCGAAATACCATATAATTATCATTGAATAATTCTTTATCATACACAGAGGGGTTGAGCCAGGTTTCGGTTAATTTTACAATGTCATAAGGAGAACAGCTTAGCGACAATTTAAAGTCATGTAATTTAGTGTTTAAACCGTGAACGTTTTGAAAACAACAAATCTAATTTTTTTGCTTTAGTGTTAGTGGACATCATTTAAATTACTTACAGATTGTATTAGAAATATTTTGCTATTTTCCGCTTTTCGCATAAGAATTCTGCCATTTTTCACCCACAAATATTAGATATTCTTGGTTTTCTTATATTCACCTGGCAAACAACACTTTGTTTTCACTAGTTAGCGCCTCATTTATATAAATAGATTTCCTGGCTTCAATAGGCTGCTGGTACATAATATCTAAATCACGCACACACAAAGTTGATGTTAGTTTTCTCGCTTCCATGAATTGTTTCTTAACCAATACTGTAGAAAATTTAACAAAAATCGGTGCTGGCTCTGCTGACTGCATTTTCCTATTGTTTCTGTAGCAACAGTCAATCACAGACTGATTGGACGGTAAGTTGATCGCCACATGAATCTTGGCTACAGTTGAAAAAACATTCGCATTCTTAATTTCAGGAACTCCCTATAGTTCTACACATTTTAGTCTAGTGTGTTGGTCTTGTCTATTAAGCTTGAATATTAGATTATCATTTTCTTGTTTTAATTGTTCACACTTAGTTTCTAGATTCTCAATATTCAATACACAGCTTGTCAGTTTTTCATCTTGTACCTAATTGCAACAGTTTGTTGTTTTCTTCAATTGTCTCAAAGCAACTATTAATCGATCCTTGAATTGATTTTATTTCTTTGCAGATATTCATTATTTCTTGTAATAGATCTCTAGTAGTCGGTTCAGTCGGTAAACGTTCCCTACAATGCCACCTATTATCAGCTTTTTTTCAGCATCCTCAACGCAGTTTACATGAATTATTCTAACACAATTTTTCCCCAAACATTTTAAAACTAGTGGGGTACTTTGTGACGTAATTTTCTCGTTGCATTTATAGCAATTATGACGACATGATCCTTATCAACGTTTGTCAATGCCACCAAATAACAATAAAAAACAACAACAACGTAAACAAACCAGGTATTTCTGGCCATTTCTATGGAAAGAGATGGCTTGTTTACTCACTAAGCCTAAGGCAATGAATTTTGTTCAATATTTTTTATTTATAATACTAATTGCACTAATTTGGGTTTTATGTATAACTAAGATCCTCTTTGATTCACAATTAATCACAATGCGTACACTGATTGTAACACAACTTTTATATCTAAATTTAGTTAGTTATTTTTACATTAAATTAACATTTAATACGGAGCACAACATAAACGTTCCTGACTCTTTGTTACGACTTTTACATCCTTTAATTGATCAAGTTTGGTCACCTTTCCGGAACCACCTCACTAAATTATTCAATCGCTTGTAGAGACGGGCGGTGTGTACAAAGAGTAGGGACGTAATCAATGCGAGCTTATGACTCGCGCTTACTGGGAATTCCTCGTCCATGGGGAACAAGCTCTAATCCCTAGTACGAAGGAGGTTCAGTGGGTTATACGGGCCGCTCGGCCAGGAAGGACACGCTGATTCCTTCAGTTTAGCGCGCTTGTGGTCCAGAACATCTAAGGGAAGTTATTGATCAATCTCATGGTACTAGAAGCCGCCTGTCCCTCTAAGAAGAATTGTGTGTACGCCGACAGTAAAAACCGCTCACGGCAGAGGCCGAAACCAACTACAAGCGGGCCTTTGGGATGTCGAAATACGCCTAGTTAGCAGAGTAGAGTCTCGTTCTTTATCGGAATTAACCAGAGAAATCGCTCCACCAACTAAGAACGGCCATGCAACACCACCCACCGAATAGAGAAAGAGCTCTCAATCTCAAAATATTGTATGTCCACTCCCCCCAACTTTCATTGTTCATGTAATAATAATTATGATTATACCAATTATAGCAAACTTAAATCCTGCATTGTGAAACCTGTAACACATTTCCGAATTCAAAACAGGTTTTGGAATCAAATCTTGACTGGCGAATAAGAGTCGACATAGTCATCAGCAAATATCAATTAAAAAATTGGACGGTGTTTTTGATGTATTGGTTTTCCTTAGATTTGTAAAAAAGTACATGTTATAAGTAATAAAAAAATTATATGGCGTAATTTCATCCCTTTACTGGTAAAAAGCTTTAGTGAAATGTTAGATCTCATCAGTCCCGATGTACACACTGTTAAACAAACAAATTATAGACTTATTCAAATCGGTTCATGACCAGGGAAGAATTCAGGTAATTGACATACTTAAAGATATTTTCTTTTTCTCACGAACATCCCAGACTAGTTTAGCCTTATGAAAAAACTCTAGAAAATGAACTGTTATGTGCCTGGTTTTTGGATAGTATATGGAATGTCTTCGATGACACATTACATATAATATCCAAAAAAATGTATGAATTAGATGTTGCGGGTTTAGTTCAATGCTGGTTCAATGCAAGTATATAATTGACGAAGGTCCTTTAGCGGAACAATCAATAAACACGTGCCGTCGCGTAAATGAAATAACCAAATAAAAGTTTATCACTGACCTTTTAAGTCGAAGCCCTGCAGGTGGTGTTTTCTTGGTTCTTCTTTCTTCAGAGGCTAGCCCCGCAGTGGCAGGAACAGTTTTTAGAGCTTCGTCTGGACAACACGTTACACAAAAAATAGCGACGTAATGTTCATTGATTGAGCAAACAAAAAATGCGGGTTTAACAACAAATGGTGCGCTTTTGTAAACACAAAAGAAACAAAATGAAAGCGGTTTAGCGGTTGTTACGACCGGAACTAATAACTCGCGAAATCATAACACAATAACAACAAAAAGCGGCCGTCTCTTTTGACGGAATCAAAAGTGTCCATATAGTTCGGAATACAAAACACGAAATAATGTCTATATTTTACACGCAAGAAACACTTAAAATTAGCATTAGCGCGACGGAAGGTTTTGGAAAAGGTGCAGAAGTTTAAAAATCAATGAAGTAATTCAATCAAATTTAAAACAATACACTAAACAAATTGCGGGAACGCACCAGTATATGACATGCGAAATGGTGCAGTCATTTTGAAGCAGTGCCGTGGTGTGAAAGGATTATTGAAATCATAGGTTGTAACCCATTCTAAGGTGGCAACGCTAAAATTAAACTTTGCATCAATACGAAATATTTGAATCTACACGAATTTTCTAATATTGCAAATTAAAGTTGTAATATCAAATTTTGGTGAGGCTTCTCCTTCTGGATGGCAGTGTTTTTGGGGTCATTGCGAAAATGGCACTATAGTGACAATGTTGTAAAGAATAACCTGACAGGCATTTCAAGGACGACCCATTGTGGGGAAGAAAGTGCAATTGTCATATTACCTGGTCTTAGTCTATTAATATGAAAACTTGAAAGATTATTATCTGTAACGTAGTTTGAAAGCTAGTTTATACATTTCTGATGTCAGCAGTTAGTCTGAGCAATATTAATATTTTTTTATACAAAAAAAATCGTAGTGCAAAAATTTGTCATATTATAATTTTTGTCATCATACGCTTTCAAGTGTAATAAAAATCTCGTGTAACTGGTAAATTAAAATTTACCGACGAATAGATCGCTCGAATTTTACTTTTCGTTTTGTACCATTCACAGTTCAAGCAGCATTTACCAGAAAAGGGATAATAAAATTTTTAAATAAAATCTGCCTAGTTCCAACTGCAAAAACATTGAAAACCAGGTCGGGTCTTTAAGCACACAATTTTTTTGTTGTTTCTGGCACCAATGTATGAACCGTTTTTTAGTTATACAAGCAGGTTCATCAGCATTTTCTGACCATAGACAATTTTTCATTATATCGACTGTTTTGCTGTGTAAACTAGTTCGTATCAATGAATCCCAGAGCATTATTCAATTGTTTAATAAGCCTCCTTCCAAGTGGGGTAGAAATAGGCGTCTTCGATGAAGATGTTACTTATTCTATTCTGGATAAATATCTGTCAATAGAACGAATGCATTTGGAGTTAATTTGTAATATTTTCTTGCATGAGTAAACATTTAGTAATAGCCAGCCGTTACCCACGGTTTCACCGGCGTATGGAATTTTCAATTCTATTCAAAAAGAAATTGCTTATGAACCATATGGATTATCCTATATAACATTTTTTCAAACTTTGTTTGAACCACCTTAAATAACTATAAATTCACCAATCCCGAATATATTTAAACCAAACTGTAAGTGCTTCTTGGCCACTCTATATAACAATTTTGTTTAACATTTTTTTGAAACACCTTGTATAACTGTAACTCTACTTCACTATATAGTGCAACCGTCCGGTATATGCTGCTGTTTATTGGTCATATTTTTTTAAAACTATACTCCATCTTATATACTAGTTATGTAACTGCTTATGGTCTATTCTATAGTACAATTATTTCTGATAATTTTGGATAATTTGTAACGTTTATTGTATTTTCACCCCATCTTTTAACCTCCCTTTATGAGCAGTTTTTTAAAACATTGTGTTAAAAACACGGCATATTTATAATTTTATAACGCCCCATGTTTTAGATATTACATATAAATCCAACACTACTAACGTAAAATTAATAAATTGTACAACTTACATAAATTTGCAATGTAATACAAAAATTCACTAATAATTAACTTGTTTTTATTACATTCTTAACATTTTCTCACTCATATTTCCTAAACATAAACAGAAACTTCACATTTGCAAGAAACATCTACAAAAAATTATTGAAGTTAAATATGGAAATAAAACTCTCTTAGCTAAACAGAATAGGTCAAAATATTACATTCAAAACAAACAAATATTTCAGTATTTTTTGCAATATGTAACGCAAACCTTCCTTAATAATACCTTTATTACGGTCTACGCTTAATGAGCAAAAGATTTCTGTTTCATTAACTCTCTAGAAGATATAAATTATTTTGGTTTTAAATATTCTTTATTTGGTAAGAATGGAATAGGATTTTGTTTATTCTACTGTTCAGTTGATAATTTTCTTGCAGTATTGAAAATAAATGGCTAAATACTTTGGTATACTTGAAAGTTTTTGCACTATCAGCGTTTCATCTTTGGTAGTTTCGCATGTTGTCAAAAATGTCTTTGTTATCGTCTGCAATTATCTCACCATTTACCACAACTCATATAAAATGGCCTGTCACCAACTTCTTAAAAATATGTACACAATTGCATAAATTCCCATTTTGTATTTGTGAATTTTGGTTACACCAAGTATCAGGTCCCATTACGATCTAATCACGTTTTTTTATAATGTGTATCCACGCACATCTCGTAACACATTTTCTTTTCATGCCAATCCATTTTCAATAACTACAGGAGCCTCAAGAAAGACTATGTGTTTTCTATACATTTGTTTTGGAAATTTTAAGCATGCGGTTTTTAAGGCCTCACCTCATATTTGGATGGTGTTTAAGTAAATGGGATTAACCAGTACTACCAATTATTTGTACCTTTAATGATTTGCCAGTATAGTTTTTTGTTCCAGCATGATCGAACACCATCACATATAGTACCTGATGTCAGTTTTTGTCTGTTGCCTGGCCACATCGTACAACTAATACAAAATCCGTAGGATTTATATTTAAGGGAGCACTGACAGACAAGAAAATTCTGCACCTCATTAAGACATGCATTGCTTAGCAAAAATTCCAGCCTTGGTGCTCACACAATATACAATAAATCTACTTCTATTTATGGAAACTGATTGATCATATTGCAGAGAATGATTTCTCTGAGAAAATTTTTCAATACGACCTCACCATATTTGAAGTGGAAAAAGAAAAACCTATACGGAACTATAAAATACCTGTTCATATAAAAAAAGAACACTAACATTAAACCTTTTCGGCAGTGTAGAAATGAGACTTTGGATGCTTTAAATAGTAAATAATCCCCATTTTAATGCATTTTTTTTGTACCTTTTTGATGCTCCTGTACTCATCTGTAATATTTAAGTACAATCAATGTAACATATGAAAGATTATACGGTCAGACAAACAAAACAAAATTATCTTTATGTTGCGGGTTGGTGTCATATTCTCAAATAAGAATGAAATAATTCTTTCGGGTGAGCCACTTATAGTAGACCCCCAATTTCCATTTCCACTTTTACCTTGGAGACAAGGTTTCAAAAAATGCTGTCTTAGAATTTAGTTTTTCGATATGTGATGTTTATACACACATCGAAAAAGATTTGTACGCCAACACCAAAACTTTATTTTTTACACTCAACACCCTTTCAACAGCTAAACTGTCAACTGCATGAAGTAAAGGATAACCCTAAAGGCGACACAGTTTTCCAGTTTAGACATTTGCATGTATTTATAGTGTGGCATATAAATCTTTTATCTAAGTAGATTAGTTGCGACACGAGAACCAAGGTTTGCCTGTAATCTCAGACAATATAAAAGTTATAAATCAGAAAAGTCTAAATTAAACTTGTAACTAACAATGGAATGTCTATGGATCATTTTACAAGCGGCATTATAAATATAAACAAGACATAATTTAAAGATAAAAGTTCAGTAATGTTAAAATTAGAAGATTAAAAATTTATAACAAAGATAGGTTATTTAATTGGTAGATTTATGCAAAACGTTTCTTCAAGATATTACAAAATGAATTAAGATAATAATTTAAATGTTGTTTGAATTATCTAACACCATTCACGAGCACTTAATAGACATTTTATATATTTCAAAATACATTCCCACCCTTCTTCTCTTTTACTCATATTTTGTGGTTGTTGATTATAATTTGCCTGCTTATTTTTTAGACGATCTTCCTGATAATCTTCTGAAATATAACTTATCGTTCTTACATATTGTATCGTTTGTCTATGCAAGTCTTGTTGTTAAACCTTTAGTTAGATTTAGCATACATATAAATATATATTTGATTTTGTTTCAGCCGCGTATGAGAATGCCCTTAGGCCGTGTCCTACGTTAAAAACACAAAATTGAGACAATCTTACGAATTTATTTTCCAGTCAGGAAAAAATTAACTATCAAACACATGATAGCTTGGAGCTGTCACTTTGACGTATCACACCGCCCGCACCGCGGACATAGCGTTTACGTGGGACACGGCGCACTTTTAGGTAATTCTCGTGACAATGATTTTTGACCCAATATAAGTAGTTTTTTGTTGCAAACAAGAATGACTTCTAAATCCCCACTTATTTCAAATATGAAAAAAATGTGCCCGTACAAATGGAGGTGCCTAAAATTTGTGAAAACATGTTTTCAATTCTAACCTAAAATATAGGTCTTAGAAAAAAAACGTTCGAACATTTTTCAAAGGTATTAATAGTCCATTTAAAATGTCATAAGAATAAGTTCCTTTTTACGTTTTAGCAGAAATAAAAAAAAACTGTCACAAGTCGTTACTATTTACAATGTTAATAATTCTTGAAATAATTTGAACCAACTTGAGCTGACCTAATGTAAAACCCTTCAGAAACCTTGTGCAATCAGTATTTTCAGATATATCTCCTTTTTGTGATTTCTATTACATATTTTTGCGTATTCTTACCTCTCTCTCTCTCTCTCTCTCACACACACACACACACACAATATTGGAACGGACCTGATATCTTTAAAACCACCCTGTATAAGTATAAATCCTCTCCACACTATTGACTGTGTCTTTAATTATATTATACCCCATCCTGTAATTCAAATATTCTAACTGCTTATGCTTCTATAACAAATTTTTGATACACCTTAAAAAAACATAATTTTAGTTGTTTTCTGAATGATATTTGTGGCATATTTTTCAATGTTTAAGTACTCCTTGGGAAATAACACCACAGTTTAAAGAAAATTGCTGTATATTCCAAACGTTTCGGGGTCTAGGTCAGACCCCGTTGTCAATGGTTCAGAAACTTGGATAAAAAAGGCACAAATCTAAGATAGGGGTAGCACAGAAACTTCTAAAGATCATATAATGATAAAGTTCCTTTCAAATTGGAAGAATTTGAAAGGGAGATCTTTAGAATTTTATGTGGCGCTCCTAGGTGCGACTCTGTTATAAGATAGAGCATTCGCCAAAAATGCGACCAAAGAACTTTGTTGATTCAGTGATCCCATTAAAATCAGATGGGAAAAACCTAGGAAAAAACCTTATGAACTATCCCGATATTGGGTTGTTCACAAGGACATGACCATTAGCAATTTCTTCCTTCATCATCGGCAACCAAGAACGACTGAATTCTACGGAGGTAGTAGCGATACAATCGTTTTCATTTAACAAAATTAAAGCAGACTCTTTTAGTTTTCTTTTGGTGTTGTGTTCTTCTTTATGTAATATAATTGAATTTTGAAACTGTATTTTATGACCAAGGTCCCAAGCATGTTCACAAATTTTGGATTTTTCAAACTGTCGTTTTTTATGTAATTTTTGTGTTCGTTTATTCGAACATTCAGAGGTCTAGAGGTTTCTTGGTCATAAAATACAGTTTCAAAATTCAATTATATTACACAAAGAAGAACACAATATCAAAAGAAAACTAAAAGAGTTTGCTTTAATTTCGTTAAATGAAAACGATTGTATCGCTACTACTTCCGTAGAATTCAGTCGTTCCTGGTTGCCGATGATTAAGGAAGCAATTGCTAATGGTCATCTCCTTGTGAACAACCCAATATCGGGATAGTTCATAAGGTTTTTTCCCTTATGATTTTAATGGGATCACTGAATCAACAAAGTTCTTTGGTTGCATTTTTGGCGAATGCAATATCTTATAACAAGTCGCACCTAGGAGCGCCACATAAAATTCTGAAGATCTCCCTTTCTAATTCTTCCAATTTGAAAGGAACTTTATGATTATATGATCTTTAGAAGTTGTATATTGCAAATAAAATTCTCTTAGTTACGTCAGAAATCAAATAATACAAATTGTCAAATATTTTAATTTACATATTAGAATTGTGCCTATTTTTATCCAAGTTACTTAACCATTGACAACGGGGTCTGACCCCGAAACATTTGGAATATATAGCAATTTTCTTTAAACTGTGGAGTTATTTCCCAAGAAGTACTTAGACAACATAATTTTACTCCACCCTTACTCAAACACCTTGTATAAGCAACTACTTAGGTTCCACACTATATAATTTGTTTGAACCGCCTTGTATACCTGCAATTCTACTCCACCTAATATTTCAACCATCCTGTATATAACATTTTTTGAAGCCTTCTGTATAACTGTAATTATACGCAAATATCTGCTCTGTATAACTATAGTTTGTTCCACTCTTATTTCAACCACCTTGTATACGCAACTACTTATGTGCCACCCAATATAATATTTTTTGAACCACCCGGTATAACTAATTCAATTTTACCGTATATTTCAACCATCCTATGTATGTCACTGCTTATGTACCACCTAACATCTCATGTAGGCACGCACACACCTTCAACCGTATACCACATAGAAGCGATCGCCGGCATAACAATTTTTTTTTCGATAAACTAATGGAATATTTTTGCGCGACTATAAACTCCGTGAATTAACTTCGTCTCTAAAAGAACCTGACTTCAAATGAATCAAAATGAAAACTATTACAAACACCCTGTACTTTCATGGCATATCTTTACATTTAAACTAGATATTTATGACGAGAATATGATATTTACATTGATGTTAACAGTTTTTGGCTTATATTTTTCCGATTTTCAGTAACATCATATGTTTTACGTTATAGAAAAATATACGGATTCAAGCTGCAACATATCTTTTAGAGAAAACAGTGAAGATTCATTGAAATGCACTGAAATGTAGTCCCTTATTTACTTTTTTCTGATTTTCTGGAAAACCGTAAATCTCATGTTATAGACAATTATATGGTACCTTTCTGTAATGTTCCTTAATATAATGCAGTTTATGTCATCAAAATGCTTAAGCCGGTTTTGAATAATTGCTGGTCATACATAAAAAAAAATTGCGGACGAATTGATAACCTCCTCCTTTTTGGAAATTGCTTTAAAATAATTTTTATTCACATTATTGCTTTGGTTTTAAGATAAAGTTTTTTATTTCAAATTTAATGTGAATGTGGATTTGTTAATTTTTTGCTGGAATATCGCAATATATTAATCCGAAGACCCTAATTGTTTATTGCTCTAGCTTTATGTTTATGAGCATTGTTTGTTCAATATACCTGTTTTAATTTAAAATCTCTTAGTGCTATAAATTTTACAAAAACATTAAAATGTAATGACATTCGAAGTTTGTCACGAAATTTTAAGGAACTTGAAATATTTCTAGATTCTTCTAAAAAACACTCTTTTGGAGTAATAATTTTAACAGAAACTTGACTTGTTACTCTTTATAGCTTTTCCTTCCTGGTTACCCAATAACAAAAAAATGAAATTAAAATAAATAAATGCGATGGGGTAGTAGCACATATAAGAGAAGATATTCATGCAAGAGTTAATATAATTCAATTTATAGAATTATCTCTGTTAAGAATTGTAATAAATGTAAATTCTGAAAATTATGCTATAACAGCTGTGTACAGACTTCATGAAAACAATGAAGGAGAATTTGTTAATAGCCTTCCTCAGCTATTAGAAAATTTAAATTGTGAAATGAAATTTTTATCGGTGATCTAAATATTGATATAGTAGGTTTAGATAGTAATGTAGTTAATGATTACCAAAATATTTTAAATGAATTTGGTTTTATATCCTGCATAAATAAACCTAGAAGAATAACAACAAAAAATCAAACATTTATTGATCATATTTTCCTTAAAAGCAAAAGAAATCTTCTTAATTCTTTTGAAACACAAGCTAAAACATTGGATTTTCTTGCTATTTTATTTATTATAAATTTAAAATGTTCTGAAAATGTTAAATTATTGTCTATTATACATACCAGATACCTGATTTGTGTTACAGTTTAAATGATTTCTCCATTAATTTCTACATATATATTACCTAGTTGAGTTTTATTATTTTTATGTTTAATGATAATCATTTTTATTTTAATTACATTTAGCTCTAGTGAATTGTTGTTTCGCCATTCATGTAAACACTTTAACTCCTCATTTAGGTGTTTTTATGATAGTTTCCAAATTAAAACCTGCTATATATATATATATATATATATATATATATATATATATATATATATATATATATATATATATATGAACTAAGCTAGGTTCCGGGTGAGAACCGCGTCTGAATTTATTGAATACTCGACGTTTCGACTCCTGCTTTGGAGCCATTATCAAGAGACAAAAGTGAAAAAGAGTTTCAGAGTCTAGATCGAACTCGGGGCCTCAATCTGCCTACTCCCCAAGAGTCACTAGGTAACTGAACTGAATTTGAGTCTGCTCTGCTTCTTTTATTTATAGTTAGCGCTGGGGTAGAAGAAGATGTCACGTGATGAGGCTGTGTTGTGATTGGTTGGGTATTGGTGGGCGTGTCTGCTTTGTTTAATCTGGCAATTACGGAGGTCCAAGCTGTGGGAAGGCGAGTGCTGTCATCGCGTCTGTTTAGACAGAGAGGTCTTTTCTCTATTTCGATGGCTTCGCGAATAGTGGATGCCCTAAGAGAATTGAGAGATATGATAGTCCTACTGTCCTCGAAGTTAATAGAGTGTCCTGTTTGGATATGGTGATGCGCGAGAGCTGAAGTCGGATCTTTTTTACGAACTGACAGAGAGTGTTCATATACTCGATGGTTAACGCGCCTGTTGGTACGACCGATGTAGCTTTGTGGGCAATCGCGACATGAGATTTCGTAAACTCCTCGATCCTCGTTAGGTACTTTGTCTTTGGGGTTACCGGTTAAGTTGCCTAAGGTTTGAGTGGTGTTAAAGATAGTCTTTATTTGATGTCTTTGTAAAATCCGTGCTATTTTGTCAGTGACTCCTCGAATGTATGGAAGTACGGCTTTTTGATGTTGTTGTTCTGTTTCTGACGGGGTTGGTGTGATTGGGGGTTGTTGAGATTGATGAATTATACGCGCAATGTGGTCCGGATGATAACCGTTTTGTCGAAGGATTTGTTGAAGATTATTAAGTTCGTTTTGTCTATTGTCAATATCTGTTAAACGAACAGATCTAAGAGTCAAAGATTTCATTACAGAACTCAATTGGGCAGGGTGGTGGTGTGATTGGGCATTTAAGTATCGATTGGTATGGGTTGGTTTTCTATAGACGGTATGTGAGAATCTGTCATTGTTGGTTTTTGTTATGAGGACATCAAGAAACGGAAGAGAAGAATCGGACTCGATTTCCATTGTAAATTGTATATTAGAATGTATACCATTGAGGTGTTGTAGGAAGAAGTCTAGTGAATCTCTGTCATGAGGCCAAATGACAAAAGTATCATCTACATATCTAAGCCAACAGGAAGGTTTTAAATTAGACGAGTTTAGGGCCTGGGTTTCGATTTGTTCCATGAAAATGTTAGCAAGCACTGGAGAAAGGGGGCCCCACGGACTTGTTTGAACAGAGTGCCTTGAAATGAAAAATAAGTGTTAGAAGAACAGTGTTGTACAAGTTTGATGATGTCAGAAGAGATATTGTGTTTTGTTTTTAGAATATCTAACGTTTCTGAAATGGGGACATTGGTGAAAAGAGATACAACATCGAAGCTAACTAGGATATCATTTTCTGAAATTCTGTAACCACTTAGGATATCTAGGAAGGAAGAAGAGTTCTTTACGTACGAGGATGCTTGCTCGGCTAGAGGTTGGAGGGTTTTGGCTAAGTACCGGGCTAATTCTTGGGTCGGGGATTGTACCGAAGCCGAACTTAGATATTCACTATACCACCTTAAAAATTGTTTTACCAATACCATATCTTTCAAATTTCATTACGAGCAGATGTCTATTGATTGTTTCAAATTCACGTTTGTAGTCTAGAAAAACTACACCAATCATTTTGCCTTCTTAAATTGCATTTTTCCAGTTAAATAAAACACTTTGTAGAGCACCCTCACACGAATTCTTGTTACGAAAACCTGATTGAAACTCACTGAGAATATTATTTTCTTCTAAATAGGTACCTATTTGTTGATTCATGCACTAGTCCTAGTAGTTTTTCGTATAGAGGTACAGTGTTAATTGGTTCGAGATTGAAGACGATTTTATACTAGGTATGGACCTAGATAGCCAACATGGGTTCATGTTCAAACCGAATATTACGTTCTTCGGTTCCTAAATGAGGAATTTGTATTGACACGACCCGTCAACTGCTCAGCGAGTTCCCTAAAAAGTGTAGCGAGAACCTCAACTAAAATTCCCGGTCGAACGGAACAAATTATTCATGAGCAGCTAGAAAGAAATCCTGGGAGCTGCGTTGGAATGATGAAGCCCGTGCATTCAGCTCATGACTACTTAGTTGGACGGGCTATAGTCAAAACCAGACGCGACATACCAATTAGAGTCCTGGATATGTCCAACAACTACATCCGCATTGTCAATGTTCAAGAAGTAGCTTGTTTCGAACCAGTAGACCACATTATCAATTGCGAAGAAGTGTACCTGGCAGAGATGAAATAGACACGGTCAGTAAAGAGTTTCTACAACAGTTTGCTGACCGTTTCACACACGTTACGCCAGAGGAACAGAACAGAAAATCAAGCAATTTAACGCAAATCGCTGGTAAAATTTTAATAGTCAGGATGATACTAACGGTCTTACACACATTATCCAGCACAGAGTAGGTACCAGGAAGGCTCAGCCCATAAGAATACCACCTAGGCCACTCCCATTGGTGCAACGATAGGCAGTCGAAGAAAACATCGAGTCCATGTTACAAAATGGAGTTATTGAACCATCCATCTGCCCATGGTTTGGTCCTGTTGTTTTAGTGAAAAAAAAAGGATGGAACCAACCGACTCGTCGATTACCCAAAATTGAATGATGTTACGAAGAAAGAGCGATCCACTCTCCCGATTCGACGACACATTGCCACAACGAGCAGGATCCCGTTGGTTCTCCACCCTAGACCTTAAGAGTGGATATATGTAGGTTGGACTGGATGAAATGACAACGTTCTTCACCAGTAAAGGTCTGTTTCAGTTCACAGTCATGTAATAATTGATTAGTTTTAGCTTTTCATTGTCTGTATAATATATACATACATAATAAATCAAGTTGTAGTTAAAATTTTGTACATTATAATGTTACTTATTTTAAGTTGTAAGATGGAAACACGATTGACCACGATTATAAGATTTTTAATTACTAAAAGCATATTACATTTGAAAGTCATATTGTATATGAATAATTCGTCCATAACTGATTAGAAGTTAAGATTAATTAAATAATTAATATATATTTTTATACTTTATTTAATAAAATAACTTTTAATAATAATAATAATAATCTTTAAACTAATACTTATAGTATTAGTTTAAAGATTATTATATATTTCCTTTTACATCCATTTTTTACAATTGATAACAGCACAGATTTTGAAAAACGTAAAAATATATTTTAAATGCACTGACGAAAACTGGCTAATAATTTTTTTAGGCTTTAGTAGATTTTTTTAGGAGCACTGTTTAATGGCAAACATCATCGAAAACACTTTCGAATAAGAAGTAATACCTGCATCGTTATCTCAGCAGTCTGCGAAGTAAAACAAAAATAATATGACGAATATCCATTCTGAAAAATGATATTTATTTAGATGTCCGAAACAAAAACGTAAAGGTTCTGGAGACGTAATTACCAATTAGTAGTAAAAGAAGAAGAATTTTTATAATTGACTTAGTGAGAGGTTATTTTCGTAAGTGATGCCTAGACATATTTGATTAATATTCTTATAAGACTTTTCATGTGGCAGATTAATTTCCGGATAACCTTGCCTGTTCACATTTTTAACAGACATTTGAAATATAAGATTACTTAATCATCAATTTGAAATTTACTTTTACTTCGATACCTTGAATAATAATTGAGTACAAAAAATTTCAACAATTGGACACCAGCTATACTATGCACTTTATAGCAAAAATTCCATTCGTATTTTGTGAATTAAGATGTAAAGAGCTATGGGTGGCAAGGAGAATGAAATGAGCTATAAATACTACTAGCCGGTGTAAGTTTTAACAACTGATTAATTAGTATTTGTTATTAAAGAAGTGGATACAGACATTGTACAATATCACCTTAATCACTCTGCATGAACATTTTACTGTCTTTAAAGTGAAGATGCACAAATATTAATAAATAGGTCATATTTGTGGGAAGAGTAGGTCAAGGCCGTACAATATCTTTGCGACGAAGAAAAACAAAAATTATGCCGGCCAATGAAATCATTGAACACCCTTATCAAAAATTTCCATTTCAAGACCAAATTCAATTTCGTCTCAGAAATGCAATCAAAACGTAAGAATTACAAATCTTAGGGTATCATGGTGTTTCTTCTAGATATCTTACGGTTTTTGTTTTTTAAATCTAACTAGCGGTCGCCCAGTGGTCGAAATTCGACCCTAATTCATCAAAATTATGAGTTGAACATTATTGACGTTATTTTATCTGTATAAGATATATGGTTGAGGGGAAATTAAAAAAGTAGGCCAGGCCTTTGCTATCCCTATTATTTCATTTGGATTACATTTATAGAAATAATTCACGAAATATTTTTTATTTATGTATATAATTGTAGGATTATTTTTACATAAATATGTCTATGCAACATGTTCGATCTAATTATCGGTGGATTTTTTTTGTAACCTAAAAGTTTCCGTCATTTACACAACCGATTTTAAAAATAGAGATGACAAACAACCCAATGAAAACTCTAATATTTAATGACATTTACATTATCCGCTGATTGATGATTTGTTGCATAACACCTTCGGAATATTGTGAAAATTATATCATATAAATAACAGAATTATAATCACAACAAAAAATTACATATATTATTTTCTACGAAAAGTATTAGTTGTCCGAAAAATCAAAACTGATGTATAATTTACAACACTAAATATTTTCCTATCGAACTATAGGTAACTTCAAAGATAGTAAAAGATGGTCATCACTTGGTCTGAAAGAGCGATACCCAGCTACTGCCGTGTTTATTATCATTTGAAAACCAACCTAGCATATATAATTACGCAGTGGTTTCTGTTGTCGTGTAGAGCGTTATGGATTTTAAATTTTTTGAACATTTAGGTTGTAAATTTTAAAGCCAGCAGTGTACGATTTCAAAAGTAATATGTATGCAAAAACATATATTTTCCTCTAGAATAAATAATAACTTAACCTAATATATTCAAACAAATGTTTAAAATGGTTTTAACAGTCAGAACTTTGCAGCAATGGGACCATGTAGTTTAAAATTAATTAACTATAAGATACCCACAATGTCAGAAAACATTAATTTCCAGTATGATTTTCAATATAAAAAATTTACTTTCCAACGGAGTTACCCATGACAATTTCTCTTTTATGTAGAAAATATAAAGAAATAGGAATCACATACTGTTAATTAATAGTAGTTAAATACACCTATTTTTTGAGAATTTTTTTTCTCTGAATTGAAATTGAAACCTGGAAAATACATTGAAATCTTGTCTTACTGCATTGAAAACTTTCAACCTAATCGCTACAAAAGTAATGAAATGTCAAAATTTACATCAAATATCCGGCAGATGGCTGAGCACTCAGTGTTGTCAGATCTACCTATTTATCCTGAATGTGTGCATACTTTCATTTCATTTTTTGTAACTAATATGAAAGTTATCCGACAAAAATAAAAGAACTCTAAATTAAAAGTATATGGTTAAAATAAAGAAGATATCAAAAATAAATTGATTAGGTGCAACATAATTCGGATTTTAGTTGACAAACCAACATTGCAACATTGCAATGAAAGTTGCAAACTGCAAACTTGCGAGCTCCCAATAAGAGGCGATTATTATGTATTATAATTTTTCGTTGGTTCTATTTAAATAGCATGACTATGTAGGCTAACTTTAGCGAAGGACCAAAACTCTTAGTTTTACATTTTATTTAGTTTGTCTTTCACATTGGACTCAACCTATCTTATAATTTTTTCTCCAAGCAATCTGGCGGCACTGTTTGGCATTGACAGTATGCATGTAAATACTGACTTTTTTATTATTTTATTATTTAATTATTGAACCAATATTATAAATTAATTTTAGCATTCTGCACTGAAGGTCGTCTGTAGCTACTAAACAAAACAAAAATAAAGTAAATTGGTTTAGTGAGGGGGGAGAAAATGGTACCTAGCCGTATTGTCTTTGCCTATTTATATATAGATTTTTTTTTTTAATTCTCAGATTTTTACATTTGAACTGTTGTAACTTTTTTATTTATCAATACATCTTCACCAAATAAACTTAAATCTAATCTATGATATTTGTTTGCTCATCTGAATTTGATATTTGACATAAATAATTGGTTGAAAAAATTATATGAGTCAACAAATGGCGAGGTTCCATAAAAAAGTGATTAAGTAAAACACTTCATCACTTAAAAAAAATTGAAGCACATCGAGAACTTCAAATGCCTACAAAAATTTCTTTACTTCAACCCCTTTCCAACGTTATATCACCCGTATTGGAAAGTAATCAGTATCATAATAAAATTTGAGATTTTAACTTACAAGGTTAGAACTACAAAAAATAAAACATATATCAAGTTGCAATAATTTGTTATAAATTTTGTTCAAACCGGCTTCTATCGCTATGGTTGCAATTGCGACACCTTTTTCTGACTCCTACAGTGGTAGTCTCTAGTCGCGTTAATTAAAATTAAGAAAAAAAAAATAAAAACCGTAAGATATCTAGATTTTTTATGGGCTACATAATATAGCACATGAGCCGAACTATCTGTCCTCCAAGTTTGGCGAACTTTTTACAAAACACCCTGTATATGTATGGTTTATGCTGTATTTAATTTTCTAATTTACTGCCTAAAATTAATAAATGTAGTTTTACTTTACTTCATTTGTAAAGTTCAAGTGAGACCCTATGTTCAGAACACTCTGTCTTTTTTGGGTTTAAAAGAGACAGCCTTTATATTACATATGTATATTCTCAATTGCTTGGAAAAAACTCTGCCTTAAGCGCAATCGCAGTAAGAAGAAAAATAGACTCGCTGTTTGCCTCTCGTCCAGTACGGACCTCGCTAGAAACTCTCAAGGAAAAACGTTTCCCTATGTGCTCGCTAGTGCAACCCCAAAGTGCGTGTGCAGTTATTACTCACTTATTGTAAACCCCCTCGTGAGTGCGCATTGCCAAACAATATAAACTTTAGTTGTGCCTAAAAACCCAGGGTTAAGGCCGGCTACCCGCGCCGAATGTAGACAAATACATAGATGGCAGATTTCCCAAGGCTTTTACTAGATCTAACTCATAGACAAGGTAAGAGTTATCTTATGAAGGGCAATTGAGTTTTTTTATCAAAGTAGAACCACACAATCAAATTCACTACATTTTTGGCCCAATCGAGCCGGATTGATTTTTTTTGATTTATCGCTATCAATTTGATACATTTTTTTATATTCTCAAAAAATAAAATTGTATTCATATTTAGCCATTCTATTTGTTTCCCGCGTATTACTTCCACACAACTTAGGGTCAGATAATATGCATGACTACAAATATCAACACGCAAGCGCCACTCACAAAGAGGTTAATTTAGAATGACATTCTTTCTAAAATTTTAATTTAATTTACTCTGTTTATTTTGCGTTTTCTTTAATACTCATATATTAATTTCTCATTAACCTCAGGTATTTATTAAATACATTTCTCGCAATTATATAATAATAATTGTAATCTCTTAACATTGCACTAGTTTAATTGCTAAATCGATCACCGTTTTGTTTATTTCAATAATAAAAACTCGTTCAGTTTGTCGATATTTACCGGAATTTTTTTTGTCATTTAAGGAATTTGCCACTCATTCGCATCTAATTTATGATACAGATATACAGTCTGCCTTTATAAACTTGCAGTTTATTAATTTTGTGAATATTCATTTATAGTAATTGATATTTTTCTCTTTAAATCATGTAATTGTCATGTTAGTGTACAGTGGGGTTCATAAATGTTGCTCTCAATTAATTAACTCGTATTAATTTTCAATATTTGTTGTTTTTTAGGTTGATTCGCTTAGTTCAGCAGTTTAAGTTTTTATTTGCGTTCGGCTTATATTAATTTATATTTCACACTGGCGGATAGAAAATTAAATCTTGCCATTTCTCAACGCAAAGCTGAAATTGTAATGGTAGAAGAATTGTTGAACATTGCGAAGCAATCTCTTAGTGATAGAACTATGCATAATAACTTCAAATGTAGATACAACCGCTTAGAAGCAACTCGCGAAGCCTTTGATAGGAATATCATTCAAACTCTTATGTCGGCACAAGATAATGCAGATTTGGATGCTCAGATCCAGATAGCTCGTGCTTTCTACACAAGTTTTTATGACATTCAAGCTATTCACATGCAGCTTTTTGATAACTCTAGAGACTCAAAACATTTATTGATATGTTTGAGTCTTTGATTCATCTCGCTCTCATATATCGACAAATTTAATTACTTAAACTCTTAAAATCCTTAAACTTTTAAAATCCTCTCCCTTGACAGGTGATAATTACTTAGTTGCTTATAACGCATTGCGCAAGCGCTATGCGAATAAGCGTTTAGTTGCTAATTCTTATTGGCAGGCTATTGCTCGATCTAAAAAACTCTCCAGTTCTCAAGGACTCAGAGTTTGATGTTTTTAGTGAAAAACTTTCTGTGTTGGAAAATAAGGGCTTTTCTGTGAAGCAATGGGACTTCATTCTCTTCACAATGCTGTTCGAACGACTCTACTCAGATACCGCTCTGAGGTTTGAGCGAGACTGCGCTTCGGAACTTGAAGATCTATACTTTGATATTTTGCTTAATTACTTGGAGAGGCAATGCGCCGCTCTAGATTCTCTCAATATTATCCACACTCCCCCGGTGCTGTTAGTAAATCTAAAGTTCATTCTCCCGTTTTAAAACATCAAAAAATAATTCTGCCAGTACATGTGTCATAAATTCTCAATCTCAATTCTATAGTAACATCATCTGTCCCCTATGTAAAACCGCACACCACATTTATAATTGCTCTGAGTTTCTCTTAAAATCCCCTCATGACAGCTATCACTCGTACCCATGAATGGTGCACAAATTGCTTAGGATATAAGCATATATCTTCTCGATGCTCCTCTACAAATTGAAGTAGAAAATGTTCTTGCAAGCATCATACTCTTTTGCATTTTACTGATACCTTGCGCAACTCACACTCGCCTTCGGGCTTACCAAATACTCAGCTCGCTTCTAGTATTAGACCGGAAGAAACCTCATCTCACACTCTCAAGATTGCCTCTGCAGATCCTTGTATTAATTCTCAACCCAGCACTTCTCACAGGAGTGCAGGGTACCGTTCTCTTATCCACTGCTCTAGTGGAGATAAAGGATGCTCGTGGTCATTTTCAACCGGTTAGGGTTCTTCTAGAGTGTGGAAGCCAATGTAATCTTATAACCAGTAAGTATTGTAAGAGACTCGGATTATTCAAGCGCACTATACCTCGTAGTATTGGAGGTGTGGGCAGAATAAATACTCAATACTCACATATTGTTTCTTGTATGCTTCGGCCTCGCGGAGCTTTGACTCCATTTTTCGATTTTGATGCTGTGGTCTTACCTCAAATTTCCTCTGATATGCCCTCATCAGATATCCCATTGGACTATTTTAAAGATTTCAATCATTTAAAACTCGCCGATCCTCAGTTTAATATTTCTCGTCCAGTATATATGCTCTTAGGTGCTGTTATGTGTGTTGCAATGTGGAAGGGTAATACCTTGCAACCCCGATTCGGGGGCCCTGTAGCCTTGGAAACTACTCTGGAATGGATTCTCCTAGAAAGGTAGACTCTCCTTCCGTCTTAGGGAGCACTCTTATAGCTAGTATTTCACTTGAAGACTCTGTAAAGCGCTTTTGGAACTTAGATCAGGTTTCAAAATTGCCAGCAATTTCTTTGGAGGATAAACATGCAGAGGACCTCTTTTCTCGTAATATTTCTCGTATATCCACAGGGAGGTTCACTGTCGAATTACCCTTTAAACATTCACACTTTCATTTCCAAGGATCTCGTGATGTAGCTCTCAAAAGATTCTTGTCCCTGGAACGGAGGATGTTAAAACTCTGTTTTGTATGAACGCTACAAGGACTTCATGCAAGATTATTTGAACTCTGGCCACATGGAATTAATACCCAGCATCGAAATATCTCAACCCATTTACATTCCGCATCATGCTATAGCTCCTAATAGCTCCAAATTTAGAGTAGTCTTCGATGCTTCTGCTGTTGATACTCAAGAAGTGTCTCTTAATGACATCCTACTCTCCGGTCCCAAGTTACAGCAGAACATAATCTCGATTCTTTTGCGCTTCAGACTCTATGCAGTATGCTTCACAGCCGACCTAAGGCAGATGTTCCGTCAGATTCTCATCGCTGAACATCATCGAGATTACCAACGCATTTTGTGGCGTTTCTCTCAGAATACCCCTATTCAGGATTATCGATTGATGACTGTTACTTATGGAGTTAGTTCTTCTCCGTATTTAGCAATACGTACTCTATTCCATCTTGCTCATATGTATAAGGATGATTACCCCGAAGCATCTGAGATCATATCAAATGATGTTTATGTAGATGACATCTGTACTGGTGCTCTCATGCTCTTCAACTCCAGAGAGAATTGATATCTCTACTCCAAAAAATTCAGTTTGAGCTGCGTAAATGGGCTAGTAATAAACCTGCTCCATTTTCTCATTTACCCGCTTCGCAGATTCATTCTGAGGCTCTTTCTCTGGATTTCGATTTTAACCAGATAGTAAAAATTCTCGGACTCCAATGGAGTCCTTCTCAAGACCATTTTTGTTTTAAGGTTCATGCATTTAATAACTTATGCACCAAACGTTCAATACTTTCAGAATTGGCACGAATCTTTGACCCATTAAGATTTCTAACACCCCTTACTCTCTCAATGAAATTAATTATTCAGGAATTTTGGGCTAGTGATATCGATGGATAATCCTGATGCTTCTATCATTCATAAGTGGACTACTAGATGTTCTCAGATAGACGTTCTCTCTCAAGTTCACATTCCTCGACTAGTTCTCACATTTCATTTTGTTTGGCAGAGTTGCATGGATTTGCTGATGCATCGTCATTTCATATGTAGTAAATCGCGCTTTGCTCCACTCAAGACAATTTCTGTCCCTCGACTAGAATTGTGTGCTGCTCTACTTCTCTCAGAGTTATTAGTCGTCGTAAAAGATTCTCTAGGCAGAAAGCTTGAATTTTTGTCGATCACGGCCTACTCGGATTCTACTGTTGCCTTGGCTTGCATAAGAAGTTCTCTTCATCGATGGGTTACATGTGTTTCCAACCGGGTAACTCAAATTCAAGAAAGACTGGCTCCATCTCAATGGCGCTATGTGCGATCTGAAGAAAATCCTGGCAATCCTGCTTCTCGAGGACTATTACCTCAAACTCTTGCCGAGAGTTCCTTATGGTGGCCGGGCCCGTCATGGCTCTCGCTTCCGGAATCCCAGTGGTCTCCTGAGGTTCTCCCATGTCTCGATGCTATACCTGAAACTACCGTAGAGCAACGTAAACTTGTATGCACTCTCTCAGTTCATTACAATTTGCTAGAAAATCTGCTTAATAAGTTTTCATCTCCACAGAAAATTCTCCGAATAATCTCTTACTCTATGAGATTTATTCACAACTCACGTCATCCTTAATCTGTCCAGAACGACTCATTTTCAGCTGCTGATTTGGATAAAGCTTTGTCAACTCTCATTAACTTGCCCAGACTCAATATAATTCCCAAGATATTGCGGCTCTCGCCCTTTATGAGCCGCCAGCTCTAGTCCCAATGACTTACTACCACTCTCACCTTCTCATTTACTCACTTTGTCTCCTCTAAACACAGTTCCTGATCCCGATACATCAGGACTGAAGTTATCTCATCTCTCTCGTTGGCAGCTAATTCAACGTATGCATCAGCACTTTTGGGACAGATGTCATAAGGAATACCTACACACTCTTCAAAAAAGGAGTAAGTGGAGTGACTCAAGCACGCCTATTAATATTGATACTCTTGTCCTTGTGAAGAAAGATAATTCACCACCTTTGCAGTGGGCACTAGCGCGTGTAATTGATGTCCATCCTGGTGCGGATGGCGTAACTCGAGTCGTAACTGTTCGTACCCAAAACGGCGAATTTAAGTGTCCTGTCTCTAAGGTGTGTTCTGCCATCTGACTTATAACCAACTCCTTATGTTCCCTAACTTTCCCCCTCTTTCCTCATTTACTTAATTCAACTCCCATTTTGCCAATATGGCTATTCTCTCTATATATATATATATATATATATATATATATATATATATATATTTTGATTGAGAAGTCTTGGGTTTTTGGGACCATTGACCCCAAGACTTCTCAATCAAAAATATATAAACCGAGGACCGAGAACCATTTGGAAGGATAAAACAATTGTTCCCTTTCCACATATATATATATATATATATATATATATATATATATATAGATTAAACTCATCTCTAGAGTACAACTAGGCTCGCACCCTTATAACTGTTTTATTTTGTATAGTTAATACTTTTTTTCTCTTTCTCAAAAGAATTTTTTATTTTTATCTCTCACTCGTGTTTTGAAAATGTACCATTTTGGTGGCCGGTATGTTCAGAACACTCTGTCTTCTTTGGGTTTAAAAGAGACAACCTTTATATTTACATATGTATATTCTCAATTGCTTGGAAAAAATTCTGCTTTTAGCGCAATCGCAGTAAGAAGAAAAAGAGACTCGCTGTTTGCCTCTCGTCCAGTACGGACCTCGCTAGAAACTCTCAAGGAAAAACGTTTCCCTATGTGCTCTATAGTGCAACCCCAAAGTGCGTGTGCAGCTATTACTCAGTTATTGTAAACCCCCTTGTGAGTGCGCATTGCCCAACAATATAAACTTTAGTTGTGCCTAAAAACCCAGGGTTAAGGCCGGCTACCCGCGCCGAATGCAGACAAATACATGGATGGCAGATTTCCCAAGGCTTTTACTAGATCTAACTCGTAGACAAGGTAAGAGTTTTCTTATGAAGGGCAATTAAGTTTTTTATCAAAATAGAACCGCACAAAACTACAGTCCACTTAATCAAATTCACTACACCCTACATTCCTAGTTTATTCAAAAGTTAAATTTAATAGTTTCAGAGATAAAGGGGGAGTATACATTTTTGTATATTTATTCTATGAATGTCTTTTACACAAAATATTATGTAATTTTGAAAAATATTTGTATGTATTTCTCATAACGAGCCCATTTATTTGAAATTACGATGCTATTGAAACAGTTTTAAATTTAACTTTCATTGAATTCTATAATTTGCAAGTGAAGCCCTATACTTCTATTTTTAATTTCAAAATCTTAGTTGAGTCTAATTGTTTTGAAGATAAACGGAGGGAATGGGTCAATTTTTAAATACATTTATATCTCAAACAAATTATTTCAAAACTATGAAAAAATATATTTGAGCTCCTCAGACTGAGCTCTTTTATTACATGATGAATTTGAAAAAAAAACTTTTAATTCTATTATTTCGGTATATTGACAAAAAAAACAAATACAATATTAACTGACATTTTCAAAGCTTTCAAATTTCTAGACTTTTCCTCAATGATTGAGTTATTCTCGAGCAATGTATGTATGCAGAATAAAGACGCTAAAACTGCCATTTATAAAACAGCCTGAATGATTGACTTACAATTGTAATGCCTTCAAAACATTTTTGAAGACAACCAAAATAAAAGCGATAAGTTATGAGAGCTAGGATCTACAGATTTCGTTTTTAAGAATATCGTTTTATGAATCAAAATCCGTTACTGGCCAACCTGCACCTTAGTTAAATTTTAGTAATTAAGATGCCATTTCTACTTACTGCATTAATTTATTAATGTATTACAAATCCCGTTTTCAATTTGCAGGTGCATCGCCTTACGACCAATTACCAGGGTCGAGAAGTTTATTACACATCCCGATTTTTCAAAACTGGGTCTGTTTATTCACATGACATCACTCTCCTCGTCCTCTCTAAACCAGGGTTTCTTTTCAACTATATAGCGAAGCCCGCTTGTATTCCCTTGAAAGATACTTCTTCGGGAACGTGGTGTGGGGTATCCGGTTGGGGAGCTGCAAACCCTTCAGACATGAGAACACAGATATGCTTCAGGCCCCAGCTGTCCCGATTATTCCGTTAAGTATATGCCGAACGGATGACGTTTATGGTGGATTCCATCAGCCAATTCTGTACCCTATGCTTTGTGCGGGACATCTAGAAGGAAATATTGATGTCTGTCGAGGAGACTCAGGAGGACCACTGAAATGTAAAAATAGGGCAAAATGGGATGTGCCGAAAAGAATAGATCTGACGTGTACACCACTGTGACCAGTTTTTCCAAATGGATCGATGAAAATATAGATCAAGTTGCACTATAAATTGTAATACATATATGCATAATAGAAATATGGGCCCTTTTTTAATTTTTTTTTATTTATTATTTATTGTTAAAAACACATCTGTTGAGTTTATTTATAATATTAAAAGTGTTATTTTTTAAACAAAAAGTACAAATTATGTATTAGAATTTGTGGCATAGTTTTCAATGTCTAAGTACTTCTTGGGAAATAACACCACAGTTTAAAGAAAATTGCTGTATATTCCAAACGAACAAGTTACCAGGTTAGACCCCGTTGTCAATGGTTAAGAAACTATGGATAAAAGTTACGTCAGAAATCAAATAATACACATTGGCAAATATTTTATTTTACATCTTAGAATTGTGCCTTTTTTATCCATAGTTTTTTAACCATTGACAAGGGGGTCTGACCTAGACCCCGAAACGTTTGGAATATACAGCAATTTTCTTTAAACTGTGGTGTCATTTTCCCAAGAAGTACTTAGACACTAGGAACATTTGTGTGCTAGTTTTTCAGAAAATCCTAGATGTCGTTCTTTACATCTCGCGTCAACAAATATATCAAAACTGATACGTGTTTGCTCGGTATCGAAATGCTACTCCAGCTTCTAAGTTAAATCAAAATTTTTCAAAATTTATTCTGCCCAAGCAACTCACAATTCATAACTATTGATTTCATCTTTACATACTGTCTATTTATTTACTGTGTTGTTAAAGTGAGTAACTGGAATAAAGCCTTCATTAAATATGCGTAGAATTGAAGAATTGGCAAATAGTGAACTAACTAATATGATTTGTGTTTATGCATAAGTAAATTATAATTTAAGTGCTGCAGTTAGACAATATGCAGGGTTATATTCATATGGAATTGTGCGAAATCGTAAAACATTCCAACGATTATACACAAATTTAGGTGAAATTAGTTCATTTCACACCAAAAATTCTGGTGGCCGACCTAAAAGAATTTCACTTAAGTATAAATATGATAGTTTAGTTCGAATTCTGGAAAATCCTGTATTAAGTACTCGGTGCTTGCATGCAGCTACTTGTGTGAGTAAATCGAGTATATCACAAATTTTAGGTACAGAAAAATTGTATCCGTATCACTTTACGCCAGTACAAAATTTATTGCCCAATGACTTAACAGGTAGACTACAGTTCTGTCAGTGGATGCAACATAAAATCATTCAAGATCCAATGTTTCTTGAAAACATTTTATTTGCTGACGAAACTATTCACTCCCCGTGAGTATCGTGAAGCTCATTTTCAGTATGAATTTTCTATTATATCTAGTGTGGAATTATTGGCGATCACTTCATTGGTCCGTTTGAACTTCGGATGAGATTAAATGCCTTACAGTATTTAGAATTTTTGGAAAATAATTTGGGTTATTTTGCTCGAAGAAGTTCCTCTTATTACAAGTCAGCATATGTGGTTTATGCACGATGGAGCGCCGCCAAATTATCCACTTATAGTCCACCAATATTTAAATGACTACTTTCCGCATCGTTGTATTCGACGTGGCAGTGAATTCCCTTGGCCGCCTCGTACTCCAGAACTTAATCCTATGGACTTTGGGGTATACATGAAATCTTTGGTGTACAGCAATGAAATTAGTCCACGAAACGAGCTTTTAGAGAAAATTCTGGAAGCGGCGAATATTCTTAAAAATAACTTTGCAACATTTTTCAAGATAAGACGACATTTCATAAAAAGTGTAATAAAATGCATTGATGCCAATGGAGGTCAATTTCAACATTAGATGAAGTGAATCTATTTGTTTTTTTTTTGTTCTCATTATTAAATTGAATGTTTTTGAATCCGTTAATGACTAAGCGCCATTCTTAAAATGGCAATATCTCGAAAACGCCTTGAAATATGGAGATTCAACAAGTATATGTTTTTTTTATTGAAATTATGTCAGTTTCATTATTTATCACCGAAACGCAAATTAGACAGGTGTAAAAAAATAAACATGGGTTTGCCTTATTCGACCTTCGTAACAAACACCCTGTAAGAGTACCATGAAAAATGATAACAAATTCTTGTTTACCGCCCTTGAAAACTATGCTGTAGCGTATTTTAGTTTTATATATGTGGCCGTTTTTCAAATATCACAAATTTCCAAAAACCCAATACCAATTTTCTGACCCTCTATATCGTTTACTAACATTTTACTAAGGCTTGTTTGTGTTATTCGGTATATTTCCACCGCCTCTAATTGCATTTCATTTATTGTATTGTCCATTAGCTATGGGACACCCTGTATATCTATTTCCACATTCTGTCATTTCTTCTTAGAATTTCCTGACCTTTATTATAGTTTAGTAATTTTGAGTTCTTTTCTTTTGTGTGCCTTGTTATTACATTGGGAAATTCTTTGATATTTCTTAGTAATTCAAATGTTCACCAAATTGGTTTGTCATTTAGTCAGTCTCGTCCGAGTTCATTGAATTCAAATGTCATGGTTCAAAAAGAAACTAAATTAAGTGTCTCATGAAAAAATGTATAAAATGTAAGCGTATATTAAATCGTCTCCGTAAATATACCAATATAAAACATTAAAACATCTTCTGTATAGGCATATACACGTGAACGCTTTACCATTTTTTGCTGAGAAACAAAACGAGTTAATATTGAATGCCCGAAAAACACGTTATAATTAACCCCACCTATAGAACTTCACCACTCATGGGATTTCATTCATGTTGTTTATCACTATTGAGGCATTTTTTATTTTCTGCACACTGCTAGTTTTATGTGACTCATATTTGCTTACAGAACAGTATTAGGTGGGGAAATACATTTTGTTTTAGCATCAGAGAAATAATAACTGAAAGCCGAGTTAAAATTCAGTTTACAAAATATTTGTTAGTTTTGTGGTTCAATAGCCGGTTGAATGGAGAATATAGGTCAAGATCAAAACGGTACCAAGACTACATTAAGAAGATGTATAGAATACCTTGAAGAATACTGCAACTACAGTGGCATACACGGCGTTCAGTACCTTAAAGAGAAGAGGTCTTTATTTGAAAGGTACGTAATCTGATTTTTATAAACATTGAGTAATTCATTAAAATTTGTAACAAATAATTAACTAATTTTCTTCTACTACCATTTCAACTTTGAGCCACTAGTTCATTAACCGGATTGAATCGAGTGCGTTACCGAAAAAATACTTTGAAAATATTCCAAGTTGTAAAATTAAAAATCTGCATATTTAGTACGTTTCGATTATTATGGATTTCAATCAAGGAAAGTAGCTAAAAATTTTCTGGCGATAACGTGGATCAATTTTATAGAGTTTCGCCAGAAAATAGTATTGTTTTGTTGTGTCCGTTTATTTTCTCCACATTGCATTTTCTTCTTACGAGTTCACACCTTATTCTATTTCTCAAATTATTTTCGGTTATTCTCCTTAGTAGTCTCATCTGCGCGTTTCCAACGTTCTTGGTGTCCGAAATGTCACAGGTCTTGTTTCAGCTGTACACGTCAATATTGGTGTTATCTAGTTGTTTTCTGAAGGATATTTTTGACATTTCTGGTTTATATTTTTTGTGAGTTTTTTTGGGAATGACACCACATAAACTTGAAAGTTTGTATATTTCAAATATTACAAACGTTTCAGTCTAAATCAGACCTTATTTTCAATGTTAATTAACTTAATACAAATGAACAAGCAAATAAAAAAACTAAAATCTTATTGACAAATTTAGTAAATCACAATTTGATTTACTAAGTTTGTCATTACCATTATTAAATTCATTTTTGATTATTGGTAAATAAGAACGGCTGAATTTTATAAAAGAACAAGCGATGCAATCGCTTTCGTTTAAAAAAATTAAAGCAAACTCTTTCAGCTTTTGTTTTCTATTGTGTTCTTCTCCAAAATAATTTTTTTTACATTCGTAAGGAATCTTATAAATTCAATTTTTTCAGTTTTGTGTTACGTTATTTGGTTTAGTTTTGATATAATTTATCTCAGGGTTTTTCCTGTTTTGTATCTTATTTTAATATTAAATCTGTTTCTCACTCCGAAAGAAACTGAAAAAATTGCATTAATAAAATTCCTTGCGAATGTAACAAATTTTATATTGGAGAAACCTCTAGACCTATAAACGGTCGAATAAATGAACACAATATTTTTATAAAGAAACGACATTTCGCAAAGTCAAAAATTTGTTAACGTGCCTGGAACCTTGACCATAACATACAATTTCAAATCTCAAACATATTACACAAAGAAGAACACAGTACAAAATGAAAGGTGAAAGAGTCTGCTTTATTTTTTTTTAATGAAAGTGATTGTATCGCTTGTACTTCTATTATATTCAGCCGTTCTTGTTTACCAATAATCAAAGATGAAATTAATAATAGTAATGTCCTTTTTATCGGGGTAATTTATAAGGTTTTTCCTGGTTTCCCTTATAAGTTTAATGAGATTTTTGGAATACAGAATTTCTTTGATCTATTTTTCTTATAACAAAGTTGTACCTAGGAACGCCAGATGATATTCTGAATATTACTGTTTCAAATTCTTCCAATTTAGAAGAAGCTTTGTTATTTCACATTGTCTTTAGAATTTGTAATGCTACCCTATATGTATCAAATTTGCAGCAAATTCTCTTAGTTAAATCACTTGTGATTTACTAAATTTGTTATTACGAATCCTTTTAATTTTTTTAATTTTCTTGTTCATTTGTGTTAATTTCCATTGTAAAAGACCTTGAAACGTTTGGACTATTTGAAATGTACAGACTTTTAAGTTTATGTGGTCTTATTCCCAAAAACCTCGGAATAAACAATCATCTGTCATCATTGCGTTATATACTTTTGACTTGTATTTGTTTCTTCATCTTGTATTATTTAAGCATCGTGCTACTATGTGTCCGTTTGAAACGTTTTGATTGCTGTTTCGAATTCTCCACAGCTGAATATGTAATTTCCAATTCATTTAATACCACAGTTTGCCCCCCTATGTTTAGTCATCAAATTCTGTCTGATATCTGAAAGGAACTTTGCTAATTAACACTGATTCGTTTTTTTTTTGTTGAGATATTCGTATTAAACTTTCCTATGTACCAGTCTTTCTAATCTATCTTCAATTTGAGCTATTAGTACTGGTATCATCTGCGTAGAATAGCACTTTAATTTAAATACTCAGCATTCTATATCATTTTTCTTAGTTCACATTCCTTTTTAATTTATCCATAATTAGGTAATAAAAGACTCATCGCAGGTACTTATCTGATACGCGGTCTAACCTTTATGGGGGCCCATTAGTCTATCATCTATTCTAGCTTCTATTTCGCTATGTTTGTAATTTTTTACAATAGTTTTGATTATCTATAAGGGTAAATTATTTCTCTTGGTCTGCGTTATATTTAATTGCTTTTTCAGTAATGTGTCGTATCTCAAAACTATATCTATGCGTGATCTATCGCTGCGGCATCCCTGTTGTTAGCTAGCGATTGTTTCAGGGTTACTCGTCTGATAATATTTTTGTTGTTAGTTTTAGACTGATGTTTAGTAGGTTTATTCCTCTACAATTTTCCGGTTCTATTTTATATTCTTTCTTTAAACGTATTGTTAATATGCTTGTTTTCCATTTCTCTGCAACTGTTTATGTTTTAGAATTTGGATTAATTTGAGCTGCTATTTAGTCCGTCATTTTTTTCCATCAGATTTAAGCAGTCCCTTTGCTACTGCTTCTTGTACTATAGCCTTACGGCAGGGGCGGATATAAAATAGTCTTAAAGGAAAGAGGCGGCGCGAGAAGAAAATTTTGATAATAACACTTGTTACCAAGTTTTACGACTAAAATCCTTTATTTTATAAAATGAATGAGTTCCTATCTACTGTTTAAGATTATATAACTTATTATTTCGATTAGTCTATTGTCTACTATTTAGTGGTGTAAATTAGTTTTTTTCCAATTTTAAAAAGCTTCAGGCTGAATCCGCAATTGCCTGGGGTTTTTAGCCTTTTCTGTACTGCTTCCACTTCTAATGCCTGTTTTTCTGAATACTTTTTAAGTTGTCTATCCAAGTATCCTTCCGTTTGTGTGTGTGTGTTTCGTTTCTTACTTTTTTGTAATTAACATGTGTTTGATGTGTCTCTAAACATGTTTTTTACATTTTTATTTGGTCTCATAATGGAACTAAGGACTTTTCTTATGTGATTCTCAGATTTTCATCTCGAATGAATTCTTTTGCTGAGTTGAAAATATTGCAATTAGTTTTTACTTAGTATTCATCTACTCTATCTGTTTCCTTATCCAGTTATTTTTATTCTTTCTGTTCGTCTCTATTAGTACAGATATTTTGTGCAATCATCCTACAAACTCTCAACCTATATATTGGTAATATACTCTGGTGGTTCAGTTTTGTTAGTCGTGTTCCGATCTGGTTTACTTAATATTAGCTTGTGGTTATTTAACGGGTATGCTGAAGGGAGTTGTCTCACGTCTATAATTTGACCGGAAATTATTTCTTTATTCATGCATCATTATCGCATCGGATTATGCGATTTCTCAGGTCCTCAGTAACCGGTACTGTGGTAGTGTACACTCATTCTTTCAGATATTCCCAGATACAATAATCCAAAGGGTTTAAATCGGAGGATTGAAGCAACCAAAGATGAGGCCTCACCTTTTCCTAAGCAGTGGTTTTCATAAGATATAGATACCCACGCATATTTAAACTGTAATGTGCTGGGGCACCATCATGCATATAATACATGTCTACTCTAGTTCGCAGAAGTAAATGTTCGAGTAGAGGAGGCAATTGTTATTGTAAAAAATGAAAATATGACTCACCAGTGAATCCCAGAGCTAGAAAATGTGGCCCCATAATATGTTCACCGAAATTTCCTATCTACATGTTAACGGAAAAAGATATTGATGTCTAGATTCTGTTATTCAATGGGGTTTATCTTCAGTCCATAAATGCCTGTTATGCAAATTTGCACCTCTTAAGAAACGAGCTTCGACCGAAAAGAGGAATTTTTAACAAAAAAAAGATCAGTATTTATCGGGAATACTCTAAATATAGGGTAAGGATACAACTGCTGATCTTTTAATACCTGCCTTACAGTTGTTGCGTCAGTATTTAATTCCACTACTATTTTACTGGAACTTGACTAAAGTTGTACTTCAATAATATTTAGGGTATCAATTTCTAATTCAGTTGCATTATTATTGCGAATTTCGTTGGTGCTGCAGAATCTTTAAATCAACGTTTAATTACTGCTGACATCATAGCATTACCCACTCTGATATTGGAATGGAGGTGAAGTGTAGTATGTAAATTTTTAGAAAATGCTCAAGTTATCTGTGTGGTTGATTCAGTAACGCACAAGTTACACTTCACAAAAGATAATACGAAACAACTTATATATTATTGTTGAGAAATTGTATATAGATAGACAGATTATTCTTTATTCTTCAGTTTGTAATGTGGGTAGAAGAGATGAATATTTTATTAGTTGAAACAATATGTTAGAAATGTCAATAATGAAAAAATGTCTAAAACGTAAATAACATTAAAAATATCATTCATATTAAAATTCTCATAAATTTCAAGATTACTACATCTTCGGGACCGTGATATTTCTCACAAGTGATTTTTTTTCAATAAAAATCTTCTTTACATTATTTTAGAATCTTATGGTGGATTTTAATTTGCACCGCTTTCGGCGCCTGTGGCTACCTAATTATTCAAAGTTACAGCAAATACAAAATGAGTCCAGTTATTGTCAGCTTTGCCACCAGAGAATGGCCAATTTACACTATACCTTTCCCAGCTGTGACTATATGTCCAATGGTTAAAGCAAATAAAGATGTGTTTAATTTCACGAATGCAGTACATAAAAAATGGGACAACTTATCACTCTCTGAAGAGGAGTAAGTACAGCGACCAAATTTAGAAAGTTTTTAGTCGAATTTCTACTCTATCAATATATATATATATATATATATATATATATATATATATATATATATATATATATGTATATATTTATCCGTCTATCATTCAGACGACCATACATTTGCAATTTGCATTCATTCCGACGGCCACTCGAATATGACAACCATATATGGCCGTCGTATAGTTTTCAGTGTATTTCAAGTTTCTAGGGTCACAGAAACCTGTACCAAAAATTTTGTTGGTCGTCATATAGGGGGCGTAAATATTTATTTTATACAATTCGTATAATTTTAGTTCACCGCATTTGCTTCAAAATAGATGTCGCTATTCATAACGTATATTCTCTAATCGTATAAATATTTTTACCCATTTCAGTTAATCGCTTTTTTGACGGCCGTGGTTTGGCAACTGTGCACTTTTGAAGAAATAAATAAGAAACCGACAGTTTCATTTATATATGTGATGTGTGTTGTGTTGTTAATAGTTTTTAACCTATTATAAGGCAGTGAAATAAAATGTTACCGCGTGAATATGTAAGTATTTATTAAATTTATTTTACACATTGTTAGTTACATTTATAAAATGTCAATAATTTTAAAATATTCTGAAAGCTATTCGGGGAAGTACAGAATGTTGATGACTGAAATCAATAAAATTATGGCTATACTTGCGTCTTATAACTTGTATCATGGATATGGTGTAAAATATTTAAAAAAACTTTAACCGTAATATTTAAATAATATTTTTATGTGTAATTTATAATTCTAGAAGTACAGATTTCAATGTTATTTTAAGATATTCCCTGGTCTTGACAATTTAAATTGAAAGTTTCAATACAGATTTTAGAAAAAAATTTCATTTCACAATATCAAAAATAATATTTGAGAAAACTCAATTGAAATAAATTATAGGTTGGATGTCATTAATATTTGAATATTCTCATTCTTAATGGAAATTAAAATTTACTGTTTTGTGAAACAAATTGTTTGTAGAAACAAGTAGCGAATAGTTTTGAGTTATTCCAATGTTAGACTTATTAAACCATGTGTTTTTGTTTAACATTGTTTAAAAAGATGAAGTTGCGTACTATAAAAACCAGTTGATTAACTACAGTGATATTTTATTTAATAGTCTCACATCAAAACTGATTTGTTTTGTCTTATAAATATTACCGCTACCTTTTTGAAGTTTTTGGTTCCTCTCTTTTATTAGATACGAATTTCTGAAAGTCTGTTTTTTTTTGAATACTTAATTAATAAAAATAACAGTGATAAACAGTAGTCTCGCCACACGAACTCTGGGAGGTAACCGTGTTTTGACAGCTACCCTCATTACTAAAATATATTTAGTTTGCTTTTATTACCTTCAGTTTTTTTTGTGATATGATAATACCAAAAACTGTCTACGTTCATATTTTTTCTATAAAATACTTTGGTTTTTGGGTCAAAGCTTGCGTGCTACATATCTATTGTGGTACATGTGTTCAATACCCTAATGACAATTAACCTATTCTAGTCCAATATCTGCATGATTTGAGATTGATTGTCCACAATGAACATTTTCAAGCTTCTTAATAATGTTTCTGATTTTAAAGAAGTTAAGCTATATTTGTTAACTCAGAAGACCTAAATGATCTGGTTTGTGATTTGAGTTTGTCAATGAACCAGCATAATTGTTAGGATCACGTTTGAAGGCATAGAACTGGATTAATCATGAAACTAGAATGTGCCTATTTCGAAATCGTAATTAACAATTCTTGTTAAAGATGGAGATTTGGAGTATTTTACAGATACAAATTCTGTTATGGACTTTTTGGAAACAGAATTTGATCCCCTCAGTGGCATTCATTTATATCCGTCTCCAAATTGAATATAAAAGCAGTTCTACTGACGCATTCCTGTCCCTGTAGGATACTGTACTGAACCAATGACATAATGAAATAAGTACCTCCAAAAATACAATACAATAGATGTTATTTGTAAATCTGGGGGTGATTAGAAGTTATTGCTCTAATATTTCAAATGCAGCTAGGTTATAATACATATTAAGTAGATCCTTATGAAACAGCTGTAAGGCGATCGCAATGGAAATAAATGTATTTCGTATAGAAAAATTTTCTAGAATAAGTGATGGTAAAATCAAACAGGGCATTTTCGAAAGACTTCCAATCAGGGAAATAGTTAAATAGTTCGAACGCAAAGAAAATTATTAGAGATTTGAATCAGTTGAGGGAAGAGCAACTGATGAAGGTTCCATTCTCGAAACAATATTTGTCCTGCTGTAAATGGATTGTAAAATCTCGAAAAGAAAGTATTTCATTATTTCATGAAAATTCATGTTTCCATACTATAAAATAAAATTCAGTTGTCATAAAAATTTTGAATAGCTTATGTTTATTGCCACCATTTTACATTATAAGAAAACACAAAAAGTTTGTGTCGTTACTTTAAATTTTGTATTCCATTTTTTTTAATATGCTGTGTGCTCCTCCAATTCCGTAAAGAAAAGAAGTCGTTGGTTTTGTAATAAACCTTTGTCTCCAGTACATATAGAAAATATAAACCAGTCAAGTTCCTGCCATTCTCCAACCCAGCAAATTGATGAAAATTTGTACAACAATGATTTCGTAAAATTAGAATGAATGCAAAATACTAAAATACTAATAAAAAATTAAAGTTGTTATGTATTTGTGATTATTTTTTATATTCTTAGTTTATGAGTTTTTTATTCATATTTGACAATTTTGATATTTTTAGGGTTCTGTATATAAAAAATATGGATACCCCTATAATATCACTCCTAATTTCTTCCTCCTACACATCACAGCAATTTTCTTCGAAACTACTCGACGGAAAAGGTTGAAGTTTGGTAACATTGAGTAGTTTGGAGACCCGATCAGAAGTTCATGACGTAAATGAAGAAATTTTAATGGGAGGAAAATTAAAAAAAATCGACAATTCCCCCCCTTATCTTCGAAACTATTAAGCCAAAAATTATGAAAGAAATTTCATAATTTTTGGCTTAATAGTAAATATATAACATTGCCTAAAGTTTAAGAGAAAAGTAACGAGAAAAACTTTAATTTTAATTTTGGTGAAAATGAATGAAAAATCAAATGAAAGGGCTTATTCTTGGGAAAACAAATATATTTTTTTTTCAAATTTTTAAAATAATTAGTGTGGAAGATATTAACAAAAATATACAAACATTTATACATTTCCTCCCTTATCTCCGAAACTATAGGACGTAAAATTTTAATATTGGTTTTGGGGGGCAAATTACAGGATTAAAAGGAAAATATAAAATTAGAACTGCTTCTAACGCATCATGTAATATATCAAACCAAAGAGCTCATTATGACGAATACAAATATATTTTTTTCATATTTTTTAATATTATTTAAAATATATTAAAAAAATTTAAAAAAATACCCATTTTCCCCTTATCTCTAAAACCATAAGCTGTAAAGGTTTGAAGAAAGTAGAGATATAGGGCGTTGCCTCAATTTTACAGAATTATACGGAAAATATACAATTAAAATTGTATCTAACACATCATGTAATATATTAAATCAAAGGGCTCAGTATGGCAAAAACCTAAAAATATTTTCTTTCCTCCATTACTTCCGTTACTATAAGACGTATTTGTTTTAAATTACAGGAACATTACCTGAACTTTGCAGGAAAAATAAGAAAGCCGTAATATTAATTTTGGGGGGCAAATTACAGAATTAAATGGAAAATATAAAACTAAAATTGATTCTGTCCCATCTTGTATTATATCAAATCGAACGGCTCTTAATGACCAATACAAATATATTTTTTGTTATATTTTTAAAATATTTTTTATTATTATTATTAATTAACAAAAATGTAAAAAAAATAACCGAAACAATCAGACCTAAAATTTTGGCGTACATGACCTCACGTAAACTGTACAGGAAAAATAAGGAGAAACCGCTAATATTAATTGTGGGGGGAAAGTTATAGAATTAAACGAAATATAAAAAATTTAACTATTTTAAAACGCATCATGTAATATATGGAATGAAAGGGCTTATTATGAGGAATACAAATATATTTCTTCCATATTTTTTAAATCAATTGTTTAAAAGATATTAAAAAAAATATAAAAAATACCATTCTTCCCCCTTTATTTCCGAAACCACACGACCTAAAAGTTTAAAATAATTAGGGGTATAGGACCATACCAGAACCTTATATGAAAAATAAGTAGGAAACCCCAATATTAATATTGGGGCCAAATTACAGATTTGAATGATTTTTTTTTTTCAAACGGATCATGTAATATATATATATATATATATATATATATATATATATATATATATATATATATATATCAAGTGAAAGAATGAGGAATACATGTATATTTTTCATATATTTAAAATAATTTGTTGAAAACGTTATAAAAAATTCGGCCCATTAAGAAAAATATAACACAAATTGTAACAGTAATTTAGAAACTTAATGGAAAATCTTTTTTTTAAGTGCGTCCGTAATGTAATGTATCAAATGAAAGGAATCATCATAAAAATACAAATATATTTTATTTGTATTATAAAATTTATCCCACTCCGTCTCTGGCGAAAGAACATAAAAACATCAATTTCTAGAGTCTTCAAAATGAGCAAGAACTATCAATCTGGACGCTGGGTGAACAAAGGTAGAACGACCAAAAAGTTCGGCGAACGCTATATAGCGATATTAATTTCAGTAGTTAGTTAGTAGAGCTGAGATTGTTATTATCTCGATGTTATTGTCTTAAAATCAGCTATTGAGAATATTTGATGTTTTCGTGTGAATAAAAGTACTAGAAAGTGCACTGAATATATTTGTTTTAACTTTAATTAATTTGAACCCACAAAATTTATAACAATTTGGTGTCGAAGTGCAGGATTAAGTGAAGTTAAAATCGCAATTTGATTTATGGAAACCCGAAGTATGGAAACAAACAAAATGGAGGAGACTACCAAAAAAATATTCAAACAGGTTACGGATAACTCAGATCCTGGAAAAACGTGACAAAAAAGAGGAAAAAAGAGAAACAACAGCAAGAGGAAATTCAACAAAGGTTAGTAAAATCTATCGATTGTTGTAAACAACATAATTTAATTGAAGGATTATTCTCGAAATTTGAAGAAAAACAACAAATTAAATTAAAAAGATAAAATTAATTTAAAATACTAGAAGAAAAACGACAAAATGATTTTAAAATATTTGAAGAAAAACAAGGCCAAACGGAAGAAAAAAGACAACAGTAAGTTAAACAATTAATGCAAATAGTAGCACAAGTTAATGAAACAGTTAATGAAAGAAGGCAAATAGTTGAGTCAAACATAAAAGAGATAATGATGACATTAAGACCATAAAAAATACCGTAGATAGTCTTGAAACCAATGTAGAAGACCTCGATTCCATCCAAAGCTAACTAAAATTTGAAATCAGTTCAATTCAAAACACAGTTCAAGACCAAATCAGTTCCATTAAAGAAACAGTACAAAGTGAAGTACAAGATAAAATCAGTGCCATCCAAGACAAGGTAGAAACAGAAATTTAAAAAATGCAACAGGACCGTTAGCAAACCACCCACATTCGACGGCAGTTCATCTTGGCCCATGTATAAACGACAATTTGAGGCCGTGGCTACACCTAATGGATGGTATAACCAAGAAAAATCTACGTCTCTTGTAATTTCCTTAAGAGGTCCGGCCTTAGAACACCTCCAAAGCATTCCAGTTGATGAACAAAGGCAATTTTGACAAGATCATTGCTATCCTGGACAAAAGATACGACAATCAGTCCTTGAGCAAAGTATAGCAGGTGCAACTAAGTGGAAAAACGCAAAAATCCGGAGAAAGCCATCAAGTATTCGAAGCAGAGGTTAGACAATTAGTGCACTTGTCTTACCCAGACCTGCCAGAGAAAACTAAAAATCAATTGGTCACACAGGGTTTCATTAACGGTATCAGAGATGTGGCAGTACAAAGAAATCTAAGACTAAGTGGCGTCAGGAAAAGTAATGAAGCTTTACTTCGGGCGTTGGAAGTAGAGGCCGTCATGAACATGTCCAAGCCGAAGGTCCGAGCAGTTTCCTTCAACCATGAAGAGCCAGACTCACCATTCCAAGCGCTGTTGGCAGGTATGAACAAACTACTAGAACGGTCACAAAGAACTGGCGGAAGGGGAGCATGTTACCAATGTGGACGGACAGGACACTTCCAACGTGACTGCAGAGTATGGCTACCGGAACGATCACCAGAAGTAGCAAACACAACAACCACACCAACCAGGGAAACTCCAATCAGTCAGCATAAGGAGGCGAATGCTGACTAACCCTCCACCTGCCCCCAGGACAGTATCCATTCGGGGATTTGGCCGAGATAGCAGCAGCCTAGTCATCCGGGGCACCATCAATGGCCGAGCAATTACCATCTTCATCGACACCGGCGCCGCTGTGTCCATTACCAACTCCAGGGTTTTGAGGTCATCAGAAATCCGGCCAGTTAATAATAACATTCAGCTCAAAACAGTCACCGGCGAGTCCATGTCAATACAGGGTGAGGCAGATGTCGTGCTACAGATAGGGGACAACATGATCCGGCATAGGGTCCTGGTAGCGAATATTGAGGACGATTTCATATTGGGTATGGACCTAATCAGCCAGCATGGCTTTATGTTCGACCCGGGATATGATGTTCTTCGGTTCCTAAACAATAAATTTTTATTGCCACGGCACGTCAACAGTTCAACCGCCTCCATAAAAATTGTAGCAAAATCCTCAGCCAGAATTCCCGGTCGAACGGAACAGATTATTCATGGGCAGCTAGAAAGCAATCCTGGGATTTGCGTTTAAATGGTGAAGCCCGTACATTCAGCTCATGACTACTTAGTTGGACGGGCTATAGTTACAATCGAACGAAAAATACTAATTAGAGTCCTTATATTGTCCAACAACGACATCAGAAATGCCAATGATCAAGAAATAGCTTGTTTTGAGCCAGTAGAGACCATCATCAATTGCGAAGAAGAGTACCAGATATCGGGGAAGGAGACAGGGCCCAGTAAAGAGTTTCTACAACAGTTTTCCGATCTTTTGAAACACCTTACACCAGAAGAACAGCAGGAAGTCAAGCAATTTATTGGAAATCACTGGCAAATCTTTAACAGCCAAGATGGAACCACCGGTCGCACCAGCATCATCCAGCACCGAATAGATACCGGAAAGGCTCAACCCCTAGGCGACTACCCTTGGGGCAACAACAGGCAGTCGAGGAAAACATCAAGTCCATGTTGCAAAATGGAGTTATTGAGCCATCCATAAGCCCATGGTGCGCTCCCGTCGTGCTAGTTAAAAAAAGGGTGGAACCACCCGATTTTGCGTGGATTGCAGAAAGCTTACTGACGTCGTCTACCGTATCCGTCGAAACCCCAGGGCTAAGTTGAAGGTGGTCCATTTAGATCGAGGGAGGGCAGTGTTATAAAATTTATCCCACTCCGTCTCTGGCGAAAGAACATAAAAACATCAAAAACGACCAGAAAGATCCGCGTACGCTATATAACGCCAGCTTATTGTGATTTTTTATGATATTAATATTTTAAAGAGTTCGTATATATCTTTATTTCATTGTGAATTTAAAATTGTCTAATAATCACCAATTAGATTTAACACACATCTCAGATTAGGAGATGTAAACTATCGGACACAAGTTAATAATTAGGATTTTTAAATATTATAAACTTATAACTGCAAACCTGTTGTAATATTTAAAAATATGTTTTACATATTTTGGCTATATATGTATATACAATGTACCTAACATGCTAAAATGGTTCAAATGATTCATTGTAATTGGCAAAGAAGTCTGGCAGCAGTGCCGGCCGTTGTTTAGCATTACATATGTATATTTTGACCGTCTCATTGGCATATGGATAAAAAATATGTATGTTGGTTGTCTGATTGACGGTTTTTGTAAAGTCGTCATATGGATAGGGGAATTGAAAAAAAAAAAATTCAATTCTTATAATTTTAAATTCCGTTCAAGCAGAAGATATTCAAATAATTAGTATGGAGTATACTCGCCTTAAGACACCGATTATCGTTTTAATTTGGTCGGCCGTCAAAAAACGAGTTCCTGTAAAGTCGTCCGATTGATAGACGGATGTATATATATATATATATATATATATATATATATATATATGAAGAAATATTACGGTGAACTGTAACAACGCATTGAGAATGCCAAGTGAGACCTTGGCGAAACGTCTGCAGGATTCAAACATGAATCAATATAACGAACGGATGCATTCCCGTATAAATATTTCTTCATATTGTTCCATCCGTGAAAGCCTACGACATATATATATATATATATATATATATATATATATATATATACATATATATATATTACATGGTTTCCGGGAATTCATCCGCGTAGTTGATAACTGATCCCTGCCGGGATCGATGGTAAAATGACGACGTTTCGGCAGAGTCACATCTGCCCTCTTCAGGTCGCTTCGCATAATTCTCGTAGCCTTCTGCTTTCGCTTAGTTACTCGAATACTGTATTCAGTATTCGAGTAACTAGAAGGGATCAGTTATCAACTACGCGGATGAATTCCCGGAAACCATCTAATACATTTAGTGCCCGCGAAAACTTAAAAACAAATATATATATATATATATATATATATGTTATATGCAAAATATATCAGCACTTAGTTCACACAGTCGAGAAGTCAACGGAATTTAAAGCGTACGTGACTTCTCAGGGATATCAAATTACATCTTGAATTATATGCAAACAACTTCCCGGAAACCTACACGAGTCCGTTTAACCAGTAAAAACGCTGACTTGCATCAGCACTTTTGGCAATGTTATAAAAGCAACTGGAAACGTTCTCGTGTTGTCATTCAAATATTATCACTTATAGTATTAAGTATTTCAAGTAATTAATTGTTTAAATTTTGATTTTGTATGTTTTAAATAAATAATATTTTTTAAAAAGTGATTTGAATCAAAGTGAATATAAAATTGGCGCAGTCAGTAGGATTGTCCAACACAGTTAGAACACGTGAATACTAACTAACTGTGGAGATTTCTAAATCATTGTGGACAAAACCTACTTGAAAAGGACAACAACTACCAAGTACTAGCAAGGGAACACGCAACCAGGCTAACCAGTGCTAAGTGACGCGGAGAACAGTCCGATGCGAGGAATAATAACGTAAGAATCACATAAAGTAACTATTTTTTATTTTTTTTGAATGACCACCAGTTCTTTCATTTATATAATATTTATTCCTCATAACCTTACATTCCTAAATAATTATTTTGAAACTATACATTTTACATAATCATATTATTTTATTTCCATTACTTCGACTCACATATTTCGAAGTATTTGAAACATTATTTCTAGTTTATTATTAATCCACCATTTATACATTCCTATTTTAAATTTGTTATTACTATATTAAACATTACTCAATACTGAATCGATAAACCGTATATTTTCTACCATTTCAATTTAAAACTTTTATTCAACGTTTAATTTCGATTTATTGTGCAAATCTATACAATTTTAAAAATGGCAACGACTAGACAGGCAGCTACACCAACTGTAGAACCCTATAAGCTTTCGGAAATATTTGCCATAATTCCTGAGTATGATGGTAATCCGATATTTTTGAATACTTTCATATGCTCCTGTAATACTGCTTACAGCATGGCAACGGATAATCAGCAAGTACTGCTAATTCTCCATATCAAAAATAAGTTACGCGGTAGAGCGGCTGAGTTAATTAATTCGCGAAACCCTAGTCAACTAGCCGAAATTCAAACCCTCCTAGAAAATCATTTTGGAGATCCTCGGGATCTCTCGGCTCTCATACAGGACTTGCAACGAATGCGGCAAACTCCAAATGAATCCCCCCTCACTTTCTCTGCTAGACTCCAGACGCATCAAGCGAAAATGCTAGCAGCTATAAACAAGCAAAATTTAACTATCAAAGAAAAACAAGCACAGATTGACTTAATAGAGTCAATGGCTCTTAATAGCCTTCTTACGGGTTTAAAGCCCAAAATTGGTCAACTCGTTCGCGCTAGCGACCCATGCAGTATTCTCACTGCCATTTCGAGAATTAAACGAGAACTACAACTATCACATTTAGAAACCCAGAAATTTTCAGGTAATAGAAGTTTCCAACAACCCCCTCGTAAATCAAATAACGGTCCACCTCCAAAACAATGCTCCTTTTGTAAACGCATGGGCCATTTAAGCAACGAATGCTTATCTAGAATGAGACAATTTCAACACAACCCGAATTCTAATCAGAACTATTCGAATTACCGCCCTCATTTTTCCAATCAACCTTCTAATCAATCCACAAATGTTAACCCCAGTCAACAATTTTCACAGCAACAATTTCGTCCGTCTATCAGTAGACAACCCCAAATGTCTGGCAATTACAGACCGAACCCGAGTTTCTTTAAACATCAGCAACCAAAGACTCATCACTTGAACAATTTACAATTCGGTCCTCATCACAATGACTACAACTACTCTCAAAGCGAAAATCAATACGACCCTTTACCCAATGAGTACGGAAACGTACAACAATATTACCCTAACGATTTGGAACAAAACGGTGAACCAGAATATTTCAACACCGAACAGTTCAATGAATATTTCCCTGACGAACCTGATTCTCCTCAACTAAATTTTCAGTTGACCCCTGCTCAATCAGAACCCCCAGACCACGAAATTTCAGAAATTCAGACCCAAATTCAGACAATGAATTTGGACGACTTCAGCCCGAATGTCAACTTCCCAGAACAGAACTTTCTGTAAGACCCCTTCTCTCCGTCAACTCGAAGAATCTTTATTATATTACTGATTCTTCAAACACCTATAAACTTCTTATCGATACGGGTGCAGGACTTTCAATCTTTAAACCTGAAACCTGCCAACGCTTCAAACAACGGTTTCCTGAAAATGTTATCATTCAAGGCATCACAGATGAGAAAATTCTCATTAATGAATCCACCCTAGTGCCTTTTAACATCTCCGACCCACATAAGGTGTATATTTGTAATATTGATATTGAATTTGATGGGTTATTAGGTTCAGACTTCCTAGAACACTATAACTGCATCATAGATTTCAATAAGAAACAACTCGTTACAAATTTCAAAACTCTGCCACTATTCAAAGTTACGGATGATACGATCATGCGTAATAATAATTCTACATCTTCAACTAAATATACTCCGGTCAACACAATTACCTTGGACTCCCGAACTGAGCAAATCTGTAAATTGAAATGTAACCTCAAGAATACAGATGCTATTCTCGCTTCAATGGAAATTGAGAAAGTTCGTCTCCCGAATGCCATAGTCAAAATCAATGAAAATGGTGAATTCCTAACTTCCGTTTTAAACGCTAATGCCATTCCCAAAACCATCAATTTTGACAAACTCGATTTAGATCCAATACAGAATTTCACAATAAACACCTTCTCTGAAAACAAAACACGTAACCTAACCGAGAATGACAGACAAATGACGATAATGAACCAGCTTCGTTTAGAACATCTCAACGAGGAAGAATGTGAATTCATTTCAGAACTTTGTCTTGAATACTCCGATATCTTCTATTTAGAAGGCGACCAACTGACCTTTACGAATGAAATTAAACACTCTATAGATACCAACAATGCGAAACCATCTTTCACAAAATCATATCGATATCCCCAAATCCTCAAACAAGAGGTGAAAAGCCAAATATCAAAAATGCTAGATCAAGGGATCATACGCCCTTCTAACTCCCCATGGTCATCCCCTGTATGGGTAGTTCCTAAAAAATTAGACGCTTCCGGAACACAAAAATGACGTATCGTCGTTGACTACCGGAAACTAAACGAACTGACCGTAGACGACAAGTACCCTCTTCCGAATATATCTGACTTACTCGACCAACTCGGCAAGTGCCAGTATTTCACCACCCTCGACTTGGCTTCTGGATTTCATCAAATTGAAATCGACACCAAAGACATTCCCAAAACTGCTTTTACAGTCGACAATGGTCACTATGAATTTGTTAGGATGCCTTTTGGCCTGAAGAATGCTCCATCGACGTTTCAACGGGTTATGGATAACATTCTTCTCGGAATCCAAAACGAAAGATGTTTAGTCTACATGGACGACATCATCGTATATTCCCCGACAATTCATGAGCATATAGCCCGTCTCACCGATGTTTTCAAAAGACTTCGAAAAGCCAATCTGAAAATACAACCCGACAAGTGCGAGTTCCTTCGCAAAGAAGTCGCTTATCTAGGCCATCTTATAACTCCTGAAGGCGTAAAGCCAAATCCCTCAAAAGTCGATTGCATTCTCAACTTTCCCCAGCCAAAAAACCAAAAAGACATTAAATCATTTCTAGGTTTAGCTGGCTATTATAGGCGGTTCATTCCAAACTTCGCTAAAATTTCCAAGCCGCTAACAAAATTACTTCAAAAAGATGTCCCCTTTCAATTTGACTCAGAATGCGTTAAATCTTTTGAACAATTAAAAATTGCTCTTACATCTACCCCAATTCTCATATACCCTAACTTCGAGGAACCATTTATTCTCACAACTGACGCCAGTTCTTTTGCTATCGGCGCAGTTCTCTCTCAAGGTCCTATAGGTAAGGATTTGCCCATAGCCTATGCCTCGAGAACCCTTTGCAAGGCTGAGACTAAGTACTCTACCATCGAAAGAGAACTTCTTGCTATAGTGTGGGCTGTTAAGCACTATAGACCGCTAATTTTTGGACGTAAGTTTCTACTTCTGACCGACCACCGCCCGTTAACGTGGTTATTTTCAATCAAAGACCCTGGAAGTAGACTTGCCAGATGGCGCCTCAAACTCGAGGAGTATGATTACCAAATAATCTACAAGCCCGGCAAGGTAAATAAAAATGCCGACGCTCTCTCTCGCATTAAAGTTAACAACTTTAATGAATACGTATCCTTTCAGACAAACAATCATCTAACACCGTTTGCAGTACTCCCAACAAACGAGACTGACGATGACTCACGAGAACCAGACACAAAAAATCCCACTAACTTCCATCAAATTTCTGAGGAGTTCAGAACTTTTGTAGAGCGATACCAGACCGTCTCACTAATAGACTACGACAAAATTCAATTTTCTAACTGCCAACTATTAGACAGAAAAAACAAAAACATTCTTGTATTCCCCCAAGGTTCTCTCATGAAAGATTTTCACCACGACATCATTGAGGACATTTTTGAGGAAAATGCCGATTTTCACACCCCACGAATAAACGTTTTTGCAAGCAAAAGTGTCAGAAAGAGACGCTATCTCATCGTCCCTCTCCCTTCTGACCCCGAAGTAGTTAACGAGATTCTTTTCGCATCTTTATACAATAGTAGAGATGTGTTTACGGAAAACGAAATATACTGTGTTGAGAATAACATAGATTTGCCCATTCTGGAAATGCTTTCGTTCATCTTTTCCGAAATTGATGTAAAATGGAAAGTTTGCCAAAATATCGTCCAAAAGGTTGAGAAAGATCAAATACCTATAATTCTCGACCAATTCCATAATGGCAAAAATAATATACATCGAGGTATCAATGAAACCATTCGCAGAATAAAGGAAAAATACAATTGGCAAGGACTAACTAAAGACGTTGACAATTTTATCAAAAACTGTCAGACTTGCCAGAAGGCAAAAGTTTACCGAAAAAATCTCGACAGCCCTCTCGTCATCACCGAAACTCCACGGACACCCTTCGAACGTGTCAACATCCACATTCTCGAAGTCCCGACAAGAAACTATGCTTTAACTATCCGGGACGAACTAACAAAATTCTCTCAGGCCTACCACATAACCGACAAATCCGCAAAAACCGTTGTTAGTACTTTACTACTCTATTTCCAACACTTCGGTACCCCATTACGGATACATTGTGATTATGGCAGGGAATTCGACAACACACTAATGAGAGACTTGTGTAAAATATTTGACATCAAACTATCTTATTCTAGTGTGGGACATCCCCAGTCAAATGGTTCATTAGAACGATTCCACTCGACCTTATTAGAGATGATTAGAATCCATAAACTAGAAAATCCTGACGAACACCCTTTTAACATCCTCCCTTATGCAATCATTGCATATAACAATTCTGTAAACAAAACTCATGGATTCACCCCTTACGAACTTGTTTATGGACATACTTCGAGTAGGACTCCAGAGACTCTCTACAACCAACAAGCCCTGATAACTAAGTACATCAGAGATCTCAATAATCGTATCTCTCACTATTATAAAATTGCTCGCGAAAGAACGGAAATCCAAAAACATAAAGCGAAAGTCAGATTTGATGAACACGTTTCTGAAAATCTCCCTAACTATCAAATAGGCGATAAAGTCTATATTAAAGATCAAGGACAAACTCCAAAATAAATTCAATGGTCCTTTCGAAATTCTGGAGATTCACAGAAACTCCGCAACAGTACTAAACCCTAAAACTAACCAAAAATCAAAAGTAAATTTCGACCGAATGAAACCGTTCTCAGAAAGTTAATTTCTGTTTCAGGTTTTGCCTGCTGTTCGGGTCAGCAGTACCCCAATTTCAAATACAACCAATAAACAATACTTTAGGTATCTACTTCCATAACGAAGCAGAAATAACTGTATCCAATGATAAATGGACACTTTTAGTACACAGAAACATTTCTACACTAGAACAAGTATTTACAACAAATAACAGAATATTACAAACTCTTGTAAAAACTGTTAACTTCAATTCTTTTGCTATGAACTACTTTCGCGCAGACGTACAAACCCACATTAACCTTCTCAATCAAATTTCTAACTCAATCAAACAGAAATTTACTGACATTCACATGGACACTAAAAGACACAAACGAGGTATACTTGATGGGGCAGGTACCCTTTTTAAGGCAATCACCGGCAATTTAGACGCCGCTGACGGAAAATACTTTACCGAAAGCATAAACCGCTTAAATCAAGGCCAACTTCAAATTGAGAACTTACAAAAAAACCAAATAAGTGTCACCACATCCGTAATTAAAAACTTCAACGAAACTATCCAAAATCTTAGAATTGACGAGAAACTATTTAACGATAACATGAAAAAGCTGGAAAACACTATCGGAAAAATCAATGATAAGGTCGCCTACGTCGAATCTAAACTCACATTACTTGAAATGTGCGAAAAACTTATGGAGAATTATCTCTACTTAGAAGATAATTTAAATGATGTTTTAAATTCTATCACATTCGCGCGTCTGAAAATAATTCACTCTTCAATTTTAACACCAGAACATCTTATTACCTCATTACAGGAAATATCGCAAAATTTAGTCAAAAGTAACCTTCCATTGGCTGTAAAGTACTCGAGCATCGCACAATATCTGGAAATTATTGAACTAGAGGCATTTCAAACATATACCGATCTTATATTTGTGTTAAGAATCCCTTTAGTCGAACAACATCCTTACACAGTCTTTCATTTATATCCTATCCCTATATACGATGAAAGAACAGGTTTACATCATATGCTATCCTTCACTCAAAAATATCTTGCAAAGAATGATGATTCTTTAATGTTTATTCCGATCAAAGACTTAAGTGCGTGTAAACCGTTATCCACTCGTAAGAAACTGTGTTCTGAACTTTACGCATACCCTATTGACACAAACGCGTTATGTGAAGCTCAACTTCTAAAGAATGTCCAGAAGGTACCCGACAACTGTAAAAGCTCACTAATATTCACTCAAGGATACAACGTTCAAAAACTAGAACCCAATACATGGCTCATAATTACTTCTGAACCCATAAGTGTTACAGTGAATTGCGCTCAAACAAACCCAAAAACTCTTACAATCTCCCTCAACTCCATATTGACTCTTCAATCAGAGTGTAGTGCGTTTATAGGAATTACAAAAGTTCAAGCCGAATCTGGTAAATAAACCGATGTTCTAGAAACCTTCCAACCAGTAACAGTGCCGTTCAACTGTTGCGACGCAGTGCCAGAAAAAATTATAATTCCTGAACTTCAGCCCCTGAAGCTGAACACGCTTAACGTAGAAGAATTAGACGTAGCAAATCACAAATTGGAACAATATTCCAGAGACCTCGATGGTCTCATAAACCAGCCGTTTGTAACCAAAAATATCTCTTGGTTTACCTATACAACCATAGCTGCTCTCATGATCATAGCAGCACTCATCACCTTCCAAGCTGTCAAAAAGAGGATGGTAAAACCTCCAAAGGACTGCAATCCTGACCAGACTTCAGTGCCTCAGCCAAGACTCAAATTCTTCCCCAAGCTTAGGCCTGTTTTGAAAACAGAACAAAGCTTAGAGACGCAAGTTTAGGTATACACTTTATGTTCTCTAAAAAACACCATTTTTAACATTGATTTATATCATTAACCTTTTTATTTTTTTACACATTATTTTTATTTACATTTCCTTTTACTTTATATTTTATTTTGATATGTTTAGGTTAAGCATTTAATTATTACTCGTATTATTTTATTGCTCATTTATTTTAACATATTTTGATTTTATTTTACAAATATTAATTTGATTTTTACCTATTACTTTATTTTATTCATATTTTATACACTTATTACTTATTATTCATACCATTCAAACATCATTTTATATTATTTTATGTTCTGTTCCTAAAAGTTGATGTTATAGCATCAACTTTTGATATGTAAGGGGAGTTGTTATATGCAAAATATATCAGCACTTAGTTCACACAGTCGAGAAGTCAACGGAATTTAAAGCGTACGTGACTTCTCAGGGATATCAAATTACATCTTGAATTATATGCAAACAACTTCCCGGAAACCTACACGAGTCCGTTTAACCAGTAAAAACGCTGACTTGCATCAGCACTTTTGGCAATGTTATAAAAGCAACTGGAAACGTTCTCGTGTTGTCATTCAAATATTATCACTTATAGTATTAAGTATTTCAAGTAATTAATTGTTTAAATTTTGATTTTGTATGTTTTAAATAAATAATATTTTTTAAAAAGTGATTTGAATCAAAGTGAATATAATATATATATATATATATATATATATATATATATATATATATTCACTTTGATTCAATTCACTTTTTAAAAAATATATATTTATTTAGAAACATACACAATTTAAAATTATAATGATTAACTACTTGTATAACTTAATGCTATAAGTGATATTATTTGAATGACACTATTTGAATTACAACACGAGATCGTTTCCAGTTGCTTTTATAACATCGAGAAATGTGCTGATGCAAGTCAGCGATTTTACTGAGTAAACGGTCTCGTGTAGGTTTCCGGGAAGTTGTTTGCATATAATTCAAGTTGAAATTTGATATCTCTGGGAAGTCACGTACGCTTAAAATTCCGTTGACTTTTTGAGTATGAGAACTAAGTGCTAATATATTTTGCATATAACATATATATATATATATATATTGTCATGGATTTAAACAGACATGAGATAATACAAAAGTTTTGCAATTTGAATAATTAAATGATTGGGGAAATGTAAATAAAATTTATACATATCTAATAAAGAAAGGAATTGCAGAAATCAATTAAAGTTAAAGTTAACCTAAAAATATAAACTATGTAAAAAGAATGTTTCAAAAGCAAATTGTTGAAAGGATAAAAGGTGGCATATAAAGTTAGATAATCTATCATGCAGAGTGTAGTAGAATGTGGATACTTACATAAGAAAATCTAGGCAGGGAGTCACATTTAGGTCCAACAGCAAAAAAGTTAAATTCACTTAGGAAAATCACAGTAGAGTTTGTAAAACAAGTTTAGATCACATAATAGGCCATGAGAACACTGAATAATAACACATTTTAGATCAAATTTAAGTTTTAAATACATAAATTTGTTAAATAAATAGAGAATTGAAATGTCAGAATTATAAAGACCGTTAAAAATTTGAATGAATGATGGAACACTAAAGAGATTTATACCGTTAGAAAGAGCTTAGATCATAGTTTATAAAAATTCAATAGTTCAAAAGATATAAAGTCTTAATTTCAGTAAAATCCAATTTTTTTTTAAAGTACCTGTTAAATGACTGGTGACCAGCAGGTTACAAGTGTCAAATCAAAAATTTTGAAAACATGAATTAAGTGATTTAGATAAAATTTAGGAGATTAAATGGTATTGAAATTCAAATTAAAATTTGTTTAGATTTTTGCATATGATTTAGAACGAACATTTGGAAATTAATAAAATAAATTAAAGCGGAAATGGAAATAGCAGGTGGCAAAATATATCACATAAATAGGAAATCTGACATTGAAAGGTCCTCTTTGTTTTCCAAGCGTCGACGAGAGCAGTTCAAAATTTCGTTCCTGTAAAATCACGTTTCCATGACAACAAGGTAAATGATCTGTGATATCATTGAAATAAGTGTTCCATGTCAATTTTTGACAAGAAATTAAGTTTGAAGTTAATTTTTTGAAGTTTTGAATCATCAATTTGAAATTGAGAAATTAAATATTCCATAGAAGGAATTATTTGAAATCCTTGGATGGAGAGATAAAATCAATTTTGTTGGAATAATAAAAGTATTGGTGCAGCAGTAAACAAATCAATTAAGCAGCAGAATTTAGTTTATAAATCAAAACAAATCAGGAAGCAGTATACTAAAACCAAAATTAAGGAAAAGGGGAATTCAAGCCAGACAACTGTGAGTTTTTGAAACATTATTTAATAAACAGATTATTGAAATCTAAAATCAATCAGTGATAGAAATAAAGGTTTTTAAAAATTTAGTATAAGGGATATTTGTGTTTAGAGGATTGAAATATTTTTGTAACAAATTGCTAGAAATTTACTAACATTTAAGTACCCAGGAAATTTATTTTGTTGTAAAGGCAATATTATATATGTTATATCACACTTTCCAAATTTCTCTTTTTAAAAAAGATTTTATTTATAGTTGCACACTTATTAACTTTTAATATAAAACTTGAAAATAACAATATAATACTTTATAACAATAAAAAGACAAAATGAGTGTTAAACTAAACTAGACTAATCTGTAAGTAATAATGAATACTGTTACAATGAAAAAGTATAATTTATAAACTAAGAACGCTGACTAAGGTGTCGCAGCGCTTGCAGTTCTCACGGATGTTCGTCTGCGGGTAACTGGAGACGACACGTGTTATGCTGACTCAGCTTGAGAACTGTTGCTAGGTTGTTTCATATAAGTCGATGGGATAACTTATATAACAACTCCCATCCATATAAAAAAGTTGATGCTACAGCATCGACTTTTAAGGGAGGTTCTGCAACTCAATATCCTCGACAGGACTAAGGAGGCTATGGAGTTTTACCCTGGGCTTGATGGTTGATGGACCTGGTGGTGGTGCTGGATCGGCAGGAGGGCTGATCGTTGGGGGCTTCTGGAATTTCTTCCTGATGATGTTCATGGAAAGGAGGGCAACCACAATTGCGGTTGTTGCCATTGTGATGATCGTAAACCAGGAGGTGTGTTTCTCCAAGAATGGTTGGTCTAGGAGCTTTTCCAATTCCCTGGAGTATTGTCTAAGCTTATGGTTAGCGATATTCAGGTCTCTGGCATCCAATTCTTGTAGTCTCATGGGTTTCAACTTTGGAAGCTGACTGATGGTTGGCAGGTTGTCGCAACAGTTGTAGGGGATGTTGACTGGGTGACTCTTAAGTGTGATGTTGTCAACGTTGCTGGTGGTCCTTCTGGCATGGACCCTGGTGTTTCCGATGAAGGCATTGCAACTGGGTTGGATGGTCAGTAGAGAATTTGTCGATATGGATTGGGTAACGACATCTTCTCCCTTGCACTTGATGTTGATGGGCAACTGTCCGGAAATCGAGATTAACCAAAGGTTCAGGTCAATCTCTTGAATATTATACTCTTCGGCATATAATATTAAAGGCTTGCAAGTTGGAGGAAGGGCCGCTGGCTGTCTAAGAAGCTGTGCTTCGCAGAGGGCTTCTTTGTCTATGGTGTGTGGAATAACTTTGGAACAGATCTTATGTTCTTTAGATAATGGCTTACAGTCACTCAAGTCTTCGAAAGATGCGTACAATAGCGAATCGTCATCTCTCGCGATATATTTTAATTTTGTTGGAAGAATATGGTGAAATCCTGTTCGATAATCCAAAACTGGGATAGGATACAAGCCGTATAGTGTATAAGTTTCAGGATTGACTAAGGGGATTTTTAGTACAAAAACAATTTTAGTATTGATTTGAAAAGCTTCTAATTCTATTAGATCGATGTATCTAGCAACATTTGAACTATAGGTTGGAAGTGGTAAGTTATTTTCATGAAGTGACTGTGATATTTTCTGAAGGGAGTCGACCAAATCTACTGGGTTTATAATTGAGCTATGTAAGATTTTTAGACGGGCGAAAGAGACTGCAGTAAATACATCGTTGAGGGTATCTTCAATGTATACGTAACTTTCCATTAAGCTTTTACACAAATCCAAGACATTGGCTTGAATTTCATAAAAAGCAAGATCGTCTGTAATGAACACAATTGACTTCCTAATTGCTTCAATATTTTCCGAAAATATTTTCTCTTCGGACTGAAATTTTTGTATTGTGTTGTTAAGGTTCTTAATGACCGAAGTTGTTACGGATAATTGTCGTTTCATTAAGTTTTCAATTTGATGTTGGTCTTTAGTTATTTTATTTATAGAGTCACTAAAGTATTGTCCGTCTGTTGCATCTAAGTTACCGGAAATAGATTTCCAAATTGATCCCAGTCCGTTAATGAGTCCGCGTTTCTTTCTGTTGGTACTGTAAGTCTCAGTGTCAGCGAAAATTTCTGTATATTTGATGTTAATTGATTTAGATATTTGTTTCAGGAGGCTTACGTGAGTCTGTACTTTTGATTTGAAGATTTTAATGTTGGTTTTGTTGTCGTTAATAGTTTCTAAAAGTCTGTTCAGTATATTGTCGTTGTTAGAAATAGCGTCTCGAAAGGGGTTTAGATCTTTGTAAACAAGGAGTGTCCATTTGTCATTAGAAATTTTAAGGGTTCCTTCTTCATGGAAGAAAACTCCTATAGTATTGTTAACAGGCGTAATGGAGTACTGTTGAAGGTTCACGACTGAAAACAGTCCACAGAATCTGAAAAAAGGGATTTATTCAAAATAGGGTTTTAGTCTGTCAAAGTTAACTTTAGTTATTTGGTTTGTTTGTAAATTTATGACGGTGGCAGAGTTTTTTCGTATTGCAGTAATTTCGAAGGGGCCGTTGAATTTGTTTTCGGCTTTATTTTTAATTTGGGACTCTTTTACGTAGACTTTGTCGCCTACTTTGTAATCGGGTTGTTTAGTAGAAACGTGTTGGTCAAATCGCACTTTAGATTTTTCTTTCTGTCTTTCGGTTTTAGCACGGGCGAGTCTGTAATAATAGTCCATTCTGTTATTTAGGTCTCTTACGTATTTCGAAATCAGTTTTTCCTGGTTGTAAAGGGTTTCTGGAGGCCTACTTGAAGTGTGCCCAAATATGAGTTCATAGGGCGTGAAACCGGTGGTTTTATTTTTCGTGTTATTATAACAGATGATGGCATAAGGGAGGACGTTAAATGGATGTTCGTTTGGATGTTCCGCTGTATTTGCCCTTATCATTTCTGCTAAGGTCGCGTGAAATCTTTCAATAGAACCGTTTGACTCGGGATGTTGAACGCTGGAGAATGTCAGTTTTATGTCGTATAGTTGGCATAGATCCCGCATTAAAGTGTTGTCAAATTCACGTCCATAGTCACAATGGATGCGAAGTGGAGTGCCGTAATGTTGAAAGAAAATTAAAAGGGTGTTTACGACAGTTGAAGCTGTTTTGTCGTTTATGGGGTAGGCTTGTGTAAATTTCGTTAGTTCATCCCTAATAGTCAGTGCATGATTTCTAGATGGATACTCGAAGATGTCAATGTTAATACGTTCGAAAGGAGTCTTGGGTGTTTCCGTAATAACAAAAGGTGCACTTAGGTTTTTCCTACAGAACTTTACCTTTTGGCAAGTTTCGCAGGATTTGATGAATTGTTCTACAGTTTTAATTAAGCCGGTCCAATTGTATTTTTCCCTAATACGTCTGATAGTTTCGTTAATGCCACGATGGAGGTTGTTTTTACCAGAGTGGTATTGTTGTATTATTATAGGAATTTCGTCTTCGGTAGGAGTTGTAACAATGTTTTGGCAGATTTTCAGTTTGATTTCTTTGTCGGAGAGAATGAAAGATAAAATTTCAAGAATGGGAAGTTCTATGTTATTTTCTATGCAGTATGTTTCGGAGTCGTTGAATTGGTCTTGGTTGGTATAAGTAATTTTGAAAAGATGTGAGACGACAGTTTCAGGGTCATAGGGCAAAGGTACAACTAAGTATTTTCTATGCCTGACAGATTTACTGGCCATGATGTTAAGAGTGTCATTACTGAAATTAGGGTCTTCTTCGAAAAAGTCATCAATAATTTTGTCGTGTAAGTCGTTAGTTTTGTTTTGCCAAAAGAATGTAACTATGCGTTTGTGGGACTTGTCTAGAAGTTGAGAATTGGATATTTCAATTTTAGAGTAATCGATTATTGACTCAGTTTTGTAAAGTTGAACAAATCGATTAAACTCAGCGATAATTCTTTCGTCATGTTCGTCGTCATTGTCAGAGTTATCAGGTTGTTCGGAGTCAGTTTCGTTGTTAGCGAAAATTTTGATTTTGGAAAGGAAATCAGCACATTGCTTGAAATGGTTGATTTTGATGCGAGAAAGAGCATCTGCGTTTTGGTTTACCTTGCCGGGCTTGTACTCAATCTTATAATTGTATTCCTCTAGCTTAAGGCGCCATCTGGCTAGACGACTGCCAGGATCTTTGATGGAAAAGAGCCAAGTAAGCGGACGGTGGTCACACAGGAGTGTAAACCTTCTCCCAAAAAGATACGGTCTGTAGTGCTTAACAGCCCAAACTATGGCCAACAATTCTCGTTCGATGGTGGAATATCGTGTCTCTGCAGCACAGAGGGTGCGAGAAGCGTATGCAACAGGGAGATCTTTTCCCACGGGGCCTTGAGAAAGAACCGCTCCAATAGCAAAAGCACTAGCATCAGTAGTGAGCAGGAAGGGTTCTTCAAAGTTTGGATATATCAGGATTGGGTCAGATACAAGGGCTTGCTTCAGTTCATTGAAGGAAGACTTGCAATCTGCGTCAAAGATGAACTTGACGTCTTTTTGGAGTAGTTTTGTCAGAGGTTTAGAGATCTTCGCAAAATTTGGTATGAAGCGTCTGTAATACCCAGCGAGACCAAGAAAAGATTTGATGTCTTTCGGACATTGGGGTTGAGGAAAGTTCTGAATACATTCAACCTTTGAAGGGTTTGGTTTTACACCTTCTTGTGTGATAAGATGGCCAAGATAAGCCACTTCTTTACGAAGAAATTCGCACTTATCAGGTTGAATTTTTAGGTTAGACTTCCGAAGTCGTTTAAAAACTTCTGTCAACCGGGAAATATGTACATGGATGGTCGGAGAGTAGACGATGATATCATCCATGTAGACGAGACAACGTTCATTCTGTATACCCAGAAGAATATTGTCCATGACCCTCTGAAAAGTAGAAGGGGCATTTTTTAAACCAAATGGCATACGAACGAATTCGTAATGACCATTTTTGACAGAAAAGCCAGTCTTAGGAATATCTTCCTCTTGGATTTCCAACTGGTGGAACCCGGAAGCGAGATCTAGTGTCGAAAAATATTGACACTTTCCAAGTTGGTCGAGAAGATCAGAGATATTTGGCAGAGGATATTTATCGTCTACAGTCAATTCATTTAATTTCCTGTAATCGATAACAACTCGCCACTTTTGTTTACCAGAAGCATCGAGCTTCTTGGGGACGACCCATACAGGGGAGGACCAAGGAGATGAGGAGTGCCTAATGATACCTTGTTCAAGCATTTTTCCAATTTGGGTTTTCACTTCCTCTTTATGAACTTGAGGATATCTATATGATTTAGTGAAAACGGGCTTTGCATTATTCGTATCAATCGAATGTTTAACCTCGTTAGTGAAAGTCAAGACGTCACCTTCAAGATAGAAACTGTCTTGAAATTCCAAACAAAGATTAGTGATTTGTTCGCGTTCTTCGTCATTTAGATGTTCAGTTCTAATTTGTTGTCTAATAGTTGAGTTTCTGTCTATGTATTGGGAATCATGATAATCGTCTGTATTGAAATTCAGAAGAGGGTGAGTTTTGTCAAGTGGTTCCAGTTTTAAATCAGAAAAAGTTACTGTTTTGGGCATCGCGTTAGCGTTGATGATGGAAGTCAGAAATTCACCTTTTGAGTTAATGTGTACGAGTGCGTTTGGAAGTCGTACTCTGTCAATTTCTTGAGTTGGTAAGATGGCGTCGATGTTAGAAAGATCGCATTTAAGTTTAAAGATCTTTTCCGTTCGTGCCTCAATGGTTATTTTGTTTTGTGTAGGTGTTTCTGAAGTAATATTAGGCTTAACGTTGAGTGTGTCGGGTACATCAGTCAAGGGTTGATCGTTATCGGGAACTTTGTGTAAAGGGATGGTTTTAAAATTTGTTATTAACTGTTTAGATTTTAAGTCAACTATGCATTCATAGTGTTCGAGAAAATCTAAACCTAGTATGCCGTCAAACTCGATGTCCAAATCGTATATAAAAACTTTATGTGGGTTACGTGGAGCGAATGGGATTAAAGTTGATTGTGAGATGGGAATTTTTTCGTGGGTAATACCTTGAATAGTTACCCTTTCAGGAGATCTTTGGGTGAAATTCTTTACGGTATTTTCTTTGAAGATAGAGATACCAGCTCCGGTATCAATAAGAAGTTTAAATTTAGAAGAAGCGTCAAGAATGTAATATAGATTTTTAGAGTTCACAGTAAGAAGTGGGCTTAAAGAAATAGTTGCTCCGGGAAGTTCAAGTCGGGGTTCAAGTCGTCCAGATTGAGATTTTGAATCTGGGTTTCGACTTCGCACAAAGTTGCTGTCGAATCGGGAGGTTGGTCTAGGCTCGGAAGCGCTAGAAAATCCTGATAATCGTGACAATTAAAAGGCTCGATAGGGGTATCGTCAAAAGTTTCTTCGAAGCCTGAATAATTTTGACTATCATCCTCGTAGTCATAAGTATTGTAATTATCGGTATAATAATCCGAATATTGTGAGTAACCATCATTTTGATATTGATTGAAATGATGTGTTCTTTCAGGATGGTTATTCGGGTTATTCTGTATAACCGAAGGACGAGAATAATTTGGGTTCATTTGAGATCTAAAAGGGGGTCTCTGGAAGTTTTGTGGACGAAACTGTTGTCCTTGTTGAACCGGGGGATTATTTGGGGGGAAGTTTGGCCTTGTTTGTTGGTTAGGCCCAACAGGATTTGGTCTATAGTTTGGATTAAACGTTTGAGAACTATTTTGTGTTTTCAAACGGCAATTTGCGGCTATGTGGCCTAATCGACCACAATGAAGACACTTAAGAGGTTGTGTCGGCTTTCGTGCTTGGAAGTTGGGTTTGAGAGGAACAGATTTGTTCGTTTTTTGGTCCTCGAAATAAGAAAGTTGAAGCTCTCTCCTAATCCGGGAGTGTGCCTCTAGAAGGTCTTTTGGGTTACTGGCACGAATTACTTGTCCTAACCGGGGTTCTAATCCCGTAAGAAGGGTATTCATGACCATAGTATCCACTAGAGTGGTCTGGGCGTCTTTTTGTTCTGGACTAAGCCCAGCAGTTTTGTGAATGCAGGAGTGCATTTTCGCACTCAATACTTGGAGACGATTGTAGAACGTTAATGGGGACTCGTTCGACAGTTGTTTTAGACGTTGTAAGTCGTGAATAAGGGAAGAGAGATCACGAGAATCTCCGAAATGCAATGTCAGTAGTTGTTTGATTTCAAGGTATGATCCGGGATTCCTTGAATTTATCAACTGCGCCGCTTTCCCTTTGAGTTTATTTTTGATATGGATCACTAACAAATATTTTTGATCCGCCGTGGACATATTATATGCGCAATTACACGCATCTATAAAGGTTCCCAAGGAAATTTGGTCGCCTTCAAATTCGGGTATAACGGAAAATATCTCCGTTAACCGGTATCTTTCTGTTTCAGGTGTACCTGAATTTGGTGAAGCTTGTGCCATGTTTATCGATATAAATGAATTGGAGTATAAAGTATATAGAATAAAATGTTAAAAGGTGTAGAAAATTAATGAACTGTAGAATACGTTAGCGGGAATTAACGATTGTTTGAACAATAGAACAGTATGGTATAAAAAATGTAAAGCAATTAAACACGATAGATGAAAATATCAATTCAAATAAATCAATTATTCAGATAATAAATCAATAAAATAAGTAAATCAAATATATCAAACGTCAATAAAAGAGATAAAATAAATATATAAAATAAATCAAGTAATGAAATAGATCAATATTTCATTCAAATCAAATATATAAAAATCAAATAATAAAATCAATAAAAAATCAATCAAATCGAATGTATTAGATCAAATTTTAAAAAATCAATGGTCAATAAAATAAATCAAATAATATTTACTTAAAACGAATGACGATTCACCATTACTTACATCAACAGGAACATTGAAAGCGCCGTGTTCTACGTTTGATTGCAGTGAGGACTTCTTTCAGGTTCGTTGTTCCGTTGAGGGATAGGAATCCGCCGCTACCAGTTAGAGTTCTCGTGTTCTAGTAACGTTAGACGGATCCTACTGACTGCGCCAATTTGTTATATCACACTTTCCAAATTTCTCTTTTTAAAAAAGATTTTATTTATAGTTGCACACTTATTAACTTTTAATATAAAACTTGAAAATAACAATATAATACTTTATAACAATAAAAAGACAAAATGAGTGTTAAACTAAACTAGACTAATCTGTAAGTAATAATGAATACTGTTACAATGAAAAAGTATAATTTATAAACTAAGAACGCTGACTAAGGTGTCGCAGCGCTTGCAGTTCTCACGGATGTTCGTCTGCGGGTAACTGGAGACGACACGTGTTATGCTGACTCAGCTTGAGAACTGTTGCTAGGTTGTTTCATATAAGTCGATGGGATAACTTATATAACATATATTAGAATTGTATTGTGGACAATCATTATTAATAAATTGTAATTTAATTGAGAATTTGAAAATTATTTATTAATCATTTTAAAATAAAAATCTTAAAACAAAAAAAAAATAAAGTGCAAATATAATTTCAAAATTTTAAATGTGTTAGTGTCACTGAGAAGAAAGAGAGACTTATAAGATAAGTAAAGAATTTATTTATTTATTTAAGATCTACAATTTGAATCCAAGCAAAAAAGACCCTGAGGTAATCATACATTTGAAAATTAATATATTGTAATTAATAAACTTCATATTAATTGGCGCCCAACGTGGGGCTTTTCGTATTAATTGGCGCCCAACTAAAAGGGCTCGAAAATTAGTGGATCTTATATAAAAAATTGGAATCAAAACTAGTGTGGCATCAGAAACACATTGATAGTTTACAATTTCATTTCATTCAATTATAAAAGGCAAACAACTAAAGGGGCTCAAAAATTAGTGGGTCCTATATAAAAATTAAATATAATAATTGTCAGATTTAAATAAAGAAAGAACAAAATAAATTTCCTGATAAGGTAAATTGTGTGATAATTTGGTTAAATAGATAAGATAAAAGGTAAGAATATTTGAAATTATAAAAAAATAAGTGATTTTTGCAATTTCGTAAAAACTTGGTGGGGAATTTATAAAAATACATATAGATAAAGAAACAATATAATTCAAAAATAAAACAATAATAATAAATTTAAATCATATCTACTAATAAATAAAGAAATTGTGTTAAAAATAATTTATCAAAATGGTAAAAACTAGAGCTGCAAAATCAGTAGATAATCCAGAAGAACATATGTCTGAAGAAATGGAGCAGGATATGCAAGGAACAGAAGATATACAAGAAGGAAGTGGAAGTGAACAACAAATTGAAGAACAAAATATTCAAATCATTTCAGAGCATGTGGTAGTAGAAGGACAACCAGAAGAATCAAGATCTGAGGAGAATACAAATATTGGATTGGATAGTAATATACAATTAATGGAAATGATGAAGAGAATGATGCAAGATATAGGAAATGTAAATTTTAATATGGGTAATTTGAATACAAGGATGGATAATATAAGTTTAGATTTAAAACAAGATAATCAACAGTTAAGTTCAAGGATGGATAAAAGTTTAAAACAAGAAATAGGAAATGTAAATTTGAATATGGGTAATTTGAATTCAAGAATGGAAAATATAAAGTCAGATATGAATGAAAACAATCAAATAATAAGACAAGAAATGGAAAATATGAAACAGGAGTTGAGTTCAGAAATGGATACAAGTTTAAAACAAGAGATAAATAGTATGAAAGAAGATATTGAAAGGAATCTAGAAGATTTTAAAAGAGAAATATATGAAAATAACAAAACAATAGAAAATAATTGTCAACAAGCGATCAAAGAAGTGAAAGGTGGTATGGAACAACTGGGAGAGAATTGCAGAGTAGCTTTGGAGGAAGAAAGAACAAAGAGACAAGCACAAATCAAGAAGGCAGAGGAACAAGTTAGTAAGAAAATAAAAGGAGTAGAAGAGAGAGTAGGGACAAATGAAGTGAAAATACAATATATTGGGGAAAAATGGGATGAAACTATTATGAAATATGAAGAAACGATGGATATCAGATTGGAGAAAACTGAGAATGAGCTTAAAAAAAATATGAAGAACAAATCAAGAGATTAGAAGAAAATCGAAGTCCACAGAATCGAAAGAGTATCAAATTTTGATACTGGAGTGAAATTTGATGGAAGAATAGGAAAGTTACATCCATGTATATTTATACAATCATTGAAAACACAAATGCAAGGGATAAGGGATATTGAACAGATTAAAATAAGAGTAAGACCATGTTTCATAGATGGAGCAGCAATATGGTTTGCTTCAGTCGAGAATGATATACATTCATGGCAGGAACTGGAAGAACAATTTATTTCATATTATTGGGGTGAAATTAATCAAACAAGATTTAGGGAAAAATTACATTTTGGGAAATACCGTATAGGGAAATTAAATATTTTAGAATATGCAATGAAATTAATAACTACTGCCAGATACTTGATACCAAAGTTAAAAGAATCCGAGATAATACTGCATATAGCAAGGCATTTTGATAATGGGATGATTGATACAGTATCAATCCAGAATATAGTAACAATAGATGTATTTAGGACATATCTACAAAGAATGCAGCAAACACAAGACATGAAAAATTTTAATAATCAATATACAAATTGGCAAAATAGGGGACAAGAAGATTTCAGAAGAACATGGCAAAATAGAAGGTATGGAGAAAATAATAATCAAAATTTTAATAGGAGTTATCAAAATCAAAATATAAATGGGAATAAGAATTGGAATAATAGATATCAGGGACAGAATGAGAACAGAAAATATGGCAGTTATAATAAAGAATTTAATCAAGATCAGAGAAGATCAAATAATTTAAAACAGGTAAGAAGTCAAGAAGAAATTGATAAAATAGATGAACAAAGACAAGATAAAGGAAAACACATTATAAGGAAGAATACTACAAGTTGTAATAGAAATGCCAGGGAAAGAAGTCAGTCAAGGGAATGTAAAGCGAGCAAAAGTAAAGCAGATCAGGATTTTTAAAAAGTTTGTATATAAAAAATAAAAGAATTGAACCTAAAAATATAATAACAAGTAAAATTTTGACATGTAAATATCAACATCCTAGAGAAATTATAAAATTTGAAGATAAATTAATAGAAAATTTAAATTATGATTTGGTATTTATAAATGGGAGTGTGAATAATGAAATTTTGAAAATTATGATTGATACTGGGGCAGAAGGGACTATGATTAATGAAGACATGATTAAAAAATTAGGTATATCAGAAAATGAAATAATTAAAACAGATAGAATTAATATTTTATCAGCAAATAATAAAAAATTATTCGAAACAAATAAAATGATAAATTTAAATATAATTTTTGGGGAAAAACAGATACAACTTTCATTTTTGATTGTTAAAAACTTGGTATATGATGCGATAATGGGGATGGACATGATGAGAAAATATGAAGTCAAGATTAATATGGAAAGGCAAGAGATGGTAATTCATGATTATGGAATAAAATTTATGGTAGAAGATGAACAAGAATTGAAAGAAAGCAAGGAGTTAAAAATGAATTATTTCAAGCAAGAACAAGGATATAGAAAGGAACCCATTTCAACAAGTAAACTACAAGGTAAAAATAAGAACGTGGTTGTGAGTGAAATAAGAAAGGTATTAAAATGTCATGCAGATTATGAAAAAGAAGTAATAGATATTATCAGTAAATATGAAAAATTAATAAATAGAGAGGACAGAATTGCTACAAATTTTAGTCATAAAATAGAAGTCAGGGGAATCCAAAATTTTAAAGCAAAAACTTATCCAATACCATTTAAATTTAGAGAAGAAGTAAATCAGGAAATTAATAAAATGTTAAATGATAAAATTATTGAAAAATCAAATTCATGTTTTATTAATCCCATGGTTGTAGTTAGAAAGGGTAATGGAGAAATTAGGCTTTGTTTAGATGCAAGAAATTTGAATAAATATAGTATACCACAATATGAAGCACCTTTAACAATAGATACAATTTTCAATCGGATAACAGATGCAAAAATTTTCTCAAAAATCGATCTTAAACATAGTTTTTGGTTGATACCTCTAGAGGAGGCATCCAGAGACTATACAGGTTTTCAAATAGATGGGGTGGTGTATAGATTTAGAGTGGTACCTTTTGGGATACAATCAGCATGTGCAGCATTAGTAAGAGCTTTACATCATATATTTGATAAATATGAATTCATACTACATTATATAGATGATTTATTAGTATTTTCAAAAACTGTAGAGGATCATATAAAACATTTAGAAATAATTTTAAAAGAATTGGATACAGCAGGGTTAAAAATTAATTTGGAAAAATGTCTCTTTGTACAATAAGAAGTTATATATTTAGGGTTCAAAATTACAAAAGAAAGTGTAGAAATGGATGAGGAGAGAATAAAGGTCATTATGGAATATCCAAGACCAAGAAATTTAAAACAATTAAGAGGATTTTTGGGATTAATTGGATATTTTAAAAGATTAATACCAGATATAACGGGAAAAGAATTAAATCTAATAAAATTATTAAGAAACAATCAGAAATGGAATTGGGGAGATGAACAGGAACAACAGTTTAACAAACTAAAAGAAATATTTGCAGAAGAAATTAAAATATACCATCCAAATTATAGGGAGAAGTTTATATTGCAAACTGATGCATCCAAAGAAAGACTGGCAGGAGTGTTATTTCAGAGATATGGGGGAAAAGAATTACCTATATATTTTATATCAAGAATTACCAAGAAACATGAAAAAAATTATTCAGTGTCTGAGTTGGAGTTGTTAAGTATAATATTTTGTGTAACAAAGATGAGATTTATTTTATTAGGTAACCAGTTTGATATAGAGACAGATAATTCGGCTTTAACTTATATTTTAAATAACAAATTTGGAAATAGTAGAATACATAGATGGTCATTATTGATGCAGGAATATTCATTTACAATAAACCATATAGCGGGGAAAGAAAATAATTTGGCTGATGCATTGACAAGAGTGGAAAAAACAAGTGATAGGAAAACAATCAAGATAGGAGTAAATATAATGAAAAATGAAAAAGGAATACTATCATTAAAAGAAATTATAGAGGATCAAGAGAAAAATATGGAAGAGTTTAAGAAAATAAACATTGAACAAACAGAACAAGGAATATTTATCAAAAATTGGGAAGGATCAGAATTATATTTTATTTCAAAAGACCTGGGTAAGAAAATTTTAGAAATATTACATATTAGATATGGACATATAGGAGCAAGAAAATTGTGGAGCATGTTTAGAGAAAATTATTATACAAAGAATGATTTGAAAATATGCAAGGATATTACAAGAAGATGTGACATTTGTCAAAAGGGAAAATATAAAAATTATAAAAATACAAATTTACCAAAGTCAATAATAGCTACAGAAAAACTAGAGATCATTTCAATAGATTATTTAAGTAACTTAGTAGAAACTGAAGAGGGATATAGACATATTTTAGTTATTGTAGATATTTTTTCAAAATATATTAAATTATACCCTTGTAGAAGAACAACAGTATCAGAAATTAAAAAGGTTATGAATAAATATATTAATAAAGTGGGAAAACCTAAGTCAGTTATAATGGATAATGCAACATACTTTAAAAGTGAAAAATTTATAGAATATTTAAATAAAAATGAAATTGAGCCAAGATATATATCCATTAGACATCCAAATGCAAATCCGGTAGAGAGATATATCAGAGAGGTAGTGAAACATTTAAGATTTTTCTGTAATAAGAGACATTATAGATGGACAGAGCAATTACAACAGATTGAAAAATTAATTAATCATACACATAATAGTTCAACAGAAGAAACACCAGAAGTATTGATGAATGGGAGATATCCAGAAGGAAGACCATGGATTATGGAAAGAAGTATAGAGTATGACAAGTTAATCGAGAAGACCAACAAAAACATGGAATGTTTGGCAAGAAAATATAGGAAGAGAGTGGAAAAGAAAAAAACGAACAAAATTCAAAGAGGGAGATCTAGTTCTAGTAAAAACATTGAAAGTAGCAAATAGAAAAAGAAGAGAATGTGCAAAATTATTATTTCCTTATGAAGGACCGTACATGGTAAAAACAAAAGATGGAGTGAACAGTTATGAGTTAGTGGACATCAAGACACAGAAGATCAAAGGCATATACAACATTGATAGTATTTGCAAATATTATATATAAAATAAAGTGATTAAAATCCATATTGTACAAAATATAAATAGAAAACAACAATAATTAATTAAAAAGAAGTGAAGTGAAGAAATTTAGAAATATATGTTCAGGGTAAAATAATTAAAATAAATAAGAATGTAGATGGTGGATAGGTAAGATGATAGATGGTGGATGATTTGAGTGGAAACAGTGTAGGCAAAAAGAAACAGGATGATAACAAGTATTTCAAAATATGATGAATTATAAATGAATATAGGATATCAATGCGGTAAAAATAAAAGAATTATAAGAAGGTATGAAATAATGATGAAATAAGAAGGTAATAAAGTACAGATAAAGAGTATAAATAAATAAATAATGTGATAAAAATGCAGTAATATATGAAGAAATATAAATTATCCTGTAGGCAAGAATTATAAAATAGCAAGAGAAAGTATGGAGATGGAATGGAAGCAAATAAGTTAGAAGAAAAGGAAAAGTGAGTGTTGAGAAAAATTACAAAAAGAAGAAGAAACTTATGAACTAAAAGCATAAATCTTAAATTAATGAAAATATGTACAACTTAAATTTAAAATTAAACAAGGACAATATGGAAAAATATTATAATAATATCAATGAATACAAGTCAGAATATTTTAAAATTCATAACATGTTTGTAGAAATCTTATAATCTTCAATGATGAGATAATAGGTAAGAACCAGATGAAGTCTTGATATCACTAGAGGGAAGAAATAAAAATTGTATTAATGATTTGATTTAAAATAAAAGAATTGGTTAAAAAATAATAATAAAATGGGAACGATACATGATAATTGGAAACTTACTAAGAATGTTGATTCCAAAAGTTTGAACAGCATATCTTGGATAAGTTTGTAAATAATATACTAGTAGTTGTAGATTTGTTGATAGTTCATCAGTTGATGTGTTTATATAATTTATTGAGTTTTCTTGTTGAGTTGTTAATCGTTCATGTTTAATTTGTTCACAGTATTGTGGTTATATGATATTCTTGATAGCTAAAAAAATTAAATAAAAAAATTTAATAAATATAAAAGGTTAAAAAAATATGGATATTAAGAAAGCATTGCAAAAATTTCAGCAAAATAAATTCTTAAGTTAAAAACTGAAAGAATTTATTCTGTAAAATTTTGGGGAAATTTGTAATGGATTTAAACAGACATGAGATAATACAAAAGTTTTGCAATTTGAATAATTAAATGATTGGGGAAATGTAAATAAAATTTATACATATCTAATAAAGAAAGGAATTGCAGAAATCAATTAAAGTTAAAGTTAACCTAAAAATATAAACTATGTAAAAAGAATGTTTCAAAAGCAAATTGTTGAAAGGATAAAAGGTGGCATATAAAGTTAGATAATCTATCATGCAGAGTGTAGTAGAATGTGGATACTTACATAAGAAAATCTAGGCAGGGAGTCACATTTAGGTCCAACAGCAAAAAAGTTAAATTCACTTAGGAAAATCACAGTAGAGTTTGTAAAACAAGTTTAGATCACATATTAGGCCATGAGAACACTGAATAATAACACATTTTAGATCAAATTTAAGTTTTAAATACATAAATTTGTTAAATAAATAGAGAATTGAAATGTCAGAATTATAAAGACCGTTAAAAATTTGAATGAATGATGGAACACTAAAGAGATTTATACCGTTAGAAAGAGCTTAGAGCATAGTTTATAAAAATTCAATAGTTCAAAAGATATAAAGTCTTAATTTCAGTAAAATCCAATTTTTTTTTAAAGTACCTGTTAAATGACTGGTGACCAGCAGGTTACAAGTGTCAAATCAAAAATTTTGAAAACATGAATTAAGTGATTTAGATAAAATTTAGGAGAGTAAATGGTATTGAAATTCAAATTAAAATTTGTTTAGATTCTTGCATATGATTTAGAACGAACATTTGGAAATTAATAAAATAAATTAAAGCGGAAATGGAAATAGCAGGTGGCAAAATATATCACATAAATAGGAAATCTGACATTGAAAGGTCCTCTTTGTTTTCCAAGCGTCGACGAGAGCAGTTCAAAATTTCGTTCCTGTAAAATCACGTTTCCATGACAACAAGGTAAATGATCTGTGATATCATTGAAATAAGTGTTCCATGTCAATTTTTGACAAGAAATTAAGTTTGAAGTTAAATTTTTGAAGTTTTGAATCATCAATTTGAAATTAAGAAATTGAATATTCCATAAAAGGAATTATTTGAAATCCTTGGATGGAGAGATAAAATCAATGTTGTTGGAATAATAAAAGTATTGGTGCAGCAGTAAACAAATCAATTAAGCAGCAGAATTTAGTTTATAAACCAAAACAAAAATCAGGAAGCAGTATACTCAAACTAAAATTAGGAAAAGGGGATTTCAAGCCAGACAACTGTGAGTTTTTGAAACAATATTTAATAAACAGATTATTGAAATCTAAAATCAATCAGTGATAGAAATAAAGGTTTTGTTTAAATTTAGTATAATGAATATTTGTGTTTAGAGGATTGAATTTTTTGTACCAAATTGATAGAAATTTAATAATATTTAAGTAACCAGGAAATTTATTTTGTTGTAAAGGCAATATTATATATCAGAATTGTATTGTGGACAATCATTATAAATAAATTGTAATTTGATTGAGAATTTAAAATTATTTCTGAGTCATTTAAAAAAAATTTTAAAAAGAAAATAAAGTGTAAAATATAATTTCAAAATTAAAAAAAAAAGTGATAGTGTAACGAAGAAGAAAGAGAGACTTATAAGATAAGTATAAAATTCATTTATTTATATAAGATCTACAATTTTGAACCCAAGCAAAAAAGACCCTAAGGTAATCACATATTTGAAAATTAATACATTGTAAATTATTACAGTTTATTATAATATATATATATATATATATATATATATATATATATATATATATATATATATATATTGTAATGCATTGGGATTATTTATTTATTTTTATTTATGTTTATATCATTGTATGTATTCTTTAAAATTCTATTATATTAGTTTTGTTGAGCGCCACATTAGTTAATGTAATGAATTTTTTTTATTATGTATGAATGATATTTATAGTTTATTAATTGTCCGACTTGACCATGCAATGTATGACATCACACTCCCTCTAAGGCACGCTATGAGAGCCTTTAAGGGAAAATTCACTAAACCCCAGATATCCTAGATATCAAAAGAGTTTCGCTCTGTGGGAGCCCTTGCCAGGTTTTCAGGCCCGTGGTTGGAGTCGTGACGGCAGTTTCCCATAAATTTCCTGGCCGTCCGGGCTGTCCCTAACAAGACGGCTTTTTGCATTGGTTTGTAAAGATGTTCGTCCAGACCGAGGTATTTTAAATTGTTTAATAGATGTTTTGGGACTAGTCCTGTCGTTGACATAATAATTGGTACAGTTAGTGTGTTGTTCATGTTCCACTGAGTCTTTATTTGAAATTCCAAATCTCTATATTTGGTTATTTTCTCAGCCTGCTTGATATTTATATTATTGTTGTTAGGAATTGCTATGTCAATTAAAGTTGTTTTACCGACCGATCGGTCAGTATTGTGCGGTCCCAGTACAGCTTGTAGTTGTTATTTTCTAAAACAGATCCTGGTTTATATTTATAGTAAGGTAATCTTACCGACTGTGATAATTCAAGTTTCAGTGCTAGTTCCATGTGAAGTGTATTCGGTTATTGTCCATGATAGTCTTGACAAGCCTTTCTATTCTGTTGTTCCTGACTCCTCGTTGGTACTCGGTCAGTCTTCCAGCGTCTTTCCGAAGAGAATTGATTTTCCCTTTAAGTCTTCTTTGCCAAGGTGGTTTTCGAGGTGTTTGTTTAAATTGGGAAGGGTGTTGCTTTGGTCTTACTGCGACCCCAATTGTTCTGCAGATGGAAGTTGCAGTACAGTAGATGATTGTGTGGAGGGACTCTAACGTATTAGCACCTAAAACATAGTTTGGCAAGATAAATTTGTTCATAGCCTGCAAGACGATACCCAGTTTCTTAGATGATCTTAGTTTGGAAGAGCTGGTCTAGTCAGTTCTACTATACTGTCTAAGAGCTCCTTCCATTTCTACTTGTATCTTCTCAAGCAGGTCAGCGTTGGTTGGCTGTCCTTGTTGTAGTTCTTGAGTCTTGTCCGCTCTTTGTGCCAAAGGTGTTTCAGGCTCTGGATCGATTGTATTTCGACCAAATAGTTCGCGCTCCACTTCGCTCTTTATTCTGTCCAGTTGTTCAAGCGAAATAAGGCCATTTCTCAAGCTTACACGATATTGATCTGCGACTCTTTGTTCAGTAACTTGAAGCTCTGGGTACTCACGACAGAACTCTTGATGGAGTATTTGGCGATATCCAGTCTTGTCCTGGCCAAGGTTTGTAATTCTATAAACTTGCGCATTATAAATTCATTCATGGCGCCAGTCCATTTCATTCGCTCCTGCGCTATACTTTCTGCGGGTGGAGTTCTCGTTCTCGTTAGACTCCGTTGGTGATGGTCACGTTGTTGTTGTGACTGTATTGGTGAGTGTTGTTGTGGTTCTTCTTTTATTGTTTTTACATTGCTCAAACCTTTTTTTTTATTTACCATTATTTACTACTATGTATTTATTTATTTATTGAACTTTTAACTTTTCTAATGCTTTTTTAATTTTGCTTATTTGAAACCATTACTCTTTATTTGACTTTACTCTTAATTCCTTCACTTTTAGAAACAAATCTTAAAACGTAGTTAATTTTCAAACATTTTTCTAATAATCATTTAAATCTTTCAAACCTTTCCTAACTTTCTAATCTACTTTCTAACTTTGAGAATACTTTCTTTTTCAAAAACCTAATCAAAATTTATTATCTAAACTTTTATGAACAAATAAAATTCTTTTCAACAAAAATGCAATGCTATTTAAACTAATAAATCGTTTACCTTATGTAATGTTTTTATAGTAGTCTTTTTACATCACCATATACTATTTCTCCATCCATTGGCTTCTTCTCTCCATTTGTCATTTTATTTTAATACTGATTTTATTTCAGATCTATTTTATTTTTCATAAATTTATAATTATTCAATTATTGGAAACTTCTTTACTATACTAAAAATTGTTTTTAACACAATTCTATTTTCATGAGGTTTTATTATGGGTTGCCCAGTTTATCACTTCACTGTTTAAAATTTGCAGATCCACTAAGTTTTTATTTTTGGGATTAACATTTAATTTCTAGGACATACTTGTCAACTGTCATTTACTTTCAAAGTCAAACTTTCACGGCTGTCTAGCTTATTTATAAAATTTAACAACAACTAAACCACATCCGAAGCGAAGGAAAACCGATGAATCCCTTGATTTTAGCGGCTCACCTGTATTTATAAAGTCTGAACAAAAGTCTGTGCCCAAACCAAATTTTACTTAAACAAGGTATTTAAATTGTGTAGTTTTTTGAACTAAATTTTCTTGAAATTTTAATTTTAATGAAATGGTGTTAATGATATATTTTTGGAAAGCTCTTTTCCTTTTTAAATAAAATGTTTCCCATTGACCATTGTTTAATTTCTTTTCCTTGCTTCGAATTTTGACGTGAATGTTTGCCTTCGCACTTTGTCAATTTTACAGATAACTAAGTAAATTAAAGTATGTAGGCTTTCACGACCGATGTCAATGGATGCACTATGTTTCCGGGCTATTTTGCCGTGTTTTTTGGAATTTATTCCGAGCGTTTCCTGGATGTTCTAGTTACGAAAAACGACGATGGTACCCTTGGCCACAATATATATCGAAAACTGACTCATGCAGACCGCTATCTCAACAAACAGTCCAATCATCATTTAAGTCAAAAAAGGATTGTAATTAAAACACTCGTGGACAGAGTAAACATAATCTGCGAACCACGTCATCTAAAAGACGAACTAGTCTATATAGATCGTGCTTTCTATGCGAATGGTTACTCGGGACATGAAATATATATGTTTTAAATCAGGACGGAAAGCTATCCACACAAAGGAGCCAACACAGAACTTAGGGACCACCTACCTGCCATATATAAAAAACACTATGGAAAGTATTGGAAAACCCCTTTGAAAATACCAGATCAAAACAGTTTACAAACTTACCCAACAACTCCGTCACATAACCTGTTCTCCAAAAGATCCCAGTGACCTTCTATCCTCATCTGGAGTTTACAGGATACCACGCTCTTGTGGAGCCGTATACATCGGTACCACACAACGCAGTATTAACACTCTTTGCTACCAGAGGAACACATTATGCAATAGCAAAACACTGAGGTTTTATCAAATATATCTCACTATCATTCCCGTCTCCAGAGGGAAGCCATCGAAATATACAAAGATCGAAACAACTGCAATAGAAAAGAAAAAGGCCTGAAACTCAACAAAATTTGGTATCCCGCACTTCGATGCGCAACACCGAAAGCCTCTAAGCTCGTAGTACCCGTCCACCCACTTTCCCCCAACCCACCAGGGCAGACTATGCTTCCACCGCTTGGCATAAATACCAGCACCCCGCCATTCGACAGCTCTATTCGCTTCGAGCACCCGACGAGGTATCAACAACGCCCGCGCCGCTGAAGATCTCAGCTACAGTTGCAGAGGTAACGTTCGGAAGAAATTCCAAAAGACCAACTAAGTAAATATTGCTTAAATCTCCTAATTCTTATTTTCTAAACTACTTACATACTTATAACCTAATTACATACATTTTTCCCTTGTAAAATGTTTTTACACTACCTAGTGTCTGCCATTGTTCACTTTGTATAAGTTCATTTTAACTTGCATCTAATTGTTTAATTTTAGCGTCTCACTACTTATTTTAGTTTCTTTGTCTTCTTTATACCTTATACTTAACTATTTACCTACTTATTTTCTATTATTATATGCTTTCTTTTACTTAAAATGAATTTTTCTCTCATACTTGTCTCTACTATCTATATGACTTTATTTGCAACTCATGTTGTTGACTTTTTATTATCTATTAATCTTATTTTTACTTTTTAAGCCGGCTTCAGCCTCACGCCGATAACACCCGAGAAGCGTGAATGTGATCGGTTTGACGTTGTCTCATTCTCGGGTTTGCCTGTTTTCTGGTCGATGTCGTTTTTTTTGCAGCTTCAAAGGGTTTCTCGGGTTAGAAAAGAGAGCGCCATGAGAAAGTCGCGTGAGTGTAGATAGCTTCTCGGTTCCCGCGCCATATCCCGGCAAGACTTCTCGCGAGAGTCTGTAGCCGGTATTAGATTGTACCCAGAGATTGCAATCAAATTTCAAAAATGGTCCCCAATATAGGTGTGGCACTATAAGATGCCTAACTTGTGTTCAGTCTTATTAGTTTACTACTACTTTATTTGAAGTTTGATGAACTAAATTCTGGTAACTATTTTCATAACTTTCTATTGACATTTAAACAGTTTGCTTGGCATGATAAAACAGTGTACGAAGCTTTTCATCTAATTTTGCCAAATGTCCTGCCCGCTGCCATTCAGAGAATTTATTTTATGGATAACATCTACTACCTAGTCTTCTTCCTTATCCACTCGATTTTCTTCCGATCTCTTCTTGTTCCATATACGTTTGTGCTACTTGAACTTTTCTTGTAGGTTCATGTTTCAGAATCCAGGTTTCACAACCGTATGTCAATACTGAGAGAACACACTGAACAAATACTTTCTTCTTAAGGCGAAATTCTAATCGTGACTTGAAGATCGTAGAGTTTCTTACGATCGTCAACCATGCAAGTTTGATCCTTTTGTTTATATATTCTTCTATTAATTGCAAAATTATGTTATCTGTTTTGATGTCTTGCTTGTCTGCTAGCCAGTTGTAGATTATCTTCGTTTTACTGTTATTTTTTTAGGCCTATTTCGTTACTTGCTCTGTTAACGTTGATTGGATGTGGTAGTTCTTTGGAGTTATTAGCAATTAGGACAATGTGATTGGCAAATCTCAGATGATGATGATACTCTCCATCTAGGTTCAGTCCTTTGTGCTCTCAGTTCAATCTGCAAAAGATACTCTTTAATGCCGCCGTGAATAGCTTCCTTGATATTGAGTCAACTTGTCTTACTCCTTTGTTAGGGTTGCCTTCGTATATTTGGATTTTGGCTTTTGCTTCCCTGTATATATTGGCCAACGTGTCTATGTACGGCTTTTCTGCACCTTGTTCGCACAGGGCATTGATTACCACCTTCGGATATATAGTGTCGAAAGGTTTATCGAAATCAATGAAGGCCAAGGCGAGTGGTATTTGATATTTTTTAATTGGGCTGATAACTTCCCTTAGAGTGTATATGTGATCAATTGTGCTGAAGCCACTTCGAAATCCGGCATTCTCTCGGGATTGAGCGCAATCTAATGTACTTTTTTTATTATGTTTTGTACTATTTTAGTGAATATTTTGTACACTATCGGCAGGAGACTTATCGGTCCGTAGTTCCGAATGTATTCTTTATTGCCTTTCTTTTGGATTAATATTACGAGGGCGCTATTCGATTGTCCGGTTCTTAGGCAGTCCATATATATTTTGGCTCGGTGTTTCCATGTTTCAGTGCCAGTGTATTTAAGTAGTTTGGCCGTTGCTGCATCTTTACCTGCTGCCTTGCCATTTTTTATTTTCTTGACCGCTAACTCCACTTCCCTCACGAGTAGTTCAGGTATTTCTTCTTCCGTCAGATGTAAGTCTAGAGATTCGTTGGCGTTGTATAGATCCATGTAGAATTTGGTGACGTGCTCCATTATTCTTTTTCTATCTGTTATTCTGATGTTTTTTTTTTCTGTTTTTGCGATTACTTGTCTTCCCGAATATCAATGCTTTCTTAACGTTCTGGTAGCTTTCCGATTTTCAATGCTTCTTCTACTAATTATACAATTCTAGCTTGGTTTGACAGTGTTCGGCAGTTATATGTTGCTAGACGTAGTGTAGTCCAATTTTTGCCTCCCGCAGTATCCTTGAGGTTTTCAGGTGTGGGATTGCTACCCACCTGGGGTATAATTCCAGGCGTTAGCAATTCGATTTGTTTGAGGTTTTGAAACATACCTTACGACGCTACCTCATTGTGGGTTCTCTTTTTCATGTCCTTTGGCAGTTACCAGAGACGGCTTTACCCCAAAGCTGACACCATGACTTTATTATTTAATTAAAAACCGTGGCATGGCTGGGATTCGAACCCGGTTATCCAACTCGGTTTTAGCCTCCATATTGGTGGAAGTTTGGGACGATCGAATATCTTAATATATATAAATATATATAATATGACACGACAAAACATCGATCTATGTTAATATTTAATGGTCTTTGTCTTGAAACGGACGCATGTTGAAGTTACTAGTCTATAAACTTTGTAAGCCCTGGAGCATGCGTGCAGCAAAATCTTTCTTAGCGCGGTGCTAACTTTCTTATCCCCATGTTTTTAAGCTTCTTATCACTCGTATCTCTATCTCTGTCCCGAGCCTTACTTTAAAACAATGCTAGCTGTGAACACTTAGTTAATGAATTCATAGATGATGACTGGCCTTGCCTTGTTACATGAGTCCGTTTCATGACAAAGACCATTAAGTATAAACATAGGTCGACTCTGTTTTGTCGTGCCGTGTCGCGACTTATACCATCAATGTAGAATTGCTCTCAGGGTCTGGCCATAGAAATTCTTGCTTTGTTGCTTTGATGTTGCTGCCACGCTACAAGCTACTAAGATCTATGATAGTACCCATAATCTTGAATCTTGCAGACTTTTCGCCAAGATTTCTCTTGGCATTATCAATGGGTTGTCCATTACCTGACAACGCATTCATTAGTTTTCGCGGGCACTAAATGTTTGAAGTGGTTCCGGGAATTCATCCGCGTAGTTGATAACTGATCCCTGCCGGGATCGATGGTAATATGACGACGGCAGAATCACATCTGCCCTCTTCAGGTCGATTCACCTAATTCTCATATCCTTCTGCTTACGCTTCTACTTACTCCGAGTGCAGTTAATTTAACGTACATTCTAACCTAGGAATTATTGGATAACATCAATGGCGTGGAACGCCTCCAGATTCGGAACTTCTGTTTGCTTGTTATTTTCCTGAAAATACCTAGAAGTTGTACATTATATCCTGTGTCAACAGTATTGTATTAGTTCTTTAGACATGAGAATAAAATCTAGCGGACTTAGAGGTGGAACTACACCTAAAGCTTTATATTTTTGATAAGTAATTCTAAATAATTGTTTTTGTAAATAATTGATCGAAATATTTTAACGATTAAGATGGTAGTTTCAGGGTTATTAAAGTGGTAACTTGTTAGTAAAGTGTGCGTAGAAACATGACATTTCAAGAATAAAATTGTTTAGAATCTTAATAACTTAAATTTTAACTAGTAGTAAAATAGTAAAGAAACGATAAAACGTGAAACACAAGTAAAATCGAATTAGGCTTATATAGCCCCCTCATGTTAAGGTACCTGAAAAAACACCAGTACCCCAAAATGTAGTTCGACCAATGTTAAAGCTAAACATATTTCTAATAAAATGTATATTCAATCATATATGCTTTTGTAGAGAGACTCGTGGAGCATACATGTCAGTAGTTTGCAATACGGAAACTCACCCATTTATCAGTAACGAAACTTTTACAAATGACTTTTATGACCAAATGGATAAGGTACGAATATACTGAGTTACATTTAAAAATAAAACCATATTATATATATTTGGATATGTTTGTTCATCTTTATCTTTAAAAACATTTCAGCTAAGGATTCCACTTGAAGATTTATTCTTACAATGTAAGTTTATGGGGAATATTCTCAACTGTTCAGAGATTTTTACTCCCATTATCTTAGACCAGAGTATTTGCTATAGTTTCAACATTCTGGACAAAATGGATATTTTCAGAAAAAGTGTGTAAGTAGTTAGTTTCATTACTTTTTATGTTTTGTTACTATTTATACTTCAGCAAAGAGAAGTAAGTTTTTGTCTTCTTGTATGATATATGATAGTAATTATTATGACAATAGAGTATAATTATTGAGATTATTGTAATTTTAATATGAAAGTATATGATTTCTGATTTTATTAATTTGTATTTGTATAATATTGTCGCCCCTGGAAAAAACATTAGTCATTCCGACGAGAACAAAACATTAACCTCGGGGATAATAAAAAAACAACGGCACTGTCCGGAATCTTCTATGGCGCAAAAAGTATTGACATCGAACACCCAGCGAACAATGAGATACCCATCCAGAAAGAGGAGAATATTTCATTTTAAGTATAAAAGACATTGTACAGTTCATGTAGTTTAGTTTTTGGTTTATATACGTGGGAATTGTTTCGGAAAATCTCTGCTGTTGTAAATAAATAAATAGTGGATTTATGTGTGTGTAAAAAAAGTTTTGGGAGTGAAAAGTGAATATCAGCCTTAAATTAATTTTGAACCTAAGAAATTTACGGCAATATGTAATGGCTTTCGAATTCTGTTATGTATACTGATGTTAATTTGTTTTAATTGGGTATATGGCATGTAAAGAAGTGAATAAATAAATACAAGATTATGGTTCAAGCAAATTTTAATGTTCAAAAAATTATGAAATTCGGCTCGAGTTATTACGGATTCACAGTCAGCATTTCACAGTCCTTTCTGGCGGTGCAGGTGTGCATAGACGTCTATATGAAAATAAATTCAAATGACTAAATCAATGCTAAAGTAATTCTAAGAACTTTTACTTGAAAATATAATTTAAGTTGTATACAGAATAATTCCATATAGGATCATCCTCTTTTAGTAATATTGCTACCTTGAAATTAAAATCTCTAAAAAACAATAAACCAATAATTATATTATATATTTGTACCTTGTGCTTTCGGAAGTGTTACTTCAAGAGTAAGGTTTTTAGGAACAAGTTCTTTTAGTCATTCATACATCGATAAGAAATTCTAATGAAAATAGGGGTATCGGTCAAAAGACTGGCACAGGCAACGTGGAGTGCACAATGTGCTCATCACTTTTACTCGCTTTGTGTAACTTCACTTTTTTATAATTTCTTACGTATTGATACCAAGCCCTAGAAGTTAACCAAACACAGGTGGGTTATCGCTGAAAAGTCAATCAATGTTCAGAAAAATGTCCCTCAAAGCCAACATATCGAAATAATGGAAAGAATTAGTCCCTACGCAACTGATATTTTGATTGAAAGCAGAAAATGGAGGAGATTGTGAAAGTGCAAGCCAGATGAAATGGACAAGACACTGGACTCACATTGCCCGAAAAACTGCAGAGAAATATGTTAAAATGTCTTGATCGATCGGAGGACTAGAACATTGGTACAGGTCAATGGATAATATTCTCTAAACATTTGTTGAAGTTTAGCACAAAAATTGCTTACGCCAACAGAAATAGTTTTTCGTGATATGTTCCAAATCTATGATGAATTTGCTGTATACCTATATAATTATTGTGGAGAGAAGACACTTTAAAGCCGTAAGCTTTTCTTTCTAAGAAGCGGTACAATGGACTACATTGGAGCTAAAGGAATTCATTGTAAAATGGGACTATTCTCAGACAGTTCCAAGTCTAGCGCTCTTGAAAAACACAGTTTTGCACCCTAACACCAAACCTTTATTCATTAAGGTTTATCGTTAGGGTGCAAAACAGTGTTTTTACATTTGTGACACACCAAAGGTTCCACGGCTTTTCCATTTCTCTAGCGCTCTGTTTAAGATTTTTTAACAAAAGCGTGAAACTGGACAAAAAATTTCATTATTGTTTATTTTAATTAACTATTTCTATGGACTCATATTTAAATTTAACACTTTTTCCAGATTTCAATTTTCCAACTATCATAAAACTTTTCCAAATAGATGGAGCTTTGATTTTAGCGAAGCTGAAGATTTTATGATCTATCCATTTCGTGCCTATTTAACTGGATATAATAATGCTTTGGAAATTATCCTTATGCAGCGCGAATCAGATCTGGATGATATTTGTATAGAAAATACACAAGGTTATAGCGTGAGTACCTAAAGTGCAAATTCCGTTTACTATTTTTATTTCATGATAACTATAAAATCATTCTTTTAATTTTTCTTATAGTTTTTCTAGTTTATAAGATTGGCATAATAACTGAATGTTAAATAATGTTTTTTTTTGAACAAGCTAACCAAAATATTTTATTATTTAAATTCTTGGCTTTACACTGAGCTAAGAAACTAATCTGTCATGTCGTATGTGGATTTTTTTAATTCCTATATTTTATTGGCAAACTTTAACTCAGCTTTCAATGTTTATTTCTTTATTCAAAGATAAAAAGTTTATATAGTGTTGTAGATAGTGTAGTTTAAGTACATTTTATTAACATTTAATACCTATTGTGGATGGAGTGACACGAACCTCTACAACGGCGACTCAATATTGTAATATTTTTATTTTCATACTCGGGTTCAGTTCTGTTCTTGGATTTAATTAAAAACAGAGTCCAACTCACTCTAATTTATTTCCACTATTTTAACACAATTTATATTCACAGAACTATTTACAATTTATCTTAACTATACAATACGACCGTCTAAAAATGAATGAATCCATCGCCAGCTATCCGTTTTTATATATTTCTCTCGGAATTATTCTGACAAGTCAACGAACCATCGGGAAACTTCTTTCATATGTTCTGGAAACTTCAAGGGAATTCCCAGTAACGACAACGGTCGACCAGTTGAGAGACAGAATATTTCGGATTCCCAGAAGTATCGGAAGAATGTTCTTTCCATGAATTGGATGATGGCTGATTGCACCAACTATCGGATGAATTCTCGTAACAATATGTTAGTCAATCAATGCTATGTAAAGTCTTTATATCTTACTCGTAGCAGCATAAATAACTTCATGGGAACAATACAAACAAAAGTTGTTAGTATCTACTAGAGATTGATAATCCACTAAACGCAACGCAATATATTGTTTCCGCACGAGAACCTTCATCAATTGCCCGGAGGGACTCATGAAATCTTGAATAATTATAGATAGAATAGATAGACGATAGAATTTTCAAGAAAGAATTTGTAGGTTATCTGCAACCTATCAACGCAATTATGATAATTTTTTCACGAGAGCTAAGTTCAAGACGACGTTTCGACAATATATTGTTTCTAGTGGAGAACAGTTACCAAAATCATTATCAGCACTGAATTATTAATTAAACAACACCAATGTAGCTACTAAAATAAATTTACTAAAGAATGTTTACTCTTAGGTGGGTATTCACTTACCTTCCACCATACCAATGCTGAATCAACAATACTTTCAATTACCTCTTGATAATGTAGTATTGGCTGCTATTAACCCGAAAGTCATGACAACATCAGATGCTGTCAAGAAATACCGGCCTGACGATAGAGAGTGTTATTTCCCTACAGAGAAGCATATGAGATTTTTCAAATTTTACAGTCCAGAAAACTGTAAATTCGAATGTCGCACGAACAATACCCTCTCAAAATGTGGATGTGTAGAATTTTACATGCCTAGTAAGTAATTTTTAAACTTTACGTAAGTTTATATACATAAATACATATATATATATATATATATATATATATATATATATATATATATATATATATATATTGCTATATAGTCCGTGGGTTCAATTTAAAATTATAAAACTAATATTCACTTTCACTTTCTAGAAACTTTTATTTACATCGAATATACAACAGCCGATTCAAATATCACATCAACAATATTACCACCAACTGAACTCGCGATCATGGCCTGCTTCCATTATAAAACCAGCATAGAAAATTCTCGCAAAAATCACCATCACTCCTACAGGTACCGAGCCTTTTCGAGAACGATTTTTTATCTCAAAGCGATTGTTGTCGTTCTGAAATGAAACAGGGTCGGCTTTGGGTAAATTTCGTAACACTGCCCCCCCTTTAATTCTGATCGACCCGATCAGAAACATCCCCTCCATGGTAGGGAGCGAGTCGATCTAAATGAACCACCTTCAATTTAGCTTTGTGGTTTCGACGGATCCGGTAGACGACATCATTAAGCCTCTTGACCACCTCGTATGGACCATCCCAGGCGGCTGTAAACTTTGGGGATTTACCCTTGCTCCGTTGGGGGTTGTACAGCCGGACTTTGTCCCTTTCCTGGAACCCGAATGAATTGGCCTTGAGGTCGTATCGCGTCTTCATCCGGTCACAGGTGGCCAACATCCGCGTTCGGGCTAATTCGTGTATTGCCAGCATGTTATGTCGGAACTGGTCGGCATAATCGTCGATGTCTCGGGGAGGTTCTTCGAGGGAGCCAAATGCCAAATCGCAGGGTAATCGTAGTTCGTTTCCGAATAGGACCCTGGCTGGGGTCAGGCCTGTACTATTTTGTACGGCAGAGCGATATGCCAACAGGAATAGGAGAATATGCTCATCCCAATCACGCTGGTTATTGCTGACGACCTTGGATAGGTGTTGTTCCAAGGTCCTGTTGAATCTTTCCACCATTTCGTCTGACTGTGGGTGTAATGGTATTGTTCTCGTTTTCCTGATCCCCAACATCGTGCAGACCTTCTGGAATACATTCGATTCGAAGTTACGCCCCTGGTCTGAATGTAATTCCATCGGGACGCCAAACCTGCTGAATGGTTGTTCTACTAGCACCGTCGCTACCGTGGTTGCCTCTTGGTTGGGTATCGCATATGCCTCAGGCCATTTGCTGAAGTAATCCATTGCTACCAGAATGTATTTGTTCCCCCTCTCAGACTCGGGAAACGGACCGGCGACATCGATTGCAATTCTTTCAGATGGGACGCCCACATTGTACTGCTGCATTCTCCCCTTGGTCCGGGTCTTCGTGTCCTTACTGGCTGCACAGATGGCACATTTGCGGCACCAAGCTCTGACGTCTTCGAAGTAATTCACCCAGTAGTACCGCTGGCGAACTTTGTCAAGGGTTTTATTCACGCCCAGGTGGCCTCCGGTAATCCCATCATGTACTTCGGTCAGGATGGCTGGTACCTTTCTCTTCGGAACTACCAGTTGGGACTTGGTTTCTCGTCCTTCAGCGCTTTCCCAGACTCGCTTGAGCATTCCATTGTCTACTCTTAGAGAGTCCCATTGAGCCCATAACGATTTCAGCATGCCTGAGTATCTAGCTACCTCGTCCTATCGTGGCCTGGGTGCCCCTCTCATTTTTAGTGATAAGATTGGTTCGATGTCTGGATCAGCCATTTGGTCCTGGATGCACTGTTCCGTTGTACAGTCTTCATTGGCCTGCACTCGGATCTGCCTGATGGAGATACCCTCTCACTGTTCCGTCTTCAGACAATGTCCGCATTTCACTTTACAGGGTCTTCTGGATAGGGCATCGGCGTTATTGGGCAAACGGCCTGCAAGGTGTTCCACCTTGAAGTCGTATTGCTGTAATATCTCCATCCATCTGGCCAGTTGTCCTTCCGGTGTCTTCATGTCAGGCATTTGAGTGCGGCATGATCTTTTCGGATTAAGAAATGACGACCATAGAGGTATTTGTGGAATTGGTATACAGCCCTTATTATTGCAAGAAGTTCTTTTCTGGTGACGCAATAATTTCTTTCCGGTTTCGAGAATCCACGGCTGTAATACTCGATCACCCTCTCTTCGCCATCTTGCACCTGGGATAGGACGGCCCCCAAACCTGTGTTGCTGGCGTCGGTGTCTAAGATGAACTTGCCGGACTGTGTAGGAAAGGCTAGGATTGGGCTGGAACATAGTGCTGCCTTCAGTCGCCTGAATGATGTTTCGCAATCCTGATTCCAATGGAAGGTCTCTTTCTCAGTGGTTTGCCGATGTAGAGGTGCGGCGATGGTGGCAAATCCCTCAACAAAACGCCGGTAGTATGAACAGAGGCCCAAGAAGCTTCGGAGTTCAGGCTTGTCTCTTGGGACTGGCCAATCACGGATGGCTTCTATCTTGTCTTCGTTGGTGCGGATTCCTGACTCGGACACTACGTGGCCAAAAACTTTACTTCTTTTTGGAACAAGGAACACTTCTTCGGATTGAGTCTCAGGTTGGCTTTATTAATTCTGGAGAATACTTCGCCCAGATTCTTCAGAAGGTCGTCGAATGTCTGGCCCATGACTAGAATGTCGTCGAGGTATACTAAGCACGTCCTTCATGTTAACCCGCTCAGTACATACTCCATTAGCCTCTCAAATGTAGCGGGTGCATTACATAACCCAAAGGGCATGACCGTGAACTGAAACAGCACTTTACTGGTGGATAACGCTGTTTTCTCTCTTTCGTTTGCATGTAGACCAACCTGCCAATATACACTTTTTAGGTCTATTGTGGAGAACCAACGGGAGCCTACTATTGTGGTCAAAGTGTCATCGATTCGGGGTAGTGGATAGCTGTCTTTCTTCGTGACGTCATTCAGCTTTCTGTAATCCACACAAAATCGGGTGGTTCCATCCTTCTTTTTAACTAGCACGACGGGAGCAGACCATGGGCTGATGGATGACTCAATAACTCCATTTTGTAACATGGACTCGATGTTTTCCTCGACTGCCCCAATGGTAGTCGTCTAGGTGGTATTCTGATGGGTTGAGCCTTTCCGGTATCTATTCGATGCTGGGTGATGTTGGTGCGACCGGTGTTTCCATCTTGACTGTTAAAAATTTGCCAGTGCTTTGTGATAAATTGCTTGGCTTTCTTTTGGTTCTCTGGTGTCAGGTGTGTCAAATGGTCAGCAAACTGTTGTAGGAACTCTTTATTGGGCCCTGTCTCCTTCACCGACGTCTGGTACTCTTCTTCACAATTGACGATGGTCTCTACTGGCTCGAAACAAGCTATCTCTTGACCATTGGCAATTCTGATATCGTTGTTGGACAAATTCAGGACTTTGATTGGTATATCTCGTCCGGTTTTAACTATACCCCGTCCAACTAAGTAGTCATGAGCTGAGCGTACGGGCTCCACCATTTCAACGCAGCTCCCAGGATTGCTGTCTAGCTGCCCATGAATAATCTGTTCCGTTCGACCGGGAATTCTAGCTGAAGACTTTGCCATAATTTTTATGGAGGTGACTGAACTGTTGACGTGCCGTGCCAATACAAATTCCTCATTTAGGAACCGAAGAACATCATATCTCGGGTCGAACATAAATCCAGGCTGGCTAATTAGATCCATTCCCAGTATAAAATCGTCCTCAATATTCGCTACCTGGACCCTATGCCGGATCATGTTGTCCCCTATCTGTAGCACGACATCTGCCTCACCCTGTATTGACATGGACTCTCCGGTGACTGTTCTGACCTGGATGTTATTGGTAACTGGCCAAATTTCTGATGCTCTCAAGACCCTGGACTTGGCAATGGACACAGCGGCGCCGGTATCGATGGTGATGGTAACTGCTCGCCCATTGATGGTGCCTCTGATGACTAGGCTGCTGCTATGTCTGCAAAATCCCCGGATGGATACTGTCCTGGGGGCTGGTGGAGGGTGAGTCAGCATTCGCCCCCTTATGCTGATTGGTTGGAGATTCCCTGGCTGGTAAGGTCGGTTTGTTGGCTACCCCTGGTTGGTGATCGTTCCGGTAGCCTTACTCGGCAGTCACGTTGGAAGTGTCCTGTCCGTCCGCAGCGGTAACATGCCCCTCTGGTGCCAGTTCTTTGTGACCGTTCTAATATTTTGTTCAGGCCAGCAAATAGCACTTGAAATGGTGACTCTGACTCTGCCGGGCTGAAGGAAACTGCTCGGACCCTCGGCTTGGACATGTTCTTGACAGCCTCTACTTCCAAAGCCCGAAGTAGAGCTTCATTACTCTTCTTGACGCCACTCAGTCTTAATCATCTCTGATGCCGTTTATGAAACTCTGTGTAGCCAACTGGTCTTTCGTTTCCTCTGGCAGGTCTGGATAGGTCAAGTGTACTAACCGTCTAATCTCTGCTTCGAATTCTTGGAGGCTTTCACCGGATTTTTGAGTTTTTCACTCAGTTAGACTTGGTATACGTGACTCAAGGATTGATTGTCGTATCGCTTATCCAGGATGGCGATGATCTTGTCAAAATTGCCTTGTTCCTCGATTGGAATGCTTTGGAGGAGTTCTAGGGCCGGACCTCTTAACGAAATTACCAGAGACGTGGATTTTTCTTGGTTATCCCATCCATTAGCTGTAGCCACGGCTTCAAATTGCCGTTTATACATGGGCTAAGATGAGCTACGATCAAACGTGGGTGGTTTGCTAAGAGAACCTTTGGTACTCACGGTGTGGTGGTATTTTCCTCGCTGTAAGTCCTGTTGCATTTTTTTGATTTCTGTTTCTACCTTGTTTTGAATAGCACTGATTTCAAATTTCACCTGGCTCTGTAGTTACTCGAATACTAGAAGTGAAAGCAGAAGGCTACGAGAATTATGCGAACCGACCTGAAGAGGGCAGATGTGACTCTGCCGAAACGTCGTCATTTTACCACCAATCCCGGCAGGGATCAGTTGTCAACTACGGGGATGAGTTCCTGGAATCCACCTGAAACATTTAGTGCCCGCGAAAACTTAAAAACATATATATATATATATATATATAAATTGTTTGAGTAACCGTTGAATTGGCTAACACAATGTAAGAAAGGTTTCGGGAAGCAGCCTTTTATGAGCGATTTTATAAAGAAGTGAAATACACTTTTATTTTGCGAAAGCTTTCGAAATACTTTAATTTCAGTCTTTTGACTACAAACAAAATTTGTAATTATAATATGTGAGAAAATTTTTTAAATACTTACAGTAAATTGTGGTTGTAATTTGAAAAAGAGCACAAACATAGGAATTATGAAATTAATAAATTTATTTCGTCTTCATTGTTTATTTAATGAATTTGTATTTAGTTTTTGTTTATAAATTAGATACTCAAGTGCATTAGACTGAATGTATTATTTATTTATTTGCTGGAATTAGGAGCTATTGATAATTGATTTATAAAGCCACAAATTATCCTATAGAAGTTAAAATTTTATAAAGGTGTTTCCAGCATGTGCGAAAACATTCCGTTTGTTGCACTGTGTAACAATTTATATATTTACGAATATTATAATTGAGCTGATATAAGGGTTTTGTTTACTTAATAACTTTTTATAATCTACGCTTTGTTGTCGTCGAAGACGAAACTTTTTCTTACCGACATCTTTGTTGATTGGTGTCTTTTTACTTTGTTTTTTTGGAAGATTTATTTACGAATTTGAAACTCGAATTCGCTTCGATTTGAATAAAATACTTTAACTATAGTTATAATGACCGATAATAAATTAAAACTTTTGTACGCTTTACGAAATTTAGAAATTAATAGACTTGATTCAATTGGAGAGACTACAGATAAATTAGTACAAGGAGAACTTGATTCATCTAATTTTATCGTTGCTTGTCGTAATTTAAATAATATACAAAAGGAATTCGATAAGCATCATCTAGAAATTATAATTCCAATTGCCGTTAAAGATGATGCAGATTTAACTGCAGAAGAAATAATTAGAAAGAAATTTATAATATGTTTCAATAAAATTGAATCTTTTTACTACAATATGGTTGAATTACCTAATCAAAATAAAAGCAATACATTTTCTTCATCTAATGTAAAAGCGAATTTGCCGAAACTTAAGCTTAAATGTTTCTCTGGTCAAAATATAAGTGAGTTTCCTACTTTTATCGACATGTTTGATACGTTGATTCACAACGATGCAAATATCTCAACAATGAATAAATTTAGTTATCTTTTATCGGTTTTAACGGGCCTGCTTTAGAATTGGTTGAACGGAATCGATTCATAGCGGACAACTACCAAACTGCATACAACAGTTTAAGAGAACGTTATTCTAATTATCGAGAACTTGTACCTAATGAGTTATTGGAAAGAGATTTCTAATTGTGCTTCATTAACTAATGATAATCCACAATTTTTAAGAAAACTCTTAGATACATTTGGTCAAAATTTAGCTGGTTTATCGACTATGGGAAGATTGGGATTTTGTAATGATGAATATTTTACTTGAAAAATTAGATTATAAATCTCAGAAAGCGTTTGAATTGCACCATGCTTCAAATGAAATACCTACATATCACAGTTTGTATAATTTTTTGTTAAAGCATTGTACGGCTCTTGAATCATTTGTTAGAGCAAAAGGCTCCCAGAGTTCACATATTCAAACTAATTCACGAAAACATTCTTCACAAAATTCTCGTTTAACGTCTTCTCTTTTTGCTAATACATCCCGTAAACCAAATTGTTTAATTTGTAAGGCAGACCATTTACTTTTTAACTGTTCTGAGTTTTTAAATAAATCGTATCAAGACAGATTTAAGTTTGTTAAACAACGAAAAGTACTGTATTAACTGCCTTGCTCTTGGGCACACAGCTTTCAAATGTTCTTCAAACAAACGTTGTAAGAAATACAACAAAAAACATCATACAGTATTAAATTTTGAAAATAACACTCTACGTTCAGATGACCTATGCGGGAAAATGCGTCTTATTCTGAACTAAAGGATCGATCGGAAAATACTATGCAAATACCTGCTAGTTTATCTAACGTTGTAAATACTACTACAATTTTATTGTCTACTGTTCTACTTCAGGTCCGTGATAAATACGGTAACCTTTTAACTTGCAGAGCATTAATAGATTCAGGCTCACAAGTTAATTTTGTAAGCAAATCTTGTGCAAATAAATTATCTTTAAACAAGCATCATATATCCACATCCATACAAGGATTAGATACAATGCGTACTTTTGCTAAATATACTATACAATGTGAAATCTTACCAGTCGGTAAGGTACTGCCTTCTTTTCCAATCAACGCTATTGTACTAGACAAAATTTGTTCTAATATGCCTTCCACGAAGGTTAATACAAAACAATGGACACACTTAGATAAGCTAGTGTTTGCTGACCTCGGATATCATTGTCTGGGTGAAATAGATATTCTTTTAGGAGCAGAACAGTTTCCATATTTCCTTCGTTCTGGTTATATACAGGGAGGATCTAATGAACCTTGCACGGTCTTTGGTTGGGTTGTCATGGCGAAAATTGGACAACGTCTTTCACAAGAAGTTAAATGTTTTTTCTACAACAAAATGATTTTGACTTAGATAATACTTTGAAAATGTTCTGGAATGTTGTACAAGTTCCAGAAACTAATGTTCAATCTCCAGATGATATTTATTACGAAAACTATTTTCGTGAAACAACTAGCAGAAATGCAGACGGTCGCTTTATCGTCTCACTGCCATTTAAACAAAATTATACTAACTTCGGGGACACACGTTCTCTAGCTTTACAAAGGTTCCATAACTAGGAACGCAAATTTGCAAAACACGAGTTTCTTAAAATCTCTTCTAATGAATTTATTCAAAATTACATTAACAAATGATATTTAATGCCTATTAATGAAACTTCTAATTTCAACAACAACATCAAGACTCACAACTAATCAATGTACACTAACATTCCAATAAAATTAGTTGAAGACAGCATTCATATACACTGGAATTCAATTGCTCAACACACAAAAATTAATAAAACAAAATTTCTTGTACTTATAAGATTTGTTTTTGATTCAAATTATTTTATATTTGATAACATATATTACCAACAAATTTTCGGATCTGCTATGGGATCAAAACTGTCTCCAATAATTTCTCAATATATTATGGATGATCTCGTTAATGACTGTCTCTCTAAATTGTCTTTTAATATACCATTTTTCAAAAAATACGTTGATGATATTATGTATGCCATCCCCATTGGATCAAGTAATGAGCTTTTTCAAGTATTTAACAACTATAATGACCATATCCAATTTACATTACAAGAGGAGGATGATGAATCTAGTATTCCATTCCTAGACACTAAAATTATTCGAGATAGTAACAATATAATTAAATTAGACTGGTACATCAAACCAACAAGTTCTGGCAGATATTTAAATTATTATTCTCATCAACCTATGAAAATCAAATATAACTTAACTGAAACTATGAAACAAAGAAGTTTCAAAATTACTCACCCAACTTTTATTAATAAAAACTTAAAATTATTATATAACATCTGTTTAAATAATTACTACCCTCCTCAATTTATTAACAAAATTCTATATAACAATACTAATTACAGAGAAAGAGACAACTCAATTCTAAGCAACAATTACAATAACAACGTCAATCTTCATCATATTTCAATTTCATATATTAAAGATCTATCAACTAAAATCAGTAAAATTTTAAAAAACGAATTTAGTATTTTAATAATTTATAAGTTAATCAAAACAGTAAATCATCTTTTTAGCAAAACAAAAGATAAGATACCAAAATAATTGAAATCTAATATTGTATATAAAATAGATTGTATTAATTGTGATGCAACGTATATTGGACAGACCTTAAGAACTCTAAAAAGTAGAATGATCTCACATAAAAGCGATATCAGATTAGGAAAAGAAAGTTGTGCTATTGTCACTCATTGTATTCAAAATTCACACACTATAAATTTTAACAACGCTTTAGTTCTGGCATGTGAACAAAATTATTCCAAAAAAAAATTTTTAGATATGGTATTTATTAACTATTATCCGAATAATATTAATAAAAAAACAGATATCCAAAATTTGAATAACATTTATTGCAATCTTTTAGACATCGACAAGAAAAATTCATTTTCACTATTCAACAATTAAGTTACATAGTAACAATACATTATTATACTCACCATAGTAATGTTATTTTTGATTATAACTTCATTTCCAGTTTCGCTATCAATGTCACTCAAAAAAATTTTGTTACATCTAATTTATTAATTTCATAATTCCTATGTTTGTGCTCTTTTTCAAATTACAATCACAATTTACTAAGTAAGTATTTAAAAAATTAACTCACATATAATTACAAATTTTGTTTGTAGTCAAAAGACTGACGAAGAAATTAAAGTATTTTGAAAGATTTGGCAAAGTAAAAGTGTATTTCACTTCTTTATAAAATCGCTCATAAAAGGCTGCTTCCCGAAACTATAATATATTGTATATATATATATATATATATATATATATATATATATATATATATATATATATATACTTCGTTTGTTCAATTAAAAAACTAATATTCACTCTCACTTTCAAGAAAGGGACGGACTGGTTACATGTTTATAACAATATGTTCTAAGAGGCTTCCGCGGTCATTAAGAAGCAGAGCAGACTCAAATTCAGTTCAGTTACCTAGTGACTCTTGAGGAGTAGGCAAACTGAGGTCCCGAGTTCGATCTAGACCCTGAAACCCTTTTTCACTTTTGTTTCTTGATAATGGCTCCAAAGCAGGAGTAGAAACGTCGAGTATATAATAAATTCAGACGCGGTTCTCACAGGGAACCTAGCCTTGTTCATGGTAATGACCGCGGAAGTCTCTCAGAACATATATATATATATATATATATATATATATATATATATATATATATATTGGCTGCTTCCCGTTACTAACACTTTGTATCTTTATATTCAGCCGTTATACATTGATCTATATATATATATATATATATATATATATATATATATAAACAAATTTATTATTTCGTATTACATTACTATTTTGTTTAAATTGTCGTTGTATAGACTAATTCTTATTATTAAGCGTTATCGAGGTGAAAAGCTCTGCAATGATACTACTAAATAGGAATGTGAGTCTTATAGTATCTATATGCCTAAACGATTTAAATTAATAGTATAATAATAAAAATTTACTGTTTATTTTCAAGGGAATAATGATAATGATACTAGGTTCTCGATTTCTCACACTTAACAAAAATATCATAGAATTATCAATATCTATTCAGTTGTATTTTACAGCCTCAAGACCTCACTAAATATAATTTTGGTGCTTATAGCGTCATCACCAATTTTATGCTTAAGCCGTTTCTTAGGAACATTTCCAATTTTAACTTCAGACAGAAACCTAGGTTGTCACGCATTTATTTAATAAAATACCACAGCTATCAAAAACATACCGTTTCATTTTCTTCTTGCTTTCAATATCCTGATAAGAAATATTCTCGGGTGGTTAGGCCTAGAGACATGATCATGCAAACTACAAAAATCTTGGAGTTATTTTTCCTTTGAAAGTTTGCAGACGAACCAATCAACATTTATTTTACTATAACATGGTGATTCGTTGGGTTGCTACCATATTTGCCATCCTCATATCTGGATAGCACACTAAGAAAATGAAACATTCGGGCCTTTGACTACTACTACTAGATTACATGTGTAACCTTCAATCTAGATAGGTATTTAGTAACTATTAACCTCATTATGTACCCCTATTAATATAGTGAAGTAAATAAGTATAATTAGTTAAATTGTACATATGAACTGCAGTAATTCGGTATTGTTCCACATTTATACGAGGTGGTCGCTAAGATTGTGGCTATGCTGATATATATTTTTAAGCTCTGCTGTTAGGAGAGGATGAGGTTTAGTGAGAGATTGAAAAAAGTGGATTACTCAGTCAATTTCAGTATGACTTATGCATACTAAATAGTATCTAAAACGCACTATTGGGGTGTTTTTCGAAAATTTGTGTGACTTCTAGACACTGTTAAATATCAGAGGTGTCTGATGCCACAGCAGGATTTACTTGGAGGATAACTCTTGGTCACCCTTTATACTACCAAGAGCCAGAATGACTATGATAAACTGTTTATCGTGCCAGTTATCGTCAGTCCAATTTTGAAAAGGTTATCTAATCAGGGATAAACTGATTTTTCAATTGCACTCAATAATTCGTTTAATTTCCTTTCATCCGATATTTTTATATGATTCTAACAATTCCTTGAGAGTTCGAGAAATCATGATAATTTTTGATTATTGTGTGTTTTCTTATTATTCACGAAAAACTTTTGGTCATGAGTTTAAATTCGCATGTTAACTAAAGTGGAAATTAACAACCTTTTCAAAGATATCAGATGAGTTCGTAGTAATATTTTTTGGGATTTGGGACTGGAAACTCCAAAAATCCTAAATTTAATTACTGAAAATAAGGGAGACATTTTTTGTACCAAAACTAATATAAAATCCTTCACTATGACTATTTATTTCTATTTATTTCACTGATGGTAAGAACTAATTATTGGCTTTATATTACCATTTTATGCAATTACTCAATTGGCTGTTTCTCATAATATATTTTTTTCCATTTTTGATACAAACAACATGAAAAAAAAACATCATCCTTTTTATAACACAAAAATTAGTATTAATAAAAAATCATGTTTGTACTCCTAATTAAAACATAACTTGAAATAAATATAATGAAAATATCATAGAAGGATAATCCTTTAGCGTAGGTAAATGACCTTGCGACTTTCAGCTTACAAGAAACAAAGTTTAAAATAACAAACTAATTTACAGACTTTAACATGTTTTACTATAACGTCGATTTTATTAACATTTTAAAAATTGTACATATTTTTAATATTTAATATTCCTGCATTTGTACCCTTTGAATTGAGTGTATCCACTGTTTGGATTTCTTTTTAAATATTGAAAGTGAATTTAACCCTTTAATCTCACTAGAAAGAAAGTTGAATATTTTAGGACCAAAAACATCTTTGAGCTTTGGGTACTATGAAAATATTATTTAAATGCTGAACTAAATCATCTCATTATACATGGAAAAGACAATTTTTACATACAACCAAGCAAAACTGACTCATTTACATTTTGACTTTTTTCACCTAAAACTGTGAAATATATTAGGTAATCTTTAAAAAAAAGACATCGTGTTCAAACATTTTTTCATTAAATCTCTTAAACTAAGCTATGGCTTAGTTAACAGAATAAATATGTTTTAAGTATTCTCCCAAATTTCTTAAAATAGTGGTACAACATTTCCTTTTACATATTAATAAATAGATTAAATATATGATTTAAGTAACAAATTCAATTAATAATGCAACAAATGCTAAATACATTATATGTTTTCAACTTTTTCTATTAAGTAATTATTTTTTGATACTATCTTCTGGACATTATACAATCCATGGAACGCAAGACAATATATTGTTTCAGGTCGAAAAAACTTCATCAGCTGCGCTTACCTCAACATATTAAAATCTCGAATAATGATTAATGTTTTTTCATACATATAACCAAGCTTAACTATTTAACGCACAATTATTAGGAGTTTTAGAGAAAACTAAAAAGAAAAAAAATCGTGCCATGTGTAATGCTTTTACCCTCTGATTCATATGACAGAAGTCACACGAAACAAATTTATACGTTAACTAAAACCCACAATGCAATTATGTGACAATATCTTATTGCAGTCGATAGTCTTCAAATGTTACCCTCCCCTCGGCGATTAAAATCTCCAATAATTATTTATGTATTGCATTTAAGGCTAAATTTAACATTTTAACTAAAATTGAAAATCTAGAAGTTTAAGGGACAACTAGTCCACAGTGATTCTAAAATGAGTGCTGTATTTAAAACTCCATTACCCTTTCCTAGGACAGTAAGCACAAGAAACAAATAACAAATAGATTAACTGTTAATCGGTTGGCTAGTTTTCCCTGAAGCTCCAAGATGTCGACTTTTATTTTACGTTAACATGTAAAGTTCGGGTAATTGTGCGAAATACATAAATAATTATTCGATCTATCAATCACATGAAAGTTCTTGACTAGAAACAATATATTGTCTTGCCTTCAATGGATTAAAAACTCTCGAAAAGATAGATCATAATTTCTAAACTTCTAGATGAAGATATTCATTTTTCCTTAATAAAATCTAAAAAAGACATTCTGTTTTGTATTTAAATTAAAATGATCTCTAGCATAAATCAGATTTTTAATTTTCTCTGTTTTAGAAAACTAAATAAATTATTGTTTTCTTGTAATACACAACATTTTATGTTATGTTATGAAATATATTTGAACAAAACTAAATGGGTGTCCGCACCATAAATTCATACTATTAATAATTACATTTCTTTGCTTATTAAAGTTTAATATAACAATATATAGTGGTAATTTCTTATGTAGAAAAAAATATTTTATGACTGCTTCGAATCTGTGAAATGTATTCATCCTCAATACCCAGCTGATTTTCTGCAAACACAGTTAGCAACACTATTCTTCAAAGTGACAAATTTCATTGTCGTATAGATAAGTTTAGATATATTTTTTACATAACTTTATTGCACTAATTCATTATTGAAGAAGCCACACATCGCCTTCATAATAATATTCTTCAGGTCTATTCTAACAATTGTTTTGGTTTGTTAGTTCACCGAATCTTTAAACTGTTGGTATATAAAAAATGTGCCAATATTTCGGTCGTTTAGTTCATCTCTGCTTTGTTATACCGACATTTCCGTGAAAGGCGATTATTCGAAAATCGTCTACGGGCCAGTGTGATAAAAAAGCATTCGGCATTCCAGCCCATAATAAATACGAAATCTTTAACATTAGATATTATGAAGTTCTCTTGTAAATGTTTGAATTTGAATGTTTGAAATATAATAAATATTAAATTTATATGATACGTCTCTTTCTAATAGATCGCGTTAGAAACTTCATGGCAAATTATGAATTTCTTTGTAATTTTTAATTGTTATTTTAGTCCTACAATTAAAATACAAATAATTACAGAACATTTCAAAATTGTATGAAAATAAACTTAAAATGGGAATATCAAAACGTTGATATATTATTCATAGTGTTAGTGAAATTGAAGGATATTTGTAATTTTATATTATTAATTAAAAGCAGTTGAATGGGACATCTTCTTTTCTTCTTGGGGATTATGTTTATTTAATTCCGCCATACTGGCTATTGACTCTGAAATTGAATTGAAAGATTGTGTAGATAATTAAATTTTGTATTGTCACTAAAGTAAATTGTCAACAAAAACAGATGTTGTTTTTCAAAGTCATCATTTATTATATTACAACTTTTTATGTTAATGTTTATGTTGGATTCCACTGTTCCAAGCTCAAAAAAAGAGCTTGGAACAGTGATATATATTAAATATTTTACAGTTCAGATATACCTTAAATTTAGAAGTAAGCATCAGAACCACATCAAAACTCTTTTTTTAAAGAGCGCTTTGTGTTGTCCATATGGAATCTATCAAAATGTTCTGTTCAATACAGTATTGACTCAATTTTTGCATAGTTTGTCCACTGTTAGTAATTATCTAAAATTGAGTTTCTGGTAGAGAATATTGATGCTTTAAAAGCATTACCTAATATTGTCACTAACAAATGTAAAAACACATCTGTCATCATCAAGAAGTAAACCAACCGTTGAGTGTTTAAATAAATGTTTGGTGTTAGGGTGTAAAACCATGTTTTTACATTGACACAGTAAAGGTTCCACAGCATTTCCATTTTCACTAACAGTCTACTAACTGGATTGAGTGATTATATGCAAAAATGGCACCGATCAGTATACTGTACCAATAATATCTTGCATTCAGTGGAATGAAAAATGTCGAATAGTTAGTATCGTAAGGTTTTAGTAAACCTCTACAAATTTTTTCGTGTGATTTATATCCTAGGAATCACAGGGAATCGGCGTTATACACAGTATGACTCCCGATTTGGAGACTCTGTGATATCAATTTTCCTACAACTCCTGCGTGTAGGAATACATTTAGCGAAAAAATAAATAAATTAAAAACTGATGAAAGCTCTCGATTAGAAACAATATATTGTCTTGCGTTCAATGTATTTGTAAAAGTTTTATTTAGAAGTGGAAGTTGTTCAATTGAGATGGAATTTATCTTTATAATAATGAATTGATGGTAGTTTGATGTGTAAATGTGAAGTTATGAAGAGAGCCAATTTTGAAACAACTTTTTAGTTTAAATCTGTACCACTGTGTACCAGAATTGAGTTGGGTATTCCACGATAAAAAATATAATAAACAAAAATATTTGCTATCTCTGTAATTGTAAGGGAAGTTACAATACATGTAAGCACAAAAGCTTAAAATAATAGTTAGAAATTTTGTACTTACTAGTTTTTTGATAGTGGACGTAGATCTATCCTTCCGAAAATATTTTCTGTTGTGAACATTCATATTCATAGAGTGCCGTATTGGGACTGCTGATATATTCAACTGTCTTGAACATAATTTCGAATGGAGTTTTTGAGATATGCCCTATAGCATTTTAGTAATTTGTAAAGTTTGAGTAACCTTTGTGATTAAGGTTCAATAATATCTAATGTCGCATGAATTTGTTAGGTGACGAATTTCATTTTATTTAACTCATAAACTAATGAGAAATATTAGAAATTTTAGGATATTGGATAAAGGTTTAATATTGTATGTAAGGGTTTACAAAGTATGTCCAAAATTGATAATTTCTTATTTAAAATAATTTTTGGAAACTTAGTCTATGGCTGAGTTGTAAAGTAAAAAACAGAGTGAAATATTATTATTTTAAACTGTTTATAAGTTGCAGTATATTCGAAAATGGCGATATGCATTAAAATATATTTTAGCTTCCTCCGAGGTGTCTTTCTTTTTGAGAGAAATATTTTCTTGAGGAGACGGAATATTTTCATAGTTGTTATCAACAATATTAGACGATATCCGAATTCTTCCTTCTTCGTTTTCAAAACCTGTTCATGTATTGTGCGAAACTGTTATATTTTTAAACAAACTTCTCGTAATCGATACAGGATCTTGAGAATGCAGAATCATTTAGGATTTTTAAATTTAGTTCAGGAAAAGGAAATATAAATAATAAATTGTCTTTTTTGTTTTGAGGTTTTTTTTTCATTGCCAGCTTCAAAGATTCCGATATCAAAATTTGTTGTTGACTGTTTTCTAATCTTTCTTCATCCCACATGAAAACTCGACAAGCCGCATGAGGTGCGTGGTTTCTAAATCACCTCCATGAAAACGAAAACCACGAAAATTGAGAGACATAAAATTAAGAAGGAAAGTAGTGCTAACAAACAGACGGGAGAAAACATCCGCGGAAAAATAATAATCAATGATTGTCGGAACTGTAAATTACGAACCCAGATAAGAAACGTCCATCTCTATGTAGATGAAGAAACACTGAATACGCTAATATGGACCAGGTAATAAGGTGTAATATCAGCACTTGCTATACAGCAAAATAACACAGTACAAAAGTCAACGTCACGTTAATAATAAAAAAATATACTGTTTAAAATATGTAAAGTACATCAGCTGTAACGAAAGAAATGTAAGTGAAAAACGCTTAAATGATCTTAGAGGACATCTTCCATAGGAAATGAAATCATTTTTCGAAAATCATCAAGAAAGACAGTCATGGCTCAGAAGCAAAGATAAAAAACTAATTAAACAACTGAAGAAGGAAGAGAGGAATTGCAAAAATACAAATAAAATAAATGGTAAACTTATTATTGTGTATTAAAATAAAATTTAAAATTCTTAACAAAATAAGTCAACAAAACTCAATGAAGAAAAGAAAAATAGTAAACCAGTAAACGCAATTGTTATAGAAATGATTAGATAAGAACAGAGTTAAATTTCAACAGAAATATGTGATCTTCAATGTATTTTTCTCAAAGTGGACAACACGAACATATCTGAGAAACGCTACAACAGAATACCGACATATAATGTTTCTTGAAAACATATGTGAGAAAGCTACCGTCATATATCTGCATGGAAATACTAATTCTATTAAAAAAAATCAGGCATAACACTAAAAGACAAAATGAGAAACAATAAAGCTTTAGAAGATCATCTAAAAAGTCACATTGGCTAGATAATAAAGTAATTTCTTATAACTATTTCAAATTTATGGTGCATCCAAATATGTGAGGTTTACATTATTTTAACCAATTTTCCCAATATTATAAGATTTATAGTGTTGTTTTGTCTAAAATAACGGTTAACAAAATCATATTGTATTTTTGATTATATTTTTCTGAGGACAGGTATATTTAAATTCCCTTCTCTATACATCAAAGGTCAAATGGAAAACATTTTAGAGGAAATTTAGTGCATTTAAAATCTGGCTTTGGATTTACGATCAATCATTTGGTTATGAAAATAATCGGCAAAACCGGAAAATGTTTTTCTTCAGTAAATCTGAACCGGTTAATTTGACAGCTGTCAAGATGTGACACTTTTTTAAGACAAATAAAATGACATATATCACATATCTCAAAGGTCTTTTGTTATCCCGCAAAACCGCCTCAACTTTTTTTATATGTCTCACAAGGGCATACAAAATTTTAGTTTCATCGAAATATCACACTTCATAAAGTTAGGCCTTATTTTTTTAAGAAGGCCATGACTTGTTTGTATCAAAATAACATTAAAGAATTGTAGTCAAACAAATATGGTCCTATAAGTCCTGAAAATATTCATAAATTTATAATGGGTACCCAATTAAAAAAACGTAAGTAAGATGAAATTACCAATGAGGCAACACCAAAATGTGTGTTAAGCTAGCAGAGCCATTTCATAACGCGCAAATAGGACCTACTCCAGAATTTATTGCTAATTTATTACGCAAAAATTAAATTTATTGCTCCCACCCCTTCTGAGTAACAGTGCTAACTTTAGACTAAAGTTGGCATAGCCATATTCTATATCTCCGGAAAGAATAACGCTACCGAGGTGATCTGGGTGGCGTATTTTATTGCTAATTAATTGCTATCGAATGGCACTAGAGCAAATTACCAAAAAATACCCCTTCAACCCTACTGAATTTCTCACCCCCCAACCATTACTAAAAAAATTATTTCAATATTTTGTGTTGTATAAAATCAGTAAACTTTTAATTGCTAATTAATTGCTGAAATTTTACCCTATATCTCATTGATCTTGGGGGCGTATTTTATTGCTAATTATTTTATCTATTAATTCAGGGCGATAGTACAAAAACCATACCCTTCATCTCCTACTCAATTTCTCACTCCCTGACCAAGCATTTCCTTATTAAAATCAGTAACTTTAATTGTTAATTAATTGTTGAAAGTCTACCTTCGTTACGATTTATTGCTCCACCCCGTTGCGAGCCAACTTTAGACTAAAGTTAGCATAGCCATATTCTATATCACCGGAACAAACAGCGCTAGGGAGGTGAGTATTTTATGCTAATATGCTATCTAGTAACGGAATTTCGCACTGATTTACAATGTTTTTGTTGTTAAAATCAGTAGAGTTTTAATTGCCTGAAATTCTACCCTCTACCCTACGATTTCATTCCTTCAACCCCTTCCGTGAAACTGTGCTATGCCAGGGGGCATATCCATATCTCCGAGCATCTGCGTCGTATTTTATTGCTAATTAATTGCTATCGAATGGCACCAGACTATTAACCCAAAAACTACCACTTCATCCCCTATTCAATTTCTCACCCCCTGAAAAGTAACAAAAATATTTATTTCAATGTATTTCGTTATTAAAATCAGCAGACTTTTAATTGTTAATTAATTGTTGAAGGTCTACCGTCGTAACGATTTTATTGCTCCAACCCCTTGCGAGCCAACTTTAGACTAAAGTTAGCATAGCCATATTCTATATCTCCGGAACGAACAGCGCTACCGAGGTGATCTTGGTGGCGTGTTTTATTGTTAATTAATTGCTATCGAATGGCATCAGTTCAAATATCCAAAAACTACCCCTTCATCTCCTACTGAATTTCTCACCCCCTGACAAAAAACAAACATTTTTATTTCAATATTTTTCAACCCCTTCTGAGATAATGTGGTTATGCCAACTTTAGACTAAATTTAGCATAGCCATATCTATATCTCCGGAACAAACGTCGTTATCGGTATGGTCATGGGGCGTATTTTATTGCTAATTAATTGCTATCGAATGGCACCAGACCATTAACCCAAAAACTACCACTTCATCCCCTATTCAATTTCTCACCCCCTGAAAAGTAACAAAAACATTTATTTCAATGTATTTCGTTATTAAAATCAGCAGACTTTTAATTGTTAATTAATTGTTGAAGGTCTACCGTCGTAACGATTTTATTGCTCCAACCCCTTGCGAGCCAATTTTAGACTAAAGTTAGCAGAGCCATATTCTATATCTCCGGAACGAACAGCGCTACCGAGGTGATCTTGGTGGCGTGTTTTATTGATAATTAATTGCTATCGAATGGCATCAGTTCAAATATCCAAAAACTACCCCTTCATCTCCTACTGAATTTCTCACCCCCTGACAAAAAACAAACATTTTTATTTCAATGTTTTTCAACCCCTTCTGAGATACTGTGGTTATGCCAACTTTAGACTAAATTTAGCATAGCCATATCTATATCTCCGGAACAAACGTCGTTATCGGTATGGTCATGGGGCGTATTTTATTGCTAATTAATTGCTATCGAATGGCACCAGACCAAAAACCCAAAAATTATCCCTTCATCACCCACTCAATTTCTCACCCCCTGCCAAGTAACAAAAATATTTATTGCAATGTTCTTCGTTATTAAAATCAGTAGACTGTATATGATTAGGAAAATAAGACTATACTTATTAATTATAGATATAATTATAGGATGGTTGTCGAATAATAATATATATCCATGAATGTTCTCAAATTATACATTACCCTACTTATTTTTTCTGAATCCCATTTATGGTAATTTTTTCTCGAGCCTTACTGCAATTGGAACTTTGTTGTTATAATCGATATTCAAGATTGAATTCAGAATTTGTGCCATTCTTATTTATTTTTAGTCAGTTTATTTCAAAAAATTTCATTTAGATACTCCCAAGCCTGGCTTTTAAATTTCCTATACAAATGGCCTACATGCATCTAACAAAATGCGATTTCAAATGAACGGTGCAATGTGTACGAATGGTGCTATTGATTAATCGATGTAAATTACATAATATACCAAACAATACGCGATGTAGGAATATACCTATAAGAAATAAAAACTTTATTATAATTTCAACAGTGCCAAGACACACCAAAACATTATTTATTTAACGCTATTTAAAATATATACTATTAAGATAAATTTTAAAACAGTCAAATCACTTATTGTTAATATACCGATACAAATCAGAACGTTTGACCACCTTGTAAAAGACTCGATCTAATATGGGGAATTTACATTACTCCGAAAAAATATTAAGTGTCTCTCCCAATAATAGGTCAAAATTATCGATATACAGGATTCAACTTAAAAGATAACTAATGAATAATGGCTCATCATTATTCACCTTATTATGTATCTTGTATTTTCCGACAATTGTAGTTAACTTTCAATAAATTGTTTTATGTAAAGTATTTGGGACAGTTTTTTTTCTGATCTGAAAATATATAAAACACTTTCCAATTTCTGAAGAATTAAAAATAAAATCTTAATCATGTATAGTCTGAGTTTGAAAACGTTCTGAAAATTTGTTTAAGGAAATGAACTTTTACAGTTTTTTATTCCCCGTCAGATTGTGTGTGTAGCAAACTGCTTAATGATTAATAATTTACTGAAAGTATTTTAAAAATAAAAATATATAGGAAAGACTATTGATGATAATGCTGTAATTTGAGTGTTTATTTACCAACATTTCTTAGAAGGATTATTTGAGGCAGTTCTTCCGTCGGCCCATGGTGCATAAAAAATATTCAAAGGAACATGAATAGTGGTAGTATTTTATCCTTAAATATATTAAGTTCAGCACTACGTCAACAAATGCGTGCATATTGTGTTAAATTATTTACAGTATTATTAAAAGTTTACAAAAACAATCGAACATAATATTAATCGTGATTGATCTGTATTTTAATAGAGGAAATAATATGTTAAAAATACATATACTGAATAATATAAGTAATGATTTTACCAAACTATAATTAAGTAATTGAAGTTAAAGGCTTTAATTGATTTGCTCATTTCTTATAATTTTGTTGTATTGCTTAAGCCCGAAAGATATAAAACACGCATTTAAGGCAAAATCTAAGCTCTACTGAAATGGGATACAGTGTGTCTCAAAATAAAACGAAGTTAGTTTTCAATTCTCGATAAGTATTTTACTTTAATTGATAATCTGTCATATATGTCAAAAACAATGTCATATTTTTAACTGTTTCCTTAAATTAATAATTGATTTCAACAAATAGACTAATATAGTATGGTATGGAAAAAATCTTACAGCTAGTTAGTTTTTTTTTATTGAAAGAATTTGATTTAATTATCTGTTTCAACTTCAATTGCTATTAGATACTACATCTTCAATTTCAAATACTTAATTTATCTATATTTTTCAGAATCCATTGTGAAGAGTGTGAACCCAAATAAAAAAAACTAACCTTGGTTGAATGTTAAGTAGGTATTATATTATTCTTTGTTTGTATACGAACGGTTAGTGACAAACCATATATGTACCCTGTAGTAAGGGGAGAACTATCAAGGATTCGGTTTGAAACCGAAAATATTTGTTTCCTGAAGGATAGTTGTGAGTTATGTAGTTAATGTTTAAGCACTCTTTGGGAAATAACACCGCAATACTTAAAATAACTGTATCTTTCCAAACGATTCGGGGTCTATGTCGGACCCCTTTGTCAATGGTAAAGAAACTCTGAGATAAATTAATGGTCCTATCGTTGTTAAAAACTCAGTATCGGTATAGTTCATAAGGTTTTTCCTTGGTTTTGCTCTATGATTTTAATCGGATCACTGAGTTAACAGAATTCTTTGATCGCTTTTTTAACGAATCTTATAACAAATTCGCACCTAGGAGTGCCACATAAAATTCTGAAGATCACCCTTTCAAATTCTAACAATGTGAAATGAAGGTTATTATTACATGATATTTAGAAGTTTCTGTGCTACCCTGTATTTTATCAAATTAAATTCTCTTAGTTACGTCATACGTCACATAATATTGTCATACATTTTAATTTTAAATTTTAGAATTGAGCCTTTTTTCATAGTTTCTGTGCCATTGACAAAAGGGTCTGGCCGAGACCCGGAAATGTTTGGAAAAATATAGTAATTTCAAGGAAAACCAAACGTTTCAAAGTCCATTCGTTGAAACGTTTGGTTTTTCTTCAATGTACCTCATTATATTTCGTTGTGGTGTTATTGCTCAAAAAAACATAAAAGTAATCATAGTTACATTGATATTAGTTCTTTATAAATGACATTCACAGACTCTATGCTGAAGAAAACAAAATTTGATAATCCAAATACGTATTTACTAAATTGTTCACAAGTGTTCAATTTCAATTTCTTTAGTAGTTAAAACGAAACATTCGAGTCCGATTCGGTGAATTAGGGGACCTTGCACCCAAAAAACTATCCACTCGCTGCAAAACAATAACAAGAACGTTTCAAGCCTTTCTTCGGTTTCCCCGAACGAACAGCGTTGCCGAATTGAACTTGCATACTATTAAAATATGATAAAGGTAATTAATTCACAATAACAAAAGACTGTTCATAAACAATAAATATTCGTAATTTTTTCCTTAAAAAGTGTATTAAACTACTTGAGACGCTATTTTATAATTAACATTAATTCCATTCAATTTCTCTCATGGGTTCCAATATTAACAATTTTAAAGAATGATACATTTCTTAATTAGTCTGTACTTCTTTGTTTGATATAACAGTGAATAATTTATGTGCTTGACAAATATATCATACAGTGTCGATAGTTGCTTCTGTAAAAGGTCTGTAAAACCGAAGGTTTGAGCTCAAGTTTAATTATTTTCATCCTTTCCTAATAGTATGTCGGATGTTTTTTCATTATTGAAAATATACTTTACATATTTAAATTAATTGTTCTTTTTTACTTCTTTACTATATATTGCATCTCAGTACTTCTACTAATGATGTTTTACTAATTATTCACCGACAAATATTAGAGTATATTTGTCAACCTTTTATGTATAAAATCTCATTCCATATAGTCCTACCTAGCAGAACTCATTTAAACGCGAGCTAATGATTGTATGCTTAGTATTCATGTTGATTTGAGATGAGATAGTAACAGTCCTCAAATGATACTTTGGATACATAAATGTCCTCAACTAATAACTTGTATGTAAATATTTCTTTAAAAGTTTTCGTTAAACATTATTCCGAGTTTTCGTTTGCATACCATTTAATGCAGTAATAACTTCATGAGTAAGATTGAATGAAGGACCCTTTAATTAGTTTATGTTTTCCTCATCAATTTCTTAATAATCAAGGTCTAAACTGTATTAAGACCTGTTGTTATGTTCATATCAGAAACTTTGTTTAGAATAATACTTAAATGGCTTTAAACTGCAACGGATGAAGTGATCTTTTCAGTCTAGAATCAAAGCTATTTGAATCTGTACATGTATAATGTTTTTTTGAGTCCTGTCCCCCAAAAGATACAGATGTCCTTGAATAATAAGTTGAACATATAATATTTTTGAGACCAGGTCACAAACCATACAAATGTCCTCGAAAAATACAAGTATGGCGCGCTTAACTTAATCAATACAATCGTAACAGAGGTAGACCTTGAGCAATTAGTTAGCAATTAAAAGTTTACACATTTTCACAACGAAAACATTGAAATAAATATTTTTGTTAATTGTCAAGGGGCGAGAAATTGAGTGGGGGTTGAAGGGGTAAAGTTACTGAGTTACTGCTCTGGTGCCATTCAATAGCAATTAATTAGCAATAAAATACGCCTTCAAGATCACCCCGATAGATATGGCTATGGTAACTTTAGTCTAAAGTTGGCATAGCCAGTTTCACCGAAAGGGTTGAACGAATGATATAGTAACGAGGGTAGAACTTTAGCAATTAATTAGCAATTAAAACTCTACTGATTTTAACAAAGAAAAACATTGAAATAAATATTTTTGTTAATTGTCAAGGGGTAATAAATTGAGTATGGAATAAAAGGGTAGTTTCTAAGTATTTGCTCTAGTACTATTTGATAGCAATTAATTAGCAATAAAATACGCACCCAAGACCATACCGATTGCGCCCTTCGTTTCAAAGATATAGATAGGGCTATACTAACTTTAGTCTAAAGATGGCATAGCCACAGTTTCTCGCAAGGGGTTGAAGCAATAAAATCGTAACAAAGGTAGACCTTCAGCAATTAGCAATTAAAATTAAAACGAAAAATATTTAAATACAATTTTTTGTTAATTGTCAGGGGGTGAGAAATTGAGTAGGGGTATTGTTTGGTAATTTGCTCTAGTGCCATTCGATAGCAATTAATTAGCATTAAAATACCGATAAGGACGTTTGTTCCGGATATATTGATATGGCTATGCTGACTTTAGTTTAAATTTTTGCGTAATAAATTAGCAATAAATTCTGGAGTAGGTCCCATTTGGGCGTTAAGAAATGGCTCTGCTAGCTTAACACACATAACACCAAACGTTACTTCCAACTTTGGTCTATAAACATCTCTCTGCCACTTCGTGTGGGTTTTCAACATCCCAATTATGAGTATTGTGCTTATTAATATTCTATAATTCGTAAACCTACTCTCATCGTACTACAAGATATGATTTACAAAATCCGAATTTTTATTACTTAAGGAAAATAACTTTCAAGACAAATGAAATGCATTTGTCTTGAAAATTAGTTTCATTACGTTGTGGATCTATTATGTGTTTTTGGTACTTATTATTTCTTAACACTCTCTGTATTGTTTATTGTGACACAGGAAATTCCCTTTCAACAGATCTTACCAATGTACTAGAGTTTTCGTTGACAACTTGTAAAATGTTTCTATCTCCAGTTTTATTTTCAATATTGTATCGCCTTCTATAACACATCTGACTGATGTTAAAAAAGTGTGAAAGTTGTTTTTTAGTAAGTAATACATTTTTCTCTGATTAAAATCATAAATATGATTATCAAATTATCGAAACCTGTTAAAAATAGCCGGATTCTCTATTCAAATGAAGAAAAGTTTGACATGCTAGCGCTGTACTTACATTAAATACAAACACCGACATTACCTCAACAAGGTATTTAGAGATGTATTCTGAACGACGACAGCCTCATAAAGCCCACTTCAAAAAAATCCTAGTTAATTTAATTAATCTTGTGAACAATCTAAAAGCCGAAACAATATTGAAAAAGAAAATCGAAACAGAAGTATTTTACGAACTGTCTACGAAAGCGTAATACCTAGGTAAGAACTGTTGAACGGCAATTTCGTGTTTCAAAATCAACGGTAAAGAGAGTGATAAAAAAGAATAAGTACCATCCATACAAACCCAAAATAGTTCAAGGATTTAAGGAAACTGATTTTCCAAGACGAATGCGTTTCTATGAGTGGTATATTAGAAAGAGTAATGAATATCTCATTTATGTAAATTATACGTGTGGTCCTATGAGAGTTGATTTACGAATTGTGAAGGTTGTAATCAGCACAATATCAATATCAATGTGATATGGAAAACCCTCACGAATTGGCAAAGAGATGTGTATAGACTACATTTGGAAGTAACTTTTGGTGTGGGATCGTTGGTAATTTAATCTAACTTACCTGAAACATAGAATTTCAGATACATTTATAAATAGTATTGCCGGAAATACACTTGTGAAGTTGTACGAAAAACAGTCACCAATTGTCAAAATTGTCCCTATGTAAATGGACGCCAATTTGCATTTCTCTAAATTAATACCTAGTTACGAAGCAGTTAAGAACTTAATTAGATTTTAAACTATTGCATAATGGGGCTATTTTTTATTAATCCTGATGTGTGATATTTTGTTGACACTGAAATCTTTAATGCACTTATGGTGTATTACTAGACTGGAAAGTTTACGCTATTTCAAAAATTAAAAAATCTAATATGGAGGCCATAAGAAAAATGGAAAGTTTGCGGAATGACAAAAAACTATTGAGACATGTGACAAATGCTATCTTATTCGATTAAGAAAATGTATTCAAATAATGTCACATCTTGACAGTGATCAAATTAACCTGTCAGATTTCCCGGCGAAAAACGAAATCCGCTATTTTCGGTTTTTGCCGGCTATCTCCAAAACCAATTGACCGATTGTAAATCTGAAGCCAGGTATTCAATGAACTAGGTTTTCTCTAAAACTTTTCCTATTTAACCTTTGCTGTAGGTATAATAGGAGTCAAGGGCCTTGTATAGAGACACACAAATCCTAGATGTCGGTCTTTACATTTCGCGTCTTCAAATTTAACGAAATGTATCAAATGCATAAAGAAGTATTCGAGAGGACATTAAAGTGTGGGAAGCGCAACTGATGAAGATTCCGTAACCAGAAACCATATATAGTATATATATTGTCTTGCGTACAAAAGAATGACACCTCGAAGAGAGTTCAATATCTCTGATAGATGAAGTTAACCTGAAAATTTCATCGCGACATGCTAACCTAGGAATTACGGGTAACAGCAATTACATGGAACGGCTCCAGATTCGGAACCTCTATGTGCTATTTTCCCCGAAAAACTAGATGTTGGTCTTTACATCTCTCGTCTTCAAATCTAAACATATTTAAATCAACGTGTGAAACCAAATGTTAATCCTTCAATTAATAGACCAACAAAATTTCGAAATTACACTAAAAACACTTCAACATTTCCAAGTCAGCCGATAAATGTTCAAATTGTTCAAATTAACAGAAATTTTACGGCATTCTTCCGACTTACACATACAAGTTTACTGAAAATGTTATATACTTATATATTAATATTATGGAGCACCACACATCCCCAAAATAATAATTTATTACATTCAACTAAGGGTACTACTATATTTTTTAGTTACAGAAGTTCATTATACAAGCATTTCAAATTATGTCACTAAAAAGCTTCCTATTTAGGAACAATAATAGCTTTGAAAATTTCTTTAGCTATTCTGCCATATGTTTGAAAAGAAAATTACAGCAAAACCGAGTTTTGGTAGTGGTTCATGCAATTCCTCTATCCAACATAGAATATCCACTAACGTGAATGATACATCATAATATCGTTACTTAACGATTTTACCGTTAGAATTTTTAATCAACATACGAACATAGGTGAAAATTAGCTGTCTACAGGATCATACTTATTCTCAGTTATAAGAAATAGATTGTAAAAATTTAATTATTCTTGTGAAATTAAGAATATCATATATGATTTACACAATCATTCACCAAAATTGAAATATACTTTTCGTCATGGGTACCGACAAAACTACTTCCATTCGCTTAATATTGAAAGAGTTTACGTCCAAACGAACAACGTACAAACGAAATGTTTAAGAATATTGAAAAAAAAACAGATAATATAATTTTACGGAACACCACCTACAATATATGACAATAGTACCGAATTCAGGTCTCAACTCTTAGTAAAATTTTCAAACTTTATAAATATAACATGTTACAGCATCAAACTTCATATATCCCCCTAAACTATTTACACCACCCCAAACGTGGGTAACGTTTAATTGATCAATTGGATAAAATTACCAGGCTAGTGTTATTAAGAAAGTTCCAAATTTTGACACCCAACAATCGAACCAAATTTTAATCAACTTGTTAAGCCAAAGTTTAATTATTCTTTAATAATAACAAAATGTCAAAACTACAATAAAAACACTTTAACATTGCCAAATCTGCTGACAAATTGTTCAATTAAGACCTATTTACAGAACTTTCCCAAGAAGAAACTGTTCCGACCCCACATAAAAATAATCTGGAATCTTTCATATGTTTGTTAAACTTTACCAAGCTCCACAAAACCCTGAAAATAGTAATCTAAAATATTACGTTTATTTAAGAATACCACCAGATTTTTAATTTGAAGAATTTCTCTAGCCTACATAAAATATAGAAAAACGTTAGTGATACATGCTCAAATTACACATCTAAGATTTTGCAGTTTAAATTATTAATCAATATAAGCCTAGAGCAACATCAGCCATGGGCGAGATTATACTTATTATCAGTTTAAAGAAATGAATTGTAAAAATGTAATTATTCTTGTGAAATTAAACATATCCTATTCGATTTCCACAATCATCCTCAAAAAATAAAATATAAATCCAGATAGGTACCCACCAAAAAACTTTATTTCCCTTGTATTCAAAGAATTTAGATTCTGTAAACGACATTTTTAAGAATTCCGTAAAACCATTTATTTACTGTACACTATTTGTGAACATATTATCAAATTCAAATCTCAACCCTTAGTAATGTTTTCAATTTTTATAGATACATGTGCAATTAAGATAGATAATAGTCAGTTGTTACCGCTTCAAACTTCATATATCCCCACTAAACTGCACCACACTCAATCTTAGGTAACGTTTAATTAATCAATTAATTCAAATTACGAATCCAATGTTTTATAGAAAATCCTGCATTTTAATCAACCGATGAAACATAAGTTTAATTTTATTCTACCTAAATAGACTAACACATTTTCAAAACTACATTACTTCAACATTTCAAAGTCTACCGATAAATGCTCGAGTCAATTTGTAGAATTTTGTCAAACAAATATTTCATGTACCACCCTGTTGAATAACAATCATGTGATGCAAAAATGCAACAAATTTCTTTTTTCAACTTTGATATAAATTTCACATAAATAAAACTGCAAAACCGGAAACTGCCATATTGATTATAAAGGTTCAAGTAATTCCTCTAGCCAGCGTATAATATTGAATAACGTGAAAGGAACATCCTTATATTGCTAGCAAACGATTTTACCGTTTAAAGTATTAATCAGCTTCGAAAGTGAGATATTTCTATGAATTAATATACCAACACTTAAAAACGGCCATCAGTAATTCTTACACTCAGCCGAAATAAATGTATTCCAAGAATTTAATTCTTCTTCTGACTACCAACAAGTTATACGTACGCTTTCCAATATCAACCACTGAATCCTTATATATTGAATTAATTTAAGTTTAATACATTTTTTAACAGTTGGGAAAATCTATAAATTTACAGTATACCACCCATAAAATGTGTCAATAATACCCAATCCACATCTGAACCATTAGCCGAGTATCAAACTCCGTAAGAATAATAATTATTATTAAATGTGCAACTGAGACCGTTAAGTCATGTCTTAAAACTCCAAACTTCATATATCGCCACTAAATAATTTCTCTGCTTTAGTCTTACGTGTTTATTTAATCGAAAACACAAATGAAATTATACTATATATATATATATATATATATATATATATATATATATATATATATATATATATATTACTATGGTATTATTATTTTATTTTGATATTATAATAAATATTATTAGTTTATTTATTCTTGTATTTATCAATTTTTAGTGATTTAATTATTTTCCTCGGCTAGCATTTTTATTTAATTTGATTTTATAAAAAAATATATTTTATTAGTTTATTGATTTATTAATTGTATGCAAATTCAGACATGATAACTCTCCATCTCAGGTTGGGTTCTGGGCACATTAAAATAAATTTTATATTTAATTTTCACTTACCTTTTTTTATCTTTATCTTTATTTTATTTATATTAACTTGAAATTGTTCTTTTTTTTATTAATTATTTTTCTTTCTATGTACTTTAAAATTTACTTAACAACAAATAAATTTGGAAATTTAAATTTTACTGTTTTTATTTATTTAAAAAAAAATGAAATGTTTTGAACAATTAACATGAACTCCCTTTTTTTAATAATTACCAACTTACTTTCGAAATTATCTACTATATAACTTATTTTTGTTTTCTTTAAGTGGAGATAGATCATTTACTCAATCAACAATTAAATTATACATAAAACTAATTCTAACAAATCATACACATTTTCTTTATTATTATCAACAGATTATTCTTTTTTCATAAATACCTTATCTAATTACACTCTGTCCTTCCTTGACTTCACTGTTTCTGCATAATCTTCTTCTCCAACTCGTTTTTACTTCGATACAAATATATTCAGTTTTCACCTTTTCATTACTGCTCCATTATGATTATTGGTATGCTCTAATGCTGGTTTTATCGCACTGTATTGTCTATTACAAATCAGCTCTCTGACTACGACTTGAAACTTTGTAATTTGTTCTGTCACTTTTATAGATTTTGTGGTTTTAAATGTTCGTTGTACCAAAATTGCTTCTTCTTGATTTATGAAACTTATTTTAAAATTCAAAATGTCTGAATTCGCTTATTTACACACAAAGTTTGTTGAAACAAAATTTTTCACAAGCGTCTTGATGGTTTATTTAAAACACGCACAGGAACGATGTTTACACTTCGAAGATCAAAATTCAAAAGAGAGTTTGACAGGTTTGTAATTAGTTTTATAGAATAATCAAAAACAAATGAAAGTGATTGATTGTTTACATATTATTTTAAAAATAATTTTAATCTATACAAATTTGTTATTACTAATTACATGAATCTACATTTCCTGAACATTTCTATCTATTTGGTTCTCCTATTTTTTTAGTATTAACTTTATAATTTAATTTCAAAGTTTGATCTGTCAGATGAATCTGTAATTTTTAATTTTCTCTTAAAATCTGTTATTTTTCACCTTCCTATCTAATAACAGGGGGTGGTAACTCAGATAGGCAATGTTGGTCCAGCTGTCGGTGAACTGTAAACGTAGCCCCCTTCAGAACTCCTTCAAGTACTATTTCTTGAAAGAATCGAATATATCCAGGTGACACAATGTGATCTTCTTTATCGACCGAGCTGCAAGGCAAGGAATCAAGCTCGATTAATTGTTTTTGTCGGCCATTACTAATGTGATTTTTGTCTGTGAAAGGTGAAGCTATTAATCGCTCTGTAATTTTTCTTATTTCGAGTGGAATTTTGTATTAAATCCCATTCTTGGAGTATTTATACATTGTTTTAAGGTATTGAATAATTTGTAGCAGTAATAGAATATCTTTGGTAAGAAACAAGTACACAAGGGTAAGCATTTTTTTAGTGATTGTTTAATAATTTATAAGTTTTGATGTATTTGACAGGACGCCAACAAAGTGGATGATAAGAAATAAGTCTTCAACTGCAAATAGCCACAATGCCCAGAACCTTAGAAAACAACTATTGAAGTGGAAGAGAATAGCAAGAAAAGCTACTAAAATGAACACAAAAAATCGTTTATAGCTATTACATCAGAAGAAATGTGAAATAAGGTATTTGAATAATGTTAATAGCACAACTGCAAGTTTCTTTTTGAGTCAAATGAGGAATCAAAAATTAAAACCAAAAGTTTTTCCTTAGATGATAAAATATTTGCATTATCTCTGTATAAACAAAGTGCCAAATGTTATAGATTTCTATCAAAAATTGCAGCTATAATGAACATATCTTCCAAAATTTAAATAGAAGTGTTGATAAACTAACAGAAAAAGAGAAATATGTATTCTAATGTTTGATGAAGTGTCTTAAAGTTGTGGCCTTATAATTTTTGAAAAAAAACATATGGTTGGAATTGTAGATTTTGGTAATGGTGATCGGCACATGCACTTTGCAGTCCATGCATTAGTTTTTATGTTGAAAGAATGTTTATGGAAGTATATATGAAAATATGAAATTGTGTTAAGTAATAATGGTATAATTAGTTTTTCTGTAACACAAGCAAAATTAAAAATTGAAAACTCCAACCATTTGTGCATTTTTTTATAAAATATAATTGTTTCTACCAACACATCACTCACTGTACATGTAATATTGATATTTATACTGTTTTTGTTAGTTTTAACTATGAATCATTTTAATACATAAATAAGTAGTGCCATTTTCAGCTGTATTTGTTAATTTATCTTTTGTAAATAAATAAATTAATTTCAATATTAGTTTAATTTATTTTGATGGTACATTGTCTTCTAAAAGTTATTTGTGTCATATTCTTGATTATTTTTATGTGTTCTTAGGAAATAATATCACAATCGAAACAAACATCTGTATTCAAGGAAAAATCAAACGTATCCAGGTCTATTCTGATCTCGTTTTCAATGACTTTAAAATTTATTGAAAATATAACATGCAAAATGAAAGTTTGATATGACATTTAATCAAACTTTCATTTTGCATTTTATATTTTCAATACATGCTGTAAAGCCATTAAAAACGAAGTCAGAATAGACCTGGAAACGTTTGGTTTTTCATTGGATGTACAGATTTTTGTTTCGATTGTGGTGTTATTTCCGAAGAACGCATAAAAATAATTCGATGGTACATCCCTCTGTTGGTGACATTTGGGACCAGAAACTGCAGATTCCTTCTTTTTAGTTGGTGATAATCTGTCAAACTCAACAAACGTCAAATTTAGTACTTGAAGGAGTTCTGAAGATGCTTTTTATGCATATTCTAACCTAGCATGGGACAAAATGTGAACACATTTTATAACATTGAGTTGCCCATCTATCTTTATTGTATGATCTGTGTCTAATAAATCATGTTTATTGACTCCTATTCCTTTTATTGATATATTATTATGAAGCTGGATACATTTATTATTGAATTTTTACTTAGATTTTCCAACCTAAATGTGTGACATATGTTAATGTTTTCCTTCCATTGATTTCTATTCTATTTTTATTCCTAAATTAATTTATGGTATTAATTTATAGTTATGGTACTTTCCTAATCAATTTATTTTATATCTTTTACTGAAATTTATTGACTGTAGTTGTGATTTTTCTCTTTACATAATAACCCTACTTCTTAACATATTTTCCTGTAGTTTCTTCCTACCTCTTTATCCTACTAACACAAAATTTATCCTGCTTACATTCTGTTAATTGAATTTTATATAACTACTATTTTTTTTAGAGAATGAATTTTTATATTGAAAGTGTGGTTACTAAATTTGGATAAGCCTTGGATGTTACTTCACCTGGATATTAAATTATAAAAGGGATTATTTTATTTTAATAACAGATTCTATTTGTAGTCCAATTCCTAACAAGGTATGTCTCTTTTTTTATATTATTATATTTTACTCTATAGGTTATCTATTTTCACAAATCAATTATCTGACTTTATCTTTCTATAGGTAACCAAATTAACCTTTTTTTACATACAGCATTTATTATTAAATTCGTAATTAACTGCTTATTCATCTAACTCCACTTTTTACATTATTTATTGAGTAAATATCTTATCTTTACTTTATTTATTTCCTTATACTTAAAATTCTTTTATCATTAGTCCTCTCTGATAGGCTTTGTTATCATGAACTCCTTTAAACAATTTGCCTTTACTGTTTCTAAAAAAAATACTTTTGATCTATTCAATTCCATAACAATATATATATATATATATATATATATATATCCTTGGATCATTTAACGATAATATCTTAAATAAATATGTCACTAACAAGAACTATACAAAAACAATATAAAAACTTCAAAGCATAAGCGACTACTATTACGTTGTTTCTATGTATAACAAATGTCTGCTGGATGGCTTATTTCACGTTTTCAAACACATGCAATGTAAAAAAATGACTGTCCTAAACTATGCTTTAGACACAAATCCGATATATAAACTCATTTATATATAAACATTTCAACATAATTTGGGGACAGTTTATATATCGCAATATACCCAAAATGTGTACCATAACACCATCTATTGGATACTATAGAAATTCACTTTGGGCTCAAAATATGCTGTAGATATAAATTTCAAAATGTCCCCAAAGCATGCCTTTTACACAAACATAGTTTGGGACCAGTCCTCAAAGCATGCAGATGTCCCCAATGTATGCCTTGCCTAAAAAAAGTATCTCCATAGTATGCGTCCTGCATATATATATATATATATATATATATATATATATATATATATATATATTATATATTAAATATATATATATATATATATATATATATATATATATATTTATATCTTATATGAGAAGTGTACTTACTTACAATTCACACTTTAAAGATACCATAGGTGGTTGAACCACAATTGACTTCACACAAGTATCATATTACAACTATCTAGAATTCTTAGAAGTCACGTAAACGCTTTGTTCACATGAGAACTGATGACGTAGCGTCAGCATTTTTGTGTTATAATGTAACCGCAAACTATTCACAGCGTTCATTATTCATTCATTATCTTCAAATAACTTACTACTTATAATATTGTAACTTAAATATATAATTTTTTTTGTGAAATAAATAATTTTTAAAAAAGTGAATTTAGTGAAACCAAATCTAAAATTGAGGCAGTCAGTAGAATTTCCCGAACGTAATTAGAACAAGAAACATTCTAACTAATTACGGTGGTTTCCTAACCTTCGCGGATACAAAGAATCTACTTGGACAACAACTATCGAGCTCAACAAGGGAACAAGCAGCGGCTACCAGTGTTCAGTGACGGATAGAACAAGTCCTATGATAGGAATAATCACGTAAGCCTTAAAAAGTTATAATATTTAATAATTTTTTAACAACCAGTTCTATCACTTTTCCTATTTTAAGTGAACCATCCTAAACATTTTCCCAGAACGAATCGTGAAATTTTATTTCGTATTTTATTTTGATAGTTTAAGAAATTCCAAATATTTATTTATGTTTATACCTTGATTCGATTTGAAATTATTTTAGAACCAGTAACAAAAATTTACTTCTTATATTTCTGTTCATTTTAATTACGATCACAATTATTTACTTCGCTTTTTCTAAACTTTGTATTTTCCTAAAAATCTTGAGTAAAATCACAAAATGTCAGAAACTAGAGCCATAGCACAAAATGTAGATGGGAACCCAATATTTTTAAACACATTTATCTGTTCTTGCTATACCGCATATAATATGGCATCTGATAATCAGCAAGTTTTGTTAATTCTCCACATTAAGAACAAACTCCGTGCACGAGCAGCCGAAATAGTCAATTCACGTGACCCCCGTCATTTAGCCGACATTCAAAGTCTATTAGAAAAGCATTTTGAAGATCCAAGGGATCTCTCCGCCCTCATTCAGGACCTGCGAAGAATGAGGCAACTACCAAACGAGTCTCCATTGACATTTTCAGCTAGGCTTCAAACGCACCAAGCTAAAATGTTAGCAGCTGTTAATAAACAAAATCTAACTGTCAAGGAGAAACAAGTCCAAATTGACTTAATCGAGTCAATAGCTCTGACTAGCCTACTTACGGGTCTAGAACCGAAAATTGGCCAAATTGTGCGAGTCAGTGATCCCAGAGATATCCTGACCGCAATTTCCCGTATTGAAAGAGAATTACAGTTGTCTAATCTAGAAACTCAAAATGTCTCGGTCAACCGAAATGCACCCCAACCGGCTCGTAAACCGAATAATGGTCCACCCTCAAAAGAATGTTCGTTTTGTAAAAAGATCGGACATTTCAGCAGCGAATGTCTTATCAGAATGAGACAATCCCAGACTAACCAAAATTCTCACCCAAACTACTCGGGCCATCGCCCATATTATGCGAATCAGTCTGCTAATCAACCTGCGAATTTTAATAATAGGCCTCAGTTTTCTCACCAACAACAACAACCCTCAACAAGTCGACCAATCCCAACTTCTAGTAATTTAGGCCAAATCCGAGTTTCTTCAAACAACAACAGAAAACTCATAACTTAAACAATGAACAATTCGATCCGTATGAATATAACTATGATTTTTCTTACAATGAGCAACATAATTTTCAAACACCAACTGAATACAAAACCGTATCAGACAATTATTACCCTGATATACAAAAACATGACAAAGTCGAATATCATTCAAGCGAAAATGTTTGTAATGATAATTATAACCAACAATATGATGAATATTACGATAGCGAACAGTTTTCTTCCCGACAAAATTTTCAGACTACTCCGATAGAAGCAAATCCTCCCGATCACGAGATCTCCGATCTTCAAACCCAATTTCAAACGATGAATTTGGACGATTTCAATCCAAACCTAAACTTTCCCGAACAGAATTTTTATAAGACCAGTTCTTTCTGTCAATTGGAAAAACCTGTACTATATTACTGACTCTTCAAATACATACAAACTCCTTATTGACACCGGAGCAGGACTGTCAATATTTACGCCCGAAACTTGCCAACGATTTCCAGAAAATGTAGTCATCCAAGGAATCACAGATCAGAAAATCTTAATCAACGAATCCACCCTTGTACCTTTTAATGTCGCCGACCCATACAAGGTGTATATTTGTAACATTGAAATTGAATTCGACGGATTCCTGGGTTCAGATTTCCTTGAACACTATAACTGCGTTATAGACTTTAACAGCAAACAACTTGTCACCAATTTTAAAACCTTACCTCTCTACAAAGTTACGGATGATACTGTCATGCGTACTCAGAATCCTTCAAGTTTCAATAACTGCATCCCGGTTAATACAATATCTTTAGAACCCCAAACAGAACAAATATGTAAATTAACATGTAACCTCACTAATACTGAGGCTTTCCTATCCTCTGCCGAAATAGAAAAAAATTGTCTTCCCCATGCCCTTGTTAAAATTAATGAAAAAGGCGAATTTCTTACGTCAATTTTGCATGCAAATGCTGTTCCAAAAACTGTTAATTTCGACAATTTGAAACTCGAAACGATAAAAAAATTTTCCGTAAATACTCTTTCTAAAAATTATTCACAAAACTTAAGCCCACCTGACAGACAAACCACAATTACGGAACAACTTCGGTTAGAACATTCCGAAATATTCTATTTAGAAGGCGACCAACTGACCTTTACGAACGAAATCAAACACTCAATAGATACAACGCGCAACCCTCTTTCACCAAATCATATCGGTATCTCCAAATCCACAAACAAGAGGTAAAAAGTCAGATATCAAATATGCTTGACCAAGGCATTACACTTCCGTCTAACTCGCCATGGTCATCCCCGGTTTGGGTAGTTCCCCAAAAATGGCGTGTCGTCGTCGATTATCGAAAACTAAATGAACTTACTGTTGACGACAAATACCCCCTACCGAACATTTCCGATTTACTTGACCAACTTGGCAAATGCCAATACTTCACCACTCTCGACTTAGCTTCAGGGTTTCACCAAATCGAAATCGATACTAAAGACATCCAAAAAACAGCATTCACAGTTGATAATGGTCATTTCGAATTCGTTAGAATGCCCTTCGGTCTTAAAAACGCTCCATCCACCTTCTAAAGGGTAATAGATAATATTCTTTTAGGTGTTCAAAACGAAACATGTTTAGTCTATATGGACGACATTATCGTTTATTCTCCTACTATACATGAGCACATAGCCCGACTTTCTGAAGTTTTCAAACGCTTGCGAAAAGCTAATCTAAAGATCCAACCAGACAAATGCGAGTTCCTTCGCAAAGAGGTCGCGTATCTTGGCCACCTTATAACTGAAGGCGTGAAGCCTAACCCCTCAAAGGTAGATTGTATCTTGAATTTTCCGCAACCAAAAAACCCAAAACATATCAAGTCCTTCTTAGGGTTAGCTGGTTATTACAGGCGATTCATCCCCAATTTCGCCAAGACTTCGAAGCCTTTAACAAGATTACTTCAAAAAAACATACTTTTCAACTTCTACTAGCACCGTCGCTACCGTGGTTGCCTCTTGGTTGGATATCGCATATGCCTCAGGCCATTTGCTGAAGCAATCCATTACGACCAGAATGTATTTGTTCCCCCTCTCAGACTCGGGAAACGGACCGGCGACATCGATGGCAATTCTCTCAAATGGGACGCCCACATTGTACTGCTGCATTCTGCCCTTGGTCCGGGTCTTCGGGCCCTTACTGGCGGCACAGGTGGCACATTTGCGGCACCAAGCTCTGACGTCTTCGAAGTAATTCACCCAGTAGTACCGCTGGCGAACTTTGTCTAGGGTTTTATTCATGCCCAGGTGGCCTCCGGTAATTCCATCATGTACTTCGGTCAGGATGGCTGGTACCTTTTTCAGTTGGGACTTGGTTTCTCGTCCATCAGCGCTTTCCCAAACTCGCTTGAGCATTCCATTGTCTACTCTTAGAGAGTCCCACTGAGCCCATAATGATTTCAGCACGCGGGAGTATCTAGCTACCTCGTCCCATCGTGGCCTGGGTGCCCCTCTCATTTTGAGTGACAATATTGGTTCGATGTCTGGATCAGCCATTTGGTCCTGGATGCACTGTTCCGTTGTCCAGTCTTCATTGGCCTGCACTCGGATCTGCCTGATGGAGATACCCTCTCGCTGTTCCATCTTCAGACAATGTCCGCATTCCGCTCTACAGGGTCTTCTGGATAGGGCATCGGCGTTATTGTGCAAACGGCCGGCACGGTGTTCCACCTTGAAGTCGTATTGCTGTAATTTATCCATCCATCTTGCCAGTTGTCCTTCCGGTGTCTTCATGTCCAGCAGCCATTTGAGTGCGGCATGATCTGATCGGATTAGGAAATGACGACCATAGAGGTATTTGTGGAAATGGTCTATAACCCTTATTATTGCAAGAAGTTCTTTTCTGGTGACGCAATAATTTCTTTCCGGTTTCGAGAATCCATGGCTGTAATACTCGATCACACTCTCTTCACCATCTTGCACCTGGGATAGGACGGCCCCCAATATTCATCTAGAGTGGAGAACCAACGGGAGCCTGCTAGTGTGGTCAAAGTGTCATCGATTTGGGGTATTGGATAGCTGTCTTTCTTCGTGACGTCATTCAGCTTTCTGTAATCCACACAAAATCGGGTGGTTCCATCCTTCTTTTTAACTAGCACGTCGGGAGCAGACCATGGGCTGATGGATGTTTTCCTCGACTGCCTGTTGTTGTCCCAACGGTAGTCGTCTAGGTGGTATTCTGATGGGTTGAGCCTTTCCGGTATCTATTCGATGCTTGATGATGTTGGTGCGACCGGTGGTTCCATTTTTACTGTTAAAAATTTGCCAGTGCTTTGTGATAAATTGCTTGGCTTTCTTCTGGTTCTCTGGTGTCAAGTGTGTCAAATGGTCAGCAAACTGTTGTAGGAACTCTTTATCGGGCCCTGTCTCCTTCACCGACGTCTGGTACTCTTCTTCGCAATTGATGATGGTCTCTACTGGCTCGAAACAAGCTATCTCTTGACCCTTGGCAATTCTGATGTCGTTGTTGGACAAATTCAGGACTCTGATTGGTATATCTCGTGAGATTTTAACTATAGCCCGTCGAACTAAGTAGTTATGAGTTGAGTGTACGGGCTCCACCATTCCAACGCAGCTCCCAGGATTGCTGTCTAGCTGCCCATGAATAATCTGTTCCGTTCGACCGGGAATTCTAGCTGAAGACTTTGCCACAATTTTTATGGGGTTGATTGATGTGTTGACGGGCCGTGTCAATACAAATTCCGCATTTAGGAACCGAAGAACATCATATCTCGGGTCGAACATAAATCCATGCTGGATAATTAGGTCCATTCCCAGTATAAAATCGTCCTCAATATTCGCTACCAGGACCCTATGCCGGATCATGTTGTCCCCTATCTGTAGCACGACATCGGCCTCACCCTGTATTGACATGGACTCGCCAGTGACTGTTCTGAGCTGGATGTTATTGGTAACTGGCCGAATTTCTGATGTTCTCAAAACCCTGGACTTGGCAATGGACACAGCGGCGCCGGTATCGATGGTGATGGTGACTGCTCGCCCATTGATGGTGCCTCTGATGACTGGCTGCCGCTATCTCGGCAAAATCCCCTGATGGATAACGTTTGGGGGGCTGGTGGAGGGTCAGTCAGCATTCGCCCCCTTATGCTGACTGGATGACGGTCCCTGGACATGTGGCTGTTCTGTTGGTTACCCCTGTTCGGTGATCGTTCAGGTAGCCTCACTCGACAATCACGTTGGAAGTGTCCTGTCCGTCTGCAGCGTTAACATGCCTCTCTGGTGACAGTTCTTTGTGACCGTTCTAATATTTTGTTCAGACCAGCCAGCAGCGCTTCAAATGGTGACTCTGACTATTCCTGGTTGAAGGAAACTGCTCGGACCCTCGGCTTGGACATGTTCATGGCGGCCTCTACTTCCAAAGCCCGAAGTAAAGCTTCATTACTTTTCTTGACGCCACTTAGTCTTAGGTTTCGTTGTACTTCCACATCTCTGATGCCGTTTATGAAACTCTATGTGGCTAACTGGTCTTTCGTTTCCTCTGGCAGGTCTGGGTAGGACAAGTGAACTAACCGTCTATTCTCTGCTTCGAATTCTTGGAGGCTTTCACCGGATTTTTGCGTTTTTCCACTCAGTTGGACTTGGTATACCTGGCTCAAGGACTGATTGTCGTATCGTTTGTCTAGGATGGCGATGATCTTGTCGAAATTGCCTTGTGCATCGACTGGAATGCTTTGGAGGAGTTCTAGGGCCGGACCTCTTAACGAAATTACCAGAGAAGTAGATTTTTCTTGATTATCCCATCCATTAGCTGTAGCCACAGCCTCAAATTGCCGTTTATACATGGGCCAAGATCAACTGCCATCAAATGTGGGTGGTTTACTAACGGAACCTCTGGCACTCACGGTGTTCTGGTATTTTCCTCGCTGTAAGTCCTGTTGCATTTTTTTTAATTTCTGTTTCTGCCTTGTCTTGGATGGCACTGATTTGGTCTTGAACTGTGTTTTGAATTGAACTGATTTCAATTTTTACCTGGCTTTGGATGGAAGAGTGTCCACGGTATTTTTTATGGTCTTAATATCATCATTTATCTTTTTTATATCAGACTCAACTATTTGCATTCTTTTATTAACTGTTTCATTAACTTGTCTTACTATTTGCATTAGTTGTTCAAATTGTATTTGTCTTTTTTCTTCAGTTATTTTAAATTCATTTTGTCTGTGTTCATCTAATAATTTAAATTCATTTTGTCGTTTTAATTCAATGTGATCTTGTTTTTCTTCAAATTTCGAGAATAATCCTTCAATTAAATTATGTTGGTCACTTTTCATCGTGGAAACTAGATTTTGCTGTTCGCTTTTCATCGTAGTGACAAGGTTTTCTAATTCTACTTTACGTTTTTCATCAAAAGATTTTACTAACATTTGTTGAATTTCTTCTTGATGTTGTTTCTCTTTCTTGTCACCTTGTCACGTTTTTCTAGAATCTGTGCTATGTTTTCGTCTAGTCCGTCCGTAACCTGTTTGATAATTTTTTTGGTAGTTTCGTCGGTTTTTTCCATACTACAAGTTTCCATAAATCAAATTACGATTTTAACTGCACTTAATCCTTCACTTCTAACACCAAATTGTTGTAAAGTCCGTGGGTTCAATTTAAAATTATATAACTAATATTCACTTTCACTTTTCTAGAACTTTATTTACATTAAAACAGCTGATTACAATAACAATCCCATATACGCTAGTCGTCGCGGTATATCTGAACTGGCGATCGTGGCGTACTTCCTTTATAACACCAGCGTCGAATTCTCCAGTAAAATCATCATCACTCCTTCCGCTGCCGAGTCTTTTTGAGAATCGTTTTTTTTATCTTAAAGCGTTTGTTGTCGTTCTGAAATGAAACAGGGTCGGCTTTGGGTAAATTTCGTAACAATATTTATGGAAGCATTAATGAAAAAGTAGTTAAATTATTAATCGATACGGGATCAGAAGGAAGTTTATTAAGTGAAGAAGTGGTGCAAAATTTAAATTTAGGGGTAAAAAAACAAGGAAAACAAGAAAAATTAATATTTTATCAGCTAATGACAAGAGGATATGTGAAACAAACAAGTTAGTAAGCACAGAGATAATGATGCGGAAAGAGAAAATGAACATGGAATTTTTAGTAGTAAGGAATATTCAGACGAAGGTATAATAGGCATGGATATATTAAACAAGTACTCAGCAGAAATTCTAATTAAAAGAAAATTAAACACTATGCAGGAAAAAGCAACTGAAGTGGAAATAAGGGAATCAAGTGAAATATATAAATATAATGTAGTACATAAAAAAGCCAAAAAGGGCCAATGTATGAATAGTAATGTGAAATATGAATATATAAATGCAGATAATGCCAATAAAGAACTAAAATAAATAAAGAAGAAGTAGATTGTCCTGCAATTGAAAAGATGAAAGCATTAGAAATATTGAAAAAGTATGAAGAATTGATAAATAATGAAAACAGAATACCTGAAAAATATATCCATAAAATCCAAGCCAAAAATTTAATTTGAATTATTTCCGAACAAAAACATATCCTCTACCACATAATTACAAGAAGAGAATTAAATAAGAAATAGAGTAGATGTTACAGGCTGGAACAATAGAACAAGCAACTTCTGCATACATCAGTCCCGTAGTCATTCTGAAGAAAAGTAATTTAGATTTACGAATTTGTCTGGATGCTAGGCTTATAAATAAGTTTTGTATTCATACAGTATGAAGCACCGTTAGTAGATAAGCTATACCGGTACGAGCGCAAAATCGACCAAAAATACATGTAATTTCCCATAAGAGATTCTAAGGTCCCAAAACGTCGAAATTGAACCAAATTTACCCCCTTCACTCCCACTTCGGCTGGGGGTGTTCTGCTTGCGGCGCCTTCGGGAGGCTCGGCGGGCGTCGGGTCGGGGGCGCTATGTCGGTTGGGAACGGGGGGCGGTCGTAGGTCGGGGGTAGGCGGGGCCGCGGTGGCTGGCGTAACGCGGTGGTATGCGTTGCGTAGGGAATTCGCTGGCTTTCGGCTGCTTCCGTCGAGGTTGCGTGACGTCATTAGGGAAAAGGACTGGCTCGTGTCGGGTGCTTGTCGCAGGGGTGTATCACAGCCGGGTGCTTTGGCCGCGAGTGGCGAAACACATCTTAAGAACATATGTGATGAACGAAACGTTTGAACAACGAAATAAATTATCATATGCGCGAGAGCGGCAACTCGTTCGAGTCTTTGCTTTCGTCGGATAAACCAGGGCCACGAGGACGCCTAGTCCGGGCGTTAGATCTCTTAATATAGATAATTCGGCAATTTTAAGCAAAAAAATGTACCGAAAATGCATTGCAAATAATTAATAGGTTCCAAATATTTGGTAATTAGCATTTCATTACAAATAATAAAATAATTCAGATTCAACGAAGGCATTAACAAAAGATAAGCGAAACCGCAACTGGTGAACTGATAACCATGCGAAACTCGAGCACTGGTTGAAAGTACAGTAGCTGGTTGATTGTAAACATGGAAACCGTTAATTATAAAAGTAGATGCGGTTTTCATTGAAGAGATAATGGTAGCTAATAATGTAAAAAAATAAATACGTAAATGAGGAATAATAATTGTGACTTGAATCGTTGGATTTTGTATCGAGTGATGGGTAATTCGGAAGGAATACCGTTGGAGAAATGGTTGAAACCACTACAAATGTTGAAAATGACTGGTACGGGAACGTTGCAAATGACTAAAAAAAGTACAAATGGTAGAAATGGTAGCAAAGGGCTGGTAGAATGGTTGGAGCCGCTACAAAAGCTAGAAACGTCCCGTAGAAACGACTAGAAACTTAGAAATGGCTGGTTGAAGCCACTACAAAAACTAGAAATGTCCCGTAGAAACGACTAGAAACTTAGAAAGTGCTGTTGGAAATGGTTGAAGCCGCTACAAATGTTAGAAACGTCCCGTAGAAACAACTGCGTCAGTAGAAACGGCTGGTAGAATGGTTGAAGCCGCTACAAAAGCTAGAAATGTCCCGTAGAAACGACTGGGACAGTAGAAATATCTGGTAGAATGGTTGGAGACGCTACAAAAGCTAGAAATGTCCCGTAGAAACGACTAGAAACTTAGAAATACCTGGTAGAATGGTTGGAGCCACTACAAAAACTAGAAATGTCCCGTAGAAACGACTAGAAACTTAGAAAGTGCTGTTGGAAATGGTTGAAGCCGCTACAAATGTTAGAAACGTCCCGTAGAAACGACTGCGTCAGTAGAAACGGCTGGTAAAATGGTTGAAGCCGCTACAAAAGCTAGAAATGTCCCGTAGAAACGACTGGGACAGTAGAAATATCTGGTAGAATGGTTGGAGACGCTACAAAAGCTAGAAATGTCCCGTAGAAACGACTGGGACATAGAAATATCTGGTAGAAATTGTTGGAGACGCTACAAAAGCTACAAACGTCCCGTAGAAACGACAGGGACAGTAGAAATGCCTGCTGGAAATGGTTGGCGCCTCTATAAAAGTTAGAAACGGCCCGTAAAAACAACTGGAACCATACAAACGACTGAACCCGTTAGAAATTGAATGGTTGAAGTAAAGGCGTTGCATAGGGTAGCAACAGACTAAAAACGGTACAAAAGATAGCAACGGCACATAGAACCGACAGGAGCCGTAGAAATGACTGCTGAGTTTAAACAGTCACTACAAATGCTAGAAACTGTTGTTACAAATGGTTTGAAACAAATCCGTTTGCAAAAAGCAGGGAAGAGGAAATCAGAAAGTGTAAGGGGCTCGCAAATGTTTACTTATATCTAACAGGTCCTTACAAATGCTAGAAATGATGGTAACGGGGCTCGTATTAGGAGAAAATTTATGAAAGTTTGCATGGAGACAGTTACTAGTAAAAAGGTATTCAATTGTCAGTTTTACCACTGAGAATTTGTCACTGGAGAAGGTTACTAAAAGCAAAAGTCACGGGCCTACCAAATCAGTGCTTTTGAAATGTCAGAGAAAAAATTGGTTCGTAGTGATGATGGGTATAGGAGGCCCCTGGTTGGTAGGATCATTTCAAGATGGTAGAATTTTTGTAGATAGGTTGTAATATTTTGGAAACGCAAGGAAATACACTTAAATACCTTTCCGCTGATGTATCATATGTTGCTGTAATATAAAATTTTAAATACAATGTTTTACTACAATAATCAAAAGTACTTCTGATTAGAACCTTGTTTTCTCTCCAGCTTCATATATTCAAGAAAGAGATCAGAAATCTGATAAGTAGGTTCAGTAAACCGTACCTTGTCTGTGTCGTCATAAGTCCTGCTCTCATTGATTTATCACCTGCTAACTATGAGTATATGTAACTTATATGTTTATAAAGAATAAAGTTTCCTCAGCCCGATTTCATATTTGACAAGTGTAATGTAATAGCTATGAAAGATAAACGGAACAACTCACCCATATAGAAATTTTTGGAAATAGAACAGGACCTGCTCCCCCCCTTACATGACGTCATAAGCTGCACTCTCATTGGTTTATCAGCACACCTGCTAACCATCAGTATATGTAACTTATAAGCTTGTAAAGAATAAAGTGAAAATAATATCTTACAAATGATAAGCATTTGATGTTCTTTAGAAAGATACTATGGATGTGAAGTGGTTGCGGTAGAAAATCACTCGACCTAAGAGAAAACAAATGTGTGCGTAAGATTTTATAATACTAACCATAAAGAGTTCTATTCCACACCGCCCAGGAGGCTGAACTCAAGGCGCGCTTGTTTTTTTATAGTGGAACATCCCCTAAAGGCCTATATAACCACTTTGTGACAATATGAGCAGTGAAATCTAATCAAAATCAATAAAAGTAGTTCTTTAAGTAATCGTACTATAAGGCTGCATGAATAGTGATCCTAATAAAGATAGTTCTTTAAGTCATCATGCTATAGGGTTGCACGAGCAGTGATCTGTAACTTAATAATGATAGCTCATTAATTCACCCAGCATGTAATACATGGAAGCATAATCAATGAATATTAGATCAATAAGCGTACTTCTGTAAGTAATCATTCTATAAGGCTGCACCACAGTGATCCTTAACTTAATAAAGATAGTTCTTTAAGTCATCATGCTATAGGGTTGCACGAGCAGTGATCTCTAACTTAATAAAGATAGCTCATTAATTCACCCAGCATGTAATACATGGAAACATAATCAATGATTATTAGATTAACAAGATTAATTCTTTAAGTCATCATGCTATAGGGTTGCACGAGCAGTGATCTCTAACTTAATAAAGATAGCTCATTAATTCACCCAGCGTGTAATACATGGAAACATAATCAATGATTATTAGATTAACAAGATTAATTCTTTAAGTCATCATGCTATAGGGTTGCACGAGCATGTTCAAGCATAGACTGAATATGAGAAGGTTATGATGGATATAGCTATAATATATTCAAGTATAATGGAGTTTAAGTTTCCATAATAGAATAATGACCCCAAGCCAATGTTTCATAGGAGTCCGAAATCTGATATCGTTTATCATCCTCTGGACTTAGGGCAATTTTCTGTTGAATAATTGAGTACACTGTATGTTTATTGGTTTGATGAGATTTTATTCGACTGATTTGGTTTTAAGTTTCTCCAGGCACTCAATATAATCTTCAAATGTAATTTTAGTCTTAAGGGAGGATTTCTTTACTCCTTTAGCTTTCTTTGTGGGCTTGATATCTTCATCCAACTTGCTGGTATACATTTTAGATTTAAGCCCTATAAAATCTATCAATATCTTACCATTATTCTCATCTTTCCACATACCGAGCACTTTCTTATTTACTAGAGGGATTCCGAATCTGTTGTCTGAAGGATAATCTGAGGTATCAAATCTCTCATGACAGTCCCTTTTCACTATTTCATAAACATCTCTATTCCTTATCTCTGTGAATAAGCTGTCTGTGTCGGTATATGCTACAGAGACATCATCACCGAATTCTTTCTTTAAATAACCATAATAGAAATCATATTGTTGTTTTAGCCAAGTCCAAAACAGCCATGCCTACGTACATGGGTTTATTAAAGAGGATTTCCAACTTTGCGAGCTCAACTGCAACTAAATTTTCATTGAAGATTGTGCAAGACTTGAATTCTGGTTTGGATATCATTGCCTCTAAGCCGTATCTACCCTGCCATTTGGAAATCAGTCGAACATTGGCCCGTTTTCGTAAATTTTCTAAACATTTTCCAAATACGGCATTATTCATTAATTTGAATAGATTCTTTTCAAGTTCAGTCTTCGCTTGACTCCTTAACCTGGTGTTTAAGTCTATGTATGACTTAAGCCAAGGTGATTGGTTAAATTTGAGAACACGATGAATTTTCGTGAGCTTAAGACCATATTGCAATGCCTGTTTTAAATTTCTATAATGAATGACGTATTTATGTTTATCATATAACGTAGCCAGTGGTTTTCTGTTTTTGGAACCGGGGGGAGTTATATGTTGCGGGCAGAAAGGCAACTCATTGTGCTCATCATGGAGGTGTTGCGGATACTCCAGATCAACTTCCAAAAAATAACCAATGTCTGAATCATCTGGAATTTGAGTGACATCGATGTTAGGGTCAACCCATTCGAACCCTCCATATGGTAAATATTGAGACATTGCGAACCCATATTGGTTATTGCAGTCGTAATATTTTAAGGTCACTGTAGGCTTTGTAGGGTCATAAGCTTTCATATATCTATTATTAGCAATACATCTTCTCTTTGAACATTGTGATAATCCCCCTCGGATTCGGTTTTTCAACAAATAATAATTGCTCAATGTCTGTAAGAAGCTCCAATTCCTGTCTGGTCTTGAAAAGCATACAATCCCATATATAACCAGGTAATGTGAAATAATGGCCTGGATCTAGACCATAGCTTTCAAGACTACTGTTTCGAAACTTTTCAAAAACATCAGCCAGCAACATAATATCAGTCTTCATATATAAATCAGTGTACTCACCCAAGTTTTTGATTTCAAACTCAGTCCACACCCGTCTTGAATGGGCGTATTGTTCATCGGTGATGCCAGTATCTTCCAGTTTGTAATAAAACTTATCCTGACTTGGTAAAGATTCATCCGAAAATTTTTCAAAACAGTCAAGATAATCATAGCAGAATACCCCCTTTTTAGTTAATAAATTGAATTGATTGTCATGTAAACCGGAAAATTGTGAACGTAGTACAGGAAACTGTGGTAATGAGGAGGCAAGAGTGTCAAGTGATGCAGCAAGAAATCTAAATGAATCGATGAATCGGAATTTAATTAATGAGTCGTTGAAATGTTTGGTGAATGAGATGTACTTTTCCTTAGTAATAGGAAGTATATCTATCTTTCCTTCAGCACACTGCGCAATTTGATTAATAATGAAGTGGCTATCGTATCCTGATAAGTTGTGAAAAACAACGGGTACTATATGCGTGTCCTGATAATTAATATTACAAGATTCATGGGCTGGACCACGATAGTTTGAGTTTCTGCTATCACTATTATTAAATCCAGAGGCAAGATGGAAATGGTCACGCACTTTCATGTCTTCAGGAGAGAACGGTTTCTCGCAGATATGACAATGAGTGGCTGTATCATACTGGTGCTGCTCTTCATGTGAAAGTGGATCGATGTCGTACGGACAGAGGAAAATGGTGTTTAGATCTTCTGATAGCTGTAGCATTTCTTTAGCAAACCAGTCTATGCAGGATGATCCTCTGTAGGAACGGTAGAAAGATAATGAATCGTCATAAGAACACTTCAGGTAATATCCTATAGCTGAAGGGATGTGCTCTTGATATCTGGTTTTATCACTGAGAGGCTTCAGGACACTTTCCAAATCAGCATAAATGATGAATGGGGATCTCTCTTTGTTTTTAAAGTTTCTAAACTTTAAAATCTTGTTGGTATCGTCTGGCAATCTCATCTTGCATTTGTTCAGCATACTGCAGTCCTCCATATGAATATTAAGTTTGTTTTCGGAACAAAAATAATGCTGGCAGCGGTCACAAAAGTATTTTTTATGTGTGTCTTTACTGAGTTGAGAAGATACCAGTCTGGACAAATCTTTGATCCATACAAAATGATAATTTACAGGAGTTGAATCATCCTTATCGTATCGGTCCTGAATCAGCAGAAGGTTTACATGACGATCCCGTTTATCTCTAGTGAGATATGTTGGTAGTACTATAAATTTTTTAGACTTCTTCAGTATGTATACATTGACTGAGATGTTGTTTTGTTTTTCAAATCGTGGGATTTGCGGTGTTGTCATCGGAAACTGGATGCCTTTGAGATTCAGCAGCTGTGTGTAGTGAGGGTACTTAGAAGTTCGTTGTGGATCTTTTTCAACAGGATAAAGGGCGGACACAATGCTCCATGCAAAGCAGGCATTATCTTCGTTCTTAACATTGATGCATGCCTGCTTCCTCTTTATTTCATGGGGTAGATCAATATAAGATGATCCAAGTTGGGGAGTATACTTGTTGATGTTTACACCCAAGTTATGGATTCTTACTAATGCCCAACCACTTGAACATTCTGAAAATTGGTCAACATCTTTCATAAATGGTTGTACTACACGTTCGTCCAACCACTCATTTAAATCGGTATCTTTCAGTATAGAAGCATTCGATGTGTTGAAATACTTGATTTCCGAGACCACTTGTTTAGCCTTAGACATCTCAAATTCAGCAGCAAACACCGTATTCACTTTCACGGCCTCTTCAATTTTCAAAACATTCTGGATACGCCTCATGAAAAGTGATTTGCAGTCGGAGAAAAAAGCTTGAATACTCTTGTGCTTGAGATTGACTATCACTCCAGTCCTAACACGCCTCTTAAATGCAGATGTACAATCAAACCATCGCACTCTTTCGCTAGGTTTTTCTTTACGCGATGACCCAACTCCAGATACTTTCTTTTGCAAATATTTTATTTGGGTTCGGAAAGTCTTAATGTTGGCTAACATTGCCTGGAGGTTCTGTTTTTCACCCACTGTTGTCGCTTTGTTTATTTGATGATGAAGATGTCGGATCGCCTTGGTACATTGCCTAAGTCCATCTTCTGCGGTAGATCCATCAAATTTCTCCCGCAGATTCATCAATAGAGCAGTTACTGCAAAGAGAATACTCTTCACCAGTGCAGAGAGAACCATGGTTTCTATAAGAGATTTAAATAAACTAATAAACTTTGAAATCACTCTTTTAGTTAATATGCACTATAAGCACGTCTTGACTCACTGAGTGAAACTCAAAGACTAATGTATTCTCTAGTATGAAAAACTACTTTTATAGTCATATATTCATCACCATTCACCTAAGGGTGTGTTCCGAATTAGGAATTAGTTCATAATTTAATATATTAAGTCTGGAAATGAAATAATGTGCGATGTCTAATAAGTAAATACTATTTGTTTTCTGAATGTTATTTGTGGCATCTTCTAGTTTATTTTAGATTTTCTTGGGAATAATACCACATCAGAGTTCAAACTTGTGTATATTTTAAAACCAAACGTTTCAAAATCCTGTCGGATTTCGTTTTCAATGGATATAAGTTTATAAAATAAAATTGAAATATATGACAATTATTTTGACAAATATGTTTACGTTACTATGGAAAAATTTCTTTGATTTTAAATATACAGGGTGCACAAGAAATTCCAAAGATCATTAAAATCAAAAAATTTTTTTTTTTCAAGTTGGAAGAACTTGAAAAAATTGTCTTCAGAATTTATTTGTGGCGTTCCTAGGGACGACTTTCTTTTTAAGATAGTGCATTTGCCAAAAAATGCGATCAAAGAATTCTGATAATTCAGTGATCCCATTAAAGTCATAAGGGAAAACCTAGGAAAAAACCTCATGAACTATCCCGATATAGGGTTGTTCAAAAGGATATGCCCATTGTTAATTTCGTCTTTAATTATCGGCAACCAGACATGACTGAAATCTACGGAAGTAGAAGCGATGCAGTCGTTTTCATTTAACAGAATTAAGGCAGATTCTTTTAATTTTCGTTGTAATATTGTTGTGTTTTGAAATTGTATTTTATGGCCTTGGTCCCAAGCATGTTCACAAATTTTTGATTTTTCGAACTGACGTTTCTTTATGTAATTTTGATGTTCATTTATTCGAACATTAAGAGGTCTAGAGGTTTCTCCAATATAAAACTTGTTACATTCACAAGGAATCTTATAAATGCAATTTTTTGAGTTTTGCGTGGCGTTTTTTGGTTTTGTTTTTGTTATAATAGATTTAAGCGTATTTGTTGTTTTAAATGTAGTTTTGATGTTAAATTTGTTGCCTACTCTTCTCAATCTCTCTGACAGGCCCTGTATATATGGTATTGTTGTTGTTATAATGTGGTTTTCCTGGTTGTCAGTATTATTAGGTGAAGTCTGGTGTTGGTTGTCAGTTGTTTTGTGCTCAATTTTATTTAACTCTTTGTTAATAAATTTTTGAGGGTAATTGTTTGCAGTTAGAACATTTTGTATAAATGATTTTTCTTTGTTGAATTTAGTAGTATCTGAGCAGTTAGTCTTTGCTCTGTCATATAAAGATTTAATAACACCTCTTTTTACCGTATTTGGATGGTTCGAGTTAAAATTGAGATATCTGTTAGTGTGAGTTGGTTTTCTGTAAACTTCTGTTTCAAATGAAGATTGTGTTTTTGTTATTAAAATGTCCAAAAAAGGTAGTTTGTTATTTTGTTCGATTTCTAATGTAAATTTTATGGTTGGTTCTTTGTTGTTTATGTCGGTTAATAATTCCTGTAAATTTTCCAGATTTTGTTCCCAAATAATGAATATGTCGTCAACATAACGCCACCACACCAACGGTTTATTTTCTTTTGAAAAAATCATTTGTTCTTCAAATTTGTCCATAAAGATGTTACTTAAGGCAGGGGACAGACAAGAACCCATAGCCATGCCAAAATCTTGTTGGTAGAAATCATTGTTTAACTGAAAGTAAGTTGTTTTCGTACAGAAAGTGAGTAATTCCATTATTGTGTTAATAGATAAACGAGTTCGTTGATGAAGTGAATAGTCATGTTCCAATAATTCTTTATTTTATAAACTTATATCCATTGAAAACGAAATCCGACAGGATTTTGAAACGTTTGGTTTTAAAATATACACAAGTTTGAACTCTGATGTGGTATTATTCCCAAGAAAATCTAAAATAAACTAGAAGATGCCACAAATAACATTCAGAAAACAATTAGAAATCAGCCATGGGACTGTAGTAACTAAAGCATTTAGAGATTTAGAAGTGTTATGTAAGAAGCTTGCCCGGACCAAAAATAGCGTGACATTCTTGTGCAGATGTCGGCAGATGAGAATTATTCCAAAAGGTTTAAGGTTCCGTCAGCCATACATGGGCAGAAGAATCCACGAAATATTGGAACGTGCAAGTTTTGCCGCAATTAGAGATAGAATTCAATTTCATCGATATAATAAGTTTAAATTAGAAAAAGATATAGGGTATGTACAAAACTTCCTTTTTTATCAAATACCAGAAAATGAGTTTAACAGAATTATAAACAGTATTCTCGCTAGTTATAACAGAGAATTTATATTACAAAAACGAAGACATTTACACAAATTCAATCAACTTCTCTTAAATAAAAACATATCAACAAATACTACTCGAGACAAGAATTTTATTTTAACAAAAACTGTTATTAATCTTTCTGACAAACAACTAAACATTTCTGAAACTTCAGTTTTACAAAAAGGCCTTAATTTTGCAATTACCCCGAAAACAGTTCCTAAATTTGACGTTATTAGTGCTATTGAACAAACCGCAAATAAATTAAATTCAAGTGACGCTGAAGAATACAGGATTAGAGCGAAAATTGAACTAGAAAAACCTTTAAGAATCAAAAATAATCTTTCTAAAAATGAATTACATTCAGTTAAAGAATTAAGAAATGATAATTCAATCAAAATTTTACCTGCAGACAAAGGCAATGCAACAGTGATTTTGAATAAAAATGACTATGATGACAAAATTATGAACATAATTAATCAAGGACAATACACTAAACTAAACAAAGACCCGACAAGTTCAGTAGAAAGCAAAAAATACCGTTTACTCTACAGTCACAAACACGAATTTACAGACCAAGAACGCAAAACTCTCACTCCACATTATACTAAACCTCCACACTTCTATGGCTTACCAAAAATTCATAAACCCAACATCCCTTTGAGACCAATTGTCAGTTCCATAAATTCTCCATGTAATGAACTTTCAAAATTTTTACTGAAAATTATTTCTCCACTTACAGGTAATTCAATTTCTCATCTTAAAAACAGTGCAGATTTCTTAGAAAAATTGTCTCATATACAATACAAAAATACATTTACACTAGCAAGTTTTGACATAGTAAACTTATATAACAATGTTCCCGTAGCTAAAACACTTCCTATAGTAAAAGAATTATTGGAACATGACTATTCACTTCATCAACGAACTCGTTTATCTATTAACACAATAATGGAATTACTCACTTTCTGTACGAAAACAACTTACTTTCAGTTAAACGATGATTTCTACCAACAAGATTTTGGCATGGCTATGGGTTCTTGTCTGTCCCCTGCCTTAAGTAACATCTTTATGGACAAATTTGAAGAACAAATGATTTTTTCAAAAGAAAATAAACCGTTGGTGTGGTGGCGTTATGTTGACGACATATTCATTATTTGGGAACAAAATCTGGAAAATTTACAGGAATTATTAACCGACATAAACAACAAAGAACCAACCATAAAATTTACATTAGAAATCGAACAAAATAACAAACTACCTTTTTTGGACATTTTAATAACAAAAACACAATCTTCATTTGAAACAGAAGTTTACAGAAAACCAACTCACACTAACAGATATCTCAATTTTAACTCGAACCATCCAAATACGGTAAAAAGAGGTGTTATTAAATCTTTATATGACAGAGCAAAGACTAACTGCTCAGATACTACTAAATTCAACAAAGAAAAATCATTTATACAAAATGTTCTAACTGCAAACAATTACCCTCAAAAATTTATTAACAAAGAGTTAAATAAAATTGAGCACAAAACAACTGACAACCAACACCAGACTTCACCTAATAATACTGACAACCAGGAAAACCACATTATAACAACAACAATACCATATATACAGGGCCTGTCAGAGAGATTGAGAAGAGTAGGCAACAAATTTAACATCAAAACTACATTTAAAACAACAAATACGCTTAAATCTATTATAACAAAAACAAAACCAAAAAACGCCACGCAAAACTCAAAAAATTGCATTTATAAGATTCCTTGTGAATGTAACAAGTTTTATATTGGAGAAACCTCTAGACCTCTTAATGTTCGAATAAATGAACATCAAAATTACATAAAGAAACGTCAGTTCGAAAAATCAAAAATTTGTGAACATGCTTGGGACCAAGGCCATAAAATACAATTTCAAAACACAACAATATTACACAAAGAAGAACACTGCACAAAACGAAAATTAAAAGAATCTGCCTTAATTCTGTTAAATGAAAACGACTGCATCGCTTCTACTTCCGTAGATTTCAGTCATGTCTGGTTGCCGATAATTAAAGACGAAATTAACAATGGGCATATCCTTTTGAACAACCCTATATCGGGATAGTTCATGAGGTTTTTTTCTAGGTTTTCCCTTATGACTTTAATGGGATCACTGAATTATCAGAATTCTTTGATCGCATTTTTTGGCAAATGCACTATCTTAAAAAGAAAGTCGTCCCTAGGAACGCCACAAATAAATTCTGAAGACAATTTTTTCAAGTTCTTCCAACTTGAAAAAAAAAATTTTTTGATTTTAATGATCTTTGGAATTTCTTGTGCACCCTGTATATTTAAAATCAAAGAAATTTTTCCATAGTAACGTAAACATATTTGTCAAAATAATTGTCATATATTTCAATTTTATTTTATAAACTTATATCCATTGAAAACGAAATCCGACAGGATTTTGAAACGTTTGGTTTTAAAATATACACAAGTTTGAACTCTGATGTGGTATTATTCCCAAGAAAATCTAAAATAAAGTAAATACTATATAATCCTTGAAATATACTTCCAGAACACGATCCATCTCCCAACAAATAAAATTAAAGGTCAATGGATTTAAATCATGTAGCTAACTGAAGTGAATAAACGGTAATAATTGAGACAACAGAAAACCAGAAATTTTAAGCAGCCAGAAAATATTCGATTCGAAAAACATACTCTATTAATTTCAAATTTTTTGAAAAGCACCTACCTACAAAACACTAGAAGCAAATTGACAAAAAATGAAATTAAGTAAATACTCACATAATGTTTTTTAGAACAACACACACTATCGCTAGATACACTTTGCAAGTTGAATTAACAGTTAATTTCACAAAGCACAAACACAATCACTGTAGTTGATATGTGATCTCTTTGAGAGTCGAATTAACAATGAAATAAAAATTCATAAATTATTTTATTTATCAGTCATTTGCGTATAACGAAATTGCTGTTATTTCTAGAAAAACAACTGCTTATCATACGGGAACTTCCTGCAAAAGTTTATTGCTGCAAACAACATGATAACTCTATCAAACCACAGCTTCCTGTAAATTAATTTAGCTCGGTTTCAATTAGCGTAAACAAGATATCACAGTTTCCTTTCACTGCGGTCATCATTTCCGGTTTGTGGTTTTGATATCTAAAATACCAGATATAATGTGAATTTATTATCAGGAATTTTTAAATAATCACGGATTCATGATTTATATTATTTTTCGATTTTATTAACATTACTTTTAAATAAATACAGATTTATGATTTGAGAATTTATTATCAGGAATTTTTAAATACATTTATGATTTTATTGGCATGAATTTTTAAATAAATACAGATTTTTATTCATCTCTCAAGACGTAAAAAATTCCTGGTTCCACCAGGAGTAAACTAATAGTATCTGGGAGTCCTCCTATTGCTGGGCGCTGAGTTCTACCTCCTCCACGGGTGAACTGAGCCTCTATGAAATCAGTACGACCGCCCATACCTGCACGTTTCATTTGGGGTGGCCCTATATCTATTTCTACCCCATTTGGTAATCGATGGTTTTTTCAATAATAGCTATGATATCAATAAGATTTACGCTGGTATCCCTACCATATCAACTTTAATCGTACACATCACATTATCGTTGGTGGGTTGCAGTTTCAAGGGACTCAGGGTCTTTATCTGCTACAGATGATTTAGAAGTATGGAATTTCGACAATGGCTTCAGCACGCAAGAATGCAGCAAGTGATTTGAAAGCTTCAAGTCTATATGATATGCCATTGTTCCACCTTTAACATAAAAGCAATGTTTTACGAGAACCGGGGAACTTAACAAGTCAATGGTATACTTGGATGATCCCAACGAATTAGTTGAACGGACGAAACTACCAATTGCATCCAAGGAAAAACTTAAAGAAGCTAATATTATACGAGAGTTCTATAGAAAAATGTTTGTTTAAATATTAACCCTTATTACCAAAGGTATCAGTTACGCAATGACTTTAAACAAGTTTGGGCGTAGTGCCCATCAGCAACTAATGTCATCAGCATCACATAACTTAGCTTTTATGAAAGTACCTTTTTCTTTTACCGCGGAAGGAAATATCGATGCTGAGAAGCTAAAAATTACCAATGTCGAAGTACCGACGAAGGCCATGGATGCCGCCAACAAGCAGTACGTTGATAAGAAAATAGCAAACGGACTTCAACAACTACATAGTGATTTTCAAATAGCTTTCAGCAACTACACTGGTGAAGTTCAGCAAACCTTATCTGTGTTTAAGCAAAACGAAAAGGTTAGCGAGGAACGTGGAGCTCAAAACTTTGCCGCAATAAATACTCGCAAAGTTGGAAATCCTCTTTAATAAACCCATGTACGTAGGCATGGCTGTTTTGGACTTGGCTAAAACAACAATATGATTTCTATTATGGTTATTTAAAGAAAGAATTCGGTGATGATGTCTCTGTAGCATATACCGACACAGACAGCTTATTCACAGAGATAAGGAATAGAGATGTTTATGAAATAGTGAAAAGGGACTGTCATGAGAGATTTGATACCTCAGATTATCCTCCAGACAACAGATTCGGAATCCTTCTAGTAAATAAGAAAGTTCTCGGTATGTGGAAAGATGAGAATAATGGTAAGATATTGATAGATTTTATAGGGCTTAAATCTAAAATGTATACCAGCAAGTTGGATGAAGATATCAAGCCCACAAAGAAAGCTAAAGGAGTAAAGAAATCCTCCCTTAAGACTAAAATTACATTTGAAGATTATATTGAGTGCCTGGAGAAACTTAAAACCAAATCAGTCGAACAAAATCTCATCAAAGCCAATAAACATACAGTGTACTCAATTACTCAACAGAAAATTGCCCTAAGTCCAGAGGATGATAAACGATATCAGATTTCGGGCTCCTATGAAACATTGGCTTGGGGTCATTATTCTATTATGGCAACTTAAACTCCATTATACTTGAATATATTATAGCTAAATCCATCATAACCTTCTCATATTCAGTCTATGCTTGAACATGCTCGTGCAACCCTATAGCATGATGACTTAAAGAATTAATCTTGTTAATCTAATAATCATTGATTATGTTTCCATGTATTACACGCTGGGTGAATTAATGAGCTATCTTTATTAAGTTAGAGATCACTGCTCGTGCAACCCTATAGCATGATGACTTAAAGAATTAATCTTGTTAATCTAATAATCATTGATTATGTTTCCATGTATTACATGCTGGGTGAATTAATGAGCTATCTTTATTAAGTTAGAGATCACTGCTCGTGCAACCCTATAGCATGATGACTTAAAGAACTATCTTTATTGGATTAAGGATCACTGTGGTGCAGCCTTATAGAATGATTACTTACAGAATTACGCTTATTGATCTAATATTCATTGATTATGCTTCCATGTATTACATGCTGGGTGAATTAATGAGCTATCTTTATTAAGTTACAGATCACTGCTCGTGCAACCCTATAGCATGATGACTTAAAGAACTATCTTTATTAGGATCACTATTCATGCAGCCTTATAGTACGATTACTTAAAGAACTACTTTTATTGATTTTGATTAGATTTCACTGCTCATATTGTCACAAAGTGGTTATATAGGCCTTTAGGGGATGTTCCACTATAAAAAAACAAGCGCGCCTTGAGTTCAGCCTCCTGGGCGGTGTGGAATAGAACTCTTTATGGTTAGTATTATAAAATCTTACGCACACATTTGTTTTCTCTTAGGTCGAGTGATTTTCTACCGCAACCACTTCACATCCATAGTATCTTTCTAAAGAACATCAAATGCTTATCATTTGTAAGATATTATTTTCACTTTATTCTTTACAAGCTTATAAGTTACATATACTGATGGTTAGCAGGTGTGCTGATAAACGAATGAGACTGCAGCTTATGACGTCATGTAAGGGGGGGAGCAGGTCCTGTTCTATTTCCAAAAAATTCTATATGGGTGAGTTGTTCCGTTTATCTGCTTGAATTCATAGCTATTACATTACACTTGTCAAACATGAAATCGGGCTGAGGAAACTTTATTCTTTATAAACATATAAGTTACATATACTTATAGTTAGCAGGTGATAAATCAATGAGAGCAGGACTTATGACGACACAGACAAGGTACGGTTTACTGAACCTACTTATCAGATTTTTGATCTCTTTCTTGAATATATGAAGCTGGAGAGAAAACAAGGTTCTAATCAGAAGTACTTTTGATTATTGTAGTAAAACATTGTATTTAAAATTTTATATTACAGCAACATATGATACATCAGCGGAAAGGTATTTATGTTTATTTCCTTGCGTTTCCAAAATATTACAACCTATCTACAAAAATTCTACCATCTTGTAATGATCCTACCAACCAGGGGCCTCCTATCCCCATCATCACTACGAACCAATTTTTTCTCTGACATTTCAAAAGCACTGATTTGGTTGGCCCGTGACTGTTGCGTTTAGTAACCTTCTCCAGTGACAAATTCTCAGTGATAAAACTGACAATTGAATACCTTTTTACTAGTAACTGTCTCCATGCACACTTTCATAAATTTTCTCCTAATACGAGCCCCGTTACCAACATTTCTAGCATTTATAAGGACCTGTTAGATATAAGTAAACATTTGCGAGCCCCTTACACTTTCTGATTTCCTCTTCCCTACTTTTTGCAAACGGATTTGTTTCAAACCATTTGTAACAACAGTTTCTAGCATTTGTAGTGACTTTGTTTAAACTCAGCAGTCATTTCTACGGTTCCTGTCGTTTCTATGTGCCGTTTCTATCTTTTGTACCGTTTTTAGTCTGTTGCTACCCTATGCAACGCCTTTACTTCAACCATTCAATTTCTAACGGGTTCAGTCGTTTGTATGGTTCCAGTTGTTTTTACGGGCCGTTTCTAACTTTTATAGAGGCGCCAACCATTTCCAGCAGGCATTTCTACTGTCCCTGTCGTTTCTACGGGACGTTTGTAGCTTTTGTAGCGTTTCCAACAATTTCTACCAGATATTTCTATGTCCCAGTCGTTTCTACGGGACATTTCTAGCTTTTGTAGCGTCTCCAACCATTCTACCAGATATTTCTACTGTCCCAGTCGTTTCTACGGGACATTTCTAGCTTTTGTAGCGGCTTCAACCATTCTACCAGCCGTTTCTACTGACGCAGTCGTTTCTACGGGACGTTTCTAACATTTGTAGCGGCTTCAACCATTTCCAACAGCACTTTCTAAGTTTCTAGTCGTTTCTACGGGACATTTCTAGTTTTTGTAGTGGCTCCAACCATTCTACCAGATATTTCTAAGTTTCTAGTCGTTTCTACGGGACATTTCTAGCTTTTGTAGCGTTTCCAACCATTCTACCAGATATTTCTACTGTCCCAGTCGTTTCTACGGGACATTTCTTGCTTTTGTAGCGGCTTCAACTATTCTACCAGCCGTTTCTACTGACGCAGTCGTTTCTACGGGACGTTTCTAACATTTGTAGCGGCTTCAACCATTTCCAACAGCACTTTCTAAGTTTCTAGTCGTTTCTACGGGACATTTCTAGTTTTTGTAGTGGCTTCAACCAGCCATTTCTAAGTTTCTAGTCGTTTCTACGGGACATTTCTAACATTTGTAACGGCTCCAACCATTCTACCAGACATTTCTAAGTTTCTAGTCGTTTCTACGGGACGTTTCTAGCTTTTGTAGCGGCTCCAACCATTCTACCAGCCCTTTGCTACCATTTCTACCATTTGTACTTTTTTTAGTCATTTTCAACGTTCCCGTACCAGTCATTTTCAACATTTGTAGTGGTTCCAACCATTTCTCCAACGGTATTCCTTCCGAATTACCCATCACTCGATACAAAATCCAACGATTCAAGTCAAAATTATTATTCCCCATTTACGTATTTATTTTTTTACATTATTAGCTACCATTATCTCTTCAATGAAAACCGCATCTACTTTTATAATTAACGGTTTCCATGTTTACAATCAACCAGCCACTGTACTTTCAACCAGTGCTCGAGTTTCGCATGGTTATCAGTTCACCAGTTGCGGTTTCGCTTATCTTTTGTTATTGCCTTCGTTGAATCTGAATTAGTTTATTATTTGTAATGAAATGCTAATTACCAAATATTTGGAACCTATTAATTATTTGCGATGCATTTTCGGTACATTTTTTTGCTTAAAATTGCCGAATTATCTATATTAAGAGATCTAACGCCCGGACTAGGCGTACTCGTGGCCCTGGTTTATCCGTCGAAAGCAAAGACTCGAACGAGTTGCCGCTCTCGCGCATATGATAATTTATTTCGTTGTTCAAACGTTTCGTTCATCACATATGTTCTTAAGATGTGTTTCGCCAGTCGCGGCCAAAGCACCCGGCTGTGATACACCCCTGCGACAAGCACCCGACACGAGCCACTCCTTTTCCCTAATGACGTCACGCAACCCCGACGGAAGCAGCCGAAAGCCAGCGAATTCCCTACGCAACGCATACCACCGCGTTACGCCAGCCACCGCGGCCCCGCGTACCCCCGACCTACGACCGCCCTCCGTTCCCAACCGAAGGAGCCGCGAGCAGACCACCCCCAGCCGAAGTGGGAGTGGAGGGGGTAAATTTGGTTCAATTTCGACGTTTTGATACCTTAGAATCTCTTATGGGAAATTACATGTATTTTTGGTCGATTTTGCGCTCGTACCGGTATAGCTTATCTACTACCGTTAAACATAGATTGTTTATTTAATAGAATAACAAACATAAATATAATTACCAAGTTAGATTTAATGAATAGCTTCTGGTTAATTCCATAGGAGGCGGACTTAAGAGAGTTCCAAGTTGCTATCAAAAGTGCGTAGGCCTCGTTAATTATAATAAATGAAGTTGAAATTACAATTATAAAGATGAGATATTCTAGTTACCTGAAGATAAAAAAATAAAAGGAATATACCACATAAGTAGTTTATTTAAATACCAATAATCACCATGAGAGAAGATAAAATATTAAAACCAGTAATTAAAAAAAGTTTTACCAGCATAAGAATAAGGAGTAAAGTAAACAATTTTAAGAAATGTAATAAGACAAAGATAAATACATGCAGAGCCAGTTGCAAATGTTGCAGTTGATCTAAAAACGAAAAATAATATTAGTAAATGATAAAAAGTATCTTACATGAGTAGCAAAGACTTTTCACGTAAATAGTTAAAGATAAACAAACTAAACACACTTAAATAAGAAGTGCAACTGGTGAACTAAGACAATTACTGACAGTGTAAAGTGAACTTATAGTGGACGAACCATGCCATAAAAGGCATTCTCAACAATGTGATATGAACTTGGTGCAAGTATAACCTTCATATGCTTAGGATGTAAGAGACTATAAATAAATTAGATTGTAGATATAAGTTATATTTAACAAGTAAGGTGAACAATAGAAAGTCAGAATGATCAAACATTCGAAATTCAAGATCTCCATAACAAAGAAAAATTGAGCAATATTTATATAAAACAATTTATTCAAAATTAAATTAGCTTTCAAACATATAGTTTAAATTAGAAATGTTATTAAATTTTTGCTTATAAAATCACAAATCAAGAAAGCTAATTCATGCAAAATTTCGCATCATGTTAGTGTTTTTTTACTACCTGATAAATAGGACTGCCATGCCAAAATTTTATTAATATCTCAATAATAAAATAACATTGCATACTATTTATCAAAATTAAAACTATTATATATATATATATATATATATATATATATATATATATATATATATATATATATATATATATATATACCACGTTGGGCTAAGCCAATTTATAATGATAAATAGTTTTAATTTTGAACTAAACTAGGTTCCGGGTGAGAACCGCGTCTGAATTTATTGAATACTCGACGTTTCGACTCCTGCTTTGGAGCCATTGTCAAGAGACAAAAGTGAAAAAGAGTTTCAGAGTCTAGATCGAACTCGGGGCCTCAATCTGCCTACTCCCCAAGAGTCACTAGGTAACTGAACTGAATTTGAGTCTGCTCTGGTTCTTTTATTTATAGTTAGCGCTGGGTTAGAAGAAGATGTCACGTGATGAGGCTGTGTTGTGATTGGTTGGGTATTGGTGGGCGTGTCTGCTTTGTTTAATCTGGCAATTACAGAGGTCCAAGCTGTGGGAAGGCGAGTGCTATCATCGCGTCTATTTAGACAGAGAGGTCTTATCTCTATTTCGATGGCTTCGCGAATAGTGGATGCCCTAAGAGAATTGAGAGATATATACTTTCAATCCTCATCCAATTCTGTGGGACAATTTTGATCGCATTTCGAGCGATAAAGCCGAACACCTGGCCCAAAAGAAAACAGTCACTCAAAAACTTAAGCTAACCCGACTTATTACAAAACAACAACCCGCTGTCACCTCACCCCCTCTGACGACCGTCCATAACTTTTCTGACTTCCCCTTAGACTCTACCAGTTTACACGTCCTATCCAAAGGTTTCAATTTCGCAGTGACGCCGAAAACTATCCCAACTGAAATAATCATTTCTCAAGTTGAGGTAGCTTTGGTTGAACTAACAGATATTGAGGCTGAAGATACTCGTCAAGACATTGCTAGAGTACTCCGCACATCAAAGTCACCAAAATCAAACCTAACATCATCAACAGGACACAACTTCCTCTTGACGTCAAAAAAATCATCATTCCTCGTGAAAAGTCTTCTAAAATTCCGAAAATTTACGGACTACCCAAAATTCATAAGCCGGACATTCCTCTTAAGCCCATTGTCAGTTCGGTACAATCCCCGACCCAAGAATTAGCCCGGTACTTTGCCAAAACCCTTCAACCTCTAGCCGAGCAAGCATCCTCGTACGTAAAGAACTCTTTTTCCTTCCTAGATTTGTTAAGGGCTTATAGAATTTTAGAAAATGATATCCTAGTTAGCTTCGATGTTGTATCTCTTTTCACCAATGTCCCCATTTCAGAAACGTTAGATATTCTAAAAACAAAACACAATATCTCTTCCGACATCATCAAACTTGTACAACACTCTTCCTCTAACACTTATTTTTCATTTCAAAACACTCTGTTCAAACAAGTCCGTGGGGCCCCATGGGTTCACCTCCAGTGCTTGCTAACATTTTCATGGAATAAATCGAAACCCAGGCCCTAAACTCGTCTAATTTAAAACCTTCCTGTTGGCTTAGATATGTAGATGATACTTTTGTCATTTGGCCTCATGGCAGAGATTCATTAGACTTCTTCCTACAACACCTCAATGGTATACATTCTAATATACAATTTACAATGGAAATCGAGTCCGATTCTTCTCTCCCGTTTCTTGATGTCCTCAAAACAAAAACCAACAATGACAGATTCTCACATACCGTCTATAGAAAACCAACCCATACCAACCGATACTTAAATGCCCAATCACACCACCACCCTGCCCAATTGAGTTCTGTAATGAAATCTTTGACTCTTAGATCTATTCGTTTAACAGATATTGACAATAGACAAAACGAACTTAATAATCTTCAACAAATCCTTAGACAAAACGGTGATCATCCGAACCACATTGCGCGTATAATTCATCAATCTCAACAACCCCCAATCACATCAACCCCGTCATAAACAGAACAACAACATCAAAAATCCGTACTTCCATACATTCGAGGAGTCACTGACAAAATAGCACGGATTTTACAAAGACATCAAATAAAGACTATCTTCAAAACCACTCAAACTGTAGGCAACTTAACCGGTAACCCCAAAGACAAAGTACCTAACGAGGATCGAGGAGTTTACGAAATCTCATGTCGCGATTGCCCACAAAGCTACATCGATCGTACCAACAGGCGCGTTAACCATCGAGTATATGAACACTCTCTGTCAGTTCGTAAAAAAGATCCGACTTCAGCTCTCGCGCATCACCATATCCAAACAGGGCACTCTATCAACTTCGAGGACAGTAGGACTATCATATCTCTCAAATCTCTTAGGGCATCCACTATTCGCGAAGCCATCGAAATAGAGAAAAGACCTCTCTGTCTAAATAGACGCGATGACAGCACTCGCCTTCCCACAGCTTCTACCTTCGTAATTGCAGGATTAAACAAAGCAGACACGCCCACCAATACCCAACCAATCACAACACAGCCTTATCACGTGACATCTTCTTCTAACCCAGCGCTAACTATAAATAAAAGAAGCAGAGCAGACTCAAATTCAGTTCAGTTACCTAGTGACTCTTGGGGAGCAGGCAGATTGAGGCCCCGAGTTCGATCTAGACTCTGAAACTCTTTTTCACTTTTGTCTCTTGATAATGGCTCCAAAGCAGGAGTCGAAACGTCGAGAATTCAATAAATTCAGACGCGGTTCTCACCCGGAACCTAGTTTAGTTCATAATAATGACCGCGGAAGCCTCTCAGAACATATATATATATATATATATATATATATATATATATATATATATATTGTAATGGATTTAAACAGACATGAAATAATATAAAAATTTTAGCAATTTGAATAGTTAAATAATTGGGATAATGTAAAGAAAATGCATACATATATAACAAAACAAGGAATTGCAGGAATCATATTATAAATATAGATAACCTAAAAATAAACACAATTTAAAAAAAATGTTTTGAATAGCAAATTGTTGAAAGGATAAAAGGTGGCATATAAAGTTAGATATTATATCATGCAGATTTTAATAAATATTTATTACTTACATAAAGAAATCTATGCAGTGATTCATAATAAGTTCAAACATCAAAAAGGTTAAATTCACTTGTAAAATCACAGTGGAGTTTGTAGAACATGTATAGATCACATATTAGGCCATGAAAACACCAAAGAAAACATATTTTAGATCAAAATTAAGTTTTAAATACATAAATTTGTAAAGTAAATAGAGAATTGAAATGTCAAAATTATAAAAACCGTTATAAGTCTTCAGAAATGATGGAACAGTAAAGAAATTTTTAATAATAGATGAAACTTAGAGCATAGTTTAGAAAAATTAAATAGTTCAAAAGATACAAAGTCTAAATTTTAATAAAATCCATTTTTTTTAAATACCTGTTAAATGACTGGTGGCCAACAGGTGGCAAATGTCAACTCAATGTTTTTGAAAATATGAATTAAATGATTTGGATAAAAGTTATGAGAGTAAACGGTATTGAAATTTAAGTTGAAATTTGTTTAGGTTTTTGGATATGATTTAAAAGGAAAATAGTTGGAAATTAATAAAATAAATAGAAGCAGAAATGGAAATAGCAGGTGGCAAATTAAATCACATAAATAAGAAATCTGACATTGACAAATCCCTTTTGATCGTCCAGCGTCGAGCAGATAGGTTCTAAAAACTCTCGTTCTCATAAATTCAGTTTCAATGACAACGAAGTTAATGTCCTATGATATAAAACAAATTTAATGTTCCATGTCAGAGAATAGAAGAGTAAACTGAAAATTTTAATTTAAATTTATTTGGAAAGGCGAATTAAAAAATATTTTCTTATAAATGGTCGAGAATAAGAAGATGATGATATTCATGGTATAAAAAATTTAAAAATCAAAAGTATTTGGAAAAAATCAATTGCAAACCAACACGAGAAATTCAATTGAGTGGTAAATTGTACCAGTAAAGTATTCAAAATTTTGGAATTTCAATAAAGGTCAACAATTAGAAGAAAAGAATAGGAGAACAACAACAGTGAGTTTTTGAAACATTGTTTAATAAGCAAATTATCAAAAAAGGAGTCAAGCAGTGATAATAATAAAGGTTTTACAATTTTAGTATAATAAATGTCTGTGATTGAATGATTAAAATATTTTTGTAACACAATTTAATAAAAATTTAAGAATATTTAAGTGACAGGAAATTTATTTTGTTTTGAAAGCAAGATTGTATCAATATTGTATTGTGGAAAATTTTAAATAAATTGTAACTTAATTGAAAATTTGGAAATTTGATTATTAGTAATTTTAAATTTTAAAATAGAAAAAGTAAAGTGCAAATATAATTTCAAAATTTTAAAAAGTGTTAGTGAAACTGAGGAGAAATAGATACTTGTAAGATAAACAAGATATGTATAAAATTTATTTATTTATTTAACATCTGAAGATTTGAACCCAAGCGAAAAAGACCCTGAGATAATAAAATTATAAATTCTAAATTAAATTCAATTACACTTTCATACAGTCTATTATAATATATGTTTTGAGAGGCTTCCGCGGTCATTACTATGAACAAGGCTAGGTTCCGGGTGAGAACCGCGTCTGAATTTATTATATACTCGACGTTTCGACTCCTGCTTTGGAGCCATTAGCAAGAGACAAAAGTGAGAAAGAGTTTCAGAATCTAGATCGAACTCGGGGCCTCATTGTGCCTACTCCCTTAGATCTATTCGCCTAACAGACATTGACAATAGACAAAAAGAACTTAATAATCTTCAACAAATCCTTCGACAAAACGGTTATCATCCAGACCACATCAAACGCATATTTCGTCAATCGCAGCAACCCCCGAGTACACCAACCCCATCAGAAACAGACCAACAACACCGGAAAGCCTTCCTTCCGTACATTTGAATAGTCACTGACAAAATAGCACGAATCCTACACCGACATCAAATAAAGAGGGTTTTCAACACCAGTCAAATTATAGCCAACTTAACCGGGAACCTTAAGGATAAAGTACGTAAGGAGGGTCAAAGGGTTTACGAAATTCCATGTCGCGACTGTCCACAAAGCTACATCGGTCGCACAAATAGACATGTCAACCATCGAAGCAATAGAAATAGAGAAAAGACCCCTTTGTCTAAACCGACACGATGACAGTTCTTGGCTTCCCACAGCATGAACCTCGGTAATTGCCAGATTAAACAAAGCAGACACGCCCACCAACATCCTACCAATCACAACACAGCCTCATCACGTGACATCCCCTTCTAACCCAGCGATAACTATAAATAAAAGAAGCAGAGCAGACTCAAATTCAGTTCAGTTACCTAGTGACTCTTAGGTAGTAGGCAGAATGAGGCCCCGAGTTCGATCTAGATTCTGAAACTCTTTTTCACTTTTGTCTCTTGATAATGGCCCCAAAGCAGGAGTCGAAACGTCGTAATATGATACTTGTTAGTAATTTTTATCACGTTCGACCTTTTTCATTTATACTTGGTAACCAAAACTGTACACTTCTTATTTTTCAGTTCACATAAAAACTGATGACCATCCATTTTGAAACGACACGCTTAAATTGTCTTTGTTTAACACGCGTGTCCACTCATCATTTTGTAATGTTATAAATACTAGTGTAGGACCTTCAGTCGTTAGATGATTAGTTGACTTATGTTCTTATAGTTGAAAGTTGTTATTATTATTTTTGTATTTAATTAAATAAATTGTTTTTAAAAAGTGAATTTTGAAAATCGTAATATAAAAAGTGGCGCAGTCAGTAGGATTCCATTACGCTGCTAGAACCGGCGTTAGAAGAAAAGCTTAACTGGTAGCGGTGGATTCCAATCCTTTGAAGGAAGAAAAGAACCTCGAGACGTCCCAACTACAACACGTAGAACACTGCAACTTCGATGTTTCGATTAATGTAAGTACAAACAATTAAGTAATCATCTCGCAAATATTTGTTTTACCAATTTGAATTTATTTTATCGATATATAATTTTGATTTTATTTTATTTTTACTGTTCGGACGTTCAATATCCCGGAACATTTTAAACCGAATTGTACTATTTTCCATTTGGGTTTATTTTACTTTGTGCACAATTTTTGTAATCTTCTACATTCTTAAAACAAAAACGTGGTAAACGTTTTGATAATTCTAGATATTTTCTTTAATTTTGAACATTTTTATTACCGTATATTTTTAATCAACCGAAATAATGGCATCTCCCCAAACTTCAGCAGATCCGGAGACTGAACCCTACCGGCTTTCAGAAATCTTTTCCATTGTCCCTGAGTTTGAGGGCGATCAAATCTCGCTAGGGACATTCACTGATGCGTGCGACTGCGCGTATAATATGTCAACGGGCGACCAACGCTATCTTTTACTTATACACATTAAAAATAAGCTGAAAGGCAGAGCGGCCCAATTAATTAATTCACGCAACCCCGCGTCCTATTTGGAACTTAAACAACTTTTAAACTCTCATTTCGGTGATTCTAGAGATTTGACATCTCTCATACAAGATTTACAACGTCTAAGACAACTTCCCAACGAATCGCCTCTCACATTTTATAACAGATTGCAAGTACTTACTGCAAAAATGTATGCCAATATTCAGAAAACCTCGAATTTGAATGCAGATCAGAAGACAGCCCAAACGAGTCTAATAGACACTATAGCGCTGAACACTCTTCTGACCGGTTTAGAACCGCGTTTAGGGCAAATCATCCGCGCCGGAAACCCGAAAGACCTGTTAGAAGCCCACGTACGAATTAGGCGTGAATTACAACTGTCCTACTTCGAAAACCAAAAAACACCTAAACAAATTCCCCTTAAGCCTAATCAACCCTTTCGAAAGCCTAATCCGCAAATTAATAAGTGCCTATCATGTGGAAGATTCGGACATCACACGTCCGAATGTCGCTCTCGAAACTACCAGACACCAGTCTATAACAATAGTAGCGGCAATAATAATAATTTTAGACCAAACCCTTTTACTAATAATTTCTCACAAAATCAGAATCAACAACCTAGGCAAAATCAGTCACCCTTCAGACAAAACCAGTTCTCTAACCAGCCAAGAACGTTTCAGCAAAGTACGCAACAACCACGCCAATCGGTCATCCAACGAAATCCCGGTTTTCGCCCAAATCCAAATAAAACACATCACTTAAATTATACGAATTACACTAACCAGGACGATGATTATTATACAGTTAATAATCAACCCTACGATGATTACAATAGCACTGCTGATCAAAGGGAATATGATTATTATAGTCAGTCATGCAATCCAGAAGCAATTAATATTAATTATCATACTGCTGATAACTATCAAACTGTCGATTTAGATCCCTTAGAGAATCAAAACTATCAGGATTTTCTATCTCTTCCAAATTTAGACCACCCTCCAGACATAACGACCAGCCTCGCAACACAGATCCAAACTATCAATCTCGACGACCTGAACCCGAATATAAACTTTCCGGAACAGACATTTCTGTAACTACTCTCCATACTGTAAACTCCAAAAATCTGTACTATATTAACGATGCGACTGGAAACTATAAATTACTAATAGATACTGGCGCAGGAATTTCTATCTTTAAAGAGCATACCGTCAGAAATTATTCTGAACGATTCCCGGAAAATGTCGTTATTCAGGGAATTACAGACAAAAAGATCCCCATTTTTCAGTCAACCCTTATACCATTCACTCATGGTAACCCCATAAAGTATTCATATGTAACCTCGACATCGAGTTTGATGGCATTTTAGGGTTAGATTTTTTAGAACATTATGAATGTGTAATCGATCTAAAATCTAAACAACTCAAGACAAATTTCAAAGATATCACTCTTCACAAGGTCTCTTCCTTGCCCCTTTCAGATATCACTCCCTCGACAGTCCCCAACACATCGTCTCTAAAAAATTTCTCAAACTATATTTCTATAGAACCTCGTACAGAAAAAATATGTAAACTACGTTGTCACCTTTCCAACACCGACGCTGTTTTACATATCATCGAGAAAGAGAAAGTCAGACTACCCAATTCCTTGGTATATGTAAACCATAACGGGGAATTTCTAACTTCAGTTATCAATGCCAACGCCATCCCAAAAACAATTAACTTTGAAAACATAACAATAGAACCCCTTGTACAAACACAACCCTGTTTTAACTTTAACGACTCGTACGAAACTCCAGATATCGACAGAAACTTACTCATAAGACAACAACTCCGGACTGAACATTTAAACGACGAAGAAAAAGACATGATTACCAACCTTTGCTTAGATTTCCAGGATATATTTTACTTAGAAGGAGACTCACTATCCTTTACCAACGAAATTAAGCATTCAATCGAGACTAGTAATTCCAGACCCATCTTTACTAAATCTTATAGGTACCCTCAAGTACATAAAGAAGAGGTTAAAGACCAAGTAAGCAAAATGCTCAACCAAGGTATTATTCGTCACTCAACTTCCCCGTGGTCTTCCCCAGTTTGGGTTGTTCCCAAAAAGCTAGACGCCTCAGGCAAACAAAAATGGCGTGTCGTCATTGACTACAGGAAACTTAACGAAGTCACAGTAGACGACAAATATCCATTGCCTAACATCTCCGATCTTTTAGATCAACTAGGCAAATGCCAATATTTTTCTACATTAGATCTCGCCTCCGGTTTTCATCAGATAGAGATCGATTCCAAAGATATCCCCAAGACAGCATTTTCAGTCGAAAACGGCCATTACGAGTTTGTTCGTATGCCGTTCGGTTTAAAAAACGCCCCGTCCACATTTCAACGTGTCATGGACAACATCCTCCTTGGAATTCAAAATGAACGTTGTCTAGTATACATGGACGACATCATTGTATACTCCCCAACAATTCACGAACACATTTCACGGTTGACCGAAGTCTTCAAACGTCTTCGCAAATCAAATCTTAAGATTCAACCTGACAAATGTGAATTCTTAAGAAAAGAGGTAGCGTATCTTGGTCATCTAATTACGCAACAAGGTGTAAAACCGAACCCCGAAAAAGTCAGTTGTATCCAAAATTTCCCAGAACCAAAAAATCCAAAAGACATTACATCTTTCTTAGGATTGGCCGGATACTATAGAAGATTCATCCCCAACTTTGCCAAAATGTCAAAACCACTTACAAAACTTCTCCAAAAAGATGCAAGATTCTTCTTTGATTCTGATTGTAAGTCATCATTTAACGACTTAAAGAAAGCTCTCATTTCAGACCCCATTCTCAACTACCCAAATTTTGAAGAACCGTTTCTTCTCACCACGGATGCCAGCGCTTTCGCGATTGGTGCAGTTCTTTCGCAAGGTCCTGTAGGAAAAGATCTTCCTATCGCTTATGCCTCTCGCACTTTGTGTGCGGCCGAAACTCGATATTCTACCATCGAAAGGGAATTGCTTGCCATAGTGTGGGCAGTAAAACACTTCCGTCCGTATTTATTTGGCCGTAAGTTTACTTTAATTACCGATCACCGCCCGCTTACGTGGCTTTTCTCGATCAAAGATCCAGGCAGTAGACTTGCCAGATGGCGACTAAAACTCGAAGAGTACAATTATAAGATTGAACACAAACCTGGAAAGATAAACAAAAATGCAGACGCTCTATCGCGAATTAAAATCAATCACTTCCACCAAATAGCCAATTTTCAGTCAAAAATCCACGCCTTCAATGACACCGACTCAGAAGACGAAGGTGAACAAGAATCCGAAGAACCCGAACTTAATGACGAACTACTAACTAACGAATTTAACAAATTTGTCGACTTATATAAAACAAGATCTCTAATTGACTACTCGAAAATCGAAACGACAAATTCTCAACTTCTCGACAAAACTCATAAACAAATTATTACATTCTTTTGGCAAAACAAGTTAACTGATCTCCACGATTGGATCATGGATGATATCTTCGAAGAAGATATTAACTTCGAAAACTATTCTCTCAACACCTTTGCCAGTAAATCAGTTAAAAATCGTTAATACTTTATAATCCCCTTGCCATTTGACCCAGAAACAGTCGTTCAATTTCTGTTTTTCATCATTTACAAATCACAGAATAAATTTGATCCCGAAACAACGTACTATGTCGAAAACAATTTGGAACTTCCAATTCTCGAAACCTTTTCTTATATCTTTGCAGACAAAGATATTAAACTGAAAATATGTCAAAACATTATAAAAACACCTTCAGAACACGAAATACCGCAAATTTTAGAAAACTATCATCAAGGAAAAAATAATCTTCATCGCGGAATCAACGAAACGGTCAGACGAATAAAGGAAAAATATAATTGGACCGGTTTAACAAAAAACGTAGAAAATTTCATCAAATCTTGCGAAATTTGTCAAAAAGGTGAAAACATGTCGAAAAAACCTAAGTTCCCCTTTAGTTATAACAGAAACGCCGAAAACACCTTTCGAGCGAATTAATGTCGACGTTTTTGAATACCCATCGAGAAATTACGCTCTGACAGTTAGAGACGAGCTAACAAAATTCACACAGGCATATCCAATAAAGGATAAAACAGCAAAAACCGTCGTTAACACGCTTATCCTTTATTTCCAACATTACGGCACCCCGTTGCGAATTCATTGCGACTGCGGCCGTGAATTTAATAATGTTCTAATGAAAGACCTCTGTGAGCTTTACAACATAAAACTTACATTCTCAAGTGTGGGTCACCCACAATCCAACGGTTCCCTTGAATGATTCCACTCAACATTATCGGAAATGATCAGAGCAAATATAGCCGAAAACCCAGACGAACATCCGTTTAACGTTTTGCCATACGCAATAATTACTTATAACAACACCAAAAATAAAACTCATGGCTTTACACCCTACGAGCTTATTTTTGGCCACACGTCTAGTAGACCCCCGGAAACGCTTTATAACCAACAGAACCTCATTTCCAAATACGTAAGAGATCTCAACAATCGTATGGAGTACTTTTACAAACTAGCGCGTTCAAAAACTGAACAACAAAAAGAAAAGGCAAAAACTCGATTCGACCAACACGTACCTGAAAACCGACCAAATTATAACATAGGCGATAAAGTATATTTGAAAGAATCTCAAATTTCTAGTAAATCACAAAATAAATATAATGGTCCTTTCCAAATAACTGAACTCTTTCAAAATTCTGCAGTCTTACTAAATCCCGAGACAAATCAATCTACAAAAGCAAATTTTGACAGATTGAAACCATATTTTGAGTGAAAATTACTTCTTTTCAGACTCCTCGGACTCTTCTCAATCGCAACATCTCAATATACGATAACACCTATAAACAACACCGTAGGACTCTTCTTTCATGAAGAAGGAAGCATCAAAATTTCGAATGACAAGTGATCTCCACCCATTCGGTGACGCAATTTCCAATAATGACAAAATACTAGACACTTTAGTTGACACTATCAATTCAAACTTAACTACTCTACTTAGTTCATTCAAACCACAAGTACAAACACACGTCAGCCTTCTCAAACAAATATCAGACACAGTAAACTTGAAATATCAAGAAATATTCGCGGACACGAAAATTCACTTAAACCGACAGAAACGCGGACTTATTAATGGATTAGGAACAATTTGGAAATCAATAACTGGCACTCTGGATGCAAACGATGGTCAATATTTTAATGATTGTATCAACAAGATTACTCATGACGAACAACAAATCGAAAATCTACTGAAGAACCAAATCTCTGTTACGACTTCCGTAATCAAAAATTTTAATTCAACGGTTCGTAAACTACAAATAGACGAAGAAACCTTTAATAAGAATATTAATGAAATCAGGCAAGCCATTGCTTTTATTTCAGACGACCTTCAGTTCTTTGAGACACTTGTCAAAACTCTAGATTTATGTGAATCATTAATGGAAAGCTACGTCTTTATTCAAGATGCCCTTAATGATGTATTATCGGCAATATCTTTCGCTCGCATTAAAATGTTACATAGTTCAATCATTACACCGGCAGATTTGGTCGACTCACTTCAAATTATCTCTCACTCTTTGCACAAAAACAATTTGCCCTTATCTATTAATGCCCATAATATTGCACAATATATCGACATCATCGAATTGGAAGCATTTCAATTAGACACGAAAATAATTTTTGTATTAAGAATCCCCTTAGTAAACCCTGAAACTTTTACCCTTTTTCGTTTATACCCAATTCCGATACTTGACGACCGAACAGGGTTTCATCACATTTTACCAACCACAACCAAATATATTGCGAAAAACGATGATTCACTATTGTATACTACATTTCGGAACTTGGACAACTGCAAGTCCTTAAGCCAAGTTCAATGGATATGTTCAGACGATCTCCCGTATCCTATAGATAGCGATTCAACTTGTGAGGCCCAGCTGTTGAAGCAGTCCACCTTCCTTCCAAAGGTTTGTCAGACTTCCATATTCTACGCCAAGGACTACAATGTATATAAGATTAGCTCAAACTTTTGGCTAATTACTGTTTCTGACATTTTACCTATCACCATAAAGTGCAGTGGAAACAGCGTTGTAACACTAACAATTACAACAAACTCAGTCCTAAATTTGCAGGCCGATTGTAACGCATTCATTGGCAACACTCGAATTCATTCAAGCAAACTGATTGACAATTTCCAAAATATCACATACAAGAGTCATCCAATTCAAATACCGTACAACTGCTGCAAATCTATACCACCGAAAAACTATGTCCCAGATCTAAAGCCACTCAGACTAAACAAGATCGATGCAGACGACCTCAACATAGCTCAACATAAGTTGAACCAATATTCAGAAGAGCTAGACAAATTAATAAACCAACCGTTTATTAAAAAACACATGCCATGGTTCACAATTTTATCAATTACATTAATGGTTTTACTAATCCTTATCTACATTTTCTATAAATGCAAACCAAGAAGACAATCCAGATTGTTGGCCATAACAACAAACGGCGACGATCCACCGTCACCTTCACCAATGCCATGTAGTCAAGTCAGGAACTTCAGATTCCTTCCCAGACGACGTCCAAGTATTCGACTCCAGGAACCCATCGAAGATACAGAACTCACAAAAATGGTTTGAAAAGTTGAAGCACAGCATCAACTTTTTCAGGATAAATGGAGTTGTTATATAAGTATTTAAACAGACTTTATATTAAATTAACTTCTAATTATAAGGTCAAATACTGTCATTATTCCCACATTGTAATATGATACTTGTTAGTAATTTTTATCACGTTCGACCTTTTTCATTTATACTTGGTAACCAAAACTGTACACTTCTTATTTTTCAGTTCACATAAAAACTGATGACCATCCATTTTGAAACGACACGCTTAAATTGTCTTTGTTTAACACGAGTGTCGACTCATCATTTTGTAATGTTATAAATACTAGTGTAGGACCTTCAGTCGTTAGATGATTAGTTGACTTATGTTCTTATAGTTGAAAGTTGTTATTATTATTTTTGTATTTAATTAAATAAATTGTTTTTAAAAAGTGAATTTTGAAAATCGTAATATAAAAAGTATATATATATATATATATATATATATATATATATATATATATATATATATATATATATATATATATATATATATATATATATATATATATATATATATATATATATATATATATATTTTAGATTAACTCTTTCAAATTTAACTTTTTAAAAAAAAATTATTTTCACTTTAAATACAATTTCAAATTTTAGACAGGCAGAGATACGCCTTACACTAGTAATGATCTCCAACGAGACCGTTAATTATTAAGTATTTATACAATCCAAGACGTGATAAAATCTGCAATTTAGCGTCTACAGGAATATACTGAGAATTGTCATATCGTTAACGTAATATGATATTGTGAAAAAGTAAATGATACGCTTCTCACGGTTACTTGCTGAGTAAGCAACACGTGTGTGTATAAATTATGATATAACAACTCCCATCACAAATGAAAAGTTGATGGTATAGCATCAACTTTTTGAAATAACATTAAAATGTAATATGGTATTTAAATGAAGTGAAACGTAAAACCTTAGCAATTGTGAAATAACATAATATCTAATAATTCATAAAAAATAATAATATCAAAATAAAGCATGAACATGATAATAAGCAAAATACGATAAATTGGATAATAATATAAAATAGGTTACGAATATAATGACAAACGATATAAAAGTAATTAATAAAGTAATAATACTGCAAATAAAATAGTCCAAATATAATGTTAAAATCGTGTGAAAAAAGTACATACTTTATTAAGCAGTTTCTTTTAATTCAATGTCTTTTTCGGGAATATCCAAAGTCGGGCGAAGTTTTGGAATTAAGTGCCTAAAACTTCTTTTGGTCGGTTGTGGCGTATGTTGTGCAGAAGGGTTTCCTCTTCGGAGCTGAAATTTCTTATGCATAGTGCGGTATATGATGTAAGCAGCTATGATTATTATAACTGCAATAGTTACATATGTGAACCATGAAATATTTTTCGTTATAAATGGTTGATTGATTAAGTCATTTAAGTCTCTAGAGTATTGGTCGAGTTTATGACTGGCTATATCTAGTTCTTCGATATTGAGGTGGTCCAGTTTTAAGGGTTGGAGTTCTGGAACTTTGACTTTATCTGGTATAGGTTTACAACAGTTATAAGGTATGTAAACTGGATGGGAAGTATCGGTAATATTTATGGATTTCCGATTTTCGGCTTGTACTTTTGTGATGCCGATAAAAGCACTGCACTCCGAGTAAAGTTTGAGAACTGAGTTTTTATTTATGTTACAGTTTTTACATCAATTTCTGCACAGTTGATAGTGATTCGTATAGGTTCTGAAATTATGATTAGCCACGTATTAGATTCAAGTTTTTGTACATTATAGCCTTGGCTGAAAATAACGGAACTTTTACAATTTTCCGGCACATTTTTAAAGTTTTTCAACAGTTGGGCTTCACATAGGGCGTTAGTGTCTATAGGGTAAGCATACAATTCGGAGCAAAGTTTTTCGCGAAAGTTTAGCGGTTTGCACGCACTTAAATCCTTTATTGGGATGTACATTAAAGAATCATCATTTCTCGCAATGTATTTCTGGGTGAACTGAAGTACATGGTGTAGGCCTGTTCTATCGTCATAAATAGGGATAGGATAAAGATGGAAAGCGGTATAGGGTTGCTGTTCAACGAGTGGTATTTTGAGAACAAAGACAAGATCTGAACGTGTTTGAAAAGCTTCAAGATCTATAATCTCTAAATATTTGGCAACATTTGAATATCTTACCGGAAGAGGTAAATTATTTTTTACTAAATTTTGTGAGATTTCTTGTAACGCGGTTATCAAATGTTCTGGCGTTAAAATTGATGTATGTATTATTTTGAGCCTGGCAAAGGTGATAGCGTTTAAAATGTCATTTAGGTTATCCTGTAAATAAAGGTAATTTTCCATCAATTTTTCGCATATATCTAAAAATGAAAGTTTAGCTTGAATATATGCTGTTTTGTCTGCGAAGTGAATGATTGTTCTTCTAATCCGGTTAATGTCTTCATTGAAGGTTTTTTCATCTATTTGCAATTTCGCAATGGTCTCATTAAAATTTTTGATAACTGAAGTTGTGATGCTAATTTGATTTTTCATTATGTTTTCAATTTGCAATTGTTTTTGTTTTTTATTCAAACTATTAATGCTGTTTGTGTAAAACTCGCCGTCCGAGGCATATATATTACCTGTTATAGCTTTAAATAACGTTCCGGCACCGTTTAATAATCCGCGTTTAAATCGTTTCGTGTCGGAGTATATTTCTGAAAATTTCTCTTTAAGAGAGTTACAGATTTGTGTTAACAAACTGATATGAGTTTGTATTTTAGACCTGAAATTATTCATAGAATGTACATCGAGACTTACTGTTTTAGTTAAAGTGTCAAGTAATTGGTTATTGGTTGTAAAAGCGTGTTCTAGTGCTGATAAGTTGCGGTGGGCTAGAAGAGTCCATTTGTGGTTGGATACGACGATCCTTGTTTCATCATGATAATATATCCCAAGTGTGTTGTTTATTGGTTTTAGTTCGAAGTGTGATATTGCTGATCCGAACAGCAAGAAAAATCTGGAACAGAAATTAACTTTCTGAATAAGGCTTCAGTCTATCGAAGTTAACTTTAGTCCTTTGATTAGTTGCTAAGTTTAGGAGAGTAGCGGAATTGTTATGGAGTTTCAATATTTGAAAGGTTCCATTGAATTTATTTTCGAGTTTATTTTTAAGCTGCGATTCTTTGACATAGACTTTGTCGCCGATTTGGTAATTTGGGAGGTTTTCAGAAACGTGTTTATCGAATCTTTCTTTTGTTTTTTGCTTTTGAACTTCCGTTCGTTCGCGAGCAATTCTGTAATAATGGGATATGCGATTGTTGAGGTCACGAACATATTTGGAAATTAACTCTTGTTGGTTATAAAGTGTTTCGGGAGGCCGGCTGGATGTGTGGCCAAATACAAGTTCATATGGTGTGAAACCATGGGTTTTACTTGTTGAATTGTTGTATGCTATCACAGCATAAGGTAAAATGTTGAACGGGTGTTCATCAGGGTTTTCTGATTTGTGAATCCTTATCATTTCTAGAAGTGTCGAATGAAAACGCTCAAGTGAGCCATTGGACTGTGGATGTCCTACACTGGAAAATGACAGTTTAATATCAAAAAGTTTGCAGAGGTCCTTGAGTAGGGCATTATCAAATTTTCTGCCGTAGTCGCAGTGAATGCGAAGGGGTGTTCCGTAATGCTGGAAGTAAAGTAATAAGGTGTTGACAACTGTTTTGGCTGATTTATCGCTGATGGGGTAAGCTTGTGAAAATTTGGTAAGTTCGTCACGGATGGTAAGTGCATAGTTTTTAGTTGGTACTTCGAGGATATCGATGTTGACTCTTTCGAAAGGTGTCCTAGGAGTCTCAGTTATTACAAGTGGATTATCTAAGTTTTTACGATACGCTTTTGTTTTTTGACAAATATCGCAATTTCTAATAAAGTTTTCTACATCTTTAGTTTAACCGGGCCAATTAAATTTTTGTTTGATTCTACGAATTGTTTCGTTTATTCCGCGGTGAATATTACTTTTACCGTTGTGAAATCGGTCGAGTATCACGGGAACTTGGTCTTTTTCGATAGTTTGTGTAACATTTTGACAAATTTTCCATTTTATATCAGTGTCTACGAAAATAAAAGAGAACATCTCTAATATGGGTAGGTCAATGTTGTTCTCTACGCAATAAGTTACTTGAGGTGTTAAGAGGTTTTTGTAGAGAGAGGCAAATAATACTTCGTTAATAATTTCCGGGTTGGATGGAATCGGTATGATAAAGTATTTTCTTTTTCGTACAGTTTTACTTGAATAAACGTTGATGCTAAAAGTTTGAAAGTCTGCATTTTCTTCAAAAATATCGTCAAATAGTTTATTGTGAAAATCTTGGAGGTTTGATTGTTGTGGAAATACGATTATGTTTTTATTTTCTTTGTCGAGGAGTTGACCGTTAGAAAATTGGATTTTACTGTAGTCGATCAGGGAAATTGTTTGGTATCTTTCAACGAAGCTTTTGAATTCGCGAGATAAGTGTTCGGGATTGATTTCTTTGTTTTCGTCTTCGGGAACGTCACTATCTGAGTCTTCGTTAAGTGGTAGTATTGGAAATGTTACTAGTTCATGTTTTGATTGAAATTTAGTACATTTGTTAAAGTTATTGATTTTTATACGGGATAAGGCGTCTGCATTTTTGTTGATTTTACCGGGTTTGTATATTATCTCATAGTCATACTCTTCAAGCTTTAGTCGCCATCTTGCGAGTCGGCTACCTGGGTCTTTGATGGAGAAAAGCCAGGTTAACGGGCGGTGATCGGTGATTAGTTGAAACTTACGGCCAAAAATTAGCGGCCTTTATGTTTTGACAGCCCATACAATAGCTAAGAGTTCTCGTTCGATCATTGAGTATCTAGTCTCCGCTTGACATAAAGTTCTGGAGGCGTATGCAATAGGTAGGTCTTTGCCTATCGGTCCTTGTGACAATACAGCACCGATTGCAAAAGCGCTAGCGTCTGTAGTTAAGACGAATGGTTCATTGAAGCCTGGATATATTAATATTGGTGTTGAAGTCAATGCCTGTTTTAATTCGTTAAAAGACTTAGTACACTCTGAATCAAATAGGAATGGTGTATCTTTTTGAAGTAGTCTCGTGAGGGGTTTAGAGATTTTTGCAAAGTTTGGGATAAAGCGTCTGTAATAACCGGCTAATCCCAAAAATGACTTAATTTCTTTTTGATTTTGTGGTTGAGGGAACTTTATTATACAATCGACTTTATTGGGATTTGACTTTACGCCATCAGGAGTGATGAGGTGTCCTAAATATGTCACTTCTTTGCGAAGGAACTCGCATTTATCGGGCTGGATTTTTAAGTTAGATTTTCTAAGGCGTTTGAAAACTTCTGTGAGTCGAAGGGTGTGTTCATGAATTGTGGGCGAGAAAACAATGAGCATTTGACTTGTTCTGCGGCTAGTGCACCGGTGAGCGTCCTCTAGGGTGCGTGTGCCTTGATGCCTTTGGCCTCAGTGGGTTTCGCCTGATTTTGTCCTTAAAATCTAGGGTCCTTAATACTACGTCTGGCAATTGACGTCTGTTGGCTGGTACACTGGTGAGCGGTATGTGCGTGTCCCTGGTGTCCTTGCCTTCAGCTGCTGTCGCTTACCGTGCGTTCGTTTGTTTAACGAAGAATTAAAATTCACCACCATTTTTAGGAATTGCCTAAACTGTCTTTAAACAATCCTACTGACTGTGCCAATTTTTAGATTAACTCTTTCAAATTTAACTTTTTTAAAAAAAATTATTTTCACTTTAAATACAATTTCAAATTTTAGACAGGCAGAGATACGCCTTACACTAGTTACTATAATGATCTCCAACGAGACCGTTAATTATTAAGTATTTATACAATCCAAGACGTGATAAAATCTGCAATTTAGCGTCTACAGGAATATACTCAGAATTGTCATATCGTTAACGTAATATGATATTGTGAAAAAGTAAATGATACGCTTCTCACGGTTACTTGCTGAGTAAGCAACACGTGTGTGTATAAATTATGATATAACATATATATAAGAAAACGAGTTACTAATCAAAATTAATTTCAGGGGATAAGGATACACCTATCTGCAGTGCTGCAAAGTTAAAATGTGTTCAGAAAGCTGAAAGTGAGTTAATTTAAATATGTATATATATATTACTAATTGTCTATTGAATGAAGAGAAACATGTTATTCTTAAATGTTTTTAGGTATCCTTAATTTTTAGTTCCTACCCTAATGTGTATATGAGGGTTGTTTACTCATTTGTTTATTTTGTTAGTCTAAAACGATAATTTTCACCCCTAAATTAACGCAAAGAAAAAGTATAAAGCAAAATAGTAAACATTTGCAGCTTAATCTATCTCAGATTTCTTGTATTAAACTTGCTTGTAGAATTGGGTTTAAAGTCATCGTTTACTGAGATCTTCCTTTTTTAAAATCAACATTACCACTCACCTACATTTGTGAGGCACTAAACAAACTGTCTTCATGTGTAGGTCATTATATAATGTAAAATGAAGTCTAAATTTGAGGAATTTATTAGAACTTTCCTGTAATTATAAAAGACTGTTAAACACTAATATGAGAGTTAGGAATTTTATTTTAAAGAAAACAATAAAGTAATTTTAGTTAAGTTGGTAAATCTGTTAATTATTAGATATTTTTATTATAGCATTTACAGCATGAAATTTTTTAGAGGAACTGAAAATTAATGAATTAACGGGCAATAACGAATATTTCTGCGACTGTAAACCACTTTGTACAGATATCACCTACCATATTGAACAGTCCCAAACCGAGTGGAATGTCAAAGCACAATTTAATGCCCTTAGAATGCCTCTGAAGGAAAAGTAAGTACTATCTATATTTACAAGTAGTTAAGTAAGTAATTTAACTACAAGGAAGGTTTTTATTAGGTATGTGGAAGTTTAGAAAATAAACTAAGACTTATTAATCGTAAATAGTACCTATATATTACCAAAGGAGTTATGTTAAAAAATAAAGGGTATATTCGCTTTTTGGAGCGAATTGTATTAAAAATAGTCGCTAATAGATAGATGCATTTACGATTCCCGCAGTTCTTCCATTCCTAGCAATGCAATTTAAATCTCTATAGGTGCAAAACTACGGATTTGATAAAAGTTATTTTTTTAAGACAAAATTTCATCATAACTTGTGAGTTACTAGGATTGGGAATTATTACCCTATTGTTTTTGGCCCAAAAGCGGGAATTTTTAGAAACTTCTTCACAGAAACGGCACTGGAGGCGTATTCTGTAACTCGTTATGTTTATAACTTTTCGATTTGAATGTCGTGTATTTACAGATGCAAACAGGGTTACCAGAAGATTTTCGTACCATGTATGTACAAAAGGATCAAAGATGCACACTTGTTTATAACTATAAAACATATATTGTCATTGTTTGGAATTTGGTTGTGATACATTTACCTACAATATTTGCAACAGTTAAAATATTAGGATGAAAGTTATGAGATATGCCGCTTTATAATATTTTTAAAATCTAATCCCACTAAGCGAGGATGGTAATTAATTTTAATAGTCTATTGAACCCAGTAATGGTTATCCTGTGACATTTCTAAATAATCTTGATGAATTTAAATTTAATTCAAGTTATGGCCAAATAATAATAAAATAAATATTTTAAATTAATTTTGATGTCAATGCGATAGAATAAAATCGAGTGATACCTGCAACTTGTGCCGACAACTCTTAACTCAAATGCCAGTGCATTTAGAAAATCGACTAATTCGCAATAATAAACCTCATTTGGCAAGCCTACAGTGACTTTCAATTTTCAATGGTGTAAAATACTTCGAAAGAAAAATTATTGAATGTTTTTTCTTTATATTCGAATAGCTTTCCGTTTAGTTTCGACCAAAACGACTTACAGAATCGCTACACTACACCTTGACAACTTATGGTGCACTATATGATTATAATGGAAGAGCACAGTGTCGTAGTCAATTGGTGAGCAACTTGTTTCTACTTGAAATGGAACTAGAAAAAGACATTTTAGTAAGAAATGTATTATTTAAAAAATTTAAATTACATTTCCAGATTGAAAAACACATTTATTACCATTAGATGTGTTAGAAAAAAGTACTGCCCTTTAAGGTTAACTTAATTTTATTTGAACAGAAAAAGCCTCTCGGGGCCATCTTGAGATTATCTGGGATTGGGATTACTCTATTGCTTTCAACCCAAAATTTACGAACAAGTTATGTGTATAATTTCCAATCCATTTCCAATTCCTTCAAGCAAACGGCGCTGGAGAATGCGAAAGAATGAGTGCTATTATACTGTCATAATTGAAGAGCACCATATCATAGATAATTAATACCATACCTGTAGTAAAGCTTTGACTCATCAACAGGCTAAAAGTGGAGTATCTATCTTAATTAAAGAGAATGCACTATATCACCTCATTTGAACACCTAATTGAAAAATGTCGTTAATGGCAATGCTTCTGGAGATGAGAAATACACCTTCTATGATGAATTGTGGAAGAATACCTGAGAACAAAGAACTAATTATCATAGAAAACCTAAAGGATCGAGTTGGCCAATATTAAGTTAATGATGTAGAAGAAAGTTTTGGAGAGGTAATATAAATATAATGAATCTTTCCAATATAAAGCTACACATATATTTACTGAAAGGGAATATAAATAGAATAAATTTTTCCAGTGTAAAGCAGAATAAAGCTAGACATATATTTACTAAGATTAAAACAAATGAAAAATTTGAAATCTATAATAGTTCTTCTAGCTGTCAGGAAAATAAGGACAGTTCACTTTAAAGTTGACTAAATATACAGGCAAGCAAGAAGTGGAAGCATATGCTCATAAGTCAGTTGTTATACGGCAACACCAAGAAATGAGAACATTTAAGAAGTGGTGAAACAGAATTCGAATTAGGCAATGAGAATGCTTTCTAAACTGACCTACAGAAACCATATGGAAAAAAATTGGTATTTCAGAATACTAAAAAATAGATAAAGAATGATCTCCAGAAGAAATGTACGGGCATTTTAAGAATAATTTATTTTAAACTGTTAAACTAGCATTAGCAATAGTAAACAATAAATAGAAATGGAGAAGGGTTGGAGGATTTGATTAAAGAAAATAAATAAACTTACTTACATGAAATGGTTAGCTGATGAACTAGAAACAAGGAACGAACGTAACCAAATTTTAGCAACAATCTTAATAAAATGGAAGACGTTCACGGTATTTCTGAAATAATAAATAACCTTATTTAAGTTCCATCTATATAAAATAATATGTGCAAACTATAGGGGAATAGCACTAATATCATCTATAGCCAGAAATAGTCCGAAATTAAGAAAATAATAGGAGATAAAGATCTAATACTTGGAGAAGAACAAAGTGGTTTCAAAAAAGTTCAAATTTAGACAATATTGATTGTATAAAACAATTAATACAAAGAAACAGAAGATATCAGTAGAAACACATGAAAGTTAAAATGGACGCACATAAAATTTGTTCCCTATTATCATCCGAGGATCAAGTGATATTTGCCATTATTCATGGAATATATGTTGAAGCTACCAAAGAAAATTGGCAAAAGAGATTTGAAATTCAACTTAAATAAAAAGAATATATGCGCATCGTAGGGGTAGCAGAAATAGACTGCCAAGAGATAAAATCATTAACTGTTTTAAAACCTTGTACCAATAAAAAGTTCTACAGCCGTTGTGAAAAATAGATCTCAACGATTGTTAGGTATGTGGAAAATGGCAACAAAAAGGAACAGAATCTTGTCACTGTAAATACTTCACATACTCACATTTGTTCAACAATTTTTTTTTTGTTTAATTTAAATCCAGCTTTACTATATTGTTTTAAATTATACCGATTATTAAATATCCTCCTTATTGTGATAAATTAACTAAACATTTTATTTATTTATCCATTTTTCATATTTTGAGATATCCTGGTGTTACATAACTTCGTTCTTGAAATAAATTTACTTCGATAGGTATATTTCGACCTAAGATATGGTTGCCATCAGAAGTTAATTTCTTTCAGAAAGTTCCGTTGCCGGACCGACAAATCACATCCCATCACACTTTTCTAGTTCAGTCTTACTTAAACTTATTTATAGCTGCAATAAGTTTGTAAAATAATGTATTAATGTATGACCTCATGTCACCACTTGGTATTCATTAACTAATGAAATTTTCTAATTACAAATTGACTATTCCGAAGAATCCCCAAGGGTTCAATAATTCCTTATAACATACAGTTCAAACAATAAATAAAGTTGATAGTGTAAAGTACTATATATAGTAACACAATTAGAATATTAAATATAATTCGGTATAGGAAAGCTAATTAATGAAATTTGCATTTCAACTAGTTCGCATGATACGAAAGGTATTAACAATTTAATATTTTTTCAGGACACGTTTTTCGAAGCTGTCGGTTTTTTTCAAAAAGGAGTCATTTTTGACATCTCAGAGAAATGAACTCTATGGACCAGTAGATTTTCTCGCCAATTTTGGAGGCTTGCTTGGATTGTTTACTGGATTCTCTTTACTTTCTCTGGTTGAAATAATATATTTTATGACAGTCAGACCGATTTGTAATTCCTGTAACAAAAACAAAATTGATAGTATGTCTATTAACTAAATGTATTTTTTATATTTAACATTAAGAGTAAAAAATATTGCAATTTATAATGAGACTAAAATACACAAATTTTGTTCTGAACTGTGGTGTTATTTCCTAAAAATCTTCTGAAAAATTATGAATTTGGCGAAATGTCAATTCAATATTGAATGATCCAATAAACGAGCAGATGTACATCTGCACAAAAGATCAACCCATGTTGCTCAATATTTATTAAGATCACCGAAGGATGCACTAAAAATAATTTCACTTGAAGCCCGAGACATATAGACCGATTCATATTGAAGTTGCATTTTTAAGTGTAGTATATTATTACATATTTGGATTCCTCTGTCCATTATAGTACATCTTTATGTACATACTAGCTGCCCCGCCCCGGCTTCGCACGGGCTAGAGAAATGGCCGTATTTTACAGTATCGAACATATTTTTTCATTTGGTAATTTTCATATCCACTACATTTTTAATTTTTTTTTGTAAAACCGGCTTTAATATCAACATTCACGAGCAACATTTATATGGCTAAAACGTCTTCTAAAAATAAATTATTTTGGGATATAATATGATGTGCTAAACATATTTGACGTATTAGAGATGTATTGTTATTGCCAGTTTTAACAATATTAACGTTTTTGATATTTTTGGCATTTTGAATATTTTTTAATTTTTCGACATTTTTGGCATTTATGGCACTTTTGATAGTTTTAACATTTTTAAAATGTTTTACATTTTAACATGTTTTACATTTTAACAGTTCGTGGTTTTTCTGAAACTCAATTCTTTTCGAGTTAATCGCAAGTGAAATTATCGATTCTTCAGCCAAAAAAACATGTTTTTATACGGTTCTTCGTAAATAACTATAAAAATATGCACTTTAAGTAAAAAATCAATTAAATAAAAAATGTAGCTTCTAAAAAAATGTTGGGCTTGCGGTTTCTATAGAACCAATAAAAACGAAATTATAGCTTGTTGAAATTAGGTTTTTATTTGTCAAAACAACAATTGGAAGGCTTAACGTGAAATACCTGAAAAACAATGCATTTATCGGGAAAAGTTTATAATATAAATACTTTTTTAAAGTGCTTAAAAAGTTCTTTAGTATGATTTTTTATGAAAGTCTCTAGCATGAAATTTAAGGGAATTATGACATAAATAAGGTTTTTTGTTTCTTGTCAAAAAAAGTACAAATTACCCCCTAAATACCACCCCAGATGAAATTAATTGATACCCCTTTACAACTCAGTTGACTTACTTATTTCAAATAGGCTCAGAAAGTTTGACCGGTTTGAAATAAGCAGTATTGAAAAAAGTCGAGCCTCAAAAGAATATTTTTGTAATTTGAAAAAAAATTTCTTTTTTTCAAAACAACTTAAAAACTATGAGACACAGGCAAAATTTTGTAGAGTACAAAATTGTAGCTTTTTTTAATTTACGTTTCTTTTTTGTAGGACAAAAATTAAGTTAGATATGACTGTTTAAAGTTTATACATGTTCGATAATAGTACTATTAGGCCACCCTTTCAGTTCAAGCCCTTTCAAAAATAAGGGTTAAATACATTTTCAATTTACATGAGCCTTTAGGATATAAAATACCTACAAATTGGTGATTTGTGAAGCGGTGGCAATTAACTTCAACTGGGGTGGTATTTAGGGGATAATTTGTATATTTTTTTGTCAAAAAACAAAAAATCTTATTTATGACATAATTCGGTTAATTTTCATGCTAAAAACTTCTGTAAAACACAAATTAAAGGATTTTTAAAACACTCCAATTTTTATTTTATTTTAGTTTATAAACTTTCTCCGAAAACTGCATTCTTTTTCAGTTATTTCACGATAAAACTTTCAATTTTTGTTATGACAAATATAAACAAAATTTCAACAAGCTATAACTCCGTTTGTATTGGCTCTACAGAAACCATAAACACAACATATCTATATATAAATAGGTAAAGACAAAACGATTAGGTACCATTTTCTCCTCTGTCTCTCAACCGATTTTCTTCATTTTTGTTTTGTTTAGTAGCTACTGACGACCTTTAGTGCAGAATGCTAATGTTAGTTTATAATAATGGTTCATTCATTAAATAAAATATAATAAAAATTCATTATTTACGTCATAATGTCAACGCCATTATATATAGAGGGACCAATGCTGTTTATACTTAGAGCATGTACTACTGGAAGTGGCATGCAAGCGTTGTTATTGTTTAGTGGTAAAGTAATCGTTGTTTATTATAATTATACAGGGCGATTCCAGATATGTACAAAATCGTTTTTTTCGTGGGTGGCACATAAGCAGTTGCATATATAGGGTGTTTAAAATACAGAGTGCAATTATTACTAATGAAATAATTATATAGGGAAGCCCATTAGCGGTTGAATTTACAGGGTTCTTGGAATAGAAGGTGCAGTAGAATTACAGTTATACAGGGTGGTGCAAAGAATATTATACAGAGATGCATATACAGGGTGGCGGAAATGGAAATGCAACATTTCGTAACCCATAAGCAGTTGTATATATAGGGAAGATGAAATATAGGGTGAGAGGAATTATAGATATACAGGATGATGATAAAAAATGTTAGAAACGGAAATGATTTATAGAGTAGCCCACGAAGAGTTCCATATATATATGATGATTGAAATATAGGTCACAGTAGAAAATTATAGTTACAGAAGATAGTTAAAAATTTCATAATATATACATATACAGAATGGTTTACCGGGTGGTTCAAATATGCTAAAAAATAGTATGCGTGGTCTATGAGCAGTTGCATATACAGGGTGGTGGAAATATATAGTGAGATGGAATTATTATAATTAGGATTTTAATAAATGTTTGAGAATTGAGTGCAATTATAACTATACAGGGAGGTTAGAAAAAATAAATATGTAGGGTAGCCCATTAGCGGTTGCTTTGTTGTCATATTAAATTAAGAATTGAACACAAATAAAGTCCTATGAATTATATCTGAAAAAACCTTGAATTTGTTTACTTATTTGTAGAAGCGAGATGTAAGGCCGACATCTAGGATTTTCGAGGAAACTATCACACAGAGGTTCCGAATCTGGATCCGTTCCGTGTAATTGCTGTTCTCCCTAAAGTCCTAGGATAGAATGTCACGATAAGATTTTCAGGTTACTTAACCTGCCAGAGATCTTGACACAATTGGTCGAATTTCGACCACTGGGCGACAGCTAGTTTTTTTTTATACGTTAGATTTTTGATACAAATGATTTTTTTCTTATAGTGGATATTGTTATAAAAATCTGTCCAGTCCGTCCCTAGTTTCATTCCGTGAGACATGAATCGTTGGGATATATAAAAAAAGAAGAGCTAGAAGGATCGTATGGGAAAAAAAACTTATCTCGAAATAACTCGACAACTGTAAAATTGTCATTGGATTGTACGAGAGAATTCAATGCTGATTTTAAAAGGGGCGGCCTATCATCGCAGGAGTTAGTGAGACGGCGAAGAGCTTATGTGGTATTATTATTGTGATAGTCGGATCAGCTGTTGTGTATATTTGATGTAAATGTAAAATTTCTAGAAAGTGAGAGTTAATATTAGTTTTACAATTTTAATTGAAACCACGAAGTTTATAACAAATTTGGTGATCAGAAGTAAAGGATTAAGTGAAGATAAAATCTATAAATTGAAGCGTATTATGGAAAAAGAAGAAATGGACGAGACTACAAAAAAACATTCAAATGGGTTACAGATGGACTAGACGAAAAAATAGCTAAGATCCTGGAAAAACGTGACAAGAAGAAGAAACAACATCAGAAGAAATTCAAGAAAGGTTAGTGAAATCTTTTGATGAAAAACGTAAAGTAGAATTAGAAAATCTTGTCACTGCCATGGAAGAAAAACAACAAACTCTTGTCACTGCCATGGAGGAAAAACAACAAAATCTTGTTTCTAGGATGAAAAGTGAACAACAAAGTTTAATGGAGGGATTATTCTCGAAATTTGAAGAAAAGCAAGATCAAACTGAATTGACGAGACAAAATGAATTTAAAATATTAGAAGCAAAAAGATAACTGCAATTTGAACAATTAATGCAAATAGTAGTAAGTTAATGACACAGTTAATGAAAGAATGCAAATAGTGGAATCAGATATAAAAGAGATAAACGACGACATAAAGATCCTAAAAAATAATGTGGAGGCTCTTGAAACCAAAGTAGATGACATCGATTCCATCCAGAGCCAGGTGAAGTTTGAAATCAGCGCCATTCAAAACAAAGTGAAAGCAGAAATTAAACAACTACAACAAGATTTGCAGAGAGGAAATACCAACATACCGTGAGTACCAAAAGTGTGTTTAGCAAACCACCCACATTTGATGGCAGTTCATCTTGGCCCATGTATAAACGGCAATTTGAAGCTGTGGCTACAGCCAATGGAAGGAATAACCAAGAAAAATCTACCTCTCTGGTAATTTCGTTAAGAGGTGCGGCATTAGAGCTCCTCCAAAGACTTCCAATCGATGAACAAGGCAAATTCGACAAGATCATCGCTATTTTAGACAATAGATACGACAATCAATCCTTTAGCCAGGTATACCAAATCCAGCTCAGTGGAAAAAACGCAAAAATCCGGCGAGAGTCTCCAGGAGTTCGAAGCAGAGATTAGACGATTAGTACACCTGTCCTATCCAGACCTGCCTGAAGAAACTAAAGATCAATTGGCGACTCAAAGTTTCATAAACAGCATCAGAGATATGGAAGTACAAAGGAATCTAAGGCTTAGTGGCATCAAGAAGAGCAAGGAGCTCTACTTTGGGCTTTGGAAGTAGAGGCCGTCATGAACATATCCAAGCCGAAGGTCCGAGCAGTTTTCTTCAAGCAGGAAGAGCCAGAGTCATCATTTGAAGCACTGTTGGCTGATATGAACAAACTATTAGAAAGGTCACAAAGAACTGACCCCAGAGGAGCATGTTACCGTTGTTGACGAACCGAACACTTCCAACGTGACTGTCGAGTGAGGCTACCTGATCAGAAGTAGCCAACAAAATAACCTCACCAACCAGGGAAACTCCGATCAGTCAGCATAAGGGGGCGAATGCTGACTAACCCTCCATCAGCCCCCAGGACAGTATCCATCCGGGGATTTTGTCGAGATAGCAGCAGCTTAGTCATCAGGAGCACCATCAATGGCCGAGCAATTACCGTCACCATCGACACCGGCGCCGTTTTGTTTATTGACAAGTCCAGGGTTTTGAGAGCATCAGAAATCCGGCCAGTTACCAACAACATTCAGCTCCGAACAGCTACCGGCGAGTCCATGTCAATACAAAGTGAAGCAAATATAGTACTGCAGATAGGGAACAACCGAATCCGGAATAGGGTCCTGGTAGCGGATATTGAGGACGATTTCATACTGGGTATGGTTCTAATCAGCCAGCATGGATTTATGTTCGACCCGAGATATGATGTTCTTTGGTTCCTAAATGAGGAATTTGTATTGACGCGGCCCGTCAACAGTTCAGCTACCTCCACAAAAATCGTAGCAAAATCCTCAGCTAGAATTCCTGGTCGAATGGAACAGATTATTCACGGACAGCTAGCAAGCAATCCTGGGAGCTGCGTTGGAATGGTGGAGCCCGTACACTGAGCTCATGACTACTTAGTTGGACGGGCTATAGTTAAAACCGGACGAGATGTACCAATTAGAGTCCTGAATTTGTCCAACAACGACATCAGAATTGCCAATGGTCAAGAGCTTGTTTCGAGCCAGTCGAGACCATCATCAATTGCGAAGAAGAGTACCAGACATCGGTGAAGGAGACAGGGCCCAGTAAAGAGTTCCTACAACACTTTGTTGACCATTTGACACACCTGACACCAGAGGAACAGGACAAAGCCAAGCAAGCAGATGGAACCACCGGTCGCACCAACATCATCCAGCACCGAATAGATACCGGGAAGGCTCAACCCATCAGATTACCACCTAGGCGACTACCATTAGGGCAACAACAGGCAGTCAAGAAAAACATCGAGTCCATGTTACAAAATGGAGTTATTGAGCCATCCATGAGCCCATGGTCTGCTCCCGTGGTGCTAGTTAAAAAGGAGGATAGAACCACCCGATTTTACGTGGATTACAGGAAGCTGAATGACGTCACCAAGAAATACAGCTACCACTACCCCGAATTGATGACACTCTGACCTCACTAGCAGGCTCCCGTTGGTTCTCCACACTGTACCTAAAGAGTGGATATTAGCAGGTTGGTCTACATGAAAACGACAGAGAGAAAACAGCTTTCTCCACTAGTAAAGGGCTGTTTCAGTTCACGGTCATGCCCTTTGGGTTATGTAATGATCCCGCTACATTTGATATGATAATAGAGTATGTACTGAGCGGGTTAACATGGAGTACGTGCTTAGCAGACCTCTACCACATTCTGGTCATGGGTCAGACATTCGACGACCATCTGAAGAACCTAGGCGAAGTATGCTCCAGAATTAAGAACGCCAACCTGAAACTCAACCCGAAGAAGTGTTCCATGTTCCAAAAAGAAGTAGAGTTTTTGGGCCACGTTGTTTCCGAGTCAGTAATCCGCACCAACGAGGACAAGATAGAAGCCATCCCTGATTAGTCAGTCCCAATAGACAAGCGACGAGTATGAACTCCGAAGCTTCTTAGGCCTCTGTTCATACTACAGGCGATTTGTTGAGGGATTTGACACCATCGCCGCGCCTCTACATCGGCAGACCCCTGAATAGGAGACCTTAACCCTTAACTGCATAATGTTTCATATATGATACACCTCTTATTTTACAAAAGTATCGGAATCTGTTGGCAGATTAAGGAACTAAAACGTGTTTCATATATGTAACAATGTGCATTCAATCTGAAAAATGTTTTACCGATATTTAATTTCTGGTATTTGCTTTAGTGTTGCCGAAAATTTGCGAATGTGCACACGTTACTAACGGCTGTCAAACACGAGTTTTATTTTTCCATATGTTTGATATTTCCACTTTAATTATTGGCGAATAAAGTGATTTTTAGTTTCGAGCCATGTAAGTAGATTGTATTTTACAACTTTATATGATACTTTACTAGCGAGTGTTTAGGTTATGTGTAAGTTTTTAGGGTGTATCATATATGATACTTTATGCACTTACGCATGAATCAGAATGAATCGTTGGGTGAAGGATTTTCTGCGGCAAAAGCCTCTGACAGATGCAGATTTATTGAAATTAGTGAATATTCCATTGGAAAGTGAGGATGAACTGGAAGTTGGAGATTCCGAAGATGAAGAGGATTTGTTAGACCCATCAGTGTTAGTAAATGATCTTGCTGAATGCGGTCCAGATGATGATTCGGTTGTTGAAGATCCTCATCCAGAAGCTTTGGAAGTTATAACCCAGACAGTTAAACAAGACCTAACGGCTGTACAATCTACAAGCTCCGCTTCATCTACAGAAAAAGACTTGGACAATATACGGAAAATTATTTGGAAAAGGGGTAACTTGAAATTTCCTGAAGCAGACAAAGAGTTTATTGGTGACACAGAACTCCAAAAAGAAATTTTAGAGCTTGATTCCCCTTACCAATTTTTTAAATATTTTTTCGATGATGCCTTACTGGAAAAAATTTGTGAAGAGTCCACCCTATATAGTACTCAGCGTGATCCTAGTAAACCAGAATATGTAATAAAAGAAGACCTCCAAAAATTCCTGGGTATATGCATTTTTACATCAGTTTCCTACTGTGCAAATATTAGAGACTACTGGGCTGATTTTACTGGAAGCGACTTTGTAAAAGAGACAATGTCACTAAACAGTTTTGAAAAACTGCGTGCGAATCTACATTTCAATGACAATGAGACGCAAGTTCCTGCTGATCAACTGGGATTTGACAAGCTTCATAAAATTCGACCTATAATAAGCAACCTACAAGAGAAGTTCTTATCTGTCCCTCTAAAAGAAAGCCTGTCAGTGGACGAGCAGATTTGTTCGACCAAAGCTAGGCATCATCTAAAGCAGTATATGGCAAACAAACCTCACAAATGGGGATTCAAGTTGTTCTTTTTATGTGGAGTGTCTGGGTATGCTTATGCATTTGAAGTTTATACAGGACAAGAAAACAACCCTAATGCAAGACCTGATAATGAACGAGACCTTGGGGCAAGCTCAAATGTGGTAGTTCGTCTAGCAAGGGTAATTACAAAACATAAACGACATAAAATATATTTTGATAATTACTTCACTTCTTTGCCGCTTATGGTTTATCTGCATAAGCAGGGTATTTTGCCATTAGTGACAGTAAGAAGAAACAGGATTCCAAACTGTAAGCTTCCAATGGAGCAAGAATTTAAAAAAGAGTTTAGGGGCAAGTCTGTTGAATACATTGGAAATGTTGATGGAATCGACGTCGCTTGCTTATCTTGGAAAGACAATAAAATCGTAAATTTATTGTCTACATTTTCTGGACAACAACCCGAAACCACTGCTCGAATATTTGATCTAAAAAATAAACAATATAAAGAAGTCACATGTCCAGAAATTATTAAAATTTATAACAAGCATATGGGTGGGGTAGATTTATTTGACAGCCATATTGGGCGCCACAAAATAAAGCTACGATCGAAGAAATGGTACTTCAGATTATTCTACCATTTAATTGCTGTCGTTCTAGTGAATTCGTGGCTTCTTTATAGAAGGGTGTGTTTAGTGAAAAGAATAAAGCCCATGAATTAAAACAGTTTTAGAATTGAGGTGTCCCAGACCCTATGTAAATTTGGAAAATCCACTGCTAAAAGAGGCCGGCCATCAAGCAGTAGAATACAGAGTGCGTTGGAAAAAAAGAAGAACAGAAATCCTAAGACCGTTGTTCCACCAGTTGACGTCAGAAAAGATTCAATCGAACATTGGCCTGAGTGGAAGAAAAATAGGGGAAGGTGCAAAAACCCTACCTGCAAAAGTTTGACTTATGTCTTTTGTTCAAAATGCGAATTACACTTATGTTTTAATCAGAGCTCCAATTGTTTTCGCCTTTTTCATGAAAAATAAATAAATATGTTTTTATGCTATAACGCACAATGTATCATATATGAAACACGTAATTTTTGCTTTTTTAAATAAAAAAATAAGCTAAATTTTTAAAGTATTTTTTCATTGATATTTGGCCCCTTATATACACAAAAAACAATTTTATATTTAAATTTAAAAAATCATGCACTTAAGGGTTAAGTTGGAATCAGGATTGCGAAACATCTTTCAGACGACGGAAGGCAGCACTATGTTCCAGCCCAATCATAGCCTTTCTTACACAGTCCGGCAAGTTCATTTCCTTTCCCAGGTGCTAGATGGTAAAGAGAGGGTGGTCGAGTACTACAGCCGTGGATTCTCGAAACTGGAAGAAATTATTGCGTGACCAGAAAAGAACTTCATGTAATAATAAGGGCTGTAGACGATTTCCACAAATACCTCTATAGTCGTCATTTCCTAATCCGAACAGATCATGCCGCTCTCAAATGGCTGCTAGAATGAAGACACCGGAAGGACAACTGGCCAGGTGGATGGAGAAATTACAGCAATACGATTTCAAGGCGGAACACCGTGGCGGCCGTTTGCACAATAATGCCGATGCCCTATCCAGAAGACCCTGTAGAGTAGAATGCGGACAATGTATGAAGACGGAACAGCGAGTGTAGGCCCATGAAGACTGGACAATGGAACAGTGCATCCAGGACCAAATGGCTGATCCAGACATCGAACCAATCTTGTCACTCAAAGCAAGAGGGGCATCCAGGTCACGATGTGACGAGGTAACTAAATACTCGGGCGTGCTGAAATCGTTATAGGCCCAATGGGACTCTCTAAGAGTAGAGAATGGAATACTCAAGTGAGTTTGGGAAAGCACTGATGGCCGAGAAACCAAGTCCCAACTGATAGTTCCTAAGAAAAAGGTACCAGTCATCCTGAACGAAGTCCATCATGGGATTACCGGGGGCCATTTGGGCATGAACAAAACCCTATACAAAGTTCACCGGCGACACTACTGGGTAAATTACTTCGAAGACGTCAGAGCTTGGTGCCGGAAATGCGACACCTATGCAGCTCGTAAGGGCCCGAATACCCGGACCAAGGGCAGAATGCAGCAGTACAATGTGGGCGTCCCATTTGAGAGAATTGCCATCGATGTCGCCGGTCCGTTTCCCGAGTCTGAGAGGGGGAACAAATACATTCTGGTCACAATGGATTACTTCAGCAAATGGCCTGAGGCATATGCGATACCCAACCAAGAGGCAACCACGGTAGCGACGGTGCTAGTAGAACAGCTATTCAGAAGGTTTGGCGTCCCGATGGAACTACATTCAGACCAGAGGCGTAACTTCGAATAGAATGTATTCCAGAAGGTCTGTACGGTGTTGGGGACCAGGAAACCGACAACAACACCATTGCACCCACAGTCAGACGGAATGGTGGAAAGATTCAACAGGACCTTAGAACAACACCTATCCAAGGTCGTCAGCAACAACCAGCGTGATTGGGATGAGCACATTCCCCTATTCCTGTTGGCATATCGCTCAGCTGTTCATAATAGTACAGGCCTGACTCCAGCCAGGGTCCTATTCGGAAAATAGCTGCAATACACGAATTAGCCCGAACGCAAATGTTGGCCACCAGTTACCGGATGAAGGCGCGATACGACCTCGAGGCCAATTCAGTCGGGTTCCAAGAGAGGGACAAAGTATGGCTGTACAACCCCCAACGCAGCAAGGGTAATCTCCAAATCTTACACCCGTCTGGGATGGTCTATAGGAGGTGGTAAAGAGGCTTAATGACGTCGTCCACCGGATCCGTCGAAACCCCAGGGCTAAGTTGAAGGTGATCCATTTAGATCGACTCGCTCCCTACCATGGAGAGGATGTTTCTGATCGGTACGATCAGAATTAAAGGGAGGGCAGTGTTATAAAAATCTATCCAGTCCGTCCCTGGTTTTATTCCGTGAGACATCAATCGCTGCGATAGAAAACAAAAGAAGTGCTAGAAGGTTCGGATGGGAAAAAACCGTATCTCGAAATAACTCGACAACTGTAAAATTGTCATTGGATTGTACGAGAGAATTCGATGCTGATTTTAAAAGGAGCGGCCCATCATCGCAGGAGTTAGTGAGACGGCGAAAAGCTTATCTGGTATTATTATTGTGATATTCGAATCAGCTTATTAATCGTAAATAGTACCTATATATTACCAAAGGAGTTATGTTAAAAAATAAAGGGTATATTCGCTTTTTGGAGCGAATTGTATTAAAAATAGTCGCTAATAGATAGATGCATTTACGATTCCCGCAGTTCTTCCATTCCTAGCAATGCAATTTAAATCTCTATAGGTGCAAAACTACGGATTTGATAAAAGTTATTTTTTTAAGACAAAATTTCATCATAACTTGTGAGTTACTAGGATTGGGAATTATTACCCTATTGTTTTTGGCCCAAAAGCGGGAATTTTTAGAAACTTCTTCACAGAAACGGCACTGGAGGCGTATTCTGTAACTCGTTATGTTTATAACTTTTCGATTTGAATGTCGTGTATTTACAGATGCAAACAGGGTTACCAGAAGATTTTCGTACCATGTATGTACAAAAGGATCAAAGATGCACACTTGTTTATAACTATAAATTGTTTGGAATTTGGTTGTGATACATTTACCTACAATATTTGCAACAGTTAAAATATTAGGATGAAAGTTATGAGATATGCCGCTTTATAATATTTTTAAAATCTAATCCCACTAAGCGAGGATGGTAATTAATTTTAATAGTCTATTGAACCCAGTAATGGTTATCCTGTGACATTTCTAAATAATCTTGATGAATTTAAATTTAATTCAAGTTATGGCCAAATAATAATAAAATAAATATTTTAAATTAATTTTGATGTCAATGCGATAGAATAAAATCGAGTGATACCTGCAACTTGTGCCGACAACTCTTAACTCAAATGCCAGTGCATTTAGAAAATCGACTAATTCGCAATAATGAACCTCATTTGGCAAGCCTACAGTGACTTTCAATTTTCAATGGTGTAAAATACTTCGAAAGAAAAATTATTGAATGTTTTTTCTTTATATTCGAATAGCTTTCCGTTTAGTTTCGACCAAAACGACTTACAGAATCGCTACACTACACCTTGACAACTTATGGTGCACTATATGATTATAATGGAAGAGCACAGTGTCGTAGTCAATTGGTGAGCAACTTGTTTCTACTTGAAATGGAACTAGAAAAAGACATTTTAGTCAGAAATGTATTATTTAAAAAATTTAAATTACATTTCCAGATTGAAAAACACATTTATTACCATTAGATGTGTTAGAAAAAAGTACTGCCCTTTAAGGTAAACTTAATTTTATTTGAACAGAAAAAGCCTCTCGGGGCCATCTTGAGATTATCTGGGATTGGGATTACTCTATTGCTTTCAACCCAAAATTTACGAACAAGTTATGTGTATAATTTCCAATCCATTTCCAATTCCTTCAAGCAAACGGCGCTGGAGAATGCGAAAGAATGAGTGCTATTATACTGTCATAATTGAAGAGCACCATATCATAGATAATTAATACCATACCTGTAGTAAAGCTTTGACTCATCAACAGGCTAAAAGTGGAGTATCTATCTTAATTAAAGAGAATGCACTATATCACCTCATTTGAACACCTAATTGAAAAATGTCGTTAATGGCAATGCTTCTGGAGATGAGAAATGCACCTTCTATGATGAATTGTGGAAGAATACCTGAGAACAAAGAACTAATTATCATAGAAAACCTAAAGGATCGAGTTGGCCAATATTAAGTTAATGATGTAGAAGAAAGTTTTGGAGAGGTAATATAAATATAATGAATCTTTCCAATATAAAGCTACACATATATTTACTGAAAGGGAATATAAATAGAATAAATTTTTCCAGTGTAAAGCAGAATAAAGCTAGACATATATTTACTAAGATTAAAACAAATGAAAAATTTGAAATCTATAATAGTTCTTCTAGCTGTCAGGAAAATAAGGACAGTTCACTTTAAAGTTGACTAAATATACAGGCAAGCAAGAAGTGGAAGCATATGCTCATAAGTCAGTTGTTATACGGCAACACCAAGAAATGAGAACATTTAAGAAGTGGTGAAACAGAATTCGAATTAGGCAATGAGAATGCTTTCTAAACTGACCTACAGAAACCATATGGAAAAAAATTGGTATTTCAGAATACTAAAAAATAGATAAAGAATGATCTCCAGAAGAAATGTACGGGCATTTTAAGAATAATTTATTTTAAACTGTTAAACTAGCATTAGCAATAGTAAACAATAAATAGAAATGGAGAAGGGTTGGAGGATTTGATTAAAGAAAATAAATAAACTTACTTACATGAAATGGTTAGCTGATGAACTAGAAACAAGGAACGAACGTAACCAAATTTTTAGCAACAATCTTAATAAAATGGAAGACGTTCACGGTATTTCTGAAATAATAAATAACCTTATTTAAGTTCCATCTATATAAAATAATATGTGCAAACTATAGGGGAATAGCACTAATATCATCTATAGCCAGAAATAGTCCGAAATTAAGAAAATAATAGGAGATAAAGATCTAATACTTGGAGAAGAACAAAGTGGTTTCAAAAAAGTTCAAATTTAGACAATATTGATTGTATAAAACAATTAATACAAAGAAACAGAAGATATCAGTAGAAACACATGAAAGTTAAAATGGACGCACATAAAATTTGTTCCCTATTATCATCCGAGGATCAAGTGATATTTGCCATTATTCATGGAATATATGTTGAAGCTACCAAAGAAAATTGGCAAAAGAGATTTGAAATTCAACTTAAATAAAAAGAATATATGCGCATCGTAGGGGTAGCAGAAATAGACTGCCAAGAGATAAAATCATTAACTGTTTTAAAACCTTGTACCAATAAAAAGTTCTACAGCCGTTGTGAAAAATAGATCTCAACGATTGTTAGGTATGTGGAAAATGGCAACAAAAAGGAACAGAATCTTGTCACTGTAAATACTTCACATACTCACATTTGTTCAACAATTTTTTTTTTGTTTCATTTAAATCCAGCTTTACTATATTGTTTTAAATTATACCGATTATTAAATATCCTCCTTATTGTGATAAATTAACCAAACATTTTATTTATTTATCCATTTTTCATATTTTGAGATATCCTGGTGTTACATAACTTCGTTCTTGAAATAAATTTACTTCGATAGGTATATTTCGACCTAAGATATGGTTGCCATCAGAAGTTAATTTCTTTCAGAAAGTTCCGTTGCCGGACCGACAAATCACATCCCATCACACTTTTCTAGTTCAGTCTTACTTAAACTTATTTATAGCTGCAATAAGTTTGTAAAATAATGTATTAATGTATGACCTCATGTCACCACTTGGTATTCATTAACTAATGAAATTTTCTAATTACAAATTGACTATTCCGAAGAATCCCCAAGGGTTCAATAATTCCTTATAACATACAGTTCAAACAATAAATAAAGTTGATAGTGTAAAGTACTATATATAGTAACACAATTAGAATATTAAATATAATTCGGTATAGGAAAGCTAATTAATGAAATTTGCATTTCAACTAGTTCGCATGATACGAAAGGTATTAACAATTTAATATTTTTTCAGGACACGTTTTTCGAAGCTGTCGGTTTTTTTCAAAAAGGAGTCATTTTTGACATCTCAGAGAAATGAACTCTATGGACCAGTAGATTTTCTCGCCAATTTTGGAGGCTTGCTTGGATTGTTTACTGGATTCTCTTTACTTTCTCTGGTTGAAATAATATATTTTATGACAGTCAGACCGATTTGTAATTCCTGTAACAAAAACAAAATTGATAGTATGTCTATTAACTAAATGTATTTTTTATATTTAACATTAAGAGTAAAAAATATTGCAATTTATAATGAGACTAAAATACACAAATTTTGTTCTGAACTGTGGTGTTATTTCCTAAAAATCTTCTGAAAAATTATGAATTTGGCGAAATGTCAATTCAATATTGAATGATCCAATAAACGAGCAGATGTACATCTGCACAAAAGATCAACCCATGTTGCTCAATATTTATTAAGATCACCGAAGGATGCACTAAAAATAATTTCACTTGAAGCCCGAGACATATAGACCGATTCATATTGAAGTTGCATTTTTAAGTGTAGTATATTATTACATATTTGGATTCCTCTGTCCATTATAGTACATCTTTATGTACATACTAGCTGCCCCGCCCCGGCTTCGCACGGGCTAGAGAAATGGCCGTATTTTACAGTATCGAACATATTTTTTCATTTGGTAATTTTCATATCCACTACATTTTTAATTTTTTTTTGTAAAACCGGCTTTAATATCAACATTCACGAGCAACATTTATATGGCTAAAACGTCTTCTAAAAATAAATTATTTTGGGATATAATATGATGTGCTAAACATATTTGACGTATTAGAGATGTATTGTTATTGCCAGTTAACAATATTAACGTTTTTGATATTTTTGGCATTTTGAATATTTTTTAATTTTTCGACATTTTTGGCATTTATGGCATTTATGGCACTTTTGATAGTTTTAACATTTTTAACATGTTTTACATTTTAACAGTTCGTGGTTTTTCTGAAACTCAATTCTTTTCGAGTTAATCGCAAGTGAAATTATCGATTCTTCAGCCAAAAAAACATGTTTTTACGGTTCTTCGTAAATAACTATAAAAATATGCACTTTAAGTAAAAAATCAATTAAATAAAAAATGTAGCTTCTAAAAAAATGTTGGGCTTGCGGTTTCTATAGAACCAATACAAACAAAATTATAGCTTGTTGAAATTAGGTTTTTATTTGTCAAAACAACAATTGGAAGGCTTAACGTGAAATACCTGAAAAACAATGCATTTATCGGGAAAAGTTTATAATATAAATACTTTTTTAAAGTGCTTAAAAAGTTCTTTAGTATGATTTTTTATGAAAGTCTCTAGCATGAAATTTAAGGGAATTATGACATAAATAAGGTTTTTTGTTTCTTGTCAAAAAAAGTACAAATTACCCCCTAAATACCACCCCAGATGAAATTAATTGATACCCCTTTACAACTCAGTTGACTTACTTATTTCAAATAGGCTCAGAAAGTTTGACCGGTTTGAAATAAGCAGTATTGAAAAAAGTCGAGCCTCAAAAGAATATTTTTGTAATTTGAAAAAAAAATTCTTTTTTTCAAAACAACTTAAAAACTATGAGACACAGGCAAAATTTTGTAGAGTACAAAATTGTAGCTTTTTTTAATTTACGTTTCTTTTTTGTAGGACAAAAATTAAGTTAGATATGACTGTTTAAAGTTTATACATGTTCGATAATAGTACTATTAGGCCACCCTTTCAGTTCAAGCCCTTTCAAAAATAAGGGTTAAATACATTTTCAATTTACATGAACCTTTAGGATATAAAATACCTACAAATTGGTGATTTGTGAAGCGGTGGCAATTAACTTCAACTGGGGTGGTATTTAGGGGGTAATTTGTATATTTTTTTGTCAAAAAACAAAAAATCTTATTTATGACATAATTCGGTTAATTTTCATGCTAAAAACTTCTGTAAAACACAAATTAAAGGATTTTTAAAACACTCCAATTTTTATTTTATTTTAGTTTATAAACTTTCTCCGAAAACTGCATTCTTTTTCAGTTATTTCACGATAAAACTTTCAATTTTTGTTATGACAAATATAAACAAAATTTCAACAAGCTATAACTCCGTTTGTATTGGCTCTACAGAAACCATAAACACAACATATCTATATATAAATAGGTAAAGACAAAACGATTAGGTACCATTTTCTCCTCTGTCTCTCAACCGATTTTCTTCATTTTTGTTTTGTTTAGTAGCTACTGACGACCTTTAGTGCAGAATGCTAATGTTAGTTTATAATAATGGTTCATTCATTAAATAAAATATAATAAAAATTCATTATTTACGTCATAATGTCAACGCCATTATATATAGAGGGACCAATGCTGTTTATACTTAGAGCATATACTACTGGAAGTGGCATGCAAGCGTTGTTATTGTTTAGTGGTAAAGTAATCGTTGTATATTATAATTAAACAGGGCGATTCCAGATATGTACAAAATCGTTTTTTTCGTGGGTGGCACATAAGCAGTTGCATATATAGGGTGTTTAAAATACAGAGTGCAATTATTACTAATGAAATAATTATATAGGGAAGCCCATTAGCGGTTGAATTTACAGGGTTCTTGGAATAGAAGGTGCAGTAGAATTACAGTTATACAGGGTGGTCCAAAGAATATTATACAGAGATGCATATACAGGGTGGCGGAAATGGAAATGCAACATTTCGTAACCCATAAGCAGTTGTATATATAGGGAAGATGAAATATAGGGTGAGAGGAATTATAGATATACAGGATGATGATAAAAAATGTTAGAAACGGAAATGATTTATAGAGTAGCCCACGAAGACTTCCATATATATGATGATTGAAATATAGGTCACAGTAGAAAATTATAGTTACAGAAGATAGTTAAAAATTTCATAATATATACATATACAGAATGGTTTACCGGGTGGTTCAAATATGCTAAAAAATAGTATGCGTGGTCTATGAGCAGTTGCATATACAGGGTGGTGGAAATATATAGTGAGATGGAATTATTATAATTAGGATTTTAATAAATGTTTGAGAATTGAGTGCAATTATAACTATACAGGGAGGTTAGAAAAAATAAATATGTAGGGTAGCCCATTAGCGGTTGCTTTGTTGTCATATTAAATTAAGAATTGAACACAAATAAAGTCCTATGAATTATATCTGAAAAAACCTTGAATTTGTTTACTTATTTGTAGAAGCGAGATGTAAGACCGACATCTAGGATTTTCGAGGAAACTATCACACAGAGGTTCCGAATCTGGATCCGTTCCGTGTAATTGCTGTTCTCCCTAAAGTCCTAGGATAGAATGTCACGATAAGATTTTCAGGTTACTTAACCTGCCAGAGATCTTGACACAATTGGTCGAATTTCGACCACTGGGCGACAGCTAGTTTTTTTTATACGTTAGATTTTTGATACAAATGATTTTTTTCTTATAGTGGATATTGTTATAAAAATCTGTCCAGTCCGTCCCTAGTTTCATTCCGTGAGACATCAATCGTTGGGATATATAAAAAAAGAAGAGCTAGAAGGATCGTATGGGAAAAAAAACTTATCTCGAAATAACTCGACAACTGTAAAATTGTCATTGGATTGTACGAGAGAATTCAATGCTGATTTTAAAAGGGGCGGCCTATCATCGCAGGAGTTAGTGAGACGGCGAAGAGCTTATGTGGTATTATTATTGTGATAGTCGGATCAGCTGTTGTGTATATTTGATGTAAATGTAAAATTTCTAGAAAGTGAGAGTTAATATTAGTTTTACAATTTTAATTGAAACCACGAAGTTTATAACAAATTTGGTGATCAGAAGTAAAGGATTAAGTGAAGATAAAATCTATAAATTGAAGCGTATTATGGAAAAAGAAGAAATGGACGAGACTACAAAAAAACATTCAAATGGGTTACAGATGGACTAAACGAAAAAATAGCTAAGATCCTGGAAAAACGTGACAAGAAGAAGAAACAACATCAGAAGAAATTCAAGAAAGGTTAGTGAAATCTTTTGATGAAAAACGTAAAGTAGAATTAGAAAATCTTGTCACTGCCATGGAAGAAAAACAACAAACTCTTGTCACTGCCATGGAGGAAAAACAACAAAATCTTGTTTCTAGGATGAAAAGTGAACAACAAAGTTTAATGGAGGGATTATTCTCGAAATTTGAAGAAAAGCAAGATCAAACTGAATTGACGAGACAAAATGAATTTAAAATATTAGAAGCAAAAAGATAACTGCAATTTGAACAATTAATGCAAATAGTAGTAAGTTAATGACACAGTTAATGAAAGAATGCAAATAGTGGAATCAGATATAAAAGAGATAAACGACGACATAAAGATCCTAAAAAATAATGTGGAGGCTCTTGAAACCAAAGTAGATGACATCGATTCCATCCAGAGCCAGGTGAAGTTTGAAATCAGCGCCATTCAAAACAAAGTGAAAGCAGAAATTAAACAACTACAACAAGATTTGCAGAGAGGAAATACCAACATACCGTGAGTACCAAAAGTGTGTTTAGCAAACCACCCACATTTGATGGCAGTTCATCTTGGCCCATGTATAAACGGCAATTTGAAGCTGTGGCTACAGCCAATGGAAGGAATAACCAAGAAAAATCTACCTCTCTGGTAATTTCGTTAAGAGGTGCGGCATTAGAGCTCCTCCAAAGACTTCCAATCGATGAACAAGGCAAATTCGACAAGATCATCGCTATTTTAGACAATAGATACGACAATCAATCCTTTAGCCAGGTGTACCAAATCCAGCTCAGTGGAAAAAACGCAAAAATCCGGCGAGAGTCTCCAGGAGTTCGAAGCAGAGATTAGACGATTAGTACACCTGTCCTATCCAGACCTGCCTGAAGAAACTAAAGATCAATTGGCGACTCAAAGTTTCATAAACAGCATCAGAGATATGGAAGTACAAAGGAATCTAAGGCTTAGTGGCATCAAGAAGAGCAAGGAGCTCTACTTTGGGCTTTGGAAGTAGAGGCCATCATGAACATATCCAAGCCGAAGGTCCGAGCAGTTTTCTTCAAGCAGGAAGAGCCAGAGTCATCATTTGAAGCACTGTTGGCTGATATGAACAAACTATTAGAAAGGTCACAAAGAACTGACCCCAGAGGAGCATGTTACCGTTGTTGACGAACCGAACACTTCCAACGTGACTGTCGAGTGAGGCTACCTGATCAGAAGTAGCCAACAAAATAACCTCACCAACCAGGGAAACTCCGATCAGTCAGCATAAGGGGGCGAATGCTGACTAACCCTCCATCAGCCCCCAGGACAGTATCCATCCGGGGATTTTGTGGAGATAGCAGCAGCTTAGTCATCAGGAGCACCATCAATGGCCGAGCAATTACCGTCACCATCGACACCGGCGCCGTTTTGTTTATTGACAAGTCCAGGGTTTTGAGAGCATCAGAAATCCGGCCAGTTACCAACAACATTCAGCTCCGAACAGCTACCGACGAGTCCATGCCAATACAAAGTGAAGCAAATATAGTACTGCAGATAGGGAACAACCGAATCCGGCATAGGGTCCTGGTAGCGGATATTGAGGACGATTTCATACTGGGTATGGTTCTAATCAGCCAGCATGGATTTATGTTCGACCCGAGATATGATGTTCTTTGGTTCCTAAATGAGGAATTTGTATTGACGCGGCCCGTCAACAGTTCAGCTACCTCCACAAAAATCGTAGCAAAATCCTCAGCTAGAATTCCTGGTCGAATGGAACAGATTATTCACGGACAGCTAGCAAGCAATCCTGGGAGCTGCGTTGGAATGGTGGAGCCCGTACACTGAGCTCATGACTACTTAGTTGGACGGGCTATAGTTAAAACCGGACGAGATGTACCAATTAGAGTCCTGAATTTGTCCAACAACGACATCAGAATTGCCAATGGTCAAGAGCTTGTTTCGAGCCAGTCGAGACCATCATCAATTGCGAAGAAGAGTACCAGACATTGGTGAAGGAGACAGGGCCCAGTAAAGAGTTCCTACAACACTTTGTTGACCATTTGACACACCTGACACCAGAGGAACAGGACAAAGCCAAGCAAGCAGATGGAACCACCGGTCGCACCAACATCATCCAGCACCGAATAGATACCGGGAAGGCTCAACCCATCAGATTACCACCTAGGCGACTACCATTAGGGCAACAACAGGCAGTCAAGAAAAACATCGAGTCCATGTTACAAAATGGAGTTATTGAGCCATCCATGAGCCCATGGTCTGCTCCCGTGGTGCTAGTTAAAAAGGAGGATAGAACCACCCGATTTTACGTGGATTACAGGAAGCTGAATGACGTCACCAAGAAATACAGCTACCACTACCCCGAATTGATGACACTCTGACCTCACTAGCAGGCTCCCGTTGGTTCTCCACACTGTACCTAAAGAGTGGATATTAGCAGGTTGGTCAACATGAAAACGACAGAGAGAAAACAGCTTTCTCCACTAGTAAAGGGCTGTTTCAGTTCACGGTCATGCCCTTTGGGTTATGTAATGATCCCGCTACATTTGATATGATAATAGAGTATGTACTGAGCGGGTTAACATGGAGTACGTGCTTAGCAGACCTCTACCACATTCTGGTCATGGGTCAGACATTCGACGACCATCTGAAGAACCTAGGCGAAGTATGCTCCAGAATTAAGAACGCCAACCTGAAACTCAACCCGAAGAAGTGTTCCATGTTCCAAAAAGAAGTAGAGTTTTTGGGCCACGTTGTTTCCGAGTCAGTAATCCGCACCAACGAGGACAAGATAGAAGCCATCCCTGATTAGTCAGTCCCAATAGACAAGCGACGAGTATGAACTCCGAAGCTTCTTAGGCCTCTGTTCATACTACAGGCGATTTGTTGAGGGATTTGACACCATCGCCGCGCCTCTACATCGGCAGACCCCTGAATAGGAGACCTTAACCCTTAACTGCATAATGTTTCATATATGATACACCTCTTATTTGACAAAAGTATCGGAATCTGTTGGCAGATTAAGGAACTAAAACGTGTTTCATATATGTAACAATGTGCATTCAATCTGAAAAATGTTTTACCGATATTTAATTTCTGGTATTTGCTTTAGTGTTGCCAAAAAATTTGCGAATGTGCACACGGCTGTCAAACACGAGTTTTATTTTTCCATATGTTTGATATTTCCACTTTAATTATTGGCGAATAAAGTGATTTTTAGTTTCGAGCCATGTAAGTAGATTGTATTTTACAACTTTATATGATACTTTACTAGCGAGTGTTTAGGTTATGTGTAATTTTTTAGGGTGTATCATATATGATACTTTATGCACTTACGCATGAATCAGAATGAATCGTTGGGTGAAGGATTTTCTGCGGCAAAAGCCTCTGACAGATGCAGAATTATTGAAATTAGTGAATATTCCATTGGAAAGTGAGGATGAACTGGAAGTTGGAGATTCCGAAGATGAAGAGGATTTGTTAGACCCATCAGTGTTAGTAAATGATCTTGCTGAATGCAGTCCAGATGATGATTCGGTTGTTGAAGATCCTCATCCAGAAGCTTTGGAAGATATAACCCAGACAGTTAAACAAGACCTAACGGCTGTACAATCTACAAGCTCCGCTTCATCTACAGAAAAAGACTTGGACAATATACGGAAAATTATTTGGAAAAGGGGTAACTTGAAATTTCCTGAAGCAGACAAAGAGTTTATTGGTGACACAGAACTCCAAAAAGAAATTTTAGAGCTTGATTCCCCTTACCAATTTTTTAAATATTTTTTCGATGATGCCTTACTGGAAAAAATTTGTGAAGAGTCCACCCTATATAGTACTCAGCGTGATCCTAGTAAACCAGAATATGTATATTTGATGTAAATAAAAGTGAAAGTGAATATTAGTTTTACAATTTTAATTGAACCCACGAAGTTTATAACAAATTTGGTGATCAGAAGTAAAGGATTAAGTGAAGATAAAATCTATAAATTGAAGCGTATTATGGAAAAAGAAAAAATGGACGAGACTACAAAAAAACATTCAAATGGGTTACAGATGGACTAGACGAAAAAATAGCTAAGATCCTGGAAAAACGTGACAAAAAGAAGAAACAACATCAGAAGAAATTCAAGAAAGGTTAGTAAAATCTTTTGATGAAAAACGTAAAGTAGAATTAGAAAATCTTGTCACTGCCATGGAAGAAAAACAACAAACTCTTGCCACTGCCATGTTTATAGTTATAGTTTACAAGAATATTTTAAAAGTTATTTACAAAAAATCGTATGAAAACTTTTTTTTGTTGAAAAATATCGATACTTTCACTTTCGATTGCTTCAAAGAGAATTGACCTTCAGAAAAAACTTTATTGAACAAGTTACTTAAAATTAGTTAAATATTCATATTTTTTCCTATATAATTTGTTACTCCCGAGATCTGGTAGCACCCCCCCCCAGGAAACAGCAATCCTCGGCAGAGGGTTAACTTTGAAGTAGACGTTAAGTAGAAATTAAATCAAAATCGGTGCTGCTTGGACAAATTATCCAGTTTCCGTTTTTGCCTCAATTGATTAGACTACTCTATTTATTACTACTTTCTATTTCGAAGATATTGAATTGCCCTCGTTTTCCACATATGATATTTAAGTTTTACAAAAATGAGAAAACCAATTTCTATGTACATATATATATATATATATATATATATATATATATATATGTTTGTGTATACTGTTTCACGGATGGAAATATGTGGTTGATGATTAATTCCGGTGTACATCCGTTCGTCTGTATTCGTTTGAAAGATCACTTGACGTTTCGCCAAAATCATATTTGGCTTTCTCAAAAGATACTAAGTAACTTACTTAGTATATATATATATATATATATATATATATATATATATATATATATATATATAGTGTTACGGAATTTACCTAAAGCCGACCCTGTGTCATTCAGCACGACAACAAACGCTTCAAGATAAAAAAAATACGATTCTCGAAAAGGCTCGAGAATTCTACGCTGAAAAGAAGAACGCCACGATCGCCAGGCAGTGATACCGCGACGACTAGCTTATATGAGATTATTATTGTGTTTTTGAATCAGCTGTTTGGATGTAAATAAAGTTCTAGAAAGTGAAAGTAAATATTAGTGTTATAATTTTTAATTGAACCCACGAAGTATACTACATTTGGTGTCAGAAGTGAAGGATTAAGTGCAGTTAACATCCTAAATTGATTTATGGAAACTCGTAGTATGGAAAAGATAGACGAAAAAATTGCACAGATTCTAGAAAAACGTGACAAGAAGGAGAAACAACATCAAGAAGAAATTCAACAAAGGTTAGTGAAATCTTTTGATGACAAACTTAAAGTTGAGTTAGGAAATCTTGTCACTAGTATCAATGAAAAACGTAAAATAGAATTAGAAAATCTTGTTTCCACGATGAAAAGTGAACAACAAAATTTAATGAAAGGATTATTCTCGAAATTTGTAGAAAAACAAGATCAAACTGAATTAAAACGACAAAATGAATTTAAAATAACTGAAGAAAAAAGACAAATGCAATTTGAACAACTAATGCAAATAGTAAGACAAGTTAATGAAACAGTTAATGAAAGAATGCAAATAGTTGAGTCTGATATAAAAGAGATAAATGATGACATTAAGACCATAAAAAATACCGTAGACACTCTTGAAACAAAAGTAGATGACCTCGATTCCATCCAAAGCCAGGTAAAAGTTGAAATCAATTCAATTTAAAACACAGTTCAAGACCAAATCAGTGCCATCCAAGACAAGGTAGAAACAGAAATTAAAAAAATGCAACAGGACTTACAGCGAGGAAAATACCAGAACACCGTGAGTACCAGAGGTTCCATTAGTAAACCACCCACATTTGATGGCAGTTCATCTTGGCCTATGTATAAACGGCAATTTGAGGCTGTGGCTACAGCTAATGGATGGGATAATCAAGAAAAATCTACTTCTCTGGTAATTTCGTTAAGAGGTCCGGCCCTAGAACTCCTCCAGAGCATTCCAGTCGATGAACAAGGCAATTTCGACAAGATCATCGCTATCCTAGACAAACGTTACGACAATCAATCCTTGAGCCAAGTATACCAAGTCCAACTGAGTGGAAAAACCCAAAAATCCGGTGAAAGCCTCCAAGAATTCGAAGCAGAAATTAGACGGTTAGTTCACTTGTCCTACCTAGACCTGCCAGAGGAAACGAAAGACCAGTTGGCCACACAGAGTTTCATAAACGGCATCAGAGATGTGGAAGTACAAAGAAATTTAAGACTGAGTGGCGTCAAGAAAAGTAGTGAAGCTCTACTTCGGGCTTTGGAAGTAGAGGCCGTCATGAACATGTCCAAGCCGAGGGTCCGAGCAGTTTCCTTCAACCAGGAAGAGTCAGAGTCACAATTTCAAGCGCTGCTGGCTGGTCTGAACAAATTATTAGACCGGTCACCAAGAACTGGCACCAGAGGGGCATGTTACGGCTGCGGACGGACAGGGCACTTCCAACGTAATTGTCGAGTGAGGCCACCTGAACGATCACCGACCAGGGGTAACCAACAGAACAGCCACATGTCCAGGGACCGTCAGTCATTCAGCATAGGGGGGCGAATGCTGACTGTCCCTCCACCAGTCCCCAAAATGTTATCCATCCGGGGATTTTGCCGAGATAGCGGCAGCCTAGTCATCAGAGGCACCATCAACGGGAGAGCAGTTACCATCACCATCGACACCGGCGCCGCTGTGTCCATTGCCAAGTCCAGGGTTTTGAGAGCATCAGAAATTCGGCCAGTTACCAATAACATCCACCTCAGAACAGTCACCGGCGAGTCCATGTCAATACAGGGTGAGGCAGATGTCGTGCTACAGATAGGGGACAACATGATCCGGCATAGGGTCCTGGTAGCGAATATTGAGGACGATTTTATACTGGGAATGGACCTAATTAGCCAGCATGGATTTATGTTCAACCCGAGATATGATGTACTTCGGTTCCTAAATGAGGAATTTGTATTGACACGGCCCGACAACACGTCAGTCACCCCCATAAAAATTGTGGCAAAGTCTTCAGCTAGAATTCCCGGTCGAACAGAACAGATTATTCATGGGCAGCTAGACAGCAATCCTGGGAGCTGCGTTGGAATGGTGGAGCCCGTACACTCAGCTCATGACTACTTGGTTGGTCGGGCTATAGTTAAAACCGGACGAGATATACCAGTCAGAGTCCTGAATTTGTCCAACAACGACATCAGAATTACCAATGGTCTAGAGATAGCTTGTTTCGAGCCAGTAGAGACCATCATCAATTGCGAAGAAGAATACCAGACGTCGGTGAAGGAGACAGGGCCCGATAAAGAGTTCCTACAACAGTTTGCTGACCACTTGACACACTTGACACCAGAGAACCAGAAGAAAGCCAAGCAATTTATCACAAAACACTGGCAAATTTTTAACATTAAAAATGGAACTACCGGTCGCACCAACATCATCCAGCATCGAATAGATACCGGAAAGGCTCAACCCATCAGAATACCACCTAGACGACTACCATTGGGGCAACAACAGGCAGTCGAGGAAAACATCGAGTCCATGTTACAAAATGGAGTTATTGAGCCATCCATCAGTCCATGGTCTGCTCCTCTGCTCCCGTCGTGCTAGTTAAAAAGAAAGATGGAACCACCCGATTTTGCGTGGATTACAGAAAGCTGAATGATGTCACGAAGAAAGACAGCTATCCACTACCCCGAATCGATGACACTTTGACCACACTAGCAGGCTCCCGTTGGTTTTCCACACTAGACCTAAAAAGTGGATATTGGCAGGTTGGTCTACACGCAAACGACAGAGAAAAGACAGCGTTCTCCACCAGTAAAGGGCTGGTTCAGTTCACGGTCATGCCCTTTGGGTTATGTAATGCACCCGCTACATTTGAGAGACTAATGGTGTATGTACTGAGCGGGTTAACATGGAGGACGTGCTTAGTATACCTCGACGACATTCTAGTCATGGGCCAGACATTCGACGACCATCTGAAGAACCTGGGCGAAGTATTCTCCAGAATTAATAACGCCAACCTGAGACTCAATCCGAAGAAGTGTTCCTTGTTTCAAAAAGAAGTAGAGTTTTTGGGCCACGTAGTGTCCGAGTCAGGAATCCGCACCAACGAAGACAAGATAGAAGCCATCCGTGATTGGCCAGTTCCAAGAGACAAACATGAACTCCGAAGCTTCTTGGGCCTCTGTTCATACTACCGGCGTTTTGTTGAGGGATTTGCCACCATCGCCGCCCCTCTTCATCGGCAGACCACTGATAAAGAGAATCAGGATTGCGAAACATCATTCAGGCGACTGAAGGCAGCACTATGTTCCAGCCCAATCCTAGCCTTTCCTACACAGTCCGGCAAGTTCATCTTAGACACAGACGCCAGCAACACAGGGTTGGGGGCCGTCCTATCCCAGGTGCAAGATGGTGAAGAGAGGGTGATCGAGTACTACAGCCGTGGATTCTCGAAGCCAGAAAGAAATTATTGCGTCACCAGAAAAGAACTTCTTGCAATAATAAGGGCTGTGGACCATTTCCATAAATACCTGTATGGTCGCCATTTCTTAATCCGAACAGATCATGCCGCACTCAAATGGCTGCTGGACATGAAGACACCGGAAGGACAACTGGCCAGATGGATGGAGAAATTACAGCAATACGACTTCAAGGTGGAACACCGTGCCGGCCGGTTGCACAATAATGCCGATGCCCTATCCAGAAGACCCTGTAGAGCGGAATGCAAGCATTGTCTGAAGACGGAACAGCGAGAGGGTATCTCCATCAGGCAGATTCGAGTGCAGGCCAATGAAGACTGGACAACGGAACAGTGCATTCAGGACCAAATGGCTGATCCAGACATCGAACCAATCTTGTCACTCAAAATGAGAGGGGCACCCAGGCCACGGTGGGACGAGGTAGCTAGATACTCCGGCGTGCTGAAATCGTTATGGGCTCAGTGGGACTCTCTACGAGTAGACAATGGAATGCTCAAGCGAGTTTGGGAAAGCGCTGATGGACGAGAAACCAAGTCCCAACTGGTAGTTCCGAAGAAAAAGGTACCAGCCATCCTGACCGAAGTACATGATGGAATTACCGGAGGCCACCTGGGCATGAATAAAACCCTAGACAAAGTTCGCCAGCGGTACTACTGGGTGAATTACTTCGAAGACGTCAGAGCTTGGTGCCGCAAATGTGCCACATGTGCCGCCAGTAAGGGCCCGAAGACCCGGACCAAGGGCAGAATGCAGCAGTACAATGTGGGCGTCCCATTTGAGGGAATCGCCATCGATGTCGCCGGTCCGTTTCCCGAGTCTGAGAGGGGGAACAAATACATTCTGGTTGCAATGGATTACTTCAGCAAATGGCCTGAGGCATATGCGATACCCAACCAAGAGGCAACCACGGTAGCGACGGTGCTAGTAGAACAACTTTTCAGCCGGTTTGGCGTCCCGATGGAATTACATTCAGACCAGGGGCGTAACTTCGAATCGAATGTATTCCAGAAGGTCTGCACGATGTTGGGGATCAGGAAAACGAGAACAACACCATTACAGCCACAGTCAGACGGAATGGTGGAAAGATTCAACAGGACCTTGGAACAACACCTATCCAAGGTCGTCAGCAATAACCAGCGTGATTGGGATGAGCATATTCCCCTATTCCTGTTGTCATATCGCTCTGCTGTACATAATAGTACAGGCCTGACCCCAGCCAGGGTCTTATTCGGAAAGGAGCTGCGACTACCATGCGACTTGGCATTTGGCTCCCCTGAAGAACCTCCCCAAGACATCGACGATTATGCCGACCAGCTCCGACATAACATGCTGGCAATACACGAATTAGCCCGAACGCAGATGTTGGCCACCAGTGACCGAATGAAGACGCGATACGACCTCAAGGCCAATTCAGTCGGGTTCCAGGAGAGGGACAAAGTCTGGCTGTACAACCCCCAACGGAGCAAGGGTAAATCCCCAAAGCTTACGCCCGCCTGGGATGGTCCATACGAAGTGGTCAAGAGGCTGAATGACGTCGTCTACCGGGTCCGTCGAAACCCCAAGGCTAAATTGAAGGTGGTTCACTTAGATCGACTCGCTCCCTACCATGGAGGGGATGTTTCTGATCGGGACGATCAGAATTAAAGAGGGAGCAGTGTTACGGAATTTACCTAAAGCCGACCCTGTGTCATTCAGCACGACAACAAACGCTTCAAGATAAAAAAAATACGATTCTCGAAAAGGCTCGGCAGCGGAAGGAACGATGTTGATTTCTACTGGAGAATTCTACGCTGGTGATATAAAAGAAGAACGCCACGATCGCCAGGCAGTGATACCGCGACGACTAGCTTATATGAGATTATTATTGTGTTTTTGAATCAGCTGTTTGGATGTAAATAAAGTTCTAGAAAGTGAAAGTAAATATTAGTGTTATAATTTTTAATTGAACCCACGAAGTATACTACATATATATATATATATATATATATATATATTTGTTTTTAAGTTTTCGCGGGCACTAAATGTTTTAGGTGGTTTCCGGGAATTCATCCGCGTAGTTCATAACTGATTCCTGTCGGGATAGATGTTAAAATGACGCCGTTTCAGCAGAGTCACATCTGCTCTCTTGAGGTCGGTTCGCATAATTCACGTAGCGTTCTGCTTTCGCTTCTAGTTATTCGAATACTGAGATTTTCAGGAGGGCACGCGTTGTAATTTAGTTGCGGTTCGGCGCCTATCGGATGGCACCGTGAACGGCTAGTATGATTGGCCCGTGGCGCTCAGTGGCCACGCCTCACGCTTGTTGATTGGTTATTTCCGGCTGAGGAAATATAGGACGGGTCCGGGCCGGACGGTGATTAATAGAATTTTCCAACAATTCAATAAGTTCTGGATTTCATTGCATGCGTTTTAACTGTGAGGCCTTTTCGTTATTTCATTTGCCTCTCTTACGAGTCTTGATATTCGGTGTTCTATATTTGACCGTACTCTGGTGTTCTCAAAGTCTATTCGGTGTGACGTCGTGGTGGCGTGTTCCGCAATGGATGTTGTTTTTTCCTGCTTTCTTATGGCGTTCTGGTGTTCATCCCGTCTAGCTTGAATTCTTCTGTTAGTTTGCCCCACATAGGTTTTATGACAGTCTGCACATGGAATCTCGTACACTCCCTGTTGTTCTAAAGGGATCCTCATCTTCGGAGTCCTCAACACCGTGCTTATTTTTCTGGAAGTTTTGAAAATAGTATCGATATTGTGTCTTCGTAGAATTCTTGCAATACTATCCGTGGTACCCTTGACATACGGTAAATAAGGCCTGGTTATTGATATCTCATGCTCCTTGTCTGTTTGTCTCGGTTTTGACTTTAGGGCTCTTTGTATATTTCGGTCTGCAAATCCGTTTTGTCTCAGAGCTGTTTTTAAACTGTCCATTTCCTGTTTGATGTTATCCCGGTCAGCTAGTCTTTGTGATCTGGTTACTACAGTCTTGATGACGTCTTGTAGTTGGGCGAGGTGGGGATGAGAATTAGCATGAAGGTATCTGTTGGTGTGAGTTGCTTTCCTATATACTGTATGACCAAGAGTTCCATCTTCCTTCCTATTTATCAGAACATCAAGGAACCTCCATAGTAAATTTTATTTTGTCATAGATGCCATTACGGTGGTCTAAAAATGTGTTGTGTGTTCTCTCCCATGAGGCCAAATCACAATTTATCATACACATATCGCACCCATAAACTTGGTTTAGGAGTTGCTGTTCTTAGTGCCAACTCCTCAAAGTTCTCCAGAAAAAGGTTGGCTATTACTGGTGAGAATGGTGATCCCATTGATGTAAACAAAATAGGTGTTCATCAGACAGTTCCTTGTTAAGTCTACAAGGTTGAGGCCGTTTGTATTTTTCTATTATCATATCCAAGGCTTCGACGATAGGGATGTTGGTGAAAATGGACACTACGTCAAAACTTACAAGAAGACACTCTGGTTTTAAGACCGTTTTGTCTAAGTATTTCGATAAAATGTGTAGAATTTTTCTCGTATGAGTCTGCCCCTTCTGCAAACGGTTGAAGTTGTTGGGCTAGGCATTTGGCTAGCTGTTGTATTGGGGATTCAATTGAGCTTACTTTTGGCCTCAAAGGTGCACAATCTTTATGTTCTTTTGACAACCCATAGAATTTCTTACATCTCAATGACATTTTACGCGGAATGAGTTGCAGTTGGAGATTCTTGTCGATTCTACTTGCTTGGATTTTGGTTGTTTTCTCCAGATAAGTTGTTGGGTCATTTGTAATTTGTTTATATGCTGGATCTTGTAGCAATGTTTGTATTTTGTTTGAATAATTCGCTGTATCTAAAATTACAGTAACATTTACTTTATCAGCAGGTAGAATGACAATGTCCTTGTTGAGGCGATATTGTTTTAAGACCTCATTTTCTTCTATGGATAGGTTCCTTTTGGGTGCTTTAGACTTTCTTAGAACATGTGAGACATCTTGTCTAAATATTTCAGCGGTGTACTCATCTTATTTTGAAACTGGTGTTTACACGCCACATATTACGCTCTCTATTGGTATGTGAGAGGCAGCAATAGCGTAATTGAATCCCATACCCAACACGCCAATCGAGGTAGAGTTCAATTAGGACGAAGAAAAGTTATAAACGGTTTTATTCGTTTACAATTGCCGTGAGGTTAGACTGTGACCGTTATTTTCCGAGAAAAAAATCGTTTTTGGGCTTCTGTTGAAGCTTCAATTTGTTAAATTTTGTCTGTTGTTGCATTGTTGTCAACTCTGCATTCGTTTCGGCCCTAAATTCGCTAATTTTATCGAATTATCCCATATTATCGGGTGGAGTGTATTGCCTACCTGGAGGTGGATATCTATGAGTTTAGTATTAAGAACATCCTAATCTCTTCTAAAATCACGTATGGCTTCTCTAAGTAGGGCCCAACTAGGTTTCCATAAGATATTCTGTGTTTTTTTGTGGGTCTTCCAGAACGTTACCGTCATGTTTTTGGGAATAACTCCTTCATCGCGGCATCGATGTAAAAAATGTAGATCGTACGAAAGTTTGCTTCTTTTCGCTCGTAATTTCTCAAATGTTTTACACAAATGAAAAGTATTCTCCGCGTAGAGATTCACTATATTTGTTTTTAAGTTTTCGCGAGCTCTAAATGTGTTAGGTGGTTTCCGGGAATTCATCAGCGTAGTTGATATTTGATCGATGGAAAATTACGACGTCACATTCTAACCTCACGCCAATTGAAAACGAATAAAACTGTTTATAACTTACCTTCGGTCCAATTGAACTCTCTTTCGATTGGCGTATTGGCTAAGGGATTCAGTTACGCTATTGCTCCGTCTCACATACCAACAGAGAGCATATGTGACTTGGAAACAGCAGTTTCAAAATTAGATGAGAACACCGCTGAAATAATTCGACAAGATGTGTCACCTGTTCTAAGAAAGCCTAAACCACCCAAAAGAAGAAAATGAGACCTTGAAACAAATTCGCCTCAACAAGGATACTGTCATTCTACCTGCTGATAAAGTAAAGGCTACTGTAATTTTAGATACAACGAGTTATTCAAACAAAATACAAACATTGCTACAAGATCCAGCATATAAACAAATTAAAAATGACCCAACAACTTATCTGGAGAAAACAACCAAAATCCAAGCAAGTAGAATCGACAAGAATCTTCAACTGCAACTCATTCCGCGTAAAAAGTCATCGAGATGTAAGAAATTCTATGGATTGTCAAAAGAACATAAAGATTGTGCTCCTTTGAGGCCAATAGTAAGCTCAATTGAATCCCCAACACAACAGCTAGCCAAATGCCTAGCCCAACAACTTCAACCTTTTGCAGAACGGGCAGACTCATACGTGAAAAATGCGACACATTTCATCTAAATACTTGGAGAAACGGTCTTACAACCAGAGTGTCTACTTTTAAGTTTTGACTTAGTGTCCCTTTTCACCAACATCCATATCGACGAAGCCTTGGATATCATAATAGAAAAATACAAACCACCACAACACCTTGTAAACTTAACAAGGCACTGTCTGAAGAACACCTATTTTGTTTACCAGAACCAACGATACAAACAAGTGGAAGGAGCTCTAATGGGATCACCCCTCTCACCAGTAATAGCGAACCTTTTTATGCAGAACTTTAAAGAGTTGGCACTAAGAACAGCAACTCTTAAACCCAGTTTACGGTTGCGGTATGAGGATGGGGCCTCATGGGAGGGAACACCTCAACACATTTTTAGACCACCTTAATGGCACCCATCACAAAATAAAATTTACTGTGGAGGTTGAAGCCAACAATCAACTACCATTCCTTGATGTTCTGATAAATAGAAAGGAAGATGGAACCCTTGGCCATATAGTATATATGAAAGCAACTCATACCAACAGATACCTTCATGCTAATTCTCATCACCACCCAGCCCAACTTCAGCTGTCGTCAATACTTTAGTAACCAGATCACAAAGACTAGCTAACAAGGATAACATCAAACAGGAAATTAACAGTATAAAAACAGCTCTGAGACCAAACGGATTTACAGACCGAAATATACAAAGAGCCCTAAAGTCAAAACCGAGACAAACAGACGAGGATCATGAAACACCAATAACCAGAACTTATTTACGGTATATCAACGGTACCATGGACAGTATTGCAAGAATTCTACGGAGACACAATATCGATACTCTTTTCCACACAGACAGAAAATTAAGCACGGTGTTGAGGACTCCGAAGACGAGGGTCCCTTTAGAACAACAGGTAGTGTATGAGATTCCATGTGCAGGCTGTAATAAAACCTATGTGGGGCAAACTAACAGAAGAATTTAAGCTAGACGGGATGAACATCAGAACGCCATAAGAAAGCAGGAAAAAACAACATCCATTGCGGAACACGTCACCACGAAGTCACAAAGAATAGACTTTGAGAACACAAGAGTACTGGCAAATATAGAACAACCGAAATCAAGACTCGTAAGACATACCATTGAAATATCGAAGAGGCCTCACAGTCTAAACGCACCCAATGAAATCCAGAACTTATCGAATTGTTGGAAAATTCCGGTGTGACCGGTCCGGACCCGTCCTATAACAATTGAACCGGAAATAACCAATCAGCGGGAGGCGTGGTCACTGAGCGCCCTGGGCCAATCACACGCAGCCGTCACGGTGCCATCCAATAGGCGCCGAACCGCGACTATATAACTAGAAGCGAAAGCAGAAGGCTAAGTAAATTATACGAACCGACCTGAAGAGGGCAGAGGTGCCGCTTCCGAAACGTCGTCATTTTACCATCGATCCCGGCAGGGATCAGTTATCAACTATGCGGATGCAGTTTTCACAAATATTGATTTATTAGGACCGAAGTCGCATTGTATATCCTCCAGTGCTTAAGAATCCAGTTTGGAGTTTATGTCCACTAATGCCGCCCCCTAAAATTAAATTGCGATTAACTGTAACAGCTAACTTAATTTAAAGCTGTTGAATATATATGAACTTGTCTAGATTTCGGGTGAGAACCGCTTCTGAATTTATTAAATATTGACGTTTCGACTCCTGCTTTGGAGCTATTATAAAGAGACACAAAGTGAAAAAGAGTTTCAGAGTCTAAATCGAACTCAAGGTCTCAATCTGCGTACTCCACAAGAGTCACTTGATAACTGAACAGAGTGCAAATCTGTTCGGCTTCTTATATTTATAGTTATCCATTGATTAGAAGGGAGTGTCACGTGACGAGGGAACTATGCGGTGATTGGTTGGGTGTTGGTGGGCGTGTCTGGTTTGTTTAATCAGGCAATTACGGAGGTCCATGCTCTAGGAAGGCGGGAGCTCTCATCGCACCGATTTAGACTCAAAATCGCTGTGGACGAGATATACTATTCGATATTGGAAATAAGGATTTCCAGATATGTTGGCTGCCATACCAGAATTCCCATGGATTAATATTTATTCATAAACGGCAATAATAAAAGTTTTTGGACAAATTAATTAGATACAATTTATATTTAAATAATTTGGTCAAGTGCGAGTTGGACTCGCATACTAAGGGTTCCATACCACCTTCAAGATTCTAATATGCCAGTTTCAGACAAGCAGGGAATTAGTGCATTTTCTTATATTTACTCTAATATCTTTTAAAGGAAGCGTTTTAAATTTATAAAAAATATACACTTTGATTTTCCACACATAGACTTTTCATTTTATCTGCTTCAGGATTCGCTTGTTTTTTTATCAGAATACATATGTATTTAATTTTCTAATTTTGCCCCCAAAAATCAACATTAAAGTTTTATTTTACTAATAAGCTTTCAGAAAAGCATTTTATAATCTACTGTCTGAGTTTTGAAGCCCTGTAAATTGGAAGATAAAGAGCAAAATAGGTCAACTTTTAAATTATAAATTATTAAATGTATTATTCAAATTATTTAAAAATACAAATAAAATATATTTTTCAAAATTTAAATAGTATAGTTTCTAAAGTTGGAATTAAGTCGATGTTTTTGTTAATATCATTTAATTGTATAATTTGTCCCTAAAATTACTATGGGGGGTTTCCAATAAATTTTCTTATAAATTTCAAGTGAGTCCCAGTACCCTTAATTATTTTCAGAATTTCAAATATTATGGTTTCGGAAATACATCGAGAAATGAATTGTTTATATATCTTTATCTTAATATCTTGTAAACAATTGATTTTAAAAATATGAAAAATATGTATTTGTATTCCTCATAATGAGCCCTTTTATTTGATGTATTGCATGATGCGTTAAATTTTTTTATTATTATTTTCCGTTTAATTATATAATATGGCCCCAAATATTAATATTAGGGTTTCTTCATATTTTTCTTGTAAACAAAAAAATTTAGGTATTATAGTTTGGGGAATAATGGGGGAATGGGTAATTTTTTTAAATATTTTTTTAATATATTTTAAAATGTTATAAAAAATAAAAAAATATATTTGTATTCGTCATAATGAGCCTTGTTATTTGATATATTACATGATCCGTTAGCAACAATTATAATTTTTTTTCCATTTAATTCTATAATTTGCCCCCAAAATGAATGTTAGGGGTTTCTCCTTATTTTTCCAGTAAAGTTCAGGTGATGGGTTATATCTCCATTTTTTTCAATTTTTCCAGTTTATGGTTTCCGAGATAAGAGGGGGGGGGAATGGGTATTTTTTATATTTTTGTTAATATCTTTTATTTATTTATTTTAAAAATATGAAAAAAAATATTTGTTTTCGTCATAATGAGCCCTTTCATTTGATAAATAACATAATGGGTTAGAAACATATTATTTATTTTCAATTTAATTCTATAATTTGCCCCCCAAAATGAATATTAGGGGTTTCTTCTTATTTTTCTAGTAAATTTCAGGTGAGGCGCTAGACCTCTTTTTTTTTAATTTTCAGTTTATGGTTTCGGCGATGAGGGGGGAATGGGTAATTTTTTTATATTTTTGTTAATATCTTTTAATTTATTTATTTTAAAAATATGAAAAAAATATATTTGTTTTCGTCATAATGAGCCCTTTCATTTGATATATAACGTGATGGGTTGGAAACAATTTTAATTTTATATTGTCCACTTAATTCTGTAATTTGCCCCCCAAAATTTAAAGTAGAGGTTTCTCCTTATTTTTCCAGTAAACTTCAGGTCAGACCCTATACCTGTAATTTTTTTTCAAAACTTTACGTTTTATAGTTTCGAAGATAAGGGGGGGGATAGGTAAATTTTGGTATATTTTCGTTAATAACTTTAAAACTATTTTTTTAATAAAAAAATATTTTTGTGTTCCTCAGAATTACATGATGCGTTTGAAATTTTTTTTATTTTTAAATTTTCATTTAATTCTATAATTTGGCCCCCAAAATTAATATTAATGGTTTCTCCATATTTTTCCTGTAATGTTCGGGCAACGTTCTATATTTCCTATTTTGTTCAAAATTTTAGGCTCAGTAGTTTCGGAGATCTAGGGGGGGGACGGTCGATTTTTTTAGTTTTTCCCCCCAGAGGTATCCCTAAAATCAAAGTTTCTTCTTTTACGATCCGGTCACCAAACTATACATTGATACCAAATTTTAACCTTTTCCGTCCAGTAGTTTAGGAGAAAATGGCTGTGATGTGACACAGGCAGAATTCCGGAGTGATATTATAAGGATATCCATATATTGTATATACGGAATCCTAAAAAGAACCTAATTCAGCAGACTTAAAATAAAAACAGTTTAGAAACCATGTGCAATCGATCACTATTTTCAGACATCTTTTTTTTATCTGATTTAATTAAGGTACAGTACAATTGAAAATTTTAACGTATTCTTATCTCTTTCTCTCTCTTTTTCTACCTGTCTCTTTCTCTCTCTCTAATTGTTATTCTTTGTCTATATTTTCCAAATATATTTTAATTTTTTTATTTATTTCATTATATGGGCCACTTTCTATAAATGTAACTAATTCACTCTATATTGCATCCACACTCTATATGCTTCTGTGTACTGGTCACTCCTATATAACTTATTGGTTTATCATTTTCTGAATCACCCTGTACAACTATAATTCATCTCAACACAATATTACAACGGTCCTGATATCTTTAAAACCACCCTGTATAAGTACAAGTCCTCTCCACACTATTGACTTTTTCTATTGTTTAATTATTCCTGTATGCCAATGAATTTACTTCGCCCCATATGCCTAGTATTCCATTTCTGCAACTGCTCATGATCAACCCTATATAACAAAATTCACCTTCACCACATTTTATGACTATAATTTTACTCTACCATTTATTTCAATCACCTGGTATATGCTTCCAAAATTTTTTTATTACATGTCTATAATTATACCCCGTCCTACGTCCTATAATTCAAACCTGTATACTCAACTGCTTCTGACAATTTTAATGCCCTTTGTAAAACTGTAATTATTATCCCTTCTATAACGCAAATATCCACTGTGTATAACTATAGTTATGATCCACTATTATTTCAACCAGCTTGTATACGCAACTACATATGTGTTACCCAATACAATATTTTTAGAACCACCCTGTACTTCAGTTCCAACTTATATTTCAACCACCCTATGTATACAACTGCTTATGTACCACCTAATATTACATGCTCGCACGCACACACCTTTAACCGTATTCGCCGGAATAACAAATTTTGTTTTAATAATTTAATGTAATATTTTCTGCAATTTCACGCGACTGCAAATCAACTGACTTCAAAAGCATCAAAGTGAAAATCATTACAAACACCCTGTACGACATACTTTCATGGCATATCTTTAAACTAGATATTTATTATGAAAATTTGACATAAACAGATTTTGTGCAAATAATTTTCCTATTTTCAGAAAAATGGTATGTTTACATTATAGAAAAATGTACGGAATCAAGCTGGAACATATCTTTGTATAAAACAATTTATAATATTCAAATTGCGTGAGCAGTTTTAGCGAAAATCGCTGAAATCTAGTCCTGATTTTCTAGAAAACCGTAAATCTCATGTTATAGACAATTATATGGGACCTTTCTGTAATGTTACTTCATATATTGCAGTTTAAATCATCAAAATTGCCCAAGCCGTTTTTGAATAATCGCTGGACATAAAAAAAAGAAAAAAAGCTGCATACGAATTACTTACCTCTTCCCTTTTGGAAGCCGGTTAAAAAATTATTTTAGTTTGAAGCAGTATCTATTCTCTATATTTCCTGCTCCATCTCGAAAGAGCTTATGTCTTTATACTTATGGATTTTTATTTTATACAACTGCTAACATGACTGTTTGGAAAGTAGGTATTGGTTTAGTACGTTGCATGATCCATTTTTTTTTCTCTTAAATGGAATAACAAAAACTGTAGCACTTAGATTATTTCAAGATCAAACTGAGAAGGGAAAAGACCGAAAAGGGCGACAAGTGTTCCACTAGAGCAGAATGCGGGTGAAGATGTTATATTAAGAAGTAATGTAGAATCAGGCTGCCATAATGATGTCCAACCACCGTTGGCCAATTATATTATAATGGACAAGAGTTTTTCACAGTCGAAGTACAGGCTATTTTGAGAGGGACTGTAGAGTTAGGCTGTCATGAATTGTACCATCCAGAGCCCGCCAATTAGCACATACTACTCACCAGGCCTTAGGATATTAACTAGGACTTTAATTGAGAAAAAGAAACTATAGTTTAAATAACCATCATTTTGTTCTCAACTGTGGTCTTATTTCTCAGAAACAATTTTAAATGTCACAAATAACTTTCAGAAAACAATTAGATGGGGATTCTTCGTAGACAGCGGTAGTTTACTAATCCAGTTAATTTCGGTCTATGAGTAGATTCGAACGAATAGAGTGGGTGTGAATACCCTGTAAAACAGATGTAGCTGCAATCATCATCCTGAATAACGTCCTAGTGACCGACAGTGTAGTTGTCTACATACTGAGATCTTAAGTTTGATCTGAAATATAAAGCTAAGCAATATATGGAGGAGAAACTTGAACCGACAAAATTTACCACAACTCGGTTAGGATTCAGTGGCCACTTAGCAGAGACAAATTAATCTAGGCGATATATTAACAATGAGAGGGCTGAAAATTTAACTAATAGAGATATTAATTATAATAAAAAAAAGAAATGGATGTTTTTTTCTGCTACAAAGTGTGGGAATTTTGGACGATGTCCCAGACTGAACTAACGTTGAGACTAGCCTCCTGCACTACCTATGTTTGCAGCTGCAATACCAATTGCTCTGCACTTGTAAATGTAACTCAGGAGGAGAAATAATTGGAGAAAAACTGATTAAAGAATAAAGTGAGATGAGCTGTGATGGGCGCTGATCACCCAGTTTACCATCTCTTCGAATGAAATGTTTAGACAGGATCCCTGCTAAGAGAGCCCTAAAAGCCAATTTCTGATGGAAAAGCTGTGGAACCTTTGGTGTGTCACAAATGTAAAAACATAGTTTTGCACCCAAAAAATGTTTGGTTTACTCCTTGAAGATGACAACTTAGATTTGTTGAAACGTTGTTGAGTGTTTAAAATAGAGGTTTGGTGTTAGGGTACAAAACTGTGTTTTTACATTCGCCAATTTCTGAATAAAAAATTGTGGTGAAAAGAGGTAAAATAGGAGCAGTACATGGAGTTGCAGCGGACTAGAAGATTTCCAAGGGAGTTGAACGAATTGAAATTTAAAGTAACAGTGCCTTAGCTATTCAAGTATTCAATAACACGATTAACAATTATGTTTTGTAACTCTGTTAAATTACATCACACCTTTGCTTACAGTAGGTGTTAATGTACCTAGTCGTACAAATACAATAAGTTAGATATATGACATGAAGGCTCTAGAGGGTACTTAATAAACCTTAATAGAAATACAGTAGGTGAAGCTTTTAGAAAAATCTGGGTAGTATTGAAACAACCTACTAGCTTAACTGTATTATAAAACTATAGTAAGTAGTGTATTTTTCAGTCAGTTCTGAACCCCTTAATTTAAATAAACATAACAATTACCTACTTATAAGTTGTTCCTTCCGGGCGAGTCGATAATGACTGTTTTTATGAACAAAATTAGTATTAAAATTACTAATATTCCGTCATTTAGTGTAGAAGAGTTTTTACTGTTTAGACAGAAAAATAGTTGAATATTATAATATTATAGCTTAGCTCCATTTATCAACAATTCTTTAGTATAGTTGAGCCCTATGCCTGTAGCACCACCCGTTATTATAGCCACTTTGTAATTAATACCGAACACAATTTTGAAGAAGAATGTGAACTTGTTGAAAAAAGAATTAGTAATAACTAAAATTAATAATCAAGAGATTATATAATAATTTATATTTTCAACTACATAGCATTGTGGTTCAATTAACATTTAGTTTAAAGGATGTTTTACATGTTTTAGAATGAAGCAAGAGATTTTTTTTAAATTAAGGTATTTGTAATACATTTGCCTATCAGTTGCACAAATTATGCGAGTATAAGAGTTATACGTAGAAGTTATAAGTAGAATGAAAATATTCGAGGTTAAATTGTTATCAAGTAATAATTATAATTAAAAAAGTGGCCTTCTGATGCCAATTGCCCTTATATGTATTATTAACACCTATAATATATAATAATATATAAGAGATAATGCCAAAAATATTGTATGTGCACTTCCCCCAACTTTCACTGTTTGATTGAACTTTATTCATAATAATAATTATAGCAAACTTAAATCCTGCATTGTGAAACCTGTAACACATTTTCGAATTCAATACAGGTTTTTGAGTGAAATATTGATTGGCGATTAAAAATTGTCATGGTCATCAGATCCTGGACTATTATGTTAGAATTTAAATACTTATCAGCAAATGCCAGTTAAAAAATTGGACAGTTTTTTGATATATCGGTTTTTCTTAGATTTTGTAAACAACTACATGTTACAAGTAATAAAAAAATATATGTGGCTAATTTAATCCCTTTACGGGTAGAGTAAAAACTTGTCATGTTATAATTTTTGGTGACTCCCGTCACCCTAGGCTTTTAGGTTTAATAAAAATAAAGGTCTCATGTAACTGGCAAAATAAAGTTTACCGAGGAACTTTTCTTTACGTTTTGAACAATTCACTGATGAAGCATCATTTAGCAGAAAAGGGTTAATAAACTTTTTGATTAAAGTCTTCCTAATACTAGGTCAAAAAGCATCGAACACCAGGTCGGGTCGTTAAATACATACTATTTTTTTTGTTGCTAGCACCAATGTATGAACCGTTTTTATAGTTATATAAGCAGGCTCATCAGCTTCTTCATCTGCGTTTTCCGACCATTGGTAGTTCTTTATTATATCGACTGTTTTGCTGTGTGAACTAGTTCGTATCAATGAATCCCTGAGCCTTTTACTATTTGATTGTTCAGTAAGCCTACTTCCAAGTGTAGGTAGAAATAGGCCATTCCAGATAAATATCTGTCAATAGTGGGAATGCATTTAGAATTCATTTGTAATATTTCCTTGCCTGTCTAAGCATTTAGTAATAACTAGGCGTTACCGACGGTTTCACTGGCGTATTTACAATTCTATGCAAAAAGAAATAGCTTATGAAACATATAGATTATCCTATATAATGATTTTTACAAACTTTGTTTGAACCACCTTAAATAACTATAAATCCACCAATACCGAATAGGTTTAACCAAAACTGCAAGTTCTTCTTGGCCACTTTACATAACAATGTTACTTAACATTTTTTTGAACCACCTTGTATAACTGTAACTCTACTTCTCTGTATAGTATATGCTGCTGCTTATTTCTACCATTTTTTAAACTTGACTCTACCTTATATACTAGCTATGCAACAGCTTATGGTCTATGCTATATAACAATTGTTTCTGATAATCATTGATATACCTTGTAATGTATAATGTCTTTTCTCCCCAAATTTTAACCTCCCTTTATAAGCAATTTTTTATAAAATTGTGTTAAAAACACAGCATAACTATAATTTTACATCGCCCCATATTTCATTTATTGCATATAAATCAATTTGTAAGTACCTAAAACGTGCCAAATCCAACACTACTAAGGTAAAATTGATAAATTATACAACATTCATGAATTTGCAATGTCATACAAAAACTCACCAATAATTCACTTTTTTATTACATGCTTAACATTTTCTCACTCATATTTCAATAACATAAATAAAAAGTTTACATTTGCAAGAAACAGCTATAAAAAACTGTATAGTTAAATATTAAAATAAAACTCTCTTAGCTAAACAAAAAATGTCAAAATATTACATTCAAAACAGATAAAGATTTCATTACTTTTTTGCAATACGGAACCCAAACCTTCCTTAAAATTACTTTATTAACTACTACGGTTAATGAGCAAAAGATTTCTGCTTTAATTCTCTAGAAAATATAAATTGTTTTGGTTTTAAATATCCTTTATTTGGTAAGAATTTAATAGGATTTTGTTTATTGTACTGTTCAGCTGATACATATGTTTCAGTATTGAAAACAAATGGTAAAATACTTTGGTATACTTGAAAGTTTTTGCAATAGGATGTTGGACTATCATCGGTTCATTCTTGGTAGATATAAGTTTCGCAAGTCCTCAAACGAATGTCTTTATTATCGCCAGCAATTATCTTATCATCTACTACTGCAACTCGTATAAAATAGTTTCTCAAAAATATGTACACAATTGCATACATTCCCATTTTATATTTGCGAATTTGGGTTACATCAAATATCAGGTAGGCTCTTATTACGACCTTATCACCTTTTTTTGCATAATTTGTATCCACGCCTATCTCGTAACACACATTGAATATTTTATTTCATACCAATCGAGTTGCAATAGCTACAGGAGTCGAAGGAAAAACTATGTGTGTTCTTTACATTTTGTTTTTATTTTGTTTTGTTAAACAGTTCTTTAACAAATGGGATTAACCAATAGCATTATTTATTTGTATCGTTAATGATTTTTCGATTTTTTTGTTGTTCCAGCAAGATCGAACACCACTAAATATAGTACCTGATATCAGATTTTGTCTCAATAAAACATAATAGTGCTCGTTGTATTGGCTGCTGAGGTCCTGTTGACTGGCCACATCCTACAATTAACACAAAATCCTTTGAATATAAATTTAAGGGAACATTGACAAACAAGAAAATTCTGCACCACAGCGAATGTTCTAGAAGTAACGGATAATTTAGCAGGCATTGATTGGTAACAACTCCAGGCTTGGGACTCACACAATATACAATAAACTGGTTGATCATATTGTATAGAATGATTTTTCTGAGAAAACGAGCAATGATAGTAATGTTTCGAAATCACCTCACCATATTTTGTCTGTATTACTAGTTTCAAATACTTAGAAAAGCAATAGGCATGTTCATATATGAAAAGAATGAATGCAAGAAAATGCTAAGTAGTTACTTTAAGCTTATTCATCAGACACGAGACTTTAAACGCTTTAAATTAAATGATCACCTTATTTTGCGGCAATTTTTTGTATTTGATGCTCCTATACTCATCGGTAGGTGAAATCAATGTAGCAGATGAAAGAACATAGTGTTAAAAATCCATTGCGAGTAGGTGCCACATCCCCAAATAAGAATGAAATGAATTTTTCGGGTGAGCCATTGATAGCAGCGGCCAATTTCAATTTCGATTCTTGCCTTGGAGCCATGGTGCTCAAAAAATGCTGCCTGAGAATCCAGTTTTCCGAGATGTGTATAAACACAAAGATATGTACCCCAACACCGAAACTTTATTTTTCACACTTAATACCGTTTCAACAGCTAAACTGCCATCTTGATGGAGTAAACCAAAAACTATAACGCTCCTCTGTTTCCCATTTTAGATATTTGCATGAAAAAACATTCTTGTGTATTAAAGTGTCGAATATAAATATTTTATTTAAGTAGATTAGCTGTGGCCACAGGATATCTAAGGTTTGCCTGTAATTAATAGTTACAAATAATCCGAGAATATATAAAACTTATAAATTTGTATATAAAACAAGGAATATCTCGCGATCATTTTACAAGCGGCATTATAAAAAATAAACAATACACAATTTAGTGATAAAAGTTCAGTAATGTTAAAATTATAAGATTAAAAATTTACAGATAGGTTGTTTAATTGGCAGATTTATGTAAAACATTAACATTTTTGCTTCAAGAACATATAACAATATTAATTAAGATATCAATATAAATAAAGTGTGAATTATCTAATAACGTTCAAGAACATTTACTTAATAACCAATTCATGTATTTAAAAATACATTCCCCTCTTCTTCTTCTCTTTTACTGATGTTTTGTGATTGTTGATTGTAAATTGTCTTCCCTGCTAATCTTCTGATATATAGCTTATTGTTCTTACATATTATATTGTTTGTCTACGCAAGTCTTGTTGTTAAAACTTTAGTCAGTTTTCGAGTTTTAGAGAGTATCTGTGCATTTGATTTTGTTTCAGCCGCTTATATTGAGACTGCTCTTACAGACCACCCTGTAGGTAATTGTCGTGACAATGATTTTTAATGATTGTTTCAGACAAGAATGAGTTGTGAATCCTCAGTTATTTTAAATATAAAAAATGCGCGCATACAAACGGGGGTGCTTAAATTTGAAAACATGTGTTCAATTCTTTGAGCCAAAATATAGGTCTCAGAAAAAAACGTTTAAATATTTTTAAAGGGATTAACAGTACATACCATTTGAGATGTGATAAGATTAAGTTCCTTTTCTAGTTTTAGCAAAAATTAAATCTAACTGTTACAAATAGCTACTATTTTCAATGTTTATTATTAGTGAAAATATTTTTTTATTGTGGTTATTGCTATGGTTTTAAAATAGAGCTTTTTTAATTTCAAATTTTCAAATATTACAATGTGTTAACCGAAGACCCTAATTGTTAATTGCTCTAACTCTATATTTACGAATATTTCTACTCCAATATGCCTGATCTTATTATGTAATTTAAAATGTTTTTTAATATGTTAATTGCCCACAAAAAATAAGTTTACATGTTTTATTTATTGTTATTTCGTTTTTTCTTCTTCAATTGCATGTAGGATAGAAAAGACTCATAATAAAAATGTACTAGTAAGTTTAAATACTTCTGTGCTAATATTTTACTGACGCAGCATTAAATTATGCATGTTATTGCTGATTAAACATAGGTTAGATAAGGGAAGTGTCCCACGAAAATCTGAACCACCCGCTAACTTATGGGTCAAATCACAACATTATTTTCTAGCATCAATATTTAAACGCCCAAGAACCTAAAAAAGAAGCACAGAGTTTTTCATAACTAAGAAGAATCAAAACAAATACATGTAATGTTAACTAATAAAAATAATAAATAAAATGATATTTTAATGCAAATTTCAATTAAAAAACTGTAGACATGATGTTGACAATACTTAAAACATTGTGTTGTGATGTATGCATTTTATCATATCTATCTGTGTTCAATATATTGTGCTGATTAATATATTTGTCGCTTTTTAAAGACTGTATCAATAAACGTTGGGTGCTTTGCCAAAATAATTAAATGTACATTTATTTTTCTTGCAACAAAAAACTTGTAGAACCCCTCAGTTCATAGTGATCATTAAGATGTGACAGATTTATTAATTCTACTTAATAGATTGAACAAGTTTTTTATTTAATAAAGGCAAACTATTCTTAGTGGCAAGCATATGTGGTAACTTAATATTAAAAAAGCGTGTTTTTATTATTATTACATATTATTTATGTAGGTAGTTATATTAGTTGACTTAGTTTACTATTATCCTAGGCAAACACGTAAGGTGCACATTATATGTCTTTACTTTCTTATTGTTATATACTTCTTTTTTTCTAGACATGTTCTTGAAATATATGCGATAATACAATAGCTATCCTTGCCCAGGAATTTTATTGCAATGGGATTTATTATGAGTTTGCTATTAAAGTTAAAGTCTACTCTAATTCATTCATTCACTTTCATTCAATTCATAATCAAGGTGGGAAGTCCAGGTGGTCTTAGTCAAAGTATTTTGGCACCGTCGAAATTGTTAGGTTGATCCCTATTTCATGGGAGACGCGTATCAAAAATTCCCGATTCGTAAAGCATTTAAGATATCACTAGATCTAGTATTGCCTTGCATTGCATTACGGGTAATTGTTGCTGCACTTGTAGAATTGCAATCTATTACCAAAAAATCGTTAAACGGCATGATAAAATCATTCTCTATCATGTGTCCCATGATATCTGCCTTCAAGTTTATGAGAAATCAAGAGCAACATAATTAAAGGTAGCCACCCACTAGAAAAGTTACTTGTGCAGAATAAACAGAGCAGTAGAATGCTACCGGTTTGCTTATAGACATCCAGCTAAAAAATCGGTCGTGACAGATTTTTTATGTCGTGATAATCATACTATAGTTTGTGAATCATATGTAATCCATTTCAACTGCTTATACATTTGTACACTTTGCATTATAGCAATAGACAATTGTTTGAAATAATCTTGGTTGATCTCCTAATGTAATTTTCGGTGATCATTAGGAATGATTAAGCATTTGTATACATCGTCTTCAGTATTCTGTACATCCTTATCTGTTCTAATATTATCTTTCCTTATTGATGATAATCTTCCAATGTTCCCTGTGGTAACTGGAGATTTTTGTCTTTCCTCCTACGTTAAAGTATTCGGGTTTATCTATAATGATTTTCTTAGTTATTCCTCTTGTTTTCTGTATGAATATTGCACATCATCTTCGTCTGTCGCAATAATTACTTGATTGATAGAGATAAACATTTCCGATTGCAATTTGTTTTTTTTATTGCCCGTTGAATAAATTGAGCTGATTTGTGCCACATTCCATTTTTCCATTATCTTGCTACATTTACTCTTTATATCAGACACAAACGAGCATTTCTCCTAAGATTTCTTGGATACTTTTTTGTTTTTCCTCTTTTGTAATATAGTTTTGAGTTCAATCAAAGAAAATAAAAGTTTTGAGTTTTCCCCCCTCCCCGATTAGCTTTCTTGTCCTTGTTAACACTTGAGTTTATGTATATCTATGAAGTTGTCAAATTCTATTTCCCTTCTTTGTTGTTACTATGCATGTGTGAATATTTTTGTTTTATATTTTTGTCTCTACGTCTTTTTGTTTGGTCCTGAGTACAACATCTGTTCCACTATTGGACACAATAGTGGAACAATTTAAACACCTTTTGTAGGTAGGAGTACAAATAGATACTGGCCAATAAGCTCGTATGTAGAAACTACCAATAATTTGAATGGCAGTAACAATAACGAATGTTACACATATTTTTACTAATTTTCACATTTATTACCCAAAATTCTCCAGAGACTTCGATCCGGATAGAAATTAAGAATTGCTTTTCAATATTTTAAAATGAATTCACTACATAAAGTATTCGACAAGTCTCTATTTGAAGACGCGAGATGTAAGACCGACATCTAGGAATGACACCTCGAAGAGAGAAATCTCTATTTGTCAATTTGTGTTAAAAACATTCTGTGTCATTGTTTTTCTGTCTGGAATCGCATATTCGTAAACAGGTTGGCCATCGTCAATTATCCAGCTGGTACCGTGTGGAGCATATTTAATCACTTTGATAGCTTCCTTTGTCACAAATTCAGGTCTGAAACAATACATAATAGTAACGAATTGGAAAGATAAGGAGGTTGATAATAAATGTAAAATATATAGTATCTAGATTAAAATAGTTTCAAGTGTGCAGAAAAACTTAAGCTTGAATCTTATTATCAAACTATGTAGGCTAAGAAGTTACAGGGAGTCTGAAACGTAACCCCCCTAAAGAACTGATAGAGGAGGAATGGGTCTAGATCGAGAAAATTATGGAGGCGACAGCAGATAAAATTCTGGGAAACCCCACACGCCTGAGATTTATGAAAGAATGTAGTGAAGAGAACAAAGCTTTATACCGCCACATGAGAAGGGAAGCCAAGTTGTGTAGGATGAAAAAGAAAACCTATTTGAAAGAAAAATTAAAAATAGTAGAGAAAGCATATACTAATAATGAAATCAGGAATTTTTACAAAGAATGAAAGAAAAGTAAAAGTAATGTAGGAAGGGAGCCCCTTTATTTAAAAACTGAAGAAGGGACCTTAGTAGGGGACACCGAAGGAAAACTGAAAAGATTTGCACAATATTTCTCACAGCCATTAAGTGTGACTGATAAAGATAATAGTTGGAGTGAGCATGATACAGGAGTGGAAAGTGTAAATGAAAATTCCTTAATAAAGGAACCCACTAAGAAAAAGGTGGAGGATTGTATTATGCATCTAAAAGATAACAAGAGTGCCGGAGAAAACAATCTAACAGCAGAAATGCTAAAGTATGGTGGAGAGACGTTAATATGTACGATATGGACACTAATAGAAAGAATATGGAGAGATGAAAGGTTGCCAGATGACTGGAACAAAGCGCTGATAATACCCATTCGCAAAAAGGGGATAAAGAGGAATGTCGTAACTATCGAGGAATAGCATTGCAGGATGTGACGTCCTACAAAAGTTAATAAAAAACCAGTTAGAAAAATACAAAGAAGAGTGGGTTCAATACAGGAAGATCAACCACTGACCAGATATTTATTATGAAACAGATCCAACAAAATGCTTATGAGCAAAATTTAAGTTTACATCTGATACTCACAGACTACAAACAAGCATATGACACTATTAAAAGAAATAAGCTATATCAGGGATTAGAACAGTTAGGAGTCCCAAAAAAGCTTAGAAAGCTAATAGAGATGACGACCAGGAAAACCGAAAACAAAGTTATTATCAATGGGAATCTGTCCGAGAAATTTTCAATACACAATGGGTTGCGACAAGGAGACCAGTGTCTACAGTTTTGAATAACCTAGTATAAGAAGTAATCCTTAGGGAAAGTGGTATTAACTCTAATGGGTTGATATATAGCTCCAGGCACCAATGCCTAGCTTATGCTGAAGACATGGTGCTAATGGCGAGATCCTAGGATGAAGTTGTAAGGACGTTCAAACTGTTGGAAACAAAAGCCTTGCACTAAATGAAAATAATTCTAAATATATGGTTATGAAGGACAGCTCCACAAGTAATCTAGTCATTAACCTCGATGGGAAGAGGATATACACATTAGAGAAAGTAGATCATTTTGATTACCTAGGTTTAAATATAACATGTAATGGAAATGAAGAGAAAGAAATAGAAAAACGACTTGCTAGAGCTAGAGCAAGGCCGCAGGTACCTTTTCAAAGGTTTTAAGAGCTACAAATATATTACGATAAACAAAGATAAGGGTGTATGAAACAATACTAATACCCACAGTCACCTATGCGTGCGAGACTTGGACAATGACAAAGAAAACGGAAAGTAAACTAGAAATTTGGGAACGTAAAATATTAAGAAAAATCTTTGGAGGAATTAATTGCCAGGACGAATAAGAAAAAATAAGGAAATTGAGGAGCTATATGGTTAGGACACATTTCAATAGAGCCCGACAAACAGTGGGTAAAAAGAGTATTATTTGGAAGTGAGGGGGTAAAAAGAATAAGAGAAAGACCTAGAGGAAGTGGTAAAGGATCTGGAGGAAGTGGGAATCAGGGACTGGAAGAGGCAGGCGTTGGACCGAGATAGAAAGAAAGAAGAATGAAAGATCTCATAGCCAAGGGTCACCAGGCCGGTTGAGCTGATATATATATATATATATATATATATATATATATATATATATATAATATCTTCACAAACACAAATGCTTTTTAAAAAAATATATTTTTATTTAAAACACAAATTAAATATTTTACTTGAAAGTTTCGTTAAATATAAATGAAATAAATGAAAGCGATGCACTTAATGACGCTAACAGCCATCGCATGTGCATTTATAAGCTATGTGTTGCTATGTCAGCAGTCAGCAGGTTTACACTTGCGATGGGCATTTGCGTATTTCCTGGGAATTGCTATATCGTGTAATATAACATCATGTGAACGACTCATTTGACCGTTTACACGGTGTTGTCATATTAATATTCTAAGTATTGTTTACGACGTATATAACAACTCCCCTCACAAAGAAAAAGTTGCTGTTTTACAGGAACTTTTCTGAAAACAGAATTTCTAAATATAATAAAGTATAAGGGTAGTATAAATATGACATTTGTAAAAAGCAAAAATGAATAAAATAGCGTAAATTGTATAAATGTATAAAATAAAAATGTAATTAGCATTAAGGTCCTTAATAATAAAACCTAAAAAAATACTTTTTAGCGATAAATAAGTTTACAAAACAATTTTTGAAATTAATTTGGGGTACTTAGCTCGATGTCTTCAGTTTCGTTCTGTCGGAGGTTCGGTCTCAATCTTGGCAACAATTTTGAAATTCTGGTTGTGGGTGATGGACTTTCGCTGGTTGTATTGTGTTTACTCTAAAGCGTTTGTAGGACAAATACAGCGACAATTAATATAATGGAAAATATTGTCACCTAGGTGAACCAAGAGATGATCTTTTTGACGAATGGCTGATTTATTAATTCGCCTAGGTCCTTTGAATAGTCGTTGAGTTTGTGGTTTGCGACGTTTAACTCCTCGAAATTCAATGCATGAAGCTTCAAAGGCTTGAGTTCGGGAACGACAAGTTTTTCTGGTATGGTATCGCAGCAGTTGAAAGGGATAAGAACTGGTTGATAGTTGTCAAGGGTGTTGCTGCTTTTTGGGGCTTCTGCTTCGATTTTGGTTATCCGAATGAAGGCACTGCAATCTTTCTGAAGTTTTAATAGAGAGTTAATATCTAGTGTTAAGGGTTTTGAATTGATGTCGGTATAGGTGATGGTAATACTGACAGGCTCGGTAACCATAATTAACCACACGTTTGTTTCGAGTTTTTGAACGTGGTACCCTTGAGCAGAAATCACGGCAATGTGACAATTGTCCGGCACTTTTTTAAAATTTCTTAAAAGTTGGGCCTCGCACAAAGCATTTGAGTCTATCTGATAGGCATAGAGTTCGGAACACAATTTATTTTGAATGTTCAACGGTTTGCACGCACTAAGGTCTTTTATCGGAATATACAGTAAAGAATCGTCGTTTTGCTATATATTTATTAGTGAATGAAAGTAGATGGCATAACCCAGTTCTATCATCATAGATGGGGATTGGGTATAAGCGGAGAGCAGTGAACGCGATTGCTGTTCAATAAGAGGAATTCTGAGTATAAATACAAGGTCGGAATCTGTTTGAAAAGCTTCTAATTCTGTAATTTCTAAGTATCGTGCAATACTTGAATATTTGACGGGCAAAGGTAAATTATTTTTCACGAGATTCTGTAATATTTCCTGTAAGGCGGCAATGAAATGTTCGGGAGTTAAAATTGAAGTATGGATAATTTTTATACGGGCAAAAGTTATGGAACTAAGAACATCATTTAAGTTGTCTTCTAGACAGAGATAAGTCTCCATTAGTTTTTACGTGATTTCTAGAAATGAAAGTTTTGTTTCCACGTACATCATCTTGTCGTTTACTTTACGAATCATATTTTCCATTTTTCGAATATTTTCGTTAAATATTTTCTCGTCGATTTGAATGTGTTGGATAGTATAGTTGAAGTTCTTTATAACTGAGGTGGTTACACTGATTTGGTTTTTCAAAAGGTTTTCGATCTGCAGTTGTCGGCGGCGTCTAAAGTTACCAGTTATGGCTTTGAAAATTGATCCGGCGCCATCGATTAGTCCACGTTTGTACCTTCGGGTGTCCATGTGGACGTTAGTTTTTAGTGATAAAGTTAGTGCATCAAGAATTCTGTCGTTGGTAGTGAAAGCTTGTTCTAGAGCGGAGAGATTTCTATGAACTAGAAGAGTCCATTTGTGATTAGACACGGCTATACGTGATTCTTCATGATAATAAATCCCTATGGTGTTATTTATTGGCTTTATTTCGAATTGGGATGCTGCCTATCCGAACAGCAGGATGACCTCGTACAGAAATCAGTCTTCTGTGAAAGGTTTCATACGGTCAAAGTTTACTTTGATTTTTTGGTTAGTACGAGAATTTAGTAAAGTAGCTGAGTTTTATGTACGTACGCGTACGTAAACCTTGTCACCTACTTGATAATTTGGGGTTTTGTCCGATACATGTTTATCGAATCGAATTTTGGCTTTCAGTTTTTGAGTATCGGTTCCTTCGCGTGCTATTTTGTAGTACTTTGAAATACCATTATTTAAGTCTCTGATGTAGTTAGTAATCAAGTCCTTTTCGTATATCAGAGTTTGGAGAATAAGCGAAGTGCTGATGGAAATTATCCGAAAACAAAAACCAAAGTGAAAAATTTTTCATAAATATATGCACATTGCATATTACTCCTGCTAAATTTGTAGGTATACTGATAAATTCAAGCTATTTTGAATTTCTCAGTGCAAATAGGTTTAAAGTTGATATATATATATATATATATATATATATATATATATATATATATATATATATATACATTCAACGGTGACTTGAACTTAGAGTCAAGTCAAAAGTTTAGACATTTTATAAATTTTGTTCATTTTATTTTCTGGTATATTATTATTGTGAGTATATTCAATTGAAAAAGTTTCCTCATCTCGTAGTTACCCATTATACGCATATTCATACCATACTTACTTTTGAAATGACAAGGAATTAAAATGTTTCTGTAAGTAACTCCCATATTTGCCTCCAAACGTGGCACTGCCTATAGTTGCCACCATTGGTGTAGAGGCAAGGCCAGGACAAACTGCAACTACTCTGACTTTAGTTTCATCGTAAAATTCATGTACACCCCAAGACCTCGTTATTCCCAAAATGGCGTGTTTTGTCGCAAAATATATTGGTAGGACGCCATAACCTAGTGTACCAGCCGTAGATGATTCACAATTACAGCTTCGTCTCCTTGTTTATAAATTGCCAAGTATTTGTCCATTCCTAGGAGCATGCCATGCACTGTACCATTCTGTAAAAAATGACAAATTCACCATCAAAGTCTCCTTTTGTATAACATAAACTAATAATTGCATTTCGTCAACTTTTATCAATTCCACATTTGAAACACCCTACTAAACTAATATTGTGTGATTGTTTGTGTATTAATAATCAAGAGGTGAAAAACTTGTTTCCTAAGATAGGACAACTTTATTACAATTGAGGAGGAAGTTTATAGTTTACAAACGATATGTAAAATATTGTTCATCCATGAATCCACAAGATCCATTCGCCTATCCTAAGGATTCACATCAATTATATAATTCATACTGAATTGGTGATACTAATAATTACACACGTACACTTTATTCAAACAGAGAGATAAGAATTGCAACGCTGAAACTGCAGCTTCCTTAGACAATGTGAGAAGAGTTTTAATAGACTGAACTTGAAATATTTATATAACACTATAATGAAATGTGGGAATTCCCAGTTAACAATTTACTAGTTATCAATATCGTTATTTCGAGTGACAACTACTTAAAAGTTATAGACATAAATATTCTTATATATATTGTTATAACAATTAATTTTAGACGATTTAAAAGGGGAACTTTCTATCCGAAACAAACAGTGGGAGGGAAAGAAACGAATTCCAGATCTACATTTGTTAGTAAAAAAACTGAAATTTCCGGTCCATTTCTAGAACTATTGGATTAAGTAGATAGCGACAACATAGAACAGTTGATATCGAAGTAATGATATATTCAGTAAGGAACGTGATAAAGACAATTTCCAATTCTATTTGTATGACTTTGTATGTTTCTTTACGAACTTTATTAATAGGAAATATCATTGGGATGGACTGGTGGTAATGTTTTTACTTTAATATTATTAAAATTGTGTGGTCGTAGCCTTTATTGATTGCACTCTGTTTTATAATATTATTATAATTTATAATAAGTGTAGAAATGGAAATGAAAGTTCACTTAAAAACACCAAACACTTGGTTAAATTTTCACTATTTCTTAAATTTTATTTGACATATGTTTCGCTTTTTCAGAAATAGTTAATACTATTTCTATTTTTGAAGAGCCAGAATTGGCGAAATATATGCAAATAAAAATAACAAAATTGTGAAAATTTAACAAAGTGTTTGGTGTTTTCATCAAAATAACAAGTGTTACAGAGAGTAATTGATACGAACACCATAAGACGCAATTGTTCTTTGACCAACCCACCTTTAATGGTAGTCCTTCGTGGTCTATATACAAACGAAAATTAGAGGCTGGCTAATGAATAGCATAGTCGAGAAAAGTATACCTCTCATGTGATTTTTTTAAGAGGCCCTGTATTAGAAGTTTCAGAGCATTTCAGTGGATAACTTAAAGTTAATTACAGTATTATATAAAAGACATGGAAATCTACTGAGTCTGGTACAACAAGTGTTACTGAGTACACAGTAATTCGGTAAAAATCTACAAGAATTTCATGCCTAATAAATGTGTTCTCAGATATTACCGGAGGACCCTAAAGATGAATTGATCACACAAAGGTTTATAAATGGTATCATAGATGTTGGAGTTCAGAGTAATCTAAAAGTTAGTGATATCAATAAGTGCAATAAAGCCGTGCCAAGGGCTCTAGAGGTGGAGGCCGTCATAAATATGTCCAAACCAAGGATTCCAATAGGTTCTTTCAACTAGTAGGGACCAAAACTATCTTTTAGGCAGAACTGACCGTAATAAACAACCTTCATGAAAGATCACAAAGAGCTGACAACTGAAGAGCATGTTACCCTAATGGATGTGCAGGTCCTGTCCAACGTGACTGCAAAGTGCGGCTACCTGAATAATCACTAACCAGGGGTAGCCAATGCATCAGTCCCTCCAACCAGGGAAACTTCCATCAATCGGCATAAGGTACTCATACCCTTGTCCTTGGTGCCGCTCTGTGTCCATACCAGGTCCAGCGTTTTCAGATCATTTGAAGTTCGGTCAATTAACAACAACATCCAGCTAAAAATAGTAACCGCAATGGGGAGCTACATTAGATGGCACAGGACGGACAGTTAGCTCATGATTACATGGTTGGATAAGCTGTAGATAAAGCCGGACAAGAAATGCCAATTAGAGTTCCTAATATGTCAAACAACGTATCTGAATTACCAATGGTGAAGAAATAACTTCGTTCGAACAAGTAGACATCATCAATTGCGATGAATCTTACAAGACTAAAACGAAGGAGACAAGTTCCAATAAATAAATTTACATCAACTATTTAAACTAGAAGTTGGTTAAGTTTGATAATGATATATTTCTTTCCTGAAATAAATCAGAACTGAGCTTTTTTAAAGCGTTACTACTCGTTTCAATCAATATAATACAATAAAGTGTGCATACTTGTTAAATTTTTATGTACCTTCAATTCAACTTGAATTTTTTGCATATCTATTTATAAACTAGAAGCACAAATATTGAATTATTAATCTAGCTGAACTACTTTCTCCCGTAGTACATCGTTTAATATTCCTGAATGAAGCTAAAACAAAACAATTTTAGATTATTTATTATAGTTATGTAAGTAGAATAGCTAACGTGGTCCCAGGACACTTTTCATGTTTTAGTTGAAGATGGCATGAGGGGGTTACCATGAGATCACATAACTAGATGTGTCAAGTCTGCTGAAGAATCGGCAATAACCAGTAGGTGACATTACTTATATGTGACACTTTGGTTTTTATTAGGTTGCAATATATCATTAGTATGTATGACACTTTTATTTTTTCAAGTGACACTTTTTAATTTTATTAGGTGACATTTGTAAAACTTTTGATTTGTCAAGACAAGTGTCATTAAAATTTGTTTTATTGAGACATGTGGTGACAAACTTTAACAATTGGAGACAAGTGTCAACTAGATGTAACTCTTGATGTGAGTAACACGCAGATCACGCGTGATGTGCATGATATTTAAACACTCAGTTCACTCGTGATGTGAGTGATTTTAATATTATTGTATAACTTATGTATAGACTGGGGATAGCGTGCGTAAATTAATTTTTATTAATACATTTAGTATAAAAGCGAGACAAAGAGTCAACAGTCATAAATAATATAAAAAGGCTCCAAAATATATGTATGTTAGATGGGAATTATTAGAACGTGCTAGAGTGAATAATGTGGAAATTGAAAATGGTTATACATCTAGTGAGTCTGAAGAAGAAGAGGAAGAATTACCGCTGCTGCAAGGAGAGAGAGACCAAGTGAATATGTTGAGTGATAGTGATGATACCGATAATGATATGATTGATAATGACAATGATATAATGGAGAATGATTTAATGAACAATGACAGTGACAGTGACAATGATATGATGGATGATAGTGATAGTGACTATGTTACCGATAGTGATGCAACAGAGATAACATCTGATTGGGAATTCCAAGACGACATTAATGATGATTCTGGAGTATGGTTTTAGGTTTTAGGAAAATAAAAATGTTTTACCATTTAACTTATTTTTATTATTAAGAATGAATTATAATTGTTGTTTACATATGTTAATAAAATTTTCAATTTCTGTCAACTTTACAAGACCCTCTTCAATTTTATCGAATCGTCTTCCATCCCTAAGGCGATAGTCAACTACCTTTTCCATATGTAATATAGGTAATACGAGTTTGTCTTCATCATATATCTGATAGAATTTAAATTGATTATCAGGTTCATAATAATAGAAACCATCATAGTAATGGCGATGATGAATATGAATTGGTAAAAAATCCTTATGTGTAATAATATTTTCAGTTTTCATTGTAGGTGTAAATAGTTTAAAAATGTTTGAACATTTTTTACATTTTGTAGATTCTAAATTGACATCATTATTGAAACACCAAATAAATTTGAATTCTTCTTTACACGTTTGACAATTTACTTTGAGTGTGTACATTGTAACGACTGAACTGCAACTGAAAGTCTCTAAATTAATTCATTTCTTTTATTACATCTAACTTTTTATATTGACAAATTTTACTAAAAAATACCTTATTCGAAAAATAATATAACAATTAAAAACAGCTGCTTTATTATTTCCAATAACAAGGTTGGGAATGCTTGATAATTTACGTCATTAATTCATTATCATGAAAGAAGACTAAACATATGAAATTTTATTTACAAACATCTAATTATTTTTGTTTACAAGTGTGCATCGCTGCATTCATAACATTTTGCAAATTTTAATCATTAATTCATTATCGTGAAACAAGACCAAATTTTATGTACAAACATCTGATTTTTTTAGTTTATATATATGTATCGCTACATTAATAAAATGTTGTAATGTGAAATTCCATTTTGAAATTATGTGATTTTTTCATTTATAACAAGTGCTTTGATAAAATTTTGCAAACTTAAGATGTTGATACAATTGAAAAAATCTCTAGGAAATAATAATTTACTGACTATAAAAGGCCCAGAATTTACAGTGAAAAACAAGTGAGTTTCAGTGTAAAAAGGTGCAAAATAGCAAAACAACATGTAAGTAAAAATATATACTATTTATTATTAAAATATTTCTAATTCAATAAGATTTTTTTATTACATCTATTTAATTCTTGTATACAACTTGTATAGTTCCACTGTAATAAAGCAACATAATGATGTGATATATTTTTACTAAAATCATTAGATGAGGTTGTTGTACACGGTGGAACTCTAAATCTTAGTTCTGCATACTTGGAGGCCCATATATCACTGTCTGCCTTAAATCCTGCACTGAGTGAAAGACATGCGACTAAATCTGATCGAACTTCAAGTAGATTTGTTTTAGATTCATTTAGAGAATTTTTTAGAGCAATTAATTCATTTAAAGTAGTCATGTGTGTTTCCTCCAACTGTTTTATGGTTGCTTGATACTGTGTTTCAGTTTTCATCATACTAAGGGTCATGTTCTCGTTTTCAATTAATGATTTAGATACTGCAGTTACAAAATTACTACTTTTATTTCTTAATTCTGTTATGTTTCCTTGTCTTGTAGAATATAGCTTAAATTCAGGATACTTTGATAACAGTTTACTGAAACTGATTTGTAAAGAAGTTTGGTTTGCCAACTCATGTGTTATATATAAGCTTCCATTATGTGGTGAGTATTCAGAGAAAAACACTTCATTTCCAATAACAATACCCAGTGAACATAAATTAAGAATAATGTTTATAAACATTTTTATTATTATTTATTCTTCGTTTAATAACCACAACGTACACTATTGACAAGTACTACAATATTTATATTTTGATCTTCTTGGTTTATTTTGGGTGAAGCTTCCTGTCGTATTTCTTGCACACTGTAAAGTTACAATAGTAAAGAGTACACTTTCAGTGTTTCTAAAACAATTTGTACAAGTATAAGAAATGGATACGTTCATACTGTTAATTTAATAGACTGTATTTGATATTTATTTAAGATTCCCCTCCCCTCTTTTACTCTTAGAAATAGAGTTGCGCTGTTGCAAAAATTGTAATGGGTTAAAACAAACAGTTATTATTATTCCAAATATTTTTATTTTATTATTACATATTTTACATTGTTCTTACAACATTAGTTAAAGGATTATATTTTACAAGACGATCATGAAGAATGAGACAATATGCAGTAGTTTTTTCTGGTATATTTTTGCTTGTTTCAAATTCTAATCTGACATCAACAGCTCCACCTTTAATGGTATCTATTTGTCGGCTACAGTCAATTACAAATAATGTGATTTGTTTGGAAAAGTCTTCTGGTGTTATAGAAACTTGTATGAATTCTCTGTTATAATAAACCGCTTGGAAGTTGGCAAACATTTCATAAAGTGTTGCAAAATTCTTTTAATCAAAATTGAGATTTAAATTATCATATGGGTAAACTTCAGAATTTAAATACAATTTTATATTTGTGATGTTACAGTGATCAAATTCTGACATAGTCTTGTGAATATTATTTTTTCGATCAGTATGGAATGCTACAATAACAAAACGAGGTTTTTCCAGTTGGCTTGTCGTTTTCACTGCCCATGTATGTTTTTGACTTTGCTGTAAAAGTGGATACTCTAATAACTCCCAGGAACGAAAGCCGATAGGCAAGTCTTTTCCACGTTCTATATATTGTAAAAATTGAATTTTGTGTGCATCAGATAATGACACATGAGGTACTTTCCAAACAACTTTATTTAGGTGAACTTTTGGTTTTTCTGTAGCTACAGAACTAACTGCAGCGTTGGTGTCTGTATTGGCACGTACCAAAATTAAATTTTGACTTGCTGAAATCACTAGACGGCGAAAATCCTCACAAAAGCCAAGTAGTAATTTTAGAGGAATGCATACTGCAAAATTTCCATTAGCATCACACATATTTGGAGTGCCTTCAAGATTCCATCCTGCATTATACCGTCGAATTATTTCATTTTTTGAATATGATAGATAGGTTTTAATCGTTGATGTGATTCCGGGATTTCTTGTTCGATCGACTACTGTTCCACCAAGTTCATAACGAATTTCTTCAAAGAGGAATGCAAAACCATTATTAATGAACCGTAATGTTGGACTATACTTATTCTCTGAGTTTAAAAGTTTTCCTTCCAGGTACAGAAAACTTTGAGAAGGTAGAGTGTACACGTCTTGAGTTTGTATAGGGATTCTTATCTCATCATTATTGAAAAATGTAGTATTTGCATAAGGTGTGTAGGAATGATATTCAAAATTGGTTATAGCATTATCCACAAGCACATTATCAGCCACTCGTAGTATGTTAAGCGTCATTTTTTTGTTTAAACACACACCGAAACAAACAGAAAAGTTTTTTGAGTCTTACACTTATACTTAATTTTATTCTGCAAATGAATGCTTTGAATTGTCCTCTCTCTATAGTTTTCTTCTTTTTCTTCTTATTTTTTTCTACTTTATGTTTAGCCGTTGTTAAGTGTGTACCTTAAAACCTAATGATATTAAAAACTGTTTATTGATAGGTGTTAACTGTTTCACTTGTTTCTTGATACTAACGCTTTTATAGTTTGAGTGTGAATATTTTATAGGTTGTTCCTCCTGTTGTGTTAAATAATTAGATGGATTATCATATATGAAAACCATATTAATTAAGTCGTTTTAAATGTAATCTTATCGTAACAACTTCACTTTTAAAATTAACTAAATTTCCATTTTGATCTGTTATTTTAATAATAATCTCATTTATATATCTTGTATTGATTGGTAGATAAATAACGTTGGTGGGGTTTTCAACAATTTTGTAACCAGGTGGAACATCAGGGTAAAACATATGGATTATATAGACGGGCATATCATTGTTGAAAGAATTCTGAATTAAATTGCATTCAATGCAAATAGCATTTACTTTAGAAATACTGATTGGATAATCTGAATAGTGTCATTTTTTAGGTTTTAATTTTCTATTTTTAAATCCTAATAAAGGACCAATGGTGTTAGATTTCTCAAAATCTATTTCTTTGTTACATTTTATTTCACATTTAAATGTGTTATGATTAGCTCTCAATATTAAAACAGGTTTTTCTATTTTTTTATTTTTCTTATTGTCATCTTTTTCCACAGGTTTCACATTTTTCTGTATAGCTTGTGATGGTAATGTGGGTGGTACAGCTGTCTCCTTTTGTTGTTCTTCACGATCAGTTAGCAAAGTGTGAAGCGTTTTTTCAATATCTTGTATTTCATAGGTGCCCACCGGTAATTCTAATTTCATATCGTTAATATAAAACTTGTTGTAGGTTTCATCAATATTTGAGATGGTATTAAAGGTCATAAAATCAATTAACCCCATCACATAAGTAGCATCATCTTCTAGAATAATTGGTGGGTAAATCTTGTTACTGAGAATAGAAGCACGTTCAGAGAACGTAAATGTATATGAAGACATATTAATCTGTCAATGGTTATTAAATAACTAAAACTATCGATATGGTTTTATTAAATATATTCACTTAAATATTTTTTACTATTTATAATTGAATTAATATGACTAAGTTCCTTTTATTGAGATAAAAAATATAAACATAAGTGTCCACAATTAAAACTGTTATAGTTTTGAAATGTATTATAATTATATACTATTTTACACTGTCCAGTTGAATTAAAATCTTTTAAAACTTCTAATGGAGGTTTAAGATTACCAAAACTATCAAAATAGGATATTTGTCTATCATTTTTCTTGTAAGCTGTCCAATGAGTTCCTGGACCTGTATTAGAATCTAAATTGATAATACCTCTTTCAGTTTTATAAATTTTCTTGGGTAATTTATCTCTCATGAATACACCTCGAAAATTTGGAATTTTCCAGATTTTTGCATATTTATCTATATCAATATTTGTTAGCGGACGTTGTGGTAGCTTCCTGGAGGGTGTAAAAAAGGACCATAACCTTTTTTATATGGTTGCAAATAAAGCCCCTTTCCACCTATTGCAATAGACTCCATTTTTCTATTATTACGTTTCGCCTCCTCTAATTTTTGTTTTGCATTTCTAGCGTCTGTTATCGTCTTGGCTATGGCTGCCGATCCCCCAGCGATACTTCCCAAGGCTGAGAGTCCAGCAAAAATAGGAATAAGAGGTAGCAAACCTCCTGTCTTTGGTATAGGTATGATACGAGGAGTGGCTGACTTCATATGCTTTTTAATTGACTTAGCAGAATTCAAGGCAATTTTTATAGCATTACCTAAGGTGGTAGGTTTCTGTTTCAACACCTGTTTTTTTATATGTCCTACAGATTTTATAAACCCAAAATTTTTTCTCGATGACTTTGACTTTGTAACTCTTTTTTTTCTTAGTCTTCTTGTTTTACACTTTGATTTTGTTTTACACTTTGATTTTGTTTTAACCATACTTCTCCTCTAGTGCTGACAGTATGCGTCTATCTGAGTGTTTTGCAAATACTAATACAATTTTAAGATTAACAATTTTTATATCAATGAAATCTTGCTGCTTTTTGATTTGGTGAATTATCATTGTCTGAATCACTGTTTTTATCAAGTTTACGTTTTCGATCATGTTCAACAAAATCAAGAGGTTCATCTAAATTAAGTTTTAATTTTTTAGAAGCACTTTCTTCAACTTCATCTATTTGTTGTGGTTTTAGTTTTCGTTTAGCTGCTCGAAATTTACCCCTTTTCCTCGGAGGTGTTAAATGTTCATTTATTTCTCTTTTACGTTTCATATTATATTCAACTTCCATATCAATGTCATCATTACCATTTAGTGGTGGTTTCAATAGTTCATTCAGTTTATTTCTCATCATTTGAGATCGTGGTAGTCGTGAGGACTTTTTAGTCTTATCCTTTTTTATTCTAGATGTAGGTTTAGGTTTGATAACTTCCATATTACTACCTGGATCATATTCAACAAACTCAAGACGTTCATCTAAATTAAGTTTTAATTTTTTAGAAGCACTTCCTTCATCTTCATCTTTTTGTTGTGGTTTTAGTTTTCGTTTAGCTACTCGAAATTTACCCCTTTTCCTCGGAGGTGCTAAGTGTTTTTCATAAAGATCATCATCATTTATTTCTCTTTTACGTTTCATATTATATTCAACTTCCATATCAATGTCATCATTACCATTTAGTGGTGGTTTCGATAGTTCATTCAGTTTATTTCTCATCATTTGAGATCGTGGTAGTCGTGAGGGCTTTCTAGTCTTATCATTTTTTATTCTAGATGTAGGTTTAGGTTTGGTAACTTCCATATTACTACCATTCATTAAGTTTATGCTATCCTGTATATTTTTGAGTATACCTTCACTCATAGTTTTAGTTTTCCCCATAAGCTTAAGACATTTTCGAATTGTTTGTTTGTTATTAGGTCTTTTCAAACCCATACCTAATTTTACTTTTGCTTTCATTGCTCCTGCAACCCCAAGTGCTGCTATACGTTCACCTATAGATGAGTCTTTTGAATGAAATCTCTGAAGAGATTCTTCTGCTAATATTTTATCTGCCTTATGACGTAATTTTGTATCACTTTCTTTTTCATAGAATTTATCATGTTTTAAACAGCTAGCATCTAGCAGATTTGTTGGTAGACTTCCTTGCAACAGACGTTGTTTAAGTTTTGTTCCAGGTCCACAATAATTATAACCTGGTATATGCAGTTCAAATGGTAAATTATTTATAGCTGAATTTAATAAACCTTGACCTGAATATAACTTCATGATGTTATTTCATTAACTATCAACTTAAAACTAACATATATTATTTATTTATGAATATTTATCTCATTTTATAGTAATGTGTCAAAGAATGAGGGTGATAAAACAAAAAACTTCTTTAGCTATTGAAAATGATAATTTTAATAGTATTTCTGATAATAATAAAAAGCATGGTCCATTGTTTCCGTCAACTGTGAGGTGTATTCTGGTGGGACCAAGCAATTGCGGTAAAACCAATGTTATGATTAATCTAATTGAACACTTGAATGGACTGAGATTTGAGAATGTTTATCTTTATTCAAAGTCCTTATATCAACCTAAATATATTTATTTGGAGAAGTTACTAAAGCCAATACAAGGCATCGGTTATTACCCGTTCAATGCTAGCGAAAATATTCTACATCCTTCAGAAGCAAAAAAAAATTCAATCTTTATATTTGATGATGTGGCTTGTAACAATCAAGATGTTATACGTCAATATTTCTCTATGGGAAGACACAGTCTGGTGGACTCGTTTTATCTGTCTCAGACGTATGCGAAGGTTCCAAAACATCTCATTCGAGATAATGCAAATTTTTTAGTTCTTTTCAAACAAGATGATTTAAATTTGAAACATGTTTATAATGATCATATTGGTAGTGACATGTCGTTTGAACAGTTGAAAAGCTTATGTGTCATGTGTTGGTATAGACCATATGGATTTTTATGTATCTCTAAAGACAATAACATCAATGATGGACGTTACAGAAGAGGTTTTGATCACTATATATGTTTTGAATAAGACAATGAATTTCAGTATAATAATTAACATCATAAGTGTAAGAGATATCAGAAACTGATTGAATTAAATCAATAGCGGATAATAGCAGATAAAAGCGGATCAAAAGCGGATTGAAAACAGATAGAAAGCGGATTGAAAACAGATAGAAAGCGGATCAAAATGAATCTATCAGAGAAGGAGCTAAAAAAACGTCTTGTACAGAAACGTAGAATTGTAAAAGAAAAATTACAGCTTCTCAAACATGGAGAAATTGTTAAGGAAAAGTTATTTTCCCCCATAACAAAACATCTAAAGGACATTGAAAGTAAACTAAGTCACAAGGAACATAAAATGAATGGAGCTAGTAAAATGGAAGAAGAGAAAACTTTTTTAAAACTGAGGATCCTAGTCATATTGATGAGGAAAAAGATTATATCTTTAACGATGATCTGTATCCATCAACATTTTCACATCAAGCTGAATCATTTTATCAGGAAACACCAAAGATTCCTCGCAAACTGTCAACGAGTTTATCCACACCTACAGGCCAGTTACGATTATTGCAAGATGAAAATGAAGATCCGAGTGAATATAAAATGACAATTCTTCAAGAAATCACATCTGATGATGAGATAGGATCATTACATTCTCCTACAACACCTGGACGGTTCACTGATATTGCTGAAAAATCCTATGTTGACTATTTAGACCAGTATGATCCTCTACCAAGAAAATATATAAATGACATGTATTATGACGATGACAATAAGGAATTTGATCATAAGTATGGTGTCAGATTAGATACTAATACTGAGAAACTAATGATTGGTGACTCAAGATTAGATATTGATGGATCTGATATTATTGTTAAGAAGAAACGATATCGAGGTAGTATAGGGTTATATGAACTATTGTTTAAAAAACAACCGAAACACTACTCTAAAGAAGATGAAGATAATTATAAACAAATTGTTGCAAAAACTAATGCTCATAGACGTTACTATAAACCAAATAAGCAAATAGATGGTAGTAAAATGAAAAAATATAAAAAAATTATTGCTCCTATGGTGGCAGGGAAAGGAATTTCTATGTTGGCGAATAATAATAAAATCGATTACATTCACTGGGATGATCCAAACGAACTCGTTGATAGATTGCGATTACTTCTCGCTTCTCAAACTTCTCAAACGAAATAACATCAATAATAATCAATAACATCAATAATAGAGGAACTGAGAGAAGCTCAAATTATTGTTTAAGAAAAATGAATGATGTTAAACGGCAAATTGTAGAAGAAATACATAAACCAGCAAGAATTAATTTTAAAAGACGTAGGGTGATTATTAAATCTATAAATGATCTCTTTCAAGCTGATTTAGTAGAAATGATTCCATATGCAAAAGAAAACAAAGGTTATAAATATATCCTAGTAGTAATAAATTGTTTCTCAAAATTTGTTTGGGCTTTCCCACTAAAATCTAAGACAGGTTTAGAAGTTAGCAAAGTCATGGAGCAAGTCTTCAAACAACAAATACCTAAAAATTTACAAACTGATGCTGGTGCTGAATTTTTTAATAATTATTTCAAGAAGCTTATGTTGAAATATAAAATAAATCATTACAATGTATATAGTGAAAAGAAAGCTGCAATAGTTGAAAGAGTAAATAGAACTCTAAAAAATATGATGTGGAAAGAATTTAGTTTACAAGGAAATTACAAGTGGTTACACCTTTTATCAAAAATTGTTATCAAGTATAATAACAAAAAACATCGAACTATTGGAATGGCTCCAATACAGGTTACAAAGAAAGTTGAAAAAGATCTATTAAACACTGCATATAATAACATAAAAATTTCCCATCTAAAGAGAAAATTTAAAGTAGGTGATTACGTACGTATATCGAAAAAGAGGGGAAAAATATCTTCCTAACTATTCAACAGAAATATTTTCAATAAAAAAAGTTCAGCTTACGAACCCTACAACTTATTTATTACAAGATGAAAATAATCATAACATTCTTGGTGGTTTTTATAAACAACAACTACAGAAGGTCAAATATCCTAATGCATTTTTAGTGGAAAAAATATTAAAAAGAAGGGGGGATAAAGTGTTTGTCAAATGGTTAGGTTTTGAAAACAAACATAACAGTTGGATAAATAAAACTGATATCCTTTAATAGTGTCAGTTATTAAACACACGTTAAAGTGAAAAGACATACTACAAAATGTTTATAGTTGATGTGCAAGGTTTTCAGTATGGTGAAAATAATTTCATCTGTAAAGAAATGGCGATTGTTAATACAGATAATTTATGGCACACTCAACGTTTCATAAAAATATCGAATCCACAAAAACATTTCAGTGAAACAGTACAGCAGCATTTTAAGTGGTTAACAAGAAATTTACATGGATTAGAATGGAAGAATTATGATGATTTGGAGTATGAGCAGATATCTGAATTTTTGAAGAATTCTATACCATTAGATGTAGTGGTGGTTGTTAAAGGATCTCTAAAAAAACTGTGGTTACAGAAATTAATTTCAAACAAAATTGTAGATTTATCTGAGGAGGACTGCCCAACAATTGAGACCTTAAAATTTTTCATGAAATCTAATCATTGTAAGAAACATTTATTTAATAATGAACTCAGTTGTGCATTAGAAAATGCTCATTATTTAGCTTATTGGTGTGTCTATTGTAATAGAAATAAAACATATGAATAATTTTAATGTATATATTAATAAATTAATATATGAATATTTTAAAATTTTGTTTTTAAACTTCACCTTCCAGACGATCCGAAACCTCCTTCCCCCCGTTGAGTATTAGATGATAAATGCTGAAATAAAAATGTATATTGAAATAAAAATTTATATACATATCTGTATACATACCTCAACTTCCTCCAACTCAGGATAGTAAATTTTCTCACAAATTAGCTGTGCTATCCGATCGCCTGGTTTTACGATGATGTTCTGGCACCCATGATTAAACAATAGGACTTTCACCTCCCCTCGATAATCCTCGTCCACAACCCCAGCTGTTGAAAAAGCGAATCAATATTGTTTAATTAATTTATTTTAGTAAAACTTACCCCCGACATCAATAAAATTATGGAGGGCTAATCCCGATCTTGGGGCTATTCTTCCATAGCACCCCTCAGGTAGCTCTATTTTTATACCAGTTTTGATAAGGGCTCTACTTTGGGGTGGTATATTGCACTCTTCCAAGCTTTTTAAATCGAAGCCAGCCGATTTATTGGACGCTCTTGTTGGGGTGAAAGCTTTTGGGTCCAGTTTAACGTATTTCAACGTTTTGGTGTTATGCCCTTCATTACAGTGAATATTAAGAAAAACTTGAGATGATTATTATTTTAAAACCCCCTTATTTAAACATTTTTAAAACCCCAAGGTAATGTATCTGTAGAGATATAATTTACAATTCTTTTATCGTCGAACGGAGTTAAAGCAACTTTTCTTTGATTAATAGAATACACCTCATGTTTTTTACTTCTAATAAGTTTCTCATTTACATTGAAATTAGTTTTATTAAACAAGCATTGAAAGTAATCTTCAAATGTTATTCTTTTCAAAGATGCCTCTGTTATTCCTTTTTTAATAATACCTAAATTATTTAAGTTAGCCTCTACATCGCCCTCATAAAGATTTTTCAATTTCATTTTTTCAGCTTCCCTTTCTTCCCTTGTATAAAAAAGTTTTATGGTATACATTTTTGATTTTAACCCAATAAATTCAATCATAATTCTACCATTATTTTCATCTTTCATAAGCCCTAAAACTTTTTTATTTAATTGAGGTATATTATATTCATTATTTATAGAATAATCTGAAGTATCAAATTTATGGATATCTTCCTTAATATGTTCATAAATATCATCTACAAAAATGTGATAAATTAATGAATCTGTATCTGTATATAATAATTTGGCTCTATCTCCAAATTTAACTTTTATATAATTATAATGAAAATCATATAAAATTGTTTTCGAAATTTCTAAAATACTGAATCCAACATAAATGGGTTTATTACATTTAACATTCATTCTTTTCATCTCAATTATTACCATATCATCATCAAAAATGGTTAAACTATGGAAATTTGGTTTTGATATATAATTTTTTACACCATATCTACCATCCCATTTTGTAACTAATTTAACATCCTTATATTTCCGGACGTTTTCCATAGTCTTACCAAAAACTGCGTTATTCATTAGTTTATAAAATTTTTTTTCAAAATCATTTTTACTTTGTTTCCTTAAATTTGTATTTAATTCAATATACGATTTCAACCAAGCAGATTGCTTAAATTTTAAAATTCTATGAACCTTTGTAAGTTTTAAACCTAAACTTAATGCCTGTTTTAAATTTCTATAATGAATAACATAATTTTTTTTATCAAAAAGTGTTGTTAATAATTTGGGGTGTTTTGATGATGACATTGGTGGTTTCATACTTTCGGGGCATAGAGGAAAATCTTTATGAAGATGCTGTAGCTCTGAAGGGTATTCTAAATCAACCTCAAGAATATATCCTATATCAGAATTATCTGGGTTATTAAGTATATCTTCTTTATAATAGTCGACATTTTCAATCCATTTAAAATCTCCAACAGGTAAACATTCACACATTGCAATCCCATATAAATTATTAACATCAAAATACATTAAAAATGAGGTAGGTTGATTTGAATCATATTCATTCCCCATATATTTATTATTTGCCTTTCCATACCTATTACTACATTGTGAAACTCCACCTCTAATCCCCCTTTCTATGAACATAATTTTATCTATATCTGTAAGTAATTCTAATGTAACGTTAGAAATCTTTAAACAACTAGCATAAGCTAAGCCTGGAGCTGTATAATATTTCAAACATTCTAAATTATAAGTTTTTAAACAAACTTTTCTAAAATTTTCAAAAACATCAGCAAGCAATAGAACATCAGTTTTCAAATATAATTCCATGTATTCACGTAAATTTTGTATTTTAAAAGTATTCCAAACTTTACGTGCATGTTCATAATCACTTTTTCCAACATTGCAATTTTTAAGAGAACTAAAAAAATCTTTAATTGATGGTAATTTAGAATTTGTTAATTTATCCCAGTTGTCTAAATAATCATAAGGAAAGATACCTTTCTTAGATAAAAATTTAAATTCCTCATCAGTTTTACAAAAACTTCTAATAATTACTTTTTCTGAATCTTCTAAATAGGATCCTAATTTATCTAAACTACTAGCCATAAAACGGAAGGAATCTAAAAATCTAAACTTTAAATTTGTGTTAGAAATATATTTAGTAAATGATATGTATTTTTCCTTATTAACTGGAAGTAAATCTATGGCACCAGGTATATCTTTTGCTAATGCTCTAATAATAAAATGACTATCATAACCGGATAAATTATGAAAAACTACAGGAATCATAAAATCGTCTTTATAATTCAAATTGCAGGAAGAATGAGCAGCCCCTCTATAGTTTCCAGAAAAATGACAGTGATCTTTAACCTTCATATCAGTTTCAGTAAAATTTCCCCACAAATATGACAAATTTGAGCTAATGAGAAATCATTTAATTGCGAACTCGTTAATGGAATCATTGGAATTATATTTTGGAATATGGGATTTAAATTCATTGCAATTTGTTGTAGACGTTTAACAAACCAATTAATACAGTCTTTTCCTGTATATAATTCAAATTTGGAAAGAGAATTATCAAAACTACAAACTAAGTAATAAGCAATACTACATGGAACATGTTTTTGATATTTAATAATACTACTACTACAATTAGGTTCATTAACCTTCTCTAGTATACATTCTAAATCTGCATATATTACAAAGGGAACTTTCTCTTTATTTTTAAAATCAGAAAATGAAACAAATTTTTCCTGTTCAGTTGGAGTTATAATTTTATTCTTATTCATATGTCTACAAGTTATCATATGTTTATATAAACTTTCCTGAGAATAAAAATGATTCAAACATCTATGGCAATAATATTTTTTATGGTTTAAATCATTGTTTTGTCTATTAAGCAATCGTGATAAATCTTTTATTAATGCGAAATGATAATAATTCTGATGAGAATTTATCCTCTCACTCAAATTCATTTCTATGTCATCATCATCATCACCATCATTATAATTTAATGGAAGCATTAGTAAATTTATGGTTCTCAAAGATTCAATTTTACTTAAACAAACAGGGGTAACATCTTTTTTTTCTAGAGAAAATACATTTATAGATAAATTATTCATTTTCTCAAATTTGAAAATATCTTTTAGTGAAATTGGAAATTTGATACCATCATATTTAAGAATGCTACTAAAATGGGGGTAAGATGATGTTCTACAGGGGTGTTTTGAATTTGGATGAGGATGAAGAGCTGCTGTAATAGACCATAGAAAACAGTATTCATCATTATTTTGAATATTAAGAATTGCCCCAGTATTTTGCAAAAATTTAGGTATTTCAATATAAGTTGAAACACCCACATTTATTGGAGTATAATTATTAAAATTTACTTTTAACTGGAGAATTTCATAAAGACTCCAACCTGAGTCTCTTTCTTGAAATTCCTCTAATTTTGTTAAAATTGAACTTTTAATGTGATCATCATAAAATAATTTCAAATTTGTATTAAAATCAATTACTCTATTTTTTGTTTGGAAATGCTTAATATCTGTTTCACCAGATTGGGGTTTAACAAAATTAGCTAATAGTGTAACATTTACTTTCAATAGTGAATTTTGAAGCTCAGTTTTTACTTTACTTATAAAAGACCTGCGAGCTTTATTGAAAAATTCTAAGGGATCCCTTATACCCAAATCAATGATTGCCCCAGTTCTCACACGATTATTAAAACACGATTCTAAATCTTGCCAAATTAAATTTTGTTTCTTACTGTTTTTAAAATTCTTTCTTTTTTGATATGAAAATTTTTGTTTGAAATATTTTAATAGTGATAAGTTTGATTCTAATTTTAAAAAGTGTTTTCTATCTAATACAGATATATTACGTTTAAAATATTTTTTTAAAATCAAAATAGTAGAATTTAAATATTTTACCCATTTACAATAATCATCTTTAGTTTTAATTAACTTACCCACTTGTTGAATTTTAGACACAACACCTTCAACTAATGTATTTATTTCACTAGAGGTACTCATATTTTATTTTAATAGCGGAATACAACTGATTGCTATGAAGTATAAACGTTAAATGTGTTAAAATTGATTAAAATATTTATCATTCTATATCGTATGACGCAAATCATAAATTTCTAATACTTCGATTAAAAACATTCTTGTTATTCATGTTAAATTGCATGTATACATTCTTTTATCATATGACGCAAATCATAAATTTCTAATAGTCTAATTAACTAATTAAAAACATCCTTGTTATTCATGTTAGATTGCATGTATACATTTTGTTATTATAAACTTGCAGCACTTATCATTTATCAATGTAATGTAATATTTCCATTACTTTAATTAGCCCAAGCTTATTATTCATGTTAAAGTAGTTTAAGTAAACAACTCAATTAATCTTATTAGATAAATATTACTTGTGCAAATTTTTATTAAACTTTGGTTTGAAATTATGTGATTAATTATGTATAACATCATTATTATTTTAATTCTAATAGCTATAAAAGCAATATTTACTTAATATTCATTCATTCGTTTTGAAGATCTGCAAACATGAACGTACCAACAACATTCATCATCGAATCGAATAACAAAGAAATTTTATCTACCAATTTATTGGTAGTATTTTTGAAAAATTTATTCATGTAAGTATTCATATTACTATATTCTAATTTTTATGGATATTAAGTAATAAAAATTTTAAAATTTAAACTGTTATACTTTAGATTTGGGAGAACTGGCATTAATGTAAATGGTGATAAAATATACCTCTCGCTATCATACTGCCCCAACAAAGAGACGGTAGACAAAAAATTGAAACAACTCCCAGTAAGTTACATGAGGGTTTTTGCAGACAATGAAGAGGAATTTAAATTATTATGTAGTGGTTTGGAAAAATTACATATAAATTTCTCCCAAGATGATGAGGAAGATCAAAACCAAATACCACTACCGTCACCTCTACCAATCAGCCAACCACCACCACCAGTTGAAAGACCTCGAAAAAGGAAAGTAGAAGTGTTACAAAATATAGTTGTAACTGCATCAACAGATGAATCGGGAAAAAAAAAGAAACGGGGGGAAGCTTATTCACACAACACACCCCCAGTTAATCTAACACAAACAAATACACCCCCAGTTAATCTAACCCAGACAACTTGGGAAGATTTTGACGAAAGTCAAAGATGGTAAATGTATCTAGTTATGTAAAATTATTTCACCTATAATATAAACTTATGTAAATGAATATAAATAATAAACAAAATTAAATATTACACACAATTTTATTTTCCTAATAATAAAAATTAAGTTACATTATCCTCAGTCTATAAGTTATATACAATAATATTAAAATCACTCACATCACGAGTGAACTGAGTGTTTAAATATCATGCACATCACGCGTGATCTGCGTGTTACTCACATCAAGAGTTACATTTAGTTGACACTTGTTAAAGTTTGTCACCACATGTCTCAATAAAACAAATTTTAATGACACTTGTCTTGACAAATCAAAAGTTTTACAAATGTCACCTAATAAAATTAAAAAGTGTCACTTGAAAAAATAAAAGTGTCATACATACTAATGACACCTACCTAATAAAAATCAAAAGTGTTACATATATTGCAACCTAATAAAAACCAAAGTGTCACATATAAGTAATGTCACCTACTGGTTATTGCCGATTCTTCAGCAGACTTGACACATCTAGTTATGTGATCTCATGGTAACCCCCTCATGCCATCTTCAACTAAAACATGAAAAGTGTCCTGGGACCACGTTAGCTATTCTACTTATGTAGATAGTTAATAGCCAGTACTTTCAACTTCTTCTATATTTGTTACATAAGCTTTTACAAATATAACTTTATTAGGGCCGAATTCAGTCGTGATTTCTGCAACTGCTTTAGATCCAAATTCAGGGTTAACATCTGCTAGTGTGACCCCCCACGATTAAGGGATTGAATTCAAGTTATTTAAAATACTCAGGGGTATGCGAAAATGATCGTCAAGTTATTCCTAGATTCAACAAAACCGTTCATTTCAGGTTCAGTGGCAAACTAGTGCTATACGACCTTACAATTAACTTTCTAGGTAGTAGAAGATCCGAACTTAAGTCGACCTTCACCGAGCTGATAATAGAATGAAACATATTTTATAATAAATTTAGTATATTACAAGATATATTAAAAATGATTTGCCAAAAAAATTCTGGACAGATTATTTTTAATTATTTGAAAAATATATTTTTAATTAAATCATCAAGATAAAAAGAAAATTTGTTCCTGAGTAAAAGTATATATCGTATAAAATGTGTAGCCGTTCGGTTGCCTATTATTTACATGGATGAAATACTGGTTTGCCAGGTCCGAATAGGGGTTTGAAAATTTTAAAGATTTTAACATGAGTGGAAAACGTGTGACAGAGAGATCCGAGGTAAATATACCGTGGAATAATAAAGGACCTAACATCGCATTCACACATGATGGGACCCCGAATATAAGAAAGTGCGCATGCTCGGTATTTATACGACAGAGAATGACAGAGATACTCTCGCAAACAGTGAACGTTATTTTGACGTTTGCAAAAAATTAATTAAATACATAATATATATATATATATATGGTCTGAAGGTTTTTCCGGTGTACATCCGTTCGTCTGTTGAATTCCGCTGAATTCTTGCTTGACGTTTCGCAAAATCTTATCTGGCATTTTCAGCAGCTATCATCTAATAATAGATAAAGCTTTTGAAATAATAGAAAGTTACCTATTTTGGCAGCGTAAAATTACATGTAATAAAAATATCAATAAAAAAAGTGATATGAGAATTGTCGGAATAGAACAATAAAGTTGGCTATTAAGTGCTTTCCGACGTTTCGCTTTTATTAATTGAAAGATTCTTCAGGGTTGCATGTATTGATTACTTGCCGGGCTAAAAAAACAATAGAAAATCTTGAATATGTTTGACGACTGAACTTTGTAAAATCTTATAATTTTGTTTTCTTTGTGTGAAGAACACGTCAACATGATTTCGGTGCAAGAACTTAGGTGGCGTCTTTTGACTAAAATTCAGTCAGGAGAACCAAGAAAATCTTCCCATCAAGGCTTCGACATAAGGTTAGTGTTTTGTTTGTTCATTGGGGTTTTCTCTCCTGTGTAGTAAGGCAATTTCGTAAAATTACTCGGATTACTGGCTGTCCGTACAGAAATTCTTTCTCACAGTTATTCTGAGAGAAAGAGATGTCTTAAAATGATCAACCAGTATTCCTGTAATAGTGTATGGTATGGTATAGTGTTATACTTATCTGTTTTGGAGACGTTTCAACTCCGACCCTGGAGTCGTTGTCAATCGTTTTGCTGAGTCTTTTGAGGTATTTTCAAAAAATTTTCGCACTGATATGGATTTTGTTGTTTGTCAAAAATTTTCTGGCAGTGACAATATGTCATTTGCCGATCACTTGATACTGAGGGTACCATTCTTTTACTCTTCTAGCAATAGATCTCTCCAGCTCAAATGAAGGTCGATTGAAGGGGCCCCGATTTCCGTATTGTTTACCATCATACAGCTGGCTTCTTTAAGTATTCCCATAAATTTGACTTGTCCTCATGTCTTCTCGAAATGTTATATTGGTGTTCTTTTTTCCTTAATTCTAAAGGTCTTGAAGTTTGAAGATATTCATTTTGGAGTAGATGTTTTTTGATAATGTTGACCTCGTCGTTAAATATTTTGGTGGATTCTTTAGCTCTATCATATAAGCACTTTACAATACCTTTTTATTACATTCAAGGAATTGTTGTAGTAAAAAAAGGTGTTGTAAAGTGATTATATGTTAGGACAAAACACATATCATCCATCGAAATATTTAACGAAAAGGTCAACATTGTCAAAGAACATATACTCCAAAATGAATATCCCCAAGACTTATAAATAAAACTATAAATCAACTAGAAAGAAAATCGCAACAACAAATCAACACAAATAACCAACAGACACTAATACCAACCAAACACAAACAGAAAACAAAATTATGAATATAATTCCATACGTCCCAGGTGTATCCGAAAAAATTAAGCGGTTAGGAAATAAATACGATATTAAAACTGTTATCAAAACAAATAATACATTGCGCTCTATCCTCACACATACCAAACCATTTAACGCAACTCAACATTCCAAAAATTGTGTGTACAGTGTGGTCTGTGACTGTGGCCATAATTATACCGGTGAAACTTCAAGACCTTTAGAAGAACACCAATATAACATTTCGAGAAGACATGTGGACAAGTCAAATTTGGATAACCATGTATTAACCAGCACCGGAAGCCATAGGATAGATTGGGATAAAACAAAGATCTTGTTGAAAGAGGAAAATTTAAAAAAGAGAAAACTTAAAGAAGCCAGCTGTATGATGGTAAACAATACGGAAATCGGGGCCCCTTCAATCGACCTTCATTTGAGCTGGAGAGATCGAATGCTAGAAGAGCAAAAGAATGGTACCCTCAGTATCAAGTGATCGGCAAATGACATATTGTCACTGTCAAAATTTTTTTGACAAACAACAAAATCCATATCAGTGCGAAAATCTTTTGAAAATACGCCAAAAGACTCAAGAAAAACGATTGACAACAACTCCAGAGTCGGAGTTGAAACGTCTCCAAAACAGATAAGTATAACACTATACCATATACTATACTATACCATACCATACACTATTTATATACAGGAATACTGGTTGATCATTTTAAGACTCTCTTTCTCTCAGAATAACTGTGAGGAAGAATTTCTGTACGGACAGCCAGTAATCCGGGCAATTTTATGAAATTGCCTTACTACACTTTGTTCTCCAAATACGATTTTAAATACTTATTTGTTGGAAAAAAATTTGAGGAGAGAAAACCCCAATGAACAGATAAGATAATACAAGACCTCCTCAACAATCTTTTCTAAATTACATAAGGGTAGTGATTAACTGTTGTTTAGATCTATTGAATGAATCAGCTATTGTAACTACAAAACGCGAGATACACTGTTGGTACACTATTGACAATAATGTTTCACCAGGTTGCTGGCTTCTTTAGAATACAAAGTAGAACTAAACGCTAAATACCTAAAACTATTGCAGAGAAATATAGCGGCCCTTGACATATTAAAAAATACTCCAAATTCACTCCCACACATAGCATTAAAACGTCCGTTGACTTAGTGACAAAAATTTAAAAAATAACCCAACCTAATAATTGCATACTATTGTCCTTCGATGTAGTCAATCTTTTTCCCAGCATCCCACCAGAAGAATGCACCACCCTTATCATGAACTTATTAGAAATGAATAACACCAACCCATTAAAAAAAATCTTACAACTTTGCCTTAACCAAAATGATTTTCAATTCAACAATAACATGCACACTTGTAAACAAGGTTTAATTAGGGGTATCCTATTCAGCCCAGTTTTGGCTGAAATATATATGAACAACATAGAATCACTAATTTTCAAGCAATTAAGACAAATCATTTGTTATACATGGACGACTTAAAGTTGATGGCAGCTACGAAACAACAGCTGCATGATATGCTTATTAAATAATAGAAGGGTTCTCTAGTGATATCCATATGTAATTTGGCTTAGACAAATGCCGAATTATTAATATAATTAAACGTAAAATACAGCAGGGGCACTTCGAAATGGGAGATGGCACCTCAATTGAATCTGTGGGGGAAGGTCATACTTATAAATACCTTGGAATAAAGCAGGCTCAACGTATTGATCACATGACTATGAAAAAGGACCTAACAGCAGAGTTTTATAGAAGGGTAAGACGACTGTTGAAAACTAAATTAAATAGTAAAAATCTGTTTCAGGCTACTAACACTTATGCGTGTTCAGTGCTCAGTTACTCTTTCGGAATAGTTAATTGGTGCAAGACTGACATTGAACAATTACAACGAAAAGTTCGAGTTTTACCAACAAAAGCACAAAATCACCACCCAAAGAGCTCTGTCGAACGTACAACTTTGCCACGGTATGAAGGAGGAAGAGGACTGACAGATCTAAGCAAACTATTAGATCAACAAATTTCCATTTTGCGTAGTCATTTCCAGAAACTCGCAGGATTTTCTGATCTACACAGAGTCATGTGCCTGGTTGATGACTCAACACCACTGCGACTGACACAACAACATGTCCAATTACACCACCAGACCACAGATCAGAAACTGCTGAAATGGAAAGAGAAGCCCCTTCATGGAGACATATAAATGACGTCAACCAAGATTATGTCGACAGTGCAGCGTCGAACTACTGGTTGATCTCTGGTCATATGTTTCCTGAAACGGAAGGCTTTATATTGGCAATCCAAGACCAAGTAATTCCAACTAAGAACTACCTAAAGTACATCGTTAAAGATCCTTCTATTAACAACGACAGATGCAGGTACGGTTGCCAAACATCTGAATCTATCCATCATATCACAGGAGGTTGTCAAGCGTTCGCTACAACTGAATACAAAGAACGACACGATGCTGTGGCAAAAATACTTCACCAGGAACTAGAACTGAAACTTGAATTATCACAGTCGGTAAGATTACCATACTATAAATACAAACCAGAATCTGTTTTAGAAAATATCAACTACAAGCTGTACTGGGACCGCACGATACTGACCGATCGGACAGTTGCTCACAATAGACCACATATAGTTTTGGTAGATAAAGTCTTTCGGAAAACAGCTTTAATTGATATAGCAATTCCTAACAACAATAATATAAATATCAAGCAAGCTGAGAAAATAACCAACTATAGAGATTTGGAATTTCAAATAACATGAACAACACACGAACTGTACCAATTGTTATGTCAACGACATGACTAGTCCCAAAACATCTATTAAAGAATTTATAATATCTCGGTCTGGACGAACATCTTTACAAACAAATGCAAAAGCCGTCCTGTTAGGAACGGCCAGGACGGTCAGGAAATTCATGGGAAACTGCCGCCACGACTCCAACCACGGGCCTGAAAACCTGGCAAGGGCTCCCACAGAGCTAAACCCTTTTGATATCTAGGATATCTGGGGGTTAGTGAATTTTCCCCTAAAGGCACTCATAGCGTGCCTTAGAGGGAGTGTGATACCATACGTTGTATGGTCAAGTCGGGATAAAGAGCTTTTAATAATAAGATAATAGAAAAAAAATACAATTACAATTATGTTGACGACGTTTTCGCTAAATTTACGGGTACTTACATAGAACTACAGGTACTTCATAACTACATAAATCAAATCCACCCTAATATAAAATTCACTCTGGAAACTGTAGACATACCTTTTCCATTTATCATAAACCATCACACACTGACCCTACGATTAACAAGAGTTCATACCATCCCCACCAATATAAACTTTAGCACACCATAGTATACTGCACAGAATTGTTACCACCCCATTATCAAACGCATTTATTCAGCACTTCCCAGAATTAAATAAATTGCTGCCAATAGTGTCAATAACGGTTATAACCCTCAAATTATCGACGACATGTTAACCAATAAATTAAACATAAAAAGGCTTTAAATGAAATATATCTTCCTACCCTCTAATATCGATTCCAAATTATATCAAAGTATCACATATATCGGGTCTCCCTCTCAAAAATATCCCAATTTTTATTAAGCACGGCAGCCGGCAGTGCGAGAATGTAAACACTATACTTCTCTAGTTCGTGCCACTGCTGCTGCCACTCCCTGATACTCGTCAAAAGAGGGTTTTTTACCGAAGTCAAAGGACTGGCAGTACGAGCGAAAGTGAGTGTTTACATTCAGCCAGTCCTCGATTTTGGATTTTAGTTATGCCATAAATATGAATACTTTTATTGATCAAAATACTTGCTCTTGACGGAAATTTAATACTCTACTAAAAAATTATCAACATTAAAATTATTAGAAGTTAAAATTAAATTCAAAATTATTTTTGAATAAAGAATAACTATAAAAGTAGTGAATTTAATGAAAAATGTTAAGAAATGTCTTTTATTGTGTATTAAATTCCCTTTAAGAGTAAGTACTTTCTTGCCAATAAAAATATTGTAGTGTTTTTATTTTCACACACGGGTTCTGTTCAGTTCTTGGATTTATTTAAAAACACAGTCAAACTCAATCTAATTTATTTCCACTACTTTTACACAAATTTATATTCACAGAAACTACTATTTACATTTTATCTTAACTGTACAATACGACCGACGAAAACCGAATGCCTCCTATCGCCAGCTGTTCCTTTTATATATTAATCTCGGAATTGTCTGGTACGTCCACGAACCATCGGGAAACTACATCATGTTCTCGAAGCTTTATGGGAATTCCCAGTAACGGCAGCGGTCCGCCGGTTGAGAGACAAACATTTCGGGTTCCCAGAATTTATCGGAATAATGTCCCTTCCATGAACTGGTCAGGATAGCCGATTGCACCAGTTGTCGGATGAATTTTCGTAACATTGCCCCCTCCTTAAGACCATTTCGTCCCGGAATGTCCCAGAATCCTTCCTGGTATGACGATATTTGCAGGACTCTCCATTTCGACAACGGAAAGTTAGGTGGAAGTAACAGTCAACGGTCTTCGAATCTGGGCTGCGAGTACTGAGACAGCATACCAGGATGTCTACGCCACTGAATCGAAAGATTTTTTCCATCATACTTCTCACCACCGTCCAATTCAGTCCATCCAACCCGCAGGCCATTCTTATGATCGACAGTTTCATCAGATTCTTTTCCATCAATTCTACCAGAGTCTTCCAAACATCGCTGTATGTTGGCTTGTCCTGCGAGAATGTTTTCGTTACCAAATAAAAGATATCTCTGGTACCCACTGGTTGTTTATCTTCGAGATGAAGGACCTTCCCTACCGCTGGATCTTGCTCCCGTAGCTTCTGGAACTGGCCGTACTTTTTGGCAAACACCTTGGCTATTCCTCTGGACATCCGGAGGTCTCGAGCCACACAATGAGCCAGGGCATATTCTATGGGCACCTAGAAACAGGTGTCGGGGTTCCTCTGTGGTCACGTCGTGCTGTACTTTCTGCCCCTGAGTACAGTGTCATAAACTGTTCGAAGGTCATGTCGTCATCGGGTAGTTGGATGCTGCGGACTTGGGCTTGGTCAACTTCGCTGTCATGACTTCCGGCATAAGGGGCTAACCTGTTGAAATGTACGACCTTTGGTTTTCCCCGAGGCAGCTTCTTTATTCTGTAGACAACATCGTTGATTTCCTTCACAATTTGGTACGGCCCCTCCCAAGATCTCTGTAGCTTGGGCGAATATCCACGACGACGTTGCGGGTTATACAACCAACCAAGATCATCAACTTGGAATTCTACGTCCTCGGCTTTGATGTCGTAGGCTTCCTTCATTCGGGCACTGGCATTCTCGATGTTTAACCGGACTCGTTCATGGATGTCGTTCATCTTTTGACGTAGCTGGCTGACATAGTCTTCACCTGCGGTCTCTTCTCCTGGGGGACATCCAAACTTCAAATCGCATGGTAGTCTTAATTCTCGTCCCATGATAATACTGGCCGTTAGAAACAAGTGCAGTCCCAGTCTCTTTGGTGGTCATAGACTACCTTTGACAAATGGCGGTTAATGGTTCTTTTCATCCGTTCTACCATTCCATCGGATTGCGGGTGTAATGCTGTTGTTCGTGTTTTATTGATCTCCAAGAGCTTGCAGACGTCTTGGAAAAGAGTAGACTCGAAATTTCTACCTTGGTCTGAGTGCAACTCCAAGGGAACACCAAAACGACTGATCCATTCCTTGACAAGGACATCAGTAACGGTCAAGGCTTCTTGATTCGGCAGGGCATACGCTTCGGCCCATTTTCTAAAATAGTCCATAATGTATTTATTTCCACAGTTGGATTCAAGAAATGGACCGGCAACATCAATAACTATTCTTTCGAATGGATTGCCCACGTTATATTGCTTCATCGGAGCTTTTGGTCGCTTCTGAGGCCCATTACTTGCTGCACAAACTGTACATTTTCGGCACCAATCCTTTAACATCTGCTTGGCAGTTCACCCAATAGAACCGTTCTCTGAACTTTCCCAGCGTTTTCGTCACTCCCAGGTGTCCTCCAGTTGTACCATCATGTAGCTCTCGCAAAACCTCTTGTCTCCTATTTCTGGGAACTACAATCTGTTTTCTGTCGTTTCCCCCCTCTGGAGTCTCCAGTACTCGCTTCAGAAGTCCATTCTCCAGGGAGTTCCACTGAGCCCAGTAGGACTTTATGGTTGGTGAGTCTCGGGAAATCTCTTGCCACGTAGGTTTGCGGTCTTCTTCCTTCCACCGGATAACTTCTTTTAGTTCTGGATCCAATTTTTGGTCTTTCTGGATCTCCTGAGGTTGCCAATGGTCATCGACGGCGGTAATTCTACAGAGAACAGCCCCTTTTTCTTCAGCTCGCTGACAATGTTTGCAGTCATCAGAGCATGGTCTCCTCGATAGGGCATCAGCATTCTTATGGCTTCTTCCTGCGCGATGTTCAGTCTCGAAGTCGAATTCTTGCAACCGCTCAATTCACCTGGCCACTTGTCCTTCGGGGTTTTTAAACTGCAACTGCTGCATGATCAGTCCTCAGGAAGAATCTTTTCCCATAGAGGTACTTGTAGAAATGTTCTACCCCCTTTACCACAGCCAGGAGTTCCTTGCGAGTAACGCAGTAATTTCGTTCAGGCTTGCTCAAGGTCTTGCTGAAGTATCCGATGACTCTCTCCTGGCCCTCCTGGATCTGCGAAAGCACAGCACCAATTCCGACATTGCTTGCGTCGGTATCCAAAACGAAGTTTCCGTCTGGCAAAGGATAACTTAAGATGGGGGCACTCGTCAATGCTCTTTTCAGTGTCTCGAATGATTGCTGGCACTCCTCGTCCCACTGGTATTGTACCTTCCCCTCTGTGAGTCTAGTAAGTGGCTTGACGATGTTGGCAAATCCGGCTACGTACCGACGATAGTACGTGCATAACCCCAGGAAACTTCTTAACTGGTGGATATCTTTAGGTATCGGCCATTCCTGGACGGCTTTGATTTTCTGTTTGTCAACAGCTACTCCCTGTGCTGAAACTACATGTCCAAGATATTGCACCTCTTCTTGGAACAGCTGACACTTCTTCGGGCTTAACTTTACTCCGGAACTTCGAAGTCGCCGAAATATCTCCTCCAGGTTCCTCACGTGGTCTCCAAAAGATTTTCCAACCACGATAATGTCGTCATGATACACCAGGCACGTTTTCCATGAAAGCCCTCTTAACACTGTTTCCATCAGTCTTTCAAACGTTGCTGGAGCATTACACAGTCCAAACGGCATCACCGTGAATTGATAAAGTCCTGAGCCGATGGTAAAAGCAGTCTTTTCTTGGTCTTCTTTAGCAAGTTCCACCTGCCAATAACCGCTCGTCAAGTCCAGGGTGGAAAACATCTTCGATCCAGCCAATGTATCTAGGGTATCGTCTATTCTTGGAAGGGGATAGCTGTCTTTCTTTGTAGCGTGGTTTAATTGCCGATAGTCCACGCAGAATCGGGTCGAACCATCTTCCTTTTAACCAAGACAACTGGAGAAGCCCAAGGGCTATTGGATGGTTCAATAACACCTTCTTCCTCCATCTAGCGAGCTATCCTGTCGGCTTCTTCTCTTTTAGCTAGGGGTAGTCTTCTCGCCGACTGTCGAATAGGTTGAGCGTCCCCAGTATTACTTTTATGTTTCACCAGATCAGTTCGTCCTCTTTTGCCATTTCCCACATCGAAGATATCCTGGTAGTTTCTAACTATGTCCCTCAATTTTGTTTTCTGGTTTGGTTTCAAATTCTTAGATGAATCGGTGATGAGTCGTTCCAGTTCCTCAGTACTTTACCTGGTGGTATTTCTGCATGCTGTGTGCTTCTGACTACAGAGGAAACTGTTAAACAATGGCCCAAAGTTGTTCCTTTCGTTAGCACAACAGAATAATGATTCAGGTTCATTACTCTTACTGGAACAATCTCCCTTGCACGAAACAGAGTCTTCCCCAGTGCGACTCCTCTGCCTACATTTCCGTCGTTAAGTTCGGGATCAAACATCATTACTGTTCCAGCTTGAGCTTTCCCCTCTAAGCAAGCATCTATAATGATTTCAGCTCTTTCCGGAACGTTGACATCCTCTGCTAAGATGGCTCGAAGCTTTATTTCAACTTTTCCATGAAGCGCCACTTCTTCGTCATTCACTCGCAGAATTCCATCTTTGAAGTTTAACTGGAATCCCTTGGAGCTCATGACATCCATTCCAATGATTACTTCGTCTTCGATGTCTGCCACTAATGCCCGATGTAGAAAGGTTGTGTTTCCCAAGGTCATTTCAACCTCTATTTCACCATGGACTTTCGCTGCTTCTCCTGTCGCTGTTCGCAGTTGCCATTTTGTTGGTTTCATCATTGTCTCTAGAACAATGTTGGGCCTTATTACTGTTTTTGTCGCACCTGTATCCAGCAGCATTGCACATTGCTTCACTGTTAACGTGGTTGCGAAGCGACGATGGGCGTAGATAGTTGGGGCTTGTTGGCTACAGGTGGACGATGGCCCCTTCATATCGACCCGCTTTAGTTTTCCGATGAGGAAGTCGGGCTTCCGTTGCCCTCCTTGCAACGACTCCTTATGTGTCCTACCTTACCACACTTCCAACATCTCAGTTGTCGTTTCTCGGTAAGGACTTTCTCTATTATCTTTCTTACAGAGGCTTCATCGTTTCCACCATCTTCGGATTCTCCGTCAACGATTCGGACTCTGGCTTGACCTCTGCAGGTATTTTTCACAGGCTCGAATTCTAGAGCTCGAGCCAGTGCATCCACTAATTGAGTCGGTCGAGTTAGGGTCAATGCTTGTCTGGCTTCGTGATCCCGAAGTCCATCCAAAAATGATTGCACTGCTAACCTTTCTATTACATTTTCCAGATGTGAGCTGGATAGCGCAATGGCGTACATCCAAAAACAGAGCAATATCGGCTTCAAACTCTTGTAGCGATTCGTTCGAGGTTCGAGGTTTAATTTTGTGTCTTGTTCCCTCGAGTCCAATTTTCGAATCCACTACTTCCAAACTACGTGTAATGGATAATATCCTTCTTGGTATTCAAAATGGAAGACCCCAATATACATGGATGATATTATTGTATACTCACCCACAATTCATGAACATATTTCCAGACTTTCAGAAGTATTCAAAAGACTTCGTAATTCTAATTTCAAAATTCAGCCAGATAAGTGGGAATTCTTAAGATGTGAAGTAGCTTATCTAGGTCATATCATCACTCCTGATGGTGTTAAACCAAATCCCGATAAAGTTAGTTGTATATTAAATTTTCCAGAACCCAAAACCCAAAAGAAATAAAATCATTTCTAGGCTTAGCAGGTTATTACCGCAGATTTATTCCTAATTTTTCCAAAATAGCAAAGCCACTCACTCGACTCCTTCAAAAAGACGTTAAATTTTTATTTGATAATGAGTGTAAGCAATCCTTTCAAAAACTTAAAGAAATTCTTACTTCTGATCCAATTTTAAAGTACCCAGATTTTGAACAGGAATTCATATTAACAACAGATGCAAATGCTTTTGCAATAGGTGCCGTTTTATCTCAAGGACCTATAGGTAAAGATCTTCCAATTGCCTATGCCTCTAGAAACCTTTGTAAAGCAGAAACGAAATATTCGACTATTGAAAGAGAACTACTAGCGGTAGTATGGGCCGTTAAGACATTTAGGTCGATTTTGTACGGGAGAACCTTTACAGTCGCAATCGATCCCCGCCCTTTAACTTGGCTCTTCTCAATAAAGGACCCCGATGTCAGACTTGCTAGATGGAGGATAAAACTAGAAGAATATATTTTTAAAGTTGTTTACAAACCCGGAAAGACGCATTATCACGCATAAAGATAAATCACTTCTAGGACTGTACTAACTTTCACTCAAAAACTAAAATTCATGCCCTAACTGAAGACGAAACTTCAAATGATGACTTTATTGAACAACAAAACATTGAAAATGAAAATGAAGGAATGACTTCAGAATATAACAGATTTGTCGAACTTTATAAAACCAAATCACTAATAGATTATTCAAAAATCGAGATTTCAAGCTCTCAACTTCTTGATAAAACTCATAAGAATATCGTAACTTTCTTTTGCCAAAATAAATTAGGAGAACTACATGACAAAATCATAAATGACCCTTTCGAAATAAATTCAGATTTCAGTACCGAAATAATTAACATATTTTCCAGTAGTTCAATTAAAGAACGAATATATTTCATAATACCCCTTCCTTTTGACCCAGAAAGAATAGTCCCACATCTATTTTACATTCTTTATAAAGCACAAGATCAATTTAACCCAAACGAAACTTATTATGTTGAAAATAATATTGATTTGCCAACTCTTGAAATTCTATCTTTTATATTTGCCGACAAAGATATTAAAATAAAAATTTGTCAAAATATTGTAACAATTCCAACTGAAGATCAGATACCAATAATCATTGAACAATATCATTGTGGAAAAAATAATTTACACAGAGGTATAAATGAAACTCTGAGACGTGTTAGAGAAAAATATAATTGACCAGGAATAATTAAAATTATTGAAAATTTTATAAAATCTTGCGAAATCTGCCAAAAAGTAAAATTTTGCAGAAAGAATTTAAGCGCACCCTTTGTAGTAAGTAGTAACAGAAACACCAAAGACTCCTTTTGAGCGAATCAATATAGACATATTTGAATATCCTGACAAAAATTACACTTTCTGAAATGATTCGTGCCAATACAGCCGAACATCCCAAAGAACATATTTTTAATGTTTAACCCTACGCTGTCATTTGTTATAATAATGCAAAAAGTTACACCCATGGATTTAGCCCATATGAACTAGTATTCGGGCATACGTCAAGTAGACCCCCTGAAACGTTATACAATCACAAAAATCTCATTTCTAAATATATTAGAGATTTAAATAATCGTATGGAACACTATTATAAAATAGCAAGAGCAAAGATAAATAATCAAAAAGAAAAATCAAAAATTCGGTTTGATAAGAACATATCCCAAAACCAACATGAATTTAATATAGGAGATTAAGTATACCCCAAAGAATCTCAGATTAAAAATAAATCGGAAAATAAGTTCAATGGTCCTTATGAAATCAAAGAACTCTATATGAAAACTCAGCAAAATTATTTAATCCAATTACTTAGCAAACTACTAAAGTAAATTTCGATAGGCTTAAACCCTATTATGATTAGAAATTTCTTCTTTTCAGAATTTTAATCCTTTGGTAGATAATCACCATCTCAAGATGCCAATATCAAATATCACCAGTAAATAATACGTTTGGTGTTTACTTCCAAGAGGAAAGTAATCTAAAAATATCAAATTCAAAATGGACACTCGTAATATACAAAGAACTAGTCATATTAAACAAGCGATTTCCAACAACAATGAAATTGCTAGATTCACTTAAAGAAGATAACAATCGAATGATTGCATTTAAAGTAGAACTGTCAACACATATTAGTCTTTTAAATCAAATTGCCAACAATGTTGATGAGAAATATAAGGAAATATTTGCTGATACAAAAAGTTATATAGGTTCAAATTCAATCAGACGCAAACGCGGCATTATTAACGGTTTAGGTACGATATGGAAAGCTATATCAGGAAATCTAGACTCATCTGATGGAGAATACTATAGTCAGTCTATTGACCGCATTAGGCGGGACGAACACCAGATAGAGAATTTATTAAAGAATCAAATTTCTGTGACTACGTCAGTAATTAATAATTTTAATAGTAAAATACAAAAGTTACAAATTGACGAGTCCACATTTAATAAAGATCTTCAAGAAATTCAATCCGCAATTTTTAACCTTACAGATGATTTAGCCTTTTATCAAGCGCAAATAAAAGTACTAGAAATTTGCGAATCATTGATGACAAGTTATGTTTTTATTGAAGAAACTCTTGATGATATTTTAAATTCCATTTCATTTGCCAGACTTAAAATTTTACACAGTTCGATTATATCACCCAATGATCTATTAAATTCAATACAAAAGATATCTGAATCACTGTATAAAAATGAGTTACCTATACCAGTTTATACTTCAACTGTAGCACGGTATGTTGAAATAATAGAATTAGAAGCATTTCAAATTGATTCAAAAATCGTCTTCGTTTTAAAAATACCTTTGGTAGAACCTGACAATTCCTATTTTTGATAATCGTACAGGTCTACATCATATGCTTCAAATTGGTCATAAATATATTGCTACAGACGATGACTCTCTACTTTATGTAACTCTTGATAACATGGACAATCGCAAGTCTATAGACCGAAGATCGAAAAGTTGTCCAGACATATTGCCGTACCCAATCGACAGTGATGCAATTTATGAAGCCCAGTTTTTCAAGCAAACCAGTTATTTACCAAAAACTTGTGAGAATATATTAATCTACGCAAAGGAGGATAATATACAATCAATTGCTCCAAACCATTGGCTAATAAGTATATCAGATCCTCTACCGATCACCGTTAGATGTGAAGGAAGAGAAGTTATCACAAAAATAGTAAACGTTAATACTATTTTTAAGCTACAACCAAAATGTACTGCGTTTATCGGTTCCACCCGTGTCCAAGCCAAACAGTTAATGGATACATATCAAAATATAACCTACCGGAACCATCCAGTAAATATACCATTCAGCTGTTGTGAAGATCTAGTACATAAAGTCAACCTTCCAGACTTTATACCGTTAAAATTAAGCAAATTGAATACAGATGATCTAAACATTGCTCAACAAAAGTTGTCCCAATACTCCGATCAATTAGATGACGTTATTAATCAGCCCTTGGTAACATATTCTGCAAGTGTAGAAGAAGACGCAGAAGACACCTAATCTCTATACAAGGACCAGATGATCCACCTGTACCACCAATGGTACCTAGCATCTTTCAAAGACGTATTACACGTTTCATTCCCAGAAGAAGGAGTATCCACCTTGGTGAACAGATTGAAGAGGAATCCCCTGAAATGGAACTAAAAGACATTTCCTAAAAAAATATGTATGTATAACACAAAATTGTAACTTTAGTTATTTTTTGAATTCTAACATTTTTTGATATTCTATTTTTAACATTTTAACCATTTCTATGTTTTATTTATATAAACTCATTTACTTTTGATATTATTCTCATATTACATTATATTATTGTATTTTACTCGCTTATATATTAATAATTTTATGCAACTTACACTTTGATATTCTTATAATGTATTTGTTTTATTCATTTTTGAATTTTTGAAATTACATTAATTTTTGATCTTATTCCTGAAAACTTGATGCATGGCATCAACTTTTTTGTATAGGTGGAAGTTGTTACGCGAGTCAGTATGGAAGACTCCTTTGTGCAACATTATAGGTTATCTTTAATATTTCCTTTCAAGTAATTGATATTTATGTTTATCCTAAAATTGCTTATTTAGAGGTGAGCTTAATAGGTAACAATATTCTATTGTTCAAGTAAAACTGCACGTGTTATTAAGGCCACCTTAGTCATCATCACAGAACCTATAAATGCTTCGTAAAGTTGTAGGAGAGTTGATATTAACACAGACATTAAAACAACCATTATATAAGTTAGTTCATTTTTGACATCTCTCTCCCTGGACTGCAAAATCTCCGCATTAATTTATTGTAATAATTAATTTCAATTAACGAATCAAAGTGTAAAGTTAAAAAGTGTTTTAGTAAAAATAAAATTTTTTTAAAAAGTTTTTAATTTTTTTATCGACGTAACAGATCTATTTACTTACCTTCAACTTTGATAAGCATATGTCTTTACTCTAACATACATTTTAGAAGTGATCAACGAGAAACTTTGATTTTACTGATTTCACGATTTTTCACTTAATTTAGAAAAAAAAACAAAATTTGTTGATATTTTATAATTTACCAATTACATGGCTTTACCACGCAAGAAATACAATTACAAAAATAATTTCATATTTTAATTACGCTATATTTGGCGTTTATTTACAAAATAAGTAAATATCTATTAATTTTAAACAGTAATCTTTGATATTGTATTTAATAGTGATAATTTTATTTTATATAACCCATATTACCTAATTATAGCTTTAATCTTTGGATTATTTTTATAACATTGAAATATAAAATTAAAATTAACTTAATATTTTTAATCCAACTACTGAACCTGCAACTCCCAGCGTAGATTGGATGTGTTAAAATCTACATTACTAATATTAAAAATGTTTAAAAGTAAAATTAAACAACTTAGAAGTATAAAAATTGCCTTGTTTGTCTTTTATTTAAAGTATTTTATTTAAATATTGAGGAAACTAAACTTAGTGTAGTTCATTTTGAGGATTTTTAATTTTCTTCAACAATGTTCATTAAACCAAAGATGAGTTTACGTTTAGATTTTGCACAAAAAATAAGCTAAATGTTTGTCCTTATTTGAAGGTTTTTGTTGTTTAATAAAAAAATATCCATTGATAAAAAATGTTGAATTTTGTGGCAAGTGCCTACAATTGTGCCTTTGCAGATATCAATTTTCTCCAGCATATATTTAAATCACCTGGACTATAAACCGCCAATGAACGGGCCGGAGTCAGAGCAGAAAGCAATTTTCATCAGCATTTATTTAAATTACTTGGACTATAAACGATGGATGAACGAGTCAGTCCTTTGACTTCCGCTCAAAAACCGCTCTCTTGGGGAGCATAAAGCAGTGCAAGTAGCAGTCGCAACATTAGGAGAAGTATGATGTTTACATACTACTCTTTATACTTACCTGCCTACTCCCGGTCCACTTCGGCATAATGTAGACAAGATTTCGACCCTATTTCGGCAATAATTCCGGTAGCCTGCCGGCAGCTCTAGCAGCAGGGATTGGGGCATAATGTAAACGAGTAATTAAACAGGAACATTCGTACAAGTTTTAAAAAGGAATAACAACTTGGAAAACCATTTAAGAAACAATAAAGAAAAACATTAACAAAAAATTATAACTCTGGTGTCTATAAGTTTACATGCGGTAGTATGCTCTAGTTTCTTCCTCGGTCATACGGGGAGATCACTCAAGACTAGATGGGACGAACATACCAGAGCTTTTTAAATCCACAATTATTATAAGTCAACCTTTGCCGACCATTTATTGAATGAAAATCATGTACCTCTGAAAAAAGTAAACAAATAAATTTTTTAGTCATTAGAAATTTAGGAAAAAAAAATACTATACCTCTTGAGTAATCAAACCAATTCATTCCCATTACTGAATCTTTTCAATAGATTTATATAAACTCATTACAGACACAATTTATTCTATTTAAACTTGTCAATTCCAATATTTTGTTCTTTTTTAATAGTGGTATTTCCCTTCTTCCTGTTCAAATATCCCATCATTTAAGTAATTCTCTTAACGCAGGCTCCACCCGTTGGCCCGAACGTTTGCGTCAACGACACTCGTCCAACATGTGGGCCTAGAAAATGGCATTGGCCCCAACGTTGGCGCGAACGTTGGCAGTTGGCTATTCAGAGTCGCTTTTATTAATGAAATCTGGGCCAACGTTCGTGATCCGTCCACACGTCGGTTTTTTATGAATGCGAAGGTATTTAAAATAAATCAATGACATGCGACAACATTCAGTCTCTTAAAGGCTCATAAATTAACTTATTTATAATCGGTTTCCATCAAATGTATGTTGGCCAGGTCGAGAGTAAACTGGTGCAAGTCCCAACGTGTGGATGCCAAGCAAATTAACCAGCCAACGTTGGCTCCAATGTTCGGGCCAACGTATGGAGCCCGCCTAATAGTATCTATAATTGCATCCCTATATTTTTATGTAATAGTTTTAGGTATTTATCATTTAGTTCAACTTTGTATTCTGAAGAAGCCAATAACCTCGTGAATAAGTATTGTCAATAGTAGGTAAATAAAAAAAAATGAAATGAATTTTCACCAAGTAAAGACAGAAACAATCATCAATTAATTGATTTTGAAAAATGTGTTAAGGTCTCAAAAATCCTGACAAATAAGATTTATTAACATCTTTTTTTTAATGTGAGCATTGTTTATTTCTACGTTGATATTAAATTCGTGTAAATAATAATTTTTTATTCAAAACATAGATCATCTCACAACAATTGATTTATAATCTAGGGGAGGTGCTGTTAGGAGAAAGAAATTGATATAGGAAACAACAACGTGGGAAATAATTACTTAAACGGTTAAGTGCATAGAAGTTGAAATTTCTCAGAGCATACAGCTGTGATTTTAATATACTTTGCTGCGGACTTGTATAAATGATATTCAAACTGCGTTGGAAAATATTATAATAGCAAAACCGACACCAAACAAATTTTTCTAGTCATCTTATGAAGCAAGGAGATACTTAAAAGATAGGAGGTAAATGCATCGAGTTTATTCCACAAACCTGAAAGATTTGATTATAAACAATTTGAGTAATGAATGTCAAAATATTTAGTTTGCTAATTGAGGAGAAGTCTCAAATAACTGTCCTATAGTGTTTACTTATTGATCAATTATCAAGTGGTTTATTTTGACAGAAGTTAAATAAAGAAATTATTTTTGAAATTAATAATTTTGTACGAGGCTATAGAAAATACCAGAACATATAAGTGGCGATTATGCAATAAGACCGAAGTGTAAAATATTCTTTATTTATTTTTAATTTCCAGCTGTTTCCTCACAACCTATTATATTGGAAACGATGTAATAACTGACTAAGTATTATTTTTTATCTATTTACAAAATGTAGTTTAATATCATTGATTAGCTCTATCTTTAATAATCATTACCAATTACTTGATAATATTTCTGAAGTGGCATATAAAATTAACTCTATCTAAGAAAAACTTTTATACCTTAGCTCCATTCCTCAACAGCTCTTTGGCGTACTCTAGTCCCAGCCCAGAAGCACCACCCGTTATTATAGCGACTTTATTTTGAATATGGAACACCATATTAATAAAGTCTCTTGCTGAAAATTTAATTAGAACTTAACAAATATAGAAATCGTGGAATTATTTGTTAAATGGACTTCGTTATATTTACTCAGTGATTAGATTACCTACATCCTTGACTAAAAATAGATTTTTTAACAAATGTCATATAAATGAAAATTATTATAATTATTTACAAAAGATAGCATTAACTTTGTTACTGTATATCTCAATAAACAATACTCTAATACAAAATTCGTTTGTAGAATATTTTGAGCAGAAAGCATTTAATATAACAAACTTGCTCTGAATGAAACGATGTGTGTTATATTTTGACTACACAATTGGGAATTCAATATAATGGACACTGTTTCCATAGAAAGAACTCAGCTTTAGGAAAGTGGAATTCGCAAAATAACTATAGGTTCGTTCCTTCAACCGATTGTCGACCGATCGGCAATTAGTTAATGCATCGGTACATGAACCGTTTATTGCGCAACTCTATGTATGTTCCAGTCGGTGGCTGCACCACCGGTTCTACCCTGAAGCCGGTGATCGAAATTACCCTACATTAACTGGTTGCGAATCAATCACCGTGTCACTTGGAACACGAAACTGAACCGTTCACTAAACTGTTATTGTTTTGAAGGGACGCTATTTTTCTTATGCGCAGGTACGCGACCGTTGTGTATCGGTTATCTAGGCTGAAGGAACGAACCTTATATTTAAAGGGTGAACGAACTCTCGATGCCAGCGGATTCTTCAGTGACCTAATTCCTGCCTTCTGCTCTTGGCTAGCTTTTCGTTCCCTTACTACTCTTCCCCGAAGTTTCTAGTTGTAGTCGGTCTCTATTTTGCACGTATATCGTTGCTTTCTTGAGGTACCTGGAATTTTCTATACTTCTTTATTGTAATTGTTGCGTGTAGCTAGATGTTTTTCTATGCCAATATCGGAGAAGTAGTTTCTGCTACATGATTAATATTTAGAGTGATTTCGATTCACTGGTGTACAAAATGAAACGTTATAACACTGCCCCACCTCCATGTTAGGGAGTTAGTCAATTCAAATGTATCACCTTTATTTTAACTCTTGTATATGGACAAATGCTAAAAAATTAAAAAATATATTAAGAGTAAAGTAATAAATAAAACATCAAAGTTTAGGTAAACATTCGTTTATTACATTAAATAGTCTAAAACCAAAATTAACAAAAGTTGAAAATATAAGGTTTTTTTGGGAGCTTTCGGGGACGATATTGAGATCACACTAATTAGTAAGTAAACTTAGATTGCAATTCTAATAATTATTATTAGAAATCATTTTTATTATAACTAATCAGATTTATATTATTCATTGCATAAATAAAATTAACTCCTGGATTTTCAACACAAAGCTGGAGCATCCACTGGAGACATTTTGTGCACCTTATCCATTTCTCTCCCCTTTTATCTTTAGAATTTTTTTTATGATAAACGGCATTCAGCGTCATCATTGTCACTATCTTCTTCGTCAGTGGAAACTAAAATTGGGTCATCATCAGACTTGTCCTCATCACATGATGGATTCTTAATTTGCTTTTTGGTTTTCTTTTTGTTGTTTCCTGTCATATTTTTTTCCATTTCTAGCTCTTTGTTTTCCTCGCTTTCTTTCTTATTTTTCCTTTTTTTTGTTTTCTGTGTCTACTATTTCTTGTTTATGCCGTGAAGCCCTGACCACTACGGTTACCTCACCTAGTTGACGTTGAAGGTGGCTCAACCACTGGAATAGGTTGTATGTCAGCTTGAACTATAAATGGGGATGGAGAATTGGAAAGCCATTCGTTTTAAATCAGAAGCGGTCACACGACAGTAATTAATTTCCATTTTTAAGCAATAGTTCACCAACTCTTCTTCTAATTCAGGTGGCAAAACAAATTTTCTTACCATGTTCCAGAAACTATATCTTCTATAGGCTTATTAAACTATTTTACGTAAACTTTCAAAGTTTCTCTTGGAACATTAAATAATTTAACTGCCTTTTTATAACCCACTTTTTTAGTTCGAACAGCTTCAACAACTTTTTTCATTGCTTCAGAATCCCATAACTTTCTCTTTGGCATCTAAATATAAAATAAATACATATAAAAAAGCACAAAAGGTGCACTATAGTGAAATATCGAACTGATCGAAATATCGTTCCCGGGGCGATAATAGGCTCATGCTAGGGGACAATATTAAGAATTTTCCAATTTCATTCTTATCTTCCATTTAACCAAAAACACATGTCATAACCTAAATTAAATTTTAATCGATTGAAATCTAAGCGACAAGAACAATTTTTGACAAAAATTTCGTTTTAATAAGTCAAGCAGATCCATATTTAAGCAGTACCTATAATATTACAATCAAAAACTTACCTTTAACAGTTTTTTCTTTTACTAAATATCTTGAGACACGATTTAGATTTCACCGCCAAAGTTTTGCAATAGCCGACTCTACCTTAAGATTTGAATTTTTTAAACTGTTATTTAGAAAAAGAGAAACCGATGGGGACGAAACTAGGCTTGGGGACGAAATTTAGGACTGTACCTTATAGAACATGTCGTTAATCCACTTCGTAACTACCATCCCAAGCTCGTGTTAGTTTTGGAGGCTTGCCTTTTCTCCCTAGGAGGTTGTATAATCAGACCTTATTCCTCTGTTGAAATCCGACCGAATTTGCCTCTAAATCGTTTTCATATAATCGCTGGGTGCCAACATCTGCGTCCGGGTTAGTTCAGGTGTGCCAGGATCCTTTTTCTAGGTTGGTCGGCATAATAAATAACGTGAAGCGGTTCTCCTACTGAACCAACGGCCAAATTCCACGTTTTTAACTCCTTCCCAAACAGTACTATGACCGGAGTGAGTCTTGTACTGTTGTGGGCAGGTGAGAGAAATGCTTGGGACAATAGGGATTATTTTCATCCTCATCACACCTGATTTGCTAACAAACTTAGAGTTACAAGGTTATGTTGGATCTTTACACCATTCCGACAGTTTGTGGAAGTTTGTTTCTGAATACTCAACTTCGTAGAATCCTTGAAATACGTTAGAGTCTAAGCTCAGCCCTTGATTCATATACAACTCTATTGGTATACCAAACCGTTGCCCATGGGCGTCTCATGAATTAGGTAAATAGTGTTGAGATTTAAACATTTTGATTTGTTCTTACTGTTATAAACAATGTAATAAGCTAAGTTGTGTCCAGTGTTCGGTATGTAAACAGTTGTTTAAGAACAGCTGGGGGGGTGTTGAACTTTCCCAGTTGGAAGTAAGAGTTATTAATAACGTAAATGAAGGGTATGATTGGTGTTGCATCAATGTTAGTCTTTAAAAGTGACATGAACGAACTGAAAGCATTATTTTGTAGCCTACAGGCAGAAGTTAGATCTTCAAAAACCCATTAAGCAAAAACCGTAAAACCTCATCAATGTGAAGCTCTTAAATTGATGTCTTCTTCAAGCTGCTGAATGGCATTTTCTATGCCTCCAGTGTCCTCGATTTTTGGCAATGGCCTCATCATTCTCTCTAGGGTTTTCCTGAAGTTGTCCCAGTTGACCTTATTTTTTATTTGACAGCCTGTTGTTACCGCAATGGTAGTCGGTTGGTGGTATTCTTCTTGAGTTGAGTCATTCGGGTCTCTGTTGCGTTTGTACAAAGTGTAACATCAAAATGGGTGGTTTTATTAAGATTAAGGAACTGACGGTATTCTAATATGTTCCTCTTTGCATTGATTTGGGATAGTGCTTAGTTCAAATTGTATTTTACTTTGAATTGTATAGATGTTATATATGAACTTATTTTGGAGACTATTCATTTGACATTTTGCTATCTACATTACATCATTATTGCCTTTATATCAAATTTTACAATTCTATTTTCTGGTTGACTACCTTAGTGTTTAGCACTACTTATAGAACTAGTTGTTCTTACTGTTCCTTGTGTATTTCTATTTTAACTTGCTGTTTTTTTATCTAATCGGGAAAATTCATTAGGTTGTGCAGTATTACCTCCATGGTGTTTATCAGAGTGTTTTTGTTTGTCATCTAGACTTACTACCAGATTTTCAAATTTGTAATCAGAACCTACTTCTAACCTCTCATGAATTTCTTATCTAGCTTGCGTATCTTTTTGAGCTCAACATTTAGAAAACTAACTACACATTGAATTTAAGTGGTCAGAGAAGTTCGAACATCAGCTGTTTCAGCTGTTCACTTCTCTATTGAACTAAATCCCGTCTGCTGCGGCCGACCTGAAGTGACTGGGATGTTCGTAAATAATTTCTCCTTAGGTGTGCGTTGAGAAGGATGTTTCTTTAAGGCCAATTGATTATTTTGGACGAGGAAGTGTTTACTAAAATATTTCGAGCGATTTTGATCCAGTGGCGTAAGGAATGAAACAATATTTTCTTTAAGCTTAGACGAGACCACCAAAGTTCAAAACAAATCTGCTCAAAATCAGACAAGATATTATGCAATCTACACACAAACAACTTATATAGAAGAAGAGAGGTCGTATAAAATATTAAGAGGAATACTATCGGTTCTTCATTTATGAAATTCCAACAAAAACAGCGGATATTATAAAATGTGTCCTTTTATTAATACTATAACACCTTGTCGGTGTATTTGCATTCACTCTTTGAGCTATAATCAAATTGTAGGTTATATAGAAAGAAAATTTTGTGAGATCAGTTTAAACTTTTTCTGCTATACACTCTATATGCTTAAATAAAGTTCACAGTATGTAATTTCACCAATTGTATGCTTTTTGCTATAGATATATAGGCAACAAGTTCACGTGCAAATGAAGCACTAGATTAGAGAAATTATATTTCCCTCTTGATATTGAAGAACTACGAAAAAAGGGGAGATATTTAGGAAAATTACAAAAGAATTCTGTAATAAATATTACGAAACATAGTCAAATAAGTAATGACTATTTTACAAGTATTAGGATACACTGAAACCTCATATAAGTAGCAGTATAATAAAATTCGTATCTAAACTCATCAATGAATAGCCCAGAGCTACTAGATCCCGAAAATCATAGTAATGGAAAAAGATATTTATATGTTGTTCACATAAAATTTTTATTAATGTTAAGTTGGCCTAATTGTTAAGTTCAATATTCTATAATAAATTTAAATTAATGGAATATTTACTGAAAGCCTGTAATTCTCAATTTTTGATAAGAACATTCTTTGTCATTGTGTTTCTGTCTGGAATAGCATATTGATAAACAGGTTCTCCATTTTCGATTACCCAGGTGGTACCATGTCTACTATATTTGATGACTTCGATTACATGCTTCGCTACAAATTCAGGTCTGAAACAAATCATAATTTTAGCTTTAATGCTGTAGACAAAGAATTTTGTTTTAGGTTTTTCCGTGATTTAAAAAAGTGATAGTCTAAAGGATACAGGATACATTTATTAAGCTTTATGAGGTAACTTGTAAAATAAAGACGTCTCTCCCTGGGTCTACCAAAGACTTATGGTCCTTATGGTCTATATTTTGTTACTTCATTACTTGTTTAGATAGTCCAATGGCTCCTATCATTCCAAATTTTCTCCAATTTTATTAAGAATTCTTTTATTTTGTTTTTAATTCTTCATACATATGTTTAATATGGTTCTTATGTAATTTGGCCTTCCATTTCTGTTATATATATTCTTCGTTCATGGTTTTTCGTAATTGTTAAAGTTTCATTTTGGTACGATAAAACAGGCGTTGCCATTAATTTATAGAATTTGTTATTATTTTCCTTTCTGATAGAGTTTCCAAGTGGTCTTTGTGTACTACAAATCAATTCATTTTTATATTTATCTCCAGTTCTAATCTCCAGTAAACTATGTTGCAGTCGATAAGTTTTCTATGGGTTAAGTTACTTAAAATTATCCTGGTACTTTCCTATAATTAATGCAATTCTGGTATAGAGATTTGCCTCAAACCAAAAATACATAGATGGAGATTAGCTGTTTCTTGAAACAAGATTTGGTTATCCGAGAATAACAGTGTTTTAGCGCATTGATTGGATGGCTTCAGTTTAATTTTAGATTTTATTTTTTTTCTCCAGTGCCTTGCAGAATCGCACTCGTAAGAGGTGTCTGAAAATTTAACTTTGATCCTTGGAGGGCTAATAAGTCAGATTATACCCAGCCAAAATAGTAAAATTTCATCTTTGTAAAGGCGTCTTAATTTCCGAGATAATGACACATGTAAATAGTGTGAGAAAGCCGACCGATTACATTAGTATTTCAATTGTGAAAGCTACAAAGTATGAAATTCTAATATTGTAATTTTTACATCAAACATGAAACTATTGTTTCACTTACGTTTTGTCCACGTTCTCTAATATTCAGTTTTTCCCAGTATACATTATTTGAGGACGGTGGTCACTAATGCTTATCAGATGCCTGTATGATTTGAGAAAAACTATTTATTTTCATATAACTGTAAAAACTACCGTTTTTATTCCTGATTGTCAATTATAGCAGGAGAATTTGGGCTAGCGTGTAAAACTCTGAATTTCAGAATATATTGTTCTAAAAGTGGCATTATCTTGAAAACTAAGATATGTTTGCTAAGAATATGGGCTGACCTGATTGTCATCAAAGGGATAACGTTATCATTTGAGATATGTTTAATATAATAATGCTATGACGCAATATCACCAAATTATTCATAACCACATTGAAAAGTGGATTAGTGATGCGAATATGCCTAAAAACTTGTTTCATCACTAAACAAACAACTGCCTGGCTCACTATTTATACATGTGATTGCTATTAACAGACTTGTATACAAATGACTTTTGAAAGGGATTCTGTCACACGGGCCCCCTTGAAGATCATTGAGTTTAAAACAATCAATTTTTCATCCACAATCTTGAAGTAAAAGCATTTTTGTGATTTTAAATCTAAAATACACTACACACAGGAAATCTAATGTAATGTTTTTATTTTCAGTCTCGGGTTCATTTCTAGAATTTATTTAAAAACACAGTCCAACTCACGTTAATTTATTTCCACTACTTTAACACAATTTATATTCTTTTGTCTGCTCATTGGGGTTTTCTCTCCTCAATTTTTTTTCCTGTAACAGATAAGTATTTAAAATCGTATTTGGAGAACAAAGTGTAGTAAGGCAATTTCGTAAAATTCCTCACAGTTATTCTGAGAGAAAAAGATGTCTTAAAATGATCAACCAGTATTCCTGTATATAAATACTGTATGGTATGGTATAGTATTATACTTATCTGTTTGGAGATGTTTCAGCTCCGACTCTGGAGTCGTTGTCAATCTTTTTTTTGAGTCATTCGAGATATTTTCAAAAAATTGTCGCACTGACATGGATTTTGTTGTTTGTCAAAAAATTTTGACAGTGACAATATGTCATTTGCAACTCAACATTCCAAAAATTGTGTGTACAGTGTTGTGTATGACTGTGGTCATAGTTATACCGGTGAAACTTCAAGACCTTTAGAAGTCAGGAAAAGAGAACACCAATATAACATTTCCAGAAGACATGTGGACAAGTCAAATTTGGCCAACCATGTATTAACCAGCACTGGAAGCCATAGGATAGATTGGGAAAAAACAAAGATCTTGTTGAAAGAGGAAAATTTAAAAAAGAGAACTTAAAGAAGCCAGCTGTTTGATGATAATCAATACGGAAATCGGGGCCCCTTCAATCGACCTTCATTTGAGCTGGAGAGATCTATTGCTAGAAGAGCAAAAGAATGGTACCCTCAATATCAAGTGATCGGCAAATGACATATTATCACTGTCAAAATTTTTTGACAAACAACAAAATCCATATCAGTGCGAAAGTTTTTTGAAAATACCTCGAAAGACTCAACAAAAAATTGACAACGACTCCAGAGTCGGAGTTGAAACGTCCCCAAACAAAACCATACCATACACAATTTTTATACAGGAATACTAGTTGATAATTTTAAGACATCTCTTTCTTTCTGAATAACTGTGAGGAAGAATTTCTGTACGGACAACCAGTTATCCGGGCAATTTTACGAAATTGCCTTACACTTTGTTCTCCAAATATGATTTTAAATACTTATCTGTTGCAGGAAAAAAATTGAGGAGAGAAAACCCCAATGAACAGACAAAATAATACAAGACCTCCTCAACAATCTTTTCGAAATTACAATTTATATTCACCGAACTATTTACAATTTCTTCTTCTTCTTCATGCTGTGTATAGGCATCTTTGCCTGTTTCTCTTCACATCCTTGCCTCTGCTCAGTCACCTGGGAGGTTGTCACTCCACCTTTTTCTAGTCCACTCCCCGTGTCCAGATATTTCGATTCCCAGATATTTAAATTTCATTTCCTGGTGTATTATTTTGTTATCCACCACAAGCTTGCATCTGATCGGTGTCTTGGAAGTAACCATTGCTTTTGTCTTTGCCGCTGCTATTATCATATTGAACTTTTTTGCTGTTTTGTTAAATTGGTACAGTAGCCTCTGCAGATCGTCCTCGTTCTCCGCAACCAGTACCGCATCGTCTGCATAACACAGGATTTTGATCTCTTTATTTCCCATTTTGTATCCTCTTAGTTTACTTACTTGTTTTATGATTTCGTCCATCACGATGTTAAATAGTAGCAGGCTGAGAGAGTCCCCCTGTCTAATCCCATTATTTGCAGGTATCTATTCAGTTAGGTCACCATCTATTTTTGCTTGGATCGTATTTTTTGAGTATATATTTTCGATTGTTTTAATGACATTGTACGGTATCTGTCTATCGTAGAGAAGGTGTATTATATCTTTTAATTGTATTCGATCGAAGGCCTTCTGCAGGTCAATGAAACACATGAAGGCTGGTCGATTATATTCTATCGATTTTTCCGTTATTTGTCTTATGACAAAGATTGCATCCGTACAGGATCTTCCCGACCTAAAACCCTGTTGTTCATCTGCTAATGATACACATTCATTTATTTTATTTGTTATTATATTTGTGGTTAATTTCAACGTTGTGCATAGTAGAGTTATTCCTCTATAGTTCTTGGGCATTTTTTATATCCTTTCTTAAATAGTGGGATCGTAATGCTATTCCTCCACTCATCTGGTATTCTGTGCTGGGCAAATATTTTTTTGACTAAGGTTGTTAGTTGTTGGTTTAGCTTCTCTCCTCCATATTTAAGTAACTCGTTGGCAATGTTATCCGGACCTGGGCTCTTTCTGTTTTTCAGTTTTTGGAGTGCTGTTTCTATGTCTTCCCTTTTTATGTCAGTCTCATCACTTATTACTATCTCTGGTGTATTTGGTTCGGTTTCTGTCTCTTCTTTCTTGTATAGTTCTTCTAAGTATTTTACCCAGGTATCTCTCTCTATGTGTCTGGTACTGATGAGTTCGTTTGCTTCTGTTCTCTGATTTCTTATTAGTCGCCAGATTTGTTTTTGTAGCCCATAAAAGTCACTTTCCATTCTTTTGGAGAAGGTTTCCCAGTGGTTGTCTTTCGTTTGTCTCACGAGTGTTTTTGTATCATTACGGATTCTCTTGTATTCTTCATATGCTTCTGCCGTTTGTGACATGTAGTTCAAGTACGCTTTCTTTTTTTTTTACACTGTTCTTTGACCTTGTTGGAGAACCATGGTGTTTTGTTTGTTATTTGTTTTTGCGGTCTTATAGTCCGAGTTCCAAGCGATTCACTTGCTGCTTCTATTATATTTTCTTTTAATCTCTTCCAACTGTTGTTAATATCGTCATTTTCTTATATCGGGTTTTTATCGATTTTTTCTTTTAAACGGTTTTGGTATAGTTCTTTTATGGTTGTATCCCACATAGATTCGGTGTTTATTTTCCCTGTGTGTGCTCTTGGTTCTCTATTCCTTCTTAGGTTAAGTTTCATTTTGATTTTTCCAAGAAGCAAACTATGATCACTTCCCACATTCGCGGAGTTTAATGTCCTTACTTCTTGTATCTGTGCAGGGTGTATATATCTATTGGTTATAATGTAATCTATTGTTGATTGCCGTCCCCGGGAGTTATGGAAGGTGGTTTTGTACTGTGGTTTAAGATCAAAAAAGGTGTTATTGATTCTTAGATCACATAACGAACATAGGTTCGTCAGCAATTCCCCGTTTACAATTTATCTCTACTTAAAATACGGCTGTACTGAATGAAACCCATCGTCAGCTGTTCGTATTTATATACTTCTCTCGGAATTATCTGGTAAGTCAACGAACCATCGGGAAACTTCTTTCATGTGTTCTGGAAGCTTCAAGCGAATTCGGCGAATTCCCCTTAACGCTAGCGGTTGGCCTAGGGTCGATAGACAAACAATATTTCGGCTTCCCAAAAATATCGGAGGAATGTTGCTTCTACGAATTGGATGATGGCCGATTACACCAGCTATCGGATGAAGTCTCGTAGCAATAATGTTTTCGAAACCCTACAGAAGCTCCCTCCCCACTCGAGAAATCGCACCCATGAAGCTCGACTATGGATCTGTTTTTGTTCTAACAATTGAGCTCTTAACCAATGTGTTATACCAGGGATGCGCAAGTTAGCCGCGACCTCGGGTCAAAAACCAGATATCATCATAAGCAGCTATATTCAATAAACATTTCAAAATAAGTCCAGTGTTAAAAAAAATTTGATTCATAGATTTGTATGTTATAATTGCAATACAAGGGGTCACTTTACAAGAAATTCCAGAGAACCTAAGAAATATGTACATAAACACCAAAAGCAGCCAGACATGTTGGCATTTAATATACAGAGTAATTCTTTATCCCTACAAAGAGAAGATGTCTAGATACCTGATAGTGGTGCATCAATGCACACGGCATACAGACATGAATTCTTCAATGAGCTAGCCAAGGCTGTTGTTGTAAAAATGTATCCATTCCGTCCCTGACGAAAGAATATCAATTTCTAGATGCTTCAAAATGAGCAAGAACTATCAATCTGGACGCTGTGCAAACAAAGGTAGAACTACCAGAAAATTCGTCGTACCCTATATAAAGCAATATTAATTTCAGTATTTAGTTAGTAGAGCGTATCTATTGTTATGATTTCGATGTTCTTGTATTAGAATCAGCTATTGAGAATATTTGATATTTACGTGTGAATAACAGTTCTAGAAAGTGAAGTGACTGTTAATTTTTAAAATTAATTAATTGAACCCACGAAGTTTATAACACTATGATAACACGGTCAAATTAAGAAAAAATGAATGCAGAATGCAGCAATACAACGTGGGCGTTCCATTTGAGACAATTCTCGAGTCTGAGAGGGGAGCAAATACATTTTGGTGGCAATGGATTATTTCAGCAAATGGCCTGAGGCATATGCTATACCCAATAAAGAGGCAAGCGCGGTGAAGTCGGTGCTGGTGGAAGAGTTATTCAGCAGGTTTGGTGTCCCGTTGGAGTTACATTCAGACTAAGGGCGTAACTTTGAATACAATGTATTCGAGAAGGTCTGTAGGATGTTGGGAATGAAGAAAACGAGAATGACACTGTTGCATCCACAATGGACGGAATAGTGGCAACATTCAATAAGACCTGGAAAATACATCTATCCAAGCTCTTCAACCACCGTGATAGGGATGAGCATATTCCACTATTCCAATTGGTCTATCATTCAGCCGTACACAATAACACAAGACTAATTCCAGTCAGAGTACTATTACGAAAAGAGCTAAGATGTTAATGATTATGCTAAATAACTCTGACAAAGCATGCTGGCCATGCACTAACTAGCTCAGCGATCAAATGAGGATGATCTCAAGATAAAGTCAGTCGGGTTCCAACAGTGAGAGATGAGGTTTGGCTGTACACTCCAGTTCTGGTTTAAGGACAACTCCCCAAAGATAATAGGGCATTTAAATCAACTAGCTCCCTATACTGGAGAAGATAATTCTGATCGGGACGATCAGGATTGAAAAGAGGCAGTGTTATGACGTTTGACTTTACTAATAGACAATTGCTCTAGAAATTAATTACCATTAAAAAAATGGAACAAACGTTTAGAAAAAATAACCATTTATATTTTTTGCGAATACGGATATAATAAAAGGGATCGAAATTTTCAGTATTAATGAGATTCTTCGAGAGGTCGAAGATGAATTATAAATGTCGCGAGACAGCAGTAGTGGAACAGCTCATATACATTTGACTCATCTCTTTTAGCCGAAGAAAAATAATGAGATATTGATTGTTAACTTTTGGTGTGGAAATAAGCAAGACTTATTTTTGGTGTGAAGCTTGTTTTTGAACCCACAGAAAATTTATAACTGTATTGTAGATATCTTTGTTTCGCACAGTATCTGTGAGGAAAAACTTCAGTATAGACAACCAGTAATTTGGGAAATTTTTCAAAATTGCTGTAATATCTTTGTTCTCCATTATCGATTTATAATATTTATCTGAGCAGGAAAAATCTGAGGCAGAAACCTCTAATGAACAGGCAAATTTAGCGACAATTATGACGATTTACTGCAGCATTCGACAAAAAATAGTGTCATCACGAAATTCAATGTTATTTAAAAAAGGGGTATCCTTGTCACATTGCAGCATAACAATTTCATAAAATTATAAGCGTTGATCAGGATCATCTCATTGCATAGTTGATATTTCACTTACTTAAAATGTTTTGCAATAATTGGCTTGCTTATATATTCCGGTCAAGCAATTCTCTTTTTATAATGTGAGGTTTTCTCGTAATGTTAGCATTTAAAGCGTTTAATTTAGTGTCATCGTACATTTTAGGTGTGCTACATATAAGCAAATTTTGGGAACCTACCGCTCCGACAACTTTACTTACGGTACTCCTAGAAATAGGAGTTCTTTCCGAATGAACTTCATTAAATAAGGACATTCTTCTTCATGTCTCAAAAATTAATATGTAACAGTATAATTCGAGTACGTTTTCATTTCCAAAAAAATCGTCAATTTATTGATGAAAAGATAATTTTAGCTTAATATTTGACAAGAAATTCGACGTCGTCTTCATTGTGATAAATATGTATTTTTCTTTATTGACATAATGTCATGAATGTAAGTTTAAATAGCTTTTAAGTTTCTGAGGATCCTGTTTAGTAAGATTAGAATTGCTACGCATGCCGGACAAAATAATGTCTTGGTTCGAACGGTCGGCAAGCTATACGTTGCCAACACTGTATTATTCTATGGTGCGAAAAGGGAATTAAACTAGATATTGTTACTGCTTTGTCGTTATGATGAATAAAAATAATATAGTTGCTAGATTTCATTCTTACCTATTATTAGCGTATCATACTTACTCTTGTAGTGTCCAGCGATTCAAGACTCTCTGTATATAAGCCTCATATTTGCTTTCCAAAGTGGCACCATATATATTTGCTACCATTGCCGTAGACGTGAGACCTGGACAAATTGCAACTACTCGAACTTTAGTTTAATCATAAAATTCAGGTACACCCCAAGATTTTGTTAGCCCCAAGACCGCATGTTTTGTAGCAACATATACTGGTAAAGCCGGATAAGGTTGTGTACCAGACGCAGATGCTATATTCACAATTACAGCTTTATCACCCTGTTTATATTTTGGTAAATATTTGTCCATTCGAAGAAGCATCCCATGTACTGTACCAATCTGTAATATTTTGCCAATTTAGTTAAGTCATCATTCTTTATTTCTATCAATTTGGCGTGTATATTTTGTATGTATATTACCTCATTTCTTCTCCACTTGTGAACGCATTTGAATACAAGAGTGATATTCGTAAAGGCACAAAATTTGTGATTAGCGATATACCTATATATTAGTCGTTTTCAGCAAAACCCTTTCAGATTTGTAACCGTGTTTTTTAAATTGCATTGTATTAAGGAAGATTGCAAAGTAGTCTTATATATTTTTCTTTGATTTACAACATGCAGTTCTACAAAAAATTAAAAATCACATATTCCTATTAAAAATACCATCGAACTGACATTCCCGGATACATATTTTAATTCCAAAGGTATAGTCCGGGAACTGTAGACTGAAAGTTTTAATCCCGAATTTGAAAATTTACTATATAAATCGCAAGCATATATGTGTACAGTAAAGTAAAATTAATTATATTTAACATATTTTCGGCTTGACTACCAAACTCTCTTTGTATACCTGTTAAAACAATCAAGACAGTGCTTTTGGTGGACCGACTCCCCGCCTAATCAAAAATTCAGTGACAACACATGTCAAGCTCCAAAGTGTTATTCTGTGCAATTATACACAGTGTTGTAATAATAATTAACTTAATTACTTATATTTTTGGCTTGTTAAGTCGTACCAAGTTCATTTTGTTCCTTTCACTGTCACTTTAAACGAAAATGTATCATTCTTTAATGTTTGGCCTTTCGATGTTATCTGGTCCTGGTCTACGAAGATTATACATACAAAATAAGAATAAACACTATCGGAGTTCAAAATAGAACTAAAAATCTGAAAATGCAATATTTAAAAAATTAACAGACTTCAACTTCAAAACTAAAATGTTGAAGATAAAATATTTTTATTTAAATATAAACATTTTCGGGAATGATTTTTCTCTCATTTGTTAATCAACCGCGACATCCAACCCCGGACCAGACATAAAACTATTTGACTTTGGCACATCCAATAAAACATCTATGTGAATATGACGTTCCAATTCAATATCAGGAAACGTTGTCGAACAATGTTTTTTACGAAACAATTTGTAGAAATATTGATCCCCAGACTTTTATTGCTATTCTCAATTGAGCTACTTTCTCTCAGTTAATCCTGCGAGACAGTTTGTCTATAGGAAGACAAGTAGTGATCTGAGTAGTTAACGCCAAAAATGAAAAATCAGTCAATATTGTTTGTTGTAAGTAATAAATGCTAATTTTTTTCAAGGTACCATACCAATCATTCGTCATAGGTTTCAACAAATATAAAATAAATTGTTAAATTCTTATAATATTTGTATTTATTACATATCTTTTCTTATTTTTAGGGTTCCGAATATACGGATAACCTTATAATATCTCTCCGGATTTCTGCCTCTGTCACATCACAGCAATTTTCTCCTAAACTACTGGACTGAAGAGGTTGAAATTTGGTACCAATGTATAGCTTGGTGACCCGATCAGCAGTACATATCGTAAAAGAAGAAATTTTGATTTTAGAGGTACTTCTGGGGGGAAAAAACTAAAAAAATCGACCGTTCCCCCCTTGATCTCCGAAACTACCTAGCCTAAAATTTTGAAAAAAAATAGGAAATATAGAACGTTGCCTGAACTTTACAGGAAAAATAAGGAGAAACCATTAATATTAATTTTGGGGGGCAAATTATAGAATTAAATGAAGATTTAAAATTTTTTTTTCAAACGCATCATGCAATACATCAAATGAAAGGTCCCATTTTGAGGAACACAAATATATTTTTTTCATATTAAAAAAATAGTTAAAAAGATATTAACGAAAATATATCAAAATTTAACCATTCCACCCCTCCCTTATATCCTAAACTATAAAACGTAAAGTTTTGAAAAAAATTAGAGGGCTAGGGTCTGACCTGAAGTTTACTGGTTTAATAAGGAGAAACCTCTACTTTTATTAATTGTGGGGAGCAAATTACAGAATTAAATAGAAAATAAAAATTGTTTCTAACGCATCATTTTATATATCAAATCAAAGGGCTCATTATGACGAATACAAATTAATTATTTTAATATTTTTAAAATAAATTATTTAAAATATATTAACAAATATATTTAAAAAATTACCCATTCCCCCCCTTATCTCCAAAACTATAAAACGCAAAAAATTGAAAAAATAGAGGTGTAGCCCCTCACATGAACTTCACTGAAAAATAAGGAGAAACCCCCTAATATTGATTTTGGGGGGCAACCAACAGAATTAAATGAAAAATAAAAAATTTAACTTATTTCTAACGGATCATGTAATATAATAAATCACAGGGCTCATTATGACGAATACAAATATTTTACCCATTCCCCCTTTATTCCCCATACTATAAGACCTACATCTTTTGTTTACAGGAAAGATTTGAAGAAATTCCTAATAATAATATTGGGGCCCAAATTATAGAATCGATCGATGGTAAAATGACAACGTTTCGGCAGAGTCACATCTGCCCTCTTCAGGTCGGTTCGCATAATTCTCGTAGTCTTCTGCTTTTGCTTCTAGTTACTCGAATACTAAGATTTTCAGGAACGCGCGCGCTGTTATATAGTCGCGGCTCAGCGCCTTTTGGTTGAGTTGTTATAGGACGGGTCCGGGCCGGTACGGTGTTTAATAGAATTTTCCAACAATTCGATAAGTTCTGGATTTCAATTGCATCTCTTACGAGTCTTGATTTGGGTGTTCTATATTTGCCAGTACTCTGGTGTTCTCCAAATCTATTCGGTGTGACGTCGTGGTGGCGTGTTCCGCAAAGGATGTTGTTTTTTTCTGCTTTCTTATGGCGTTCTGGTGTTCATCACGTCTAGCTTGAATTCTTCTGTTAGTTTGCCCCACATAATTTTTATGACAGTCTGCACATGGAATCTTGTACACTCCATGTTGTTCTAAAGGGATCCTTGATATACGGTAAATAAGCCTTGGTTATTGGTGTCTCGTGCTCCTCGTCTATTTGTCTTGGTTTTGGCTTTAGGGCTCTTCCTGTTTGGTGTTATCCTGGTCAGCTAGTCTTTGTGATCTGGTTACTAAAGTTTTGACGACGGCTTGTACTTGGGCTGCGTGGTGATGAGAATTAGCATGAAGGTATCTCTTGGTGTGAGTTGCTTTCCTATATACTGTATGACCAAGGGTTCCATCTTCCTTCGTATTTATCAGAACATCAAAGAATTGCAGTTGATTGTTGCCTTCAACCTCCATGGTAATGTTTTTTTTGTGATGGATGCCATTAAGGTAGTCTAAAAATGTGTTGAGGTGTTCCCTCCCATGAGGTCAAATCACAAATGTATCATCCACATATCGCAACCATAAACTGGGTTTAAGGGTTGCTGTTCTTAGGGCCAACTCCTCAAAGTTCTCTATAAAAAGGTTCGCTATTACTGGTGAGAGTGGTGATCCCATTGGAGCTCCTTCCACTTGTCGTTGGTCCTCGTAAATAAAATAGGTGTTCATCAGACAGTGCCTTGTTAAGTCTACAAGGTGTTGAGGTGGTTTGTATTTTTCTATTATGATATCCAAGGCTTCGTCGATAGGGATGTCGGTGAAAAGGCACACTGCGTCAAAACTTACAAGAAGACACTCTGGTTGTAAGACCGTTTTTCTAAGTATTTCGATGAAATATTTCGAATTTTTCACGTATGAGTCTGCCCCCTCTGCAGACGGTTGAAGTTGTTGGGCTAGGTATTTGGCTAGCTGTTGTGTTGGGGATCCAATTGAGCTTACTATTGGCCTCAAAGGTGCACCTTCTGTATGTACTTTTGGCAACCCATAGAAATTCAGACATCTCGATGACTTTTCACGCGGAATGAGTTGCAGTTGGAGATTTTTGTCGATCCTACTTGCTTGAATTTTGGCCGTGGTTGTTTTTTCCAAATAAGTTGTTGGGTCAGTAGTAATTTGTTTATATGCTGGATCTTGTAGCAATGTTTGTATTTTGTTTGAATAATCTGCTGTATCTAAAATTAGCCAACACGCCAATCGAGGTAGAGTTCAATTGGACCGAAGACAAGTCATAAACGGTTTTATTCTTTTCCAATTGCCGTGAGGTTAGACTGTGACCGTTATTTTCCCAGAAAAAATTGTTTTTGGGCTTCTGTTGGAGCTTCAATTTGTTAATTTTGTCTGTTGTTGCATTGTTGTCAACTCTGCCGCATCAAGCAATACATCAAATGAAAAGACTCATTATGAGGAATATAAATATATATTTTTCATATTTATTAAATTAATTGTTCACAACATATTAACATAAAGATATAGATATAAAAATTTTAATTTCTCGCTTTATTTCCGAAACTATACTATCTAAAATTTTGAAAATAATTAGGGGCACTGGGGCTCACTTGAAATTTATAAGAAAAATTATTAGAGAACCCCCATAGTAATTTTAGGGACAAATTGTACAATTAAATGGAAAATAAAAATTCAATTTTCAAACGCATCATGTAGTATATCAGATAAAAGGCTCATTATGTGAATAACAAATATATCATATTTTTAAATCATTTGTTTAAAAGATGTTAACAAAAATATTAAACATCGACTTAATTCTCACTTTAGAAACTACACTATTTAAATTTGGAAAATATATTTAATTTGTATTTTTAAATAATTTGAATAACAGATTTAAAAATTTATAATTTAATACTTGACCTATTTTACCCTTTATCTTCCAATCTACAGAGCCTCAAAATTCAGACAGTAGATTATAAAAGGCTTCCCTGAAAGTTTATTAGTAAAATAAAACTCTAATGTTAATTTTTGGGGGGCAAATTAGAAAATGAAATACATATATGCATTCTTATAAAAATCAAGCGAATCCTAAATAAGATAAAATAAAAAGTCTATGTGTGGAAAATGAAAGTGTATATTTTTTTATAAATTTAAAAACCTTCCTTTAAAAGATATTAAGGTAAATATAAGAAAATGCAATCTTTCCCTGCTTGTCTAAAACTGGAATATTAAAATCTTGAAGGTGGTACGGAACCCTTACTATGCGAGTCCAACTCGCACTTGACCAAATTATTTATTACTAACGTAAAACAATGCCATAATACTTACTATATTTATTAGAATTTCTTTCTCCCACACTGCATCGTTTAATATTCCTGCATTATTTATCAAGATGTCAACATTTTTGAATTACTTGATTGTTTCCAAGAAAGCAGCTAAAATATAAAAATTTAATTTAATGATAATAGTGTTATGAGTATTACCCAATACCTTCAAACTCTTGTATTTTTACTACATCAGTTTTAACAAAAATGGCTTTATTACGGCCGAGTTCGGTATTGATCTCTTCCAGTGCTCTAGTTATAAAATTCATGGTTTATATCGGCTAGTGTTACCCCCAAAAATTAAGATATGAATCTAGTTTTATATTAGCATCAAATATTCAGAAATTGTGAGGTAGTAATTATCGTAAGAATATCCTCTAAGATCCTAATGTATCACAAAGTGCATCTATAGCTTAAAGTTAAATCAATACTAAATAATTTAATTAGTTGCACATGTACATATAAATAATGCTGTTCTGGCAAGCCTGTGGCAAAATGCAGGGTATTTCTAAAGTAGGGTTCCAAACTTATTAAAATAAGTCATAAATTTCTTATTAACATTTGCCCTAAAACCCACTCTAAGTAAGTTATATGCCCTTAAGAGGGCTCTGTTGTTGACAAAACGGTCGAAACTAAATAGAAAAAAATGTATGGGGCTTACATAAATTATTGGGTTAAAAACATGTGCTACTCCGTTTTTCGACATGCACAAGGTCCTAATTAGGTAGGTGATATATATTTTTATTTAATTTTTTTTATAATATTCTCTACAGATTTTTAAAATCTCAACAATTTTACCTAAAAAATATTGTGTTTTGTCCAAATCGATATTTCCAATGGTTTTTGAGTAAATTGAAATTACTGTACTCTTTAAATTATTTGGCCAAAAATTATAAAAATCTGTTTACCATGGAAAATACAAGTCTGACAGTTTCATAAACGGTATCAGGGATGTGGAAGTACAAAGCTTAACAATTTGATGAATCCTCTGAAATATCTGTCGAGAAGGAGTCTTCAAATCGGGTACGTAGGGGACTCCATTTTATGAGTTGCATTAATGTTGTCAAGCTTTGTGGCAAAATCAAATCATATCTTTTATTTGACATGGTAAATAGATTTTTGTAATTTTTGGCCTAATATATAATAAAATATCGATTTGGAGAAATATAATATTTATTCAGTAAAATTTTAAAGATTTTATAAATCTGTAGAGAAAATTTTAAAGAAATCGAAATACAAAAACAGAAAACCCCCTTCCCCAACCTAAATAGTATACTTATGATTTGCATATCGAAAATGGAATAGCACATGCTATTTAACGTAAAATGTTATGTATCTCATAATTTTTTTATTTGTTTTCGACCATTTTGTCAATAACAAAAAAAATAGTTCGGTTTGTGCCTTATTAAGGCTACATAACTTCCTAAGATATAATAGGTAACAAAACAAAATATAACCAGAAAAAAAGAAGAAATGTCACTTTAAACTTTATTAAAACTAAATTGCTCAACCTTTCCTGAATGATTTTGAGTAGCAGATACTCCCAATTCTAATATGCGGATTAATTTTTTCTAGGTGACTTAATCCTCAAAGGATTATGCGAACTGATTCATTTACTATCTATTAGTTTGACGAGCCGCTGTCCCACTAACTGTCTTGTCTCCTAGTCAAGCACTCATGTATATTATATCTATGTTACGTCTAACCCAATGGAAGTAATCATTTCACAAGAAACTAGGCAATACTTAAGCTATTTTATTACAATTCACTAAATTGACCTTATTTTCATATTAAAGTATATTTTAATGTCATTGACCCGCCATGTATACGAACATCGTATAAACATATTATTTTGTAACATATATTAATTACATTATCTGCTAAGGAAGAAATGTTATACCTGAGCTCCATTTCTCAAGATCTCTTTAGCGTATTCGAGTCTTATGCCAGAAGCACCTCCGGTTATTATAGCCACTTTGTCTTTAATTTCGGAAAACATTTTAAAGAATAAGTTGTATTGCAGAGAATGTTACATCGTTACTTATTTAAGATCGTTGAACTAAGTATTTCATAAACTTCGTACGTTACATAAGCCAGAATAATAAAGGAGAAAGGTTATAATAATATTGACAAAAAATAATAAACTGATAAGAATGCCGAATAGAATATTTTACTAGCAATTTATCTTCTGATTTATCTTCTGATCTTCTACATGTTATATGCGTAAATCCATTACTTATAAAAATTTTAGCTTTGTAGATTGTTTTATCAGAATATAGTTTTAACAGCATCTTCACATCAGGTTTCTACATATAGGTTAAATTTACACAACAAAAATATATTTTTGGTTAACTTATAGAACATGTGAACAATTTTATCTCGTCATATTTTCATATAAAATATACTATTAATTTTTTTTCGGCACAATATTTAAGAATGATTTCTTCATTACATATTGTGGGTCCCTTATTTCAGACAATTTCTTGGGTTACAAATTTGTTATATAAAGTTTAAGTAACATAATTAATTACAATTATTATCGCCGGTGGTCGATATCGGGAGAAGTGTGCGGTAGAGCACATAGGAAACATGTAATTAATATTCTATTTGAAAGAAGTGAATAGTTATGTAGTGGACTTAATAATTCAGAGGCTGATCCGAAGGGAGCGGTAAGGTCATTCAGTTCAAGACTAAATCAAGGAAACTTGGTATCAAAGACCTTAAAAGTAAATTTTTAATGTGAATTTAAACCGAAGTTCGACTATTTTTAATGCAGTAATCATGGAAATACATTGTATCTAAAAACTGTGAAATAGCCCCCTCTACCTACCTATTTAGGTAAAACTCATACCTAATGGCTTTTACCATGTCACACAAAGTGTCTCCCCCCCTTGATGCTTTGATGCCCCGTCCTTGAATGCACGCATGATAAGTTTTCTTTGAAATTTAAGTGATGAATATGCAAGAACTGGATTAATTCAAATTTATCCGTAGAATATATACTATACTACTATACTATATATATATATATATATATATATATATATATATATATATATATATATATATATATATATATATTATAAATATATATTAACTATTATTTATTCTTTCTCAAATTTATGATTTTTCAATAATTTTTATTACCTCAGTGTCTTTTTCGCTTGGGTTCAAGTTCCAGATATTAAATAAATAAATAGATTTTATACTTATCTTGTAAGTCTCTCTTTCTTCTTCGTTACACTACCACTTTTAAAATTTTGAGATTATATTTTTCACTTTACTTTTCTGTTTTAAGATTTTAAAATTACTAATAAATAAACTTTCAAATTTTTCAATTAAGTTACAATTTATTTATAATTGTCCACCATACAATTTTGATATAATATTGCCTTTAAAACAAAATAAATTTCCTGTGTACTTGAATATTATTAAATTTCTATCAACTTGTTACAAAAATATTTCAATCCTTTAAACACAAATATTCATTATACTAAATTTTAAAAACCTTTATTTTTATCACTGATTGATTATTTAGATTTTAATAATCTGTTTATTAAATAATGTTTCAAAAACTCACAGTTGCCTGGCTTGAATTCCCATTTCCTTACTTTTGGTTTTGAATACTACTTCCTGATTTCTGATTTTTGTAAAACCAAATTATTCTGCTGTTTAATTGACTTTTTTGACTGCTGTACCAATACTTATATTCTTCCAAAAAAAAATTGATTTTTTTCTCCATTCAATGGATTCCAAATAATTCCTTTTATGGAATATTTATTTTATATTTTCAAATTGTTTATCCAAATACTTCAAAAATTTTTAACTTCAAACTCAATTTCTTGTCAAACTGACATAGAACACTTATTTCAATGATATCACAGATCATTTATCTTGTTGTCATGGAAACATAATTTTACAGGAACGAAATTTTGAACTGCTCTCGTCGACGCTTGGGAAACAAAGAGAACCTTTCAATGTCAGATTTTCTATTTATGTAATATATTTTGCCACCTGCTATTTCCATTTCCGCTTTTATTTATTTTATTACTTTCCAAATATGTTCCTTCTAAATCATATGCAAAATTCTAAACAAATTTTAATTTGAATTTCAATACCGCTTACTCTCCTAAATTTTATCTAAATCACTTAATTCATGTTTTCAAAATTTTGATTTGACACTTGTCACCTGTTGGCCACAAGTCATTTAACAGGTACTTTAAAAAAATTGGATTTTATTAAAATTAAGACTTAATATCTTTTAAACTATTGAATTTTCATAAACTATGCTCTAAGCTCTTTCTAAAGGTATAAATCTCTTTACTGTTCCATCATTCCTTAAAATTTTTAACCGTTTTTACAATTCTGACGTTTCAATTCTCTCTTTATTTAACAAATTTATGTATTTAAAACTTAATTTTGATCTAAATGTGTTATATTCAGTGTTCTCATTGCCTAATATGTGATCTATATTTGTTTTACAAACTCTACTGTGATTTTCATAAGTGAATTTAACCTTTTTGCTGTTTGACCTAAATGTGACTACCTGCCTAGATTTTTTTATGTAAGTATTCAAATTCTATTACAATCTGCATGATAGATTATCTAAATTTATATGCCACCTTTTATCCTTTCAACAATTTGCTTTTGAAACATTCTTTTTACATAGTTTATATTTTTAGGTTAACTTTATCTTTGATATGATTTCTGCAATTTCCTTTCTTTATTAGATGTGTATGAATTTTATTTACATTTTCCCAATCATTTAATTATTCAAATTGCTAAACTTTTGTATTATCTTATGTCTGTTTAAATCCATTACAATATATATATATATATATATATATATATATATATATATATATATATATATATATATATATATATATACTATACTAATACTATATATATATATATATATATATATATATACATATTATTTTGGTTTTTGATAATTTTATGTTTTAGATGAGAGCTTGTATTGATAAAGCCCACGTTGGTTTGACAATTTATTGTGTATTTTGATTATTAATTTTATATTATTATTTATATTAACTATTTATTTTAAAAGTTATTAATAGAAATAGTATTTACTTGTTTGATTTGATTTAATTATTAACTATGATGTCATTAGTTTCTCAGGGTTTATGTTTATCAATTTAATTAGCATACTTGCTTGTATCTGCTCTTCTTTTTCTGCTCCTATCTCAAGGTGGTTCAACAGCTCCTATTTAAATTTGATACTTACTCTTTATAACCTATTGCTCATTTTTTAAATCATTTTATCAATGTTCATTTTATTTTGTTGAAATCTTTTTATTTTTGTAATATTTTATTATTGAATAATTAGAAACCTCATGTTCATTCAAATAACTTAATATGAATCATTATTCATTCAAATATTACTTTGACTCATCAAATAACTTTACACAACTTGTCCATTTCAATTTTAAATACAAACTTTATTATTATTCATTTATAAAAACATTAACAACAATAAACACAAATTTTCAATAAACAATTCAACAAAAATCATTATAACTATTCGATAAATTGAGAAATTTCTCTTTTTCCTGTATTATTACTAAATTTCATGATATCTAATTAACTAAATACAAACATAAATTAATAATCACTTTTTTTCCAAAATCTAAGTCAATTTGGATTTCACTAACCTTTTTTTTCTTCATTCCTCATCCTGGTTATCATTAAGTAGATCTATTAGTATTCCATCTGCTTTTTGGGTATGATTGATAAAATTAAATTTTTATCTATTATTTCCATCCAGTGGTTTTAATTTACATAGTCCTTTATTATTTTCCAATATTTTATATATGACACACTTAGTTACTTTATTATCCCAACTTCATTGTCCAGTTTGTTGGTCTAATAGCCACTACACTTTAAATTGTTCCGTCCTCCTGTCACAGTATGCACTGCCAAGCTTGATATTTTGGTTATGTCAATGATAGTTCATATTATTACCACACTTTAATTTCCGACTTTCACCTTCCGTCTTCTCCTCAAATTGTTCATTCTTCTATCTTGATTTTGTGAATTATTTCTTTGATTTTGATTTCTATTATCTTCCCTTGACCATTCTCTGCCATTATATCTATTTCTGTCTGTCCATCCGGTCCTTGTATTTCCATTGCTTCCATTATTATTATACCTGTTATAATTCTCTTGGTTTCTATATTCTCGATTGTTATTAAATGCATTAAATCTCCTGTTATTGTTAAAATTATTATTTTGGTTGTATCTGTTATTTGGATTGTTGTTCCTATGTATATTTCCCTCCCTCTCTGGTCTTCTGTAATTCTCTTGATTTTTACTATTTCTTCTTGTCCTTTGGATTCTATTTAAGTAATTTATAAATTGTGTGACTGTTCGGATATTTTGTACCGTAATTGTTTCTGATACTCCTTCTTCATAGTGTCTTGCTATTTTTAAAACTATTTCCTCTTCTCTCATTGGTGGTGTTAAATATTTGGCTGATGTTACTAACTTTAGTGCATATTCAACCATATTTCCTTTTCTTGGATCATATTTTCCAAAGTATAGTTTCACTCTAAATATGGATTGTTGGTTTTCTCCCCAGAAATATTCAATGAACATCCTTTCAAAATCCTCAAATGTTTCCATGTCACTTTCGACTGATGTGTACCATATTCCCCCTCTATCTACAAAATATGGTCTCATCCTCATTTTTGTTTCTTCGAAACTTCCACAATTCCTAAATTGACTCTTCATTGTCTTCAAAAATACACTAGGGTGTAAAATTGAATTCCTTCCATTGGATTTTATCCCTATGTCTTGCATTATGTTGGAATTCCATGTGTTGTTGTTTGTCCTTGTCTCTTCCAGTCTTCTAAATTGAACATTGCATTTTTCGTTCAGTTGTTTCTCATTTTGTATTAATTTATTTTCTATTACTTTTCCATAACTTGTAATTGCTTCTTCCCATTTCATTCCAATTGTATAAACCTGTTGTTCATTTTCTTGCAATCTATTTTCTACTTCTTGGAATTTTCTATCAACATTGTTTTCTAAGTTCTCTATCTGCAATAGTCGTTCAGCTTTTTCTACTTCTATCTTGTTATTTACTCTATCTTCTACTTCTTGTGTTTTCTGAGTTAATCTTATTTCTAATTTCTGCATTTCATTTTTGTTTTCCTCAAATTTCTTTGATAACTCCTTTTTTAATTCTTCTTTGTTCTCTTCTAATTTCCTGGTATTTTCCCCTATTAACACTTGTATATTCATTAGAATGTTCCTCAAATCAACCTCCGATTGTTGTTGAGAACTTGCTATCTCTTCCTGTTCTTCATTTACTTCTTGTTGAATTTCTAGTACATTTTCCTCATCACCTGTTTTTTGTTCTGTTTCTACTAACTCATCTTCTTGATGGATTTGTACCTCTTGTATGTCTTGTCTTTCCATTTCTTCAACTTCTCTATGTTCCCTTATTTCTTCAGGTTCTTCATTTTGTGATCTTGTCTTCCTTTTATTTGGCATCTTTCTATTTATTTTTCCTATACAAATTCACTTACCCTTATTTACTCAATCAACAAATTAGATTTCAAAACAAAAGAAAGACTCTGTGCTTTATTCACTTATAATTTAAATTTTCTATGTTCTACTGATAAATTATTTAACTTCAACTATTTTATTTTTCTGAGCCTGTTTCCGAGCTGTGTCGAGCCCCACGTTGGGCGCCATTTTATTTTGGTTTTTGATAATTTTATGTTTTAGATAAGAGCTTGTATTGATAAAGCCCCACGTTGGGCGCCATTTTATTTTAGATTTTTGATAATTTTATGTTTTAGATGAGAGCTTGTATTGATAAAGCCCACGTTGGTTTGACAATTTATTGTGTATTTTGATTATTAATTTTATATTATTATTTATATTAACTATTTATTTTAAAAGTTATTAATAGAAATAGTATTTACTTGTTTGATTTGATTTAATTATTAACTATGATGTCATTAGTTTCTCAGGGTTTACGTTTATCAATCTAATTAGCATACTTGCTTGTATCTGCTCTTCTTTTTCTGCTCCTATCTCAAGGTGGTTCAACAGCTCCTATTTAAATTTGATACTTACTCTTTATAACTTCCCTATTGCTCATTTTTTTAATCATTTTATCAATGTTCATTTTATTTTGTTGAAATCTTTTTACTTTTGTAATATTTTATTATTGAATAATTAGAAACCTCATGTTCATTCAAATAACTTAATATGAATCATTATTCATTCAAATATTACTTTGGCTCATCAAATAACTTTACACAACTTGTCCATTTCAATTTTAAATACAAACTTTATTATTATTCATTTATAAAAACATTAACAACAATAAACACAAATTTTCAATAAACAATTCAACAAAAATCATTATAACTATTCGATAAATTGAGAAATTTCTCTTTTTCCTGTATTATTACTAAATTTCATGATATCTAATTAACTAAATACAATTTGGATTTCACTAACCTTTTTTTTTCTTCATTCCTCATCCTGGTTATCATTAAGTAGATCCATTAGTATTCCATCTGCTTTTTGGGTATGATTGATAAAATTAAATTTTTATCTATTATGACTATCAGGAGCGTTTAATCTGTCCCGGTCACTCATTTTGGATGAAAACTTCAATTGTTTTTGCGTTATAATTTCTGTCTGGCACGTCAACTTAGCCTGTGTAAAATCCCATAAGAAATAAAAATTTTCTTTTTCCCTTATTATATTATACTTTTCTGAAAGCTTATTTAATTCTAAGAATTTTTTTATTCTTACCATTTTTAATTTAAATGCCTTGTTTATTTATAAATTTACATTCTTTTTTCAAGGTCATTTACCTTTTCTTCTGAATTAAAAAAAAATACCTCAAATTCTTTATAGATCAAAATTTAAGTTCTTTTAATCTTTTCCCTCTCATTTCAAATGCTTATTGAAGAATTTTCTTGTACTTTTATTCATTATTTAAATATTTATTGACATTTTAAATTTCTTGACCTGTATCTATATGATGCTTTGCTTTATATTTTATTTTGTATTGCTATAATTGCATGTGTTTTTACTAATTACTGTTATTTTAGGTCTAATGCATGGAATTTTATGTTTTCCTGGCAATGTCCAATGATTCCTATCTATCTATTTGACTTGTTAAGTTTGGTCGTTACCAGATGTATAACCAAAGCTTTTTAATTACCTAATTATAAACAATGGTGAGTATTTGCATTCTTATTATTATTAATACTATGTTATTTAGACTATATAATTTACATATTTTTCCTTTTACATTCTGCAAAGAGCCTTGTTTGCAGTTTATTGCTCTGTTTTGATTGTATGTTAGAATGGCATGTTTAACGATATTGAAATTTACAAGTTGTGTTAGCTTTTTCTTTATTGAATGGTTTTGATAAGCCTTTAACATCATCACATTTGAATCCTATTTGACTCTTTTTCACCCCTTTCATAAATATAACAATACTAATTGCTTTATTAGTATCTTTCACCACAAATTTATCTGATCGTTAGGCAACCAACATGTTACTTATCCATTTGATTCTAATTTTGAAGCTAAATTTTAATCTGTTTTAATTATAGTATTATTTTCTATTTAAGACTATGCTAATTCCATTACAATATATATATACTGTTCTGTTCCAGTTAAAACTTCTTAATCAGTAGCACTCTTATGTAGACACTAAACAAGCCTTATTGTTCCAATAATGCTTCACTTGTATTTCTAATGAGAATGATTATTAATGATTTTTTGTGTTAATATAATAAATACTAAAAAAATGTATGACAATTTTTCAATGAATTTGCAAATGTTTTACATGACAACATCCACTCTTCATTTAAATAAAAAACATTTGCATCTTCGTTTATCACGAAAATTGCACATAAGTGCGTATGAACGTAATCTTCTGAGTATACTTGAATCTCTAAATAATTACTTAGTATTTGAGAAACTTGTGGTGACTTTAGTATTTGTGGTTTTCATCGCTTTATGATAAAGTAAGACTATGTTTTTTTAGTATAGAAATTCCATTGAGTATTGACAACTTAAAATGCCTGTTATTTATATTATTCAATATTATACAATTTTACTGTCATCGAACTAAATGTCAAATTCTATCAGTAGCTTAAGCTACTTGTTCATAGAGGGCGCCACCTCAGTTCGTAATCAACAATACGTCATCTTTATTTAATACACTTTAAAAAAGTCAATAAAGTTTTATACATGTTCTGATCGACGGCACAGTACATTTCCGATTGCATGCCCCTCCTTTCAAAATAAATACCAAAAAACGGCTGGGCATTTTTATATTCACATATTAATATATAAGATACATACATTTATTTTTATTTATTTATTTTTCAAAAAGGAGTTGGTACTGTACATAATTAATTGTCTTGTTGAACAAAGTAAGACACGCCATTCCAATCAAGGTGAAGTTTTTAAAAAATATATTAAAATAATTATATTCAAACTAGCATTAAAAAATTATAACTCACGTTTATTCCTTATTATTGGTATTACTGTTTGGCAGCTAAAGATTGTGCCACTCTCATAAAACAAGAACGAAGAGTTGGAGAATCTAGAATGTTCCGGATTCCTTCGGGTCTGCTATATAAAGCCTAATTTGGATTGTTTGAGATATAAGTCATTCAGAAAATATTTCTTATTGTTGGATGGATTTCGGAATTATATTGAATAAATAGAAGTAAAACAGTACAGTTTAAGTAGTTACGTCCACAAGTGAGTTGTAGTTGGTATAGCGAGATTAAATCAGTTAATGTTTGAGTTCGACGCGTATCGATACTTTCAATACTTTTATCAAGAACTAAGTACAGTATTTTATGAAGTTCTTATATGTACCTGAGTTCTACCTATGATGTTAACTGAGGATGATTAATAGGTAAAACACGATCTTTTGAACGATTACTTAAATACAGGTTTAATGTCGATAAAAGATTGAGGATAATTACAACATTATTCATGATTAAATATATTGAGTAGCGGATAACTGTTCAAGTCTCTTTGGTTATTCAACAATTTGCCCGAATTTTTAGACTTCTTAAATTCTAAGGAATCTAAAAGGTTTAATTTTCTCCCTTTATTTGCAGAATATAAAAATTTAATTTTTTTCTTCAGTCTATGGTTTTCTGTCACAAAAGCCTAAGTAGTATCTGATTTTTAGATTTGCGCACGCTTCATCGCTTTGACCGATATAGAATTTTGGACATCAGTTCAATTTTAATTTGTATACTCCAGATTTATTTCGTTAATTAATTTAGGGCCTGTTATTTTTGATCAAGTTTCCTTGGCTATTGTTTGTTTAAAATGCAACATTAATTTCTAAAATAGTAGTTTAGATGTACCGTCATTTTTATTTCACGATATGGGGTCAACCGGGGCTAATGTAAACGATATTTACAAAATTAATTTTAAGGGTGTATATTTATAATGCATATATAATGTTTTATTTTTAGGGGGTAATTCTTTGTAGTAAATTGGATTTGTGCACCGAAAATTACATTTCCCCAGCTCAAAAAGTTTTTTCCCATTATATTGGGGTAATTGTAAACATATATATCGTTTGTATTTAATGATACAACTGTTTAGATGGGGTAATTATAAACGACCAACAATTTAGCAACATAAGTTTCAAGGAACATCATCACTGAGATGTTTACGATTACCCCACGAGTCAATGACAAGAAGTGAAAAATACTAAATATTAAAAAAAATCTTATCATTTTATAGAATTTTAGTTTAATAGAAATAAAAACTTCATTACATATTTTTTATATTTTTGGTATTAAATAAACACAAACGATAAAATGTATAATGTATGGCATCTCAAAAATTTCCACCATTCCTTGAAACGAATATATAATTTTTCGTTTTATGAACTATGTGACTGGGTCCGGAAGAATTGCTTATATCATCATCTTAGTTTTTAACAACACACACTTATTTGTAGTGAATCTCATTCTTTGCCTCTCCTTTGAATTTGACTAAAAGAAAACAAAATCTTCTTTGATATCTTGAGCCACTAATAGTTTTTCTCATTTCATATTCAGTGGACCACAAACGCATTTGTCTAACGGTTGTATTCTATCCGTTAGATGGTTGGGAAATTTTAATAATTTTATATTGTGTTCAACTGCAGCCTCTATTATTCGAACACTGACATGACTGCTATGACCATTAAATAGTAAAAGTGCTGTTTGATTGGGAACTTTAAACATTTCCCTTATTTTTTTCACGTAAAAGTGAAGCTCATCCATTCATCCGTTTTTTGATTCTCCGTATATTGTACCGGCACAGGGGCTTTCAGAGATCCAACGAATTAGGATATAGGATAAATGAAGGCAAAAATGATCTATCTGCAGCAACACATGCCAAGACTGTCGCCTTCTCACCTATGGCTCGAACTCTTGAGAGATTACTATGGAAACCTGTTTCGTCGGCATTAAAAATAAATCTCACTTTATCATCACCAATAAGCCCTTTTGCCGTAACCAGCTTCTGTAGTATGTTGTAAAAATCATATACGACGAAAGGATCCCTAGAGTCTTTTCTAATTTTCTGAAGATGTTCGGGTTCCTTGAAAGATAACTTCGGATGACGTTTCATAAAACTTACGTACCAATCATAGCCAGGCATATTGTTTTTAAATGGTGTTTTTAGGCCCTTTGATGTCACTTACTGCCAAACCAGACTGCAGAGTTCATTTCGATCACAATGCCAGCCCATTCGAGAACGAGCTCTTAAACAACTTTCAATTGCAGTCTCCATATTTTGGACAACACAGAATAAAAACCCCCATTGCAGTATTTTGCCCCTTTATAGTAGTAGTTTGGGCTTGCCTATATGTGCTTTTACCATTCTGAACATCTTTAACAGCATTAATTAAATCAAGTTCCAAGTATCTTTGGAGAACTGGTCCCTTTTTACGTAATTCTGAACCATTTTAGCTGAAAAAAGCAAAAATATGTATATGTAATAAGTTCACAATTACCTCAATATTGTTTTTACATTTGCCCTGTTTCGTAAAAATCGGAGGTAAATGTAAACACCGATATTATAGCCTAATTCAACTTAACCTATATCTTCCACACACTCCTATTTACTGTAAATACATCTAAAATCCAAGTCAGAATTTGAAAATCATCTTAACTGTTATTTCCACTTTATAAATGAAGATTCGATGGTCAGTGTTCCAGAACGAGAATCAAAAATAATCACAAGGTCTCACAATATGGCGTCCACAAACAATTAGAGTTCCACAGGTTGATTTCTTTATGCGTTACTGTACAGAAAACGTTCAAGAGCGTCTTACAACAATACCAACCAAATATGTTACCCGCCAAATTTTAAAATAAATGATGAGTTTACAATTACCCCATGTTTACTATTACCCTAACTGACCCAACTAGTCGATCAACATAAAAATGTTGATCAAATAATTGCAGGCATACTAAAAGTGGGTTCAGATCCAGTGAGAGATGACTCATGAAATATTAAAACTACACAGGGGGTGCAGTGTATCAGACCGCCAGCTCAAGACCATAGCCAGCGGGCTGGGAGGGAGTGCCCCATTTGGTATTAGGATCTAACAACTTTTTCACAAAAATATATATTTTATCCTATACATTTCTTATATACTGGAAATACATGAATAAAAAAATAACTTTTGCAGTCCTCATCATTTCATCCATTTAAATATATATATATATATATATATATAAGTTATTTAGTATCTTTTGAGAAAGCCAAATATGATTTTGGCGAAACGTCAAGTGATCTTTCAAACGAATACAGACGAACGGATGTAAACCGGAATAAATCATCAACCATATATATATATATATATATATATATATATATATATATATATATATATATATATATATATATATATATATATATATATATATATATATATATATATTATATATATATATATATATATATATATATATATATATATATATTCCAGAACGAGAATCAAAAATAATCACAATATATATATATATATATATATATATATATATAATAGGTGATGTAACGGCTGAATTAAACTATAAAATTAATTAACTGGGAAGCAGCCAATGGGAGTTAATGAAATACTCTTTATTTTTTTTCATTAACACCCATTGGCTGCTTCCCAGTTAATTATATATATATATATATATATATATATGAGTGTGTGACTACGGCCTTGCGCCAGCTAAATATTATGCATGCGCGGAATGTAAAAAATTCCATCGGATTTAGGTAAGTTAAACACTATGTAAATTATTAATTTTAATTTTGTAAAATAAAAACAATTCTCTGTGTCTCTACTTCTCAATTTGTATTCAGAATGTTCTTTGTCATTGTACTTCTGTCTGGAATAGTATACTCATATACAGGTTCTCCACCTTCAATTATCCAGCTAGTACCATTTGGGGCATATTTGATGACTTTCATAGCTTCCTTTGCTACAAACTCAGGCCTAAAACAAATTATTACGGTAAATGTAGATCAGAAATTTGCTAATTTTGTCAAACGTATAATAAAATTTTCATAAGTTCTTGAATGTATTCAGTTGTTTGTAATAATAATAAATAAACGATTCAAAACCAATTTTTTTAGATGTCGAACGCGTCTCTACCAAAAATTAGATATATACTTTCATAGTCTCTGAAGATTGAAATATGTGCGGATCACTAAAAACTAATGCAAAATTAATGAACTTTGACCACATATATACTTGGGAGTTGTAAATAGAAATAGTTTAGCAACTGGCATTAAAGTTTGAGATTTCAGCTAATAATCTGTAGTACTGAATTCCGGAATTTTTCTAAAAAGGCCTTATAATTTTATAATATTTGAGGGGATCTCTCTGCTAATGTTATCCAAAGCTCCTTTTTTTCCAAATTCGTGTTTTAAAATTAGTTTTTCTTTTAATTCGAAATATCTAGGTAAAATTGTTAATTGAAAATTTAAAGAATTAAAAAAAAGTAATCTGATATTTTATTTTCAAAGCCCGACTCACAAATAAATATATATCAAAAAGGTTCTGTAATTGTAGGAAACCCAACTACAGATGAAAATACTATACAAGAAATGGTTAAATACAAAGTAGGAAGCAGATAACAAAAGATCTAAAGACAATGGAAGAGAAACTAAAACTATGATTACAGAACGAAAATGAGAATCATGAGAAAACAAATGTGTATTGAGGGGCGCTAATACTTACAAATGAATGGGATCAATAATAGAATTTGCTACTGAGTTTAAGAGACCAAAATATAGTCAACAAACAAAGAAAAACATATAAATTGAAGGAGAAAATGCCGAAATAGATATCCCTCTAGTGAAGAATTCAGGAAACAACTAAGGAATGGAAATATCTTTACAAATTATGTCTACATGGAAAAGTATCCGAAGACGGAAAGTGATATAAATTATATTAATATGTAAAAGGCCAATAAATTTAGATGTAGTACTTATTATGGGGTATCGGTAACAAATACAAAAGGCATATGGAGGATAGAAATGCAGGAACAGACAGATTCGACTATAAGAGCCTGCACAGGCGACGTTTTCTCATTAAAATGTAAAACAAAAAAAATAAATAGGAGAAAATGGATTCGTACACTTGTTGTTCATAGACCTGCAAAAAGCTTATGATTACTTACCAATACCAAAATTGTGGGAAGTACTCCAATACCAATATTAATCATACCTACCACAAAAGTTACCCAAAACTTATGCAATAAAATATTTTTGAATCTAAAGAATAAAATATTGTAGACGTTTACAGTGAACAACAAGGCTTCAACAAATTGAAAAAAAAAATACAGTGGAATTAAAGGGTAGACACCCTTCAGTTGAGAGAATATGTACATTTCACCCAACAGAAGAATACGGAAAATGGAGATGGCAGATAAAAAAATGCAGACTCGATCATCATACAACTGAGCAAAAAGGAATGCATAAGAGGATGAGACAACTATTAATATTTACATAGCGAGGTCATAGTCGAAGTAAAATATAGAAAATACGTCGCAAGAACTGTAATTAGATCACTAAACACACTACTGTGAGAGAATCTTCGATGTACTGAGTAAGATTACGTAGGTGTATGAATCTGAGATCTGAAGAAAGAAAAAAAATAATGGAAAAGTCGAATCGACTGAAATGGACGACCCGGGAAGGGCAAGCAAACCAAAATCAAATAATAATAAAGAAAACATAGATATATTGGAATAACCTTACTTACTCTTGTTGTGGCCAACGACCCAATTCTTTGCGTGCATAAATCTCATATCTACCTCCTAAATTGGCATTTACTGCATTTGCTATCAATGGCGTAGCGGTGACACCTGGACAAATTGCTACTACTCTAACTTTAGTTTCATCGTAAAATTCAGGTATACCCCAAGACTTTGTTAATCCCAATACACCATGTTTTGTTGCAACATATACTGGTACGGATGGAAAAGCTTGGGTAGCAGCCGTAGATGCTACATTCATAATAAGGGCATCGTTACCTTGTTTATATGTTGGTAAATATTTGTCCATTCCTAGGAGCATCCCATGCACTGTACCATTCTGTAAAAAATCACTAATGCTATCTAATTTTATTCTGACAGATAATAAGCTAAATAAGCACTTTGATCTATTGATTTCTATTGAGACATTTTCTATGGTGTTGAAAATTTAATCAAAGGCTGATTCTTTTGTTTGATGCTCTAACATTAATACTACATTGACTGACTTTAGCAAATATCATAACATTATGGGGTTAGAATATGCATCAAAAACTATTAGAACAGTTATTTAATTCTGTAGTATTTTACCAAAAAGTCACACCACTTTATAAAATATATTTGATCTAAATCTAATCCCTTTATCATTTATGCCTCTAGTTATCTATTTTGGTATCCGGATTATAGTGAATCGAGACATTTAGAGTTTTTAGATAAATGAGCATATCGTGGCTCCGAGTAGGAAGTTGTTACATTTCATTGCTAACCGTAATTACTAGGTTACCACTAAACGGAAATAATATTTCGGTTAGTCTCTACCATACAGACAATATACATTTCCTTTTATACCGGCGAAGTAAACAATCTTAATATTAGTTTTCAAACAATTTCGTATATCTTAGACGAATAGTTTCTGAGATAATTTAATTTATAGGAAAAAAATCAGCAATGTAAATCCAATTTTCATATATCCCAAGAAAAATATACTTGTAGAAGAATATTGTAAATTTGTTTCCGCTGTGGTTAAGGTTTGAAGTTAATACTGGACTAAAATTTAGCATGTTAGTTGATACAGGGCGTTCAGGAAACAAATCGAAAATAAAACTTTTTGTTTCAAATGGCACTTACCGCATTTGTTATTATTGGATTCCTCTTTCATCTTCTTCAGATCCATAAGAATCTTTTCTATTGCTAAATGAGTAAAATGTTAAATTAGCTTTTCAGTTAAAATGTCCATTTGATAAAGTTCTGTCAATTAATTTACACAGCAAAAACGAACGAACACGAAGCTAATAATCAATTTTTTCAATTCAGATTTAGTTTATTTTGCGTTTATCGAAAATGCAACTGTGGAACCAATAAAAAAAAATCAGTAATGTATGTGGAATTATGAAGATAAAGAATATGAATTTGCACGAACTTAACAAGGACGAGTGTAATGTTTCCATAATATTCTTTTGATTCACGAGTTATGGAGAATCAATCACAGCGTTGTTGATGTAAGTTCCAGAATTTGCAAAAATATTAATTTCCTTCTAATTATACCAAATTCACGAAAGCTAATCAATATAAAAACTATGAATAACTTTAATTTGATATTTATCAATTTCATAAGTTGTCAATTGTGCAGGGCGTCATTGTTAAGCCAAATTTGATAAAGTGAATATTTGAAGTCAAAGTCGTAAATAATGCCTTTGACAACCAAGTCAAAATCAGACTAGCAAATCATTGGATTTTATGAATAAACAGCCTTTTTAGCCAATAAAACCGTCGATAGAAACTACACAGTTTGTACCACAATAGTATCAGAATGCTAAAACAATAATCTGTGCTGAATGTAAGGATGAAATACATGAAAACTGCTCTGTGCTTTCTCCCCATAAGTAGCGATGTATACATTTGAAAACTAAAACATTATATTTATTTATGATGGCTACAGAGTTGGTTACAAACTCTTACACAAGTCGATATAACAGCTTTCATATTTAAACAAAGTAGTGAGTTCAGTGCGTAACCTATTAAACAGAAAGTTATAAATATCGAACCTCTTTTTCTGGAGGTCAATGATCTAACTGCTCGTAGCAAAAATGTTATGATTTTTAACCTTGATACATTTCTTTTACAAAATCTAGCTCAACGTGTTACTCAAGATCAGTCAGCTATATAGATTTTCTAGCTCGAGATTAACATTGGTTTTAATAATATCAAAGTTAAACAGGACAGAAAGAACAACCCAAATGGAAACAGATCAATAAAAGCTATTATTGTGAGTCTGTTGTATAGGAAATTCTTAAAATACAGAAAATTGGCATGTAAAAGTCACTTCATTTCAATGGATATGTCCCAGCTCAAATAGATTTGAGGAGGCGACAGAGAGGAGAACTTAAGTCAATACAAACTAAGATTTTTAAATGCAACACCCTTCATTCGTTAAAGGCTTCAACTAATAAAGGAACTCAAATATAGAATATCATTTTCATGTAGCTTTATTGTAGCTTAAGTTTGTATAACATTTCTATTTATAAGTAGCAAGTATTCAACAAATACACGATGGCCAATACTTACCAAGTTTATTAAAATTTCTTTCTCCCAGATTGCATCGTTTAATATTCCTGCGTTATTTATTAAAATGTCTACATTTGTGAACTGCCTAATTGTTTCTAAGAAAGCGACTAAAACACAGTATAATTTGAAACAATATTAGTATAAATTTATCGTTAGTTGTCCTCACTTTCAAATTCTTGTATACTTGTTACATCCGTTTTTACAAATATTGCTTTATTCGGGCCGAATTCTGATTTGATATCTTCAAGTGCTTTTGTTCCAAATGTCGGGTTTACATCGGCTATTGTTACCCCCTAAGATTAAGACTTGAGTTTAATTTCTAATTTAAGTTTAATACATCAGAAATGAAGTACAACAAATTATTGTCATAGACAGCTTAATAAAAAAGTTAATTTGTTTGAGTTCATATACCTATGTGGACGTCGAAAATATACTGTGTCTATTTACCTGATAACGATAGCAGATCCAAAGCTATTGAAACGTTGAGATCAATCATTGCAAGACGATGGAAGTCTGTGACTATATATAAGAATTATATGACTCATTTTTTAACTTCAAAGAGTGAGTTAAATAGAAATATTTAACATTAAAAATGTTGTCACATAGAAAATTGCTATTTTTGCATTGTCTATTTCAAGAGTAAAATTAATTTGGATCCTTTACTATTAAACGACTCTAAAATGTAGAGTATATATCGTCTGTGCTATGATCCCGTATTGGAAAATTATCATCATAAAGATAAATAATAAAGGGTAGGTAAAATCATTAACAGGTCAGAGTACAGTCTCCATTGGAACATGTCCACCGTATATCTGACAGATGTTCTGGAATATTTCACTACTAAACCTTTTGTAGTGGGTCGGTGTTGCTGCACAAGATAACCAGAAGACCTATATGGTTCCGAGACATTTGCAACTTGTTATCAGACCTCCGTAGAATTCAGTCGTTCCTGGTTGCCGATGATTAAGGAAGAAATTGCTAATGGTCATGTCCTTGTGAACAACCCAATATCGGGATAGTTCATAAGGTTTTTCCTAGGTTTTCCCTTATGATTTTAATGGGATCACTGAATCACCAAAGTTCTTTGGTCACATTTTTGGCGAATGCACTATCTTATAAGAAAGTCGCACCTAGGAGCGCCACATAAAGTTCTGAAGATCTCCTTTTCAAATTCTTCCAATTTGAAAGGAACTTTATGATTATATGATCTTTAGAAATTGCTGTGCTACCCTGTATATTACAAATAAAATTCTCTTAGTTACGTCAAAAATCAAATAATAAACATTGTCAAATATTTAAATTTACATCTTGGAATTGTACCTTTTTAATCCGTAGTTTCTTAGCCATTGACAACGGGGTCTGATCTAGACCCCGAAACGTTTGGAATATACAGCAATTTCCTTTAAAGTGTGGTGTTATTTCCTACTAAACACTTAGATATTATGAATTAAGTTGGAACTAGTGCAACAATTGCCCCGAATGGCATTTTATTATTACACTGAAACCGTTCTGTTCTAAAGAAAACTGAAAAAAACTTTAAATAGATTAATTCGCTGAAATTAAACATAAACAACCTGAAATATTTATTTAACATTAAAACAAGAACAATTTGTGTGATTTGCGATATGCTCCAATAGGTTCTACAAAATGGTATTCAGAAAAAGGGTTCAGGTTAAAAGTAAATTTTCCGGATAGCTGCCCCGAAATCCGCCAATGATGTATATTAGATATTGTGATCTGTAATCTGCAACTATTATTAAACAACATCCCAAATTAAGATGAGAGGTAATGTACAAACATAACCGATTCTTCAAAATGACTAAAGAATTTTCCCAAGTATGACAATAATGTTATCAATAAACAGATTAGGAACTGCGAATTATTAATAGGTAGGCTATAATCTAATAAACGAATAAGATTTTTTTGCATTTCTAAAAATTTACTAAATGACACTGATCTACTATGCAAATATTCAATAATATTTGTGGATATTTCTGCGTTATTATTTATTAATTGTATTAAACAGGAACTAGTTACCTTAACTCCATTTCTCAATAGTTCTTTAATGTATTCGAGTCCTATACCAGAAGCACCCCCGGTTACTATAGCGACTTTATTGTTAATATCGAACACCATTTTAGAAGATAATATATCTTGCTGAGAGTTTGATTACTAATAAATAAATGAAAAGATCAGAAACGAATTATTTTAATGAACTTGGTATCACCAACTATATGATTAGCTTATCATTTTACTCAAACATATTCGTCATAATACCTGTTTTGACACAAAATAAATATTTTACCATATACAAGATTAATCAGCTACAGTAAACATAGTAAAAACATATTATCGAGAGAATTTTATTTTCAAAAATTGTTAATGTTAGTATACTTTCACGGAAAGTTAGACCGGTGGCCGAGGTAGGATCCTGTATACAGAAACTAAATGTCACTGTCAGCAAATGGTAATTTGTTATCCGGGATAAATATACTGATTTCCAGTTTAGTGACATATCAATCTAGACAACTTGTGAACTTAGAGCATACACCTTCTGGAGGTAGCCTGCAATGCACAGATATCGTGCCAAGGAGGGAGGACAATAGAAAGATCAGGAGGCTATTTCACTTGATTAATAGTTGCAGTTCCCAATCGAGTGAAATTGCCCTTTGCCCTCACCAGAGTGTTGCCAAGGTACAGGCTAAATGCTGATTGGTTCTGCCATTTTTTTCACTAATTTCCGGTTTACTATAGCAACGGGAGAATAGATGTTTACTCTTTGTTGCTATGTTGATGATTTAAAGTTATGGAGTGTAGAGTGAAAGGAGGACAAACTTATATGGGAATAAAACTGACAAAGTGTCCAGCGGACGGTTTCAAATAAGAAGTTCAAGAAATGACCAGAATGGCGCAAGTGTGACCACAGGGTGTGTTATGAAGTAAATTGTCAACGGATTGAAATACACAAATCCTACATTTAGAAGTGAAGCGGCTGAAAAAGTGAGAATGATGTAAAATTATTAGTAAAAATCGTAAATAAAACGTAGAAAATCTGTTATGTGTACTTCTCTTTGTAAATGGTTGTCTCCGTTTTTTGTAATCTCTGCAAGTGATGAGTTTATAGTGTGTTAATTGTGATATAAATTAATAAGCGTGTGTCCCAGTTTTGACTTTTATTAAAACGGAGTGATTTTATAATTGTTATTTTCTTATAAAACTTTTTGAAACAGTTAAACATTGGGAAAAATTTGTATATTTGTAATATTTTTATACTTATTAAGAAATAGATGTTGGTGAATTAGATGTAAATAAAAATTATTTATTTTTACATTCTTGTGTTCATATTACATATTTGTTTTGAAAAGTTGGTGTTTCTAGTTCCTTGTTGACCTTTCTCTGGCTAAAAGGTAATTAACAATTCTTTTCATCACTGAATAAACTGCTATAATTAAGTTATCTCTTCTGTTATCATTATGGAACAAATTTCACTTGCATTTTATGCTAGAATAGTTTCTTTTTCAATGATTCTAACATTTTCTCACACTGGTTTTCCATATATTTTTTCTTGTCTCCATTAACTACAATTAAATGACTATTTTTGGCATCCTTCTGCTGTGGGTCTATTTTAAAAATTTCCAAAGATACGCCTGGTGAATGGCCCTGGAAAAATATCTTCAGAAGTTTGTTGAAGTTCTCGATGGACAATGCCATAATCAGTTTAGTAATTATATAATAATGGGTTCTTCAGAGTTTAATTTGTGTAGGATATTTATCTTGACTCCTAAAAAAATGTACAAATAAAATTAAATTTTGCTTGCAAGTCATTTTTATCTATGTACAATGTATTTCATTGACTGAGTACATTTATTAATATTAAATACAAATTTTACCAATCATTTTAAATCTGGTTGTTTAACTATCATGTTTAAATTTGCAATTTTTGGATGTGTACTTACTTTAGAACAAATTGTCAAAAAAAAATTCTTGATAGGTTCTGTTCTAACTGCATAAACTCTTCTTTCCTATTAATAATTAACCAATCTTGCGCGTCAGTTTTTGGTTTTAATGTTAGCTCTCAGGCATGTAACAAAACCATCTTTTCTTATTTACCCACAAATTTTTTGTTGATTTATTTCGCAGATCATATGGAGAGAATATTTTGTGGGAATATAACTAACTGAAAATAATTTTCAATTTAATCATGTCAATCATACTACATTTATAACAAGTAAATAAAAACTTTACAGCATTTATTTTTAGAAATAGTTACTGTTCATTATAAAAAAACATATTATAATCTGCTGTTGTAATTTGTAAAATGTATAGGTTAGAATTTTCAATTGTCTTTTAAATGTTATTCTGCGAACAAATTACCCCGTCGTCCCAGTGGCGCCCCCAAATTGATACCCTTTTATGGACACTTTTTGATACACAGAGTGTGTCCTCCTTTTACTCAACACTCCATATTTAAAGTAAATCTCACGATATCTGTATAGTTTTATTGTTTTGGTTTTCTTAGTTAAATTTTATTAAATTTAAGCCGTATTCAATAGCTATCAGAAGATTGTAGCATCAACGTGATTTTAGTTGACAAATTGCATATTACAAAGTATTGAGAGTGAGTTGCTGTTTGCGTACTTATGATAGTCGGGGAATTAAAAAAAAATAAAACTACCTGTCCCAATTAGGTTTCAAAAAAATTGTAATAATTGTATTATCAATATTTTATTTTTTTAAGACAAAATTGGTAGGTACATTAAATTGTTTATTACCTATTTTTTTTATTTTGTCGGTAATTAGTTTTAGTATAAACTTTTAACATCAATGGCTGATCTCTAGAATGATAGTTTTCGATAAGTCGAATGCGTAAAATATTTTTAAAAAATGTGCTCGGGTCCGTACAGTTACCTCACAAACAGGACGTCGTGTTGTCGATTTTAAAGTTGATTCTTATTGGTGGAAAATGAGCGGAAAATGGCTTTGGCACCACTCTCCTTATACGCACTCTGGCCCTCACTATTGTCCTTTCTTTCTAGCCTTGGCACGATATTTGCACATTGCATGCTTCCTTCCTACAAACTCTATGCTTTTGAACGTCAAATAATATATAAAGAAGTGTTCCGAGATAGAGAGATCGCTGGAGTAGTGCATATAATTGTTTGACTGTAGACTCAGAGCATATACTTCTGGAGGTAGCCTGAAATGCACTATATTATATAATACGTCCTTACCATTTCTTATTGGATAAGCCCAATACAATGCTAAAATTAATATCATTCTTTGTACATTTTATTGTATTTATATAAATTTACAATTTGAATCTTTTGGTCCCCCATTTTTCATTATTGCATTAAAAATAAACTTATGAAATACTTTTGCGCCTTTCTATATAACAACATAACAAATTGTTCTTGGTGAAAAAGTTTTTTCGACTTTGCCATAAAATTACTAGTAATAATTACTTTGTTAGGGTTCCGTATATACAATATACGGATACCCTTATAATATCACTCCGGATTTCTGCCTGTGTCACATCACAGCCATTTTCTGCTACACTACTGGACGGAAGAGGTTGAAATTTGGAAAATTTTGAAAAAACAATGGAAGTATAGCCCCTCACCTGAACTTTACTGGAAAAATAAGGAAAAACCCCTAATACTTTTTTTGGGGGCAAATTATAGAATTAAATGGAAAATATAAAATTAAAATTGTTTCTAACCCAGCATGTTATATATCAAATAAAAGGGCTCATGATGAAGAAAACAAATATATTTTTTCCATATTTTAAAAATAAATAAATTAAAAGATATTAACAAAAATAAAACAAATTTTACCCATCCCTCCCTTATCAACAAAACCATAAGCTGTAAAATTTTGAAAAAAAATAGAGGTATAGCGCCTCACCTGAACTTTACTGAAAAAATAAGGAGAAACCCCTAATATTCATTTTGGGGGGCAAATTATAGAATTAAATTGAAAATAGAAATTATAATTGTTTCTAACGGATCAAGTAATATATCAAATCAAAGGGCTCATTATGACGAATACTAATATATTTTTTTATTTTTTTCTTAATAAATCTTTTAATATATATTTAAAAAATTACCCATTCCCCCCTTTATTCCTCAAACTATGAGACCTATTTTTTTTTGTTTACATGAAAAATACGAAGAAATCCCTAATATTAATATTGAGGGCCGAATTATAGAATTAAACGGAAAATAAAAAATTATAATTGTTTCTAACGGGTCATGTAATATATCAAATCCCAGGGCTCATTATGACGAATACAGATATATTTTTTTAATTTTTTTTAAATGAATATTTTAAAATATATTAAAAAATATTTAAAAAAATTCTAACCCATTCTCCCCGTTATTTCCCAAACTCTAAGACCTCATTTTTTTGTTTATAGGAAAAAATTGAAAAAATCCCAAATTCTATTAGTTGGCCCCCAAATAATAGAATTAAACGGAAAATAAATTATTAGAAAACTCCCATAGTAATTTTAGGGAAAAATTATACAATTAAATGGAAAATAAAGATTCAATTTTCAAACGCATCATGTAATATATCAGATAAAAGGCTCATTATGTGAATTACAAATATATAATATTTTTAAATCATTTGTATAAAAGATATTAACAAAAATATTAAACATCGACTTAATTCCCACTTTAGAAATTACACTATTTAAATTTTGAAAAATATATTTTATTTATATTTTTAAATAACAGATTTAATAATTTATAATTTAAACTTTGACATATTTTGCCCTTTTTCTTCCAATCTACAGAGCCTCAAAACTCAGACAGTAGATTATAAAAGGCATCTGTGAAAGTTTATTAGTAAAATAAAACTCTAATGTTACTTTTTGGGGGCCAAATTAGAAAATTAAATACATATGTATGTGATAAAAATCTAGCGAATCCTAAAGCAGATAAAATAAAAAGTCTATGTGTGGAAAATCAAAGTGTATATTTTTTATAAATTTAAAACGGTTCCTTTAAAAGAAATTAGGGTAAATATAAGAACATGCACTCATTCCCTGCTTGTCTGAAACTGGAATATTTGAATCTTGAAGATGGTACAGAACCCTAAGTATGCGAGTCCAACTCGCACTTGACCAAATTATTTTTTACCTTGCCAAATATTATATCCAAAAAATATTTTTTTGATCAAAATTTGCCATTTGAATAGAAAATGAATATGGTCAATGTCATAAATCATGAAAATCAATAAAAGTGAGAAGTGGGTACACATACTAATCATCAGAACCCAAAAACTATTAACGGAGGAATTGAAAGATTGCTTTCATCGGAAATTTTTAAAAAGATTGATTGATTGACTCGAATGATGAATTTCGTATCCGTGGATATGGCATCAAAATGAACGTTTTGTAAAATTAATTAATATTAAAAGTTGAAAAGATTTGGCTGAGCCAGGTGTAAAGCTTATTGTAGTCTATAACAATTTATCAAGAAAAACGAACAACAAATCACTATATGGTTCAGTGTACTATATGTAAGTGATTATTCTCGGAAGATTCAATAATCTAAAAAAGCAACTTAATCTTTCTACCAAAATTTGTATTAAAAAAAACTTAGTCGTACATGGTATTATATGCATGTTTTAGACATCTACAAGTTTTATATAAAACTTTTTTGAATTCAATTATTATATAGAAAACGGCTGTAACGATTTTGATGAAATTTTTTCAGTTGGAAGTTGCGATGGGAAGAAATCGATTGGTGAGGGTCTAATCTTTGGGAAATATCGATTTATTGAAAAATTTCATTATTAAAAATGTTACTTCAAAGGTTCAATGGTTATATCAAGGATGGATACTATCTTCTGTAACTAAAAGGTAGCGCTTGCCGAGTCGCACTATGCCCTGATCGCTTTGCTTGAGTGTGTTACATCCTAATATCCTGTCCCCTTGATTATTTAAGGCGTGCCATTAAGCACAAGATATAGAGTGCCATCTGTTTAATCAAATTTAATAAGCAATCGGAAAGTTGTGATCTACCCAGTACTGGACCTTTTGTAATATATTGCATTGCCTAGTATCGACATCGCTGCAGAATAGTTCAGTCTAACGTTTTAAATAAATGACACAAATCTAACCAAACATAACCTGGCCTCGCTAGAATGAAACATTAGTTAGAAAGAGAAGTTTTTGTCTGAAAATCAAAACAGTAACACAGAAAAATGGTTAATCTGGGCAGTAGAAAATCCTTTAATGGAGTTTCAGAAGTAACTGAGAAGTAAATAAACAGAACAAGACTTTTTACACAAATTGTTTTAAGACATACATATATTCAAGTAATGAAAACAATAAGGAGAAGCTTGTATCTATGGGAAGTACTTTTTTAAATATTGTCAAATTAATACAGGAAAGAAAATCCAACGGTAAAACATATTTACACTTATGCTGTTATAACTTATATGCAATACATAATATTTCAGAAGTATAATGAAAACAACACAAAAAATATTTCATTAACCGACTTTCAAAAAGGAGAAGGTTATCAATTCGTATGCAACTTTTTTTTATGTATGTGGGGCGATTACTTAAAAACGGCTTGGGCAATTTTGATGATATAATTATCTATAACATGAGATTTACGGTTTTCTAGAAAATCAGAAAAAAAATAGATAAGTGACTATATTTCAGCGATTTTCAATAAATCTTCACTGTTTTCTCTAAAAGTGCTCAGGCAATTTGAATAATATGAATTATATTCTACAAAGTTCCAGCTTGATTCCGTACATTTTGCTATAAGGCAAAACATACCATTTTTCTGAAAATCGGAAAAATATATGCAAAATAAAACATTAAAAAAAATATATAACCGACTTCTACCTATAACTAAAAAGCTAAAAATAACTATATCAAAATACAACTATAGCAAATAAATAACACATTCAATGTTGTAAGGTACCTACCCAGGAAGTAAAAAATGTAAACATTAATGGGTGATGATTCTGTACAAATTAATTAACTACCAATCTAGTATATTTTTGAAGTCGGTGCCAAGCAAATCTAAAATGCTTCATTGCGTACTTATCTACTAATTCATCAAACTTGATTGTTGCTTGGCACCGACTTCAAAAATATACTAGATAGGTAGGTAATTAATTTGTACAGAATGAGCACCTTTTAATGTTTACATTTGATACTTCCTGGGTAGGTACCTTACAACATTGAATGTGTTATTTATTTGCTAGAGTTGTATTTTGATATAGTTATTTTTAGCTTTTTAGTTATAGGTAGAAGTCGGTTATATATTTTTTTAAATGTTTTATTTTCAAATCTTTATTTTTTTTGAACTCAGGTAGTTTTCATTCTTTAATTTTTATTTTGTATGTATAACCTTAATAGACAGAACCAGGTAACATCGAAAGCCTCAACATTACACAATGATACTTTATCATTTAAATTGACAGGTAAATCTTTACGAACAAAATGTACCAGTACGCGTTGATTTAATCTTAATAAGCCCAAAATATATTTCTGCCTTATGGACTACGCCATGTAACCTTTTTTCAACTTTTTTTGACAACCCTGTATAACTAGATAATTCCAGTCCAACCTATGTACCAACCATCCTGTACATACGACTGCCCACGGACAAGCATAAATTTGTTAGCTGCCTTCTGTAAACTATAGGACGGAGTAGAATCCATCCTATATTTACGGAGTCAAATCCGTCTTATATTTCAACCATAGTATATAATTCCTTGTGGGCTACCCCATAAATTATTTCATTTTTAACATTTTATGTTATCGCCCTGTGTAATATTAATTCCTCTCCACACTTTATGCAACTTCTTATAGGCTATAAAAGAAATAATTTTTTAATCACACTTTATAAATATAATTCAACTCCAGCATATATTTCAACCATCCTGTATATGATTTGCTTATGTCCATATCATGTAACAGTTTTTTAATCACCCTATATAATTTTAATTTCACATTTTTTTCAACATTGTTCTACCACCAAACGTCCAGTGCACCCTATATTCCAACCATCCTGTATATACGGCTGCCTACGGACCACTATCATTCTAGTTCAATTTTCATATAAATGCAACTCCTTCTGCCACTTTACTTTGTGATTTTGTTTGCTATAACTAAACACCCTGTCTATAGGCCACCAAGTACCAGTTTAAAGTTTGATATGTGTTGTCACTGAATTTTCTATTAGGCCGGGAGAATGAGACAACCAAAAGTACCGTCTTCGCAAAATGGAAAAATTTGCATTTAAATAGGTATTTACCTGGTATACAAACAAAACGAGCTTGGTACTCATTGATTTAAGGAGCCGAAAATACTATGCTTTACTACCTATATGCTTGAGATGTACATAGAAAATTTTCAAATTCGCAATTAAAACTTCCAGTGCTTAAAATTACCGCACTATTATGTTGGAATGAAAATATTTATGAGGAAATGTCTGTTATGTCATTTCGATAAAATTTTTGATAAGAATTTTGAAATTTTCGGCGATTATCTGCAAAACTGCAAGTTGCACGTCGCAGAAAAGTATATGAGATCACCTAAGGATCTTCCTTAATAGATTAAACGTTAAAAAACTATACACATCAATAAGGAGTTATCGAAAAATCGACTAAAATATTAGGGATATTGGTCGATTTCCATGCACGCATGTGTTCATTCACAAATGTTATCACTTTACCAATAGAATTCTTTTCCAAAATTTGAAGTTTCACCACTTCGGATATATACTCAATTAAACAAGACCATATTCATTCAAAACGGTGCACCACAGGAGAAGAAATCAGGTAACATACATAAAAAAAGCGAAAAAATACGCGACGAATTGATAACCTCCTCCTTTTTGGAAGTCGGTTAAAAACTGTAAACATCATGGTAAGGTCAAATTTTTATCATAAATATCTAGTTTAAATGTCATGTTATGCCATGAAAGTATATCGTACAAGGTGTTTTTTTGATATTATGTATAGTTTGTAAAACATATTTCCTTGTAGTTAAGTTAGAAAGATACCATTGAAAACTGTTTGACATTTTTCATCTGTAGTTAAATAATTTATATTTAGAAAAGAACCGACTTCAGCTGACTTAAAATAAAAACCGTTTAGAAATTGTGAGCAATCAATCAATATTTTCACTCGTGTCTTCTTTTTTATCTGATTTAAGGTATAATTCTATTGAACCTTTTAGCGTATTCTTACCTCTCTCTCTTTCTTCTTTTCTCTTTCTCCCTCTCTAATTTGTATTATTTGTCTATATTTTCCATATGTATTTTTAACTTTTTTATTTGTAATAGATTTGTGTTAGATGATTTCCGGGAATTCATCCGCGTAGTTGATAACTGATCCCTGCCAGGATCGATGGTAAAATGTCGACGTTTCGTCAGAGTGATATCTGCCCTCTTCAGGTCGGTTCGCATAATTCTCGTAGCCTTCTACTTTCGCTTCTAGTTACTCGAATAGTAAGATTTTCAGGAGCGCTCGCGCTGTTATATAGGCGCGGCCCGGCGCCTATCGCTTCGCACCGTGAACGGCTGCGTGTGATTGGCCCTTGGCGCTCAATGGCCACGCCTCCCGCTTGCTGATTGGTCATATCCGGTTGAGTTGTTATAGGACGGGTCCGGGCCGGTACGGTGTTTAATAGAATTTTCCAACAATTCGATAAGTTCTGGATTTCATTGCGTGCGTTTATACTTTTCACCAACATCCCTATCGACGTAGCCTCGGATATCATAATAGAAAAATACAAACCACCTCAACACCTTGTAGACTTAACAAGGCACAGTGTGATGAACACCTATTTTGTTCACGAGAACCAACGATACAAACAAGTGGAAACTACGCTCCAATGGGATCGCCACTCTCACCAGTTATAGCGAACCTTTTTATGGAGAACTTTGAGGAGTTGGCACTAAGAACAGCAACTCTTAAGCCCAGTTTATGGTTGCGATATGTGGATGATACCTTTGTGATTTGGCCTCATGGGAAGGAACACCTCAACAAATTTTTAGACCACCTTAATGGCATCCATCACAAAATAAAATTTACCGTGGAGGTTGAAGCCAACTGCCATTCCTTGATGTTCTCATAAATAGTGTTACGAAATTTACCCAAAGCCGACCCTGTGTCCTTTCAGCACGACAACAAACGCTTTAAAATAAAAAATACGATTCTCGAAAAGACTCGGCAGCGGAAGGAGCGATGATGATTTCTACTGGAGAATTCTACGCTGGTATTAAAGGAAGCACGCCACGATCGCAGTTCAGTTATACCGCGACGACTAGCGTATATGAGAATGTATTGTGAATCAGCTGTTTTAAATGTAAATAAAGTTCTAGAAAAGTGAAAGTAAATATTAGTTTAATAATTTTAAAATTGAACCCACGAAGTATATTGCAATTTGGTGTCAGAAGTATAGGATTAGTGCAGTTATGGAAACTCGAAGTATGGAAAAAAAGGACGAAACTACCATAAAAATTATCAAACAGGTTACAGAGGGACTAGACGAAAAAATAGCACAGATTCTAGAAAAACGTGACAAGGAGGAAAAACAACATCAAGAAGAAATTCAACAAAGGTTAGTGAAATCTTTTGATGATAAACTTAAAGTTGAATTAGGAAATCTTGTCACTAATATCGATGAAAAACAACAAAATCTTGTTCCCACAATGGAAGAAAAACAACAAAATCTGGTTTCCACGATGAAAAGTGAACAACATAATTTAATTGAAGGATTATTCTCGAAATTGAATGAGAGACAAATTGATTTTAAAATATCTGAAGAAAAACGAGAAAATGATTTTAAAATATTTGAACAAAAACAAGATCAAACTGAATTAAAACGACAAAATGAGTTTAAAATAACTGAAGAAAAAAGACAAATGCAATTTGAACAACTAATGCAAATAGTATCACAAGTTAACGAAACAGTAAATGAAAGAATGCAAATAGTAGAATCAGATATAAAAGAGATAAACGACGACATAAAGATCCTAAAAAATAATGTGGAGGCCTTTGAAACCAAAGTAGATGACATCGATTCCATACAGAGCCAGGTGAAATTTGAAGAAATCAGTGCCATTCAAAACAAGGTAGAAACAGAAATCAAAAAAATGCAACAGGACTTACAGCGAGGAAAATACCAGAACACCGTGTAAAGGTTCCTTTAGTAAACCACCCACATTCGACGGCAGTTCATCTTGGCCCATGTATAAACGGCAATTTGAGGCCGTGGCTACAGCTAATGGATGGGATAATCAAGAAAAATCTACTTCTCTCCGGCCCTAGAACTCCTCCAAAGCATTCCAGTCGATGAACAAGGCAATTTCGACAAGATCATCGCCATCCTAGACAAACGATACGACAATCAATCCTTGAGCCAGGTATACCAAGTCCAACTGAGTGGAAAAACGCAAAAATCCGGTGAAAGTCTTCAAGAATTCGAAGCAGAGATTAGACGGTTAGTTCACTTGTCCTATCCAGACCTGCCAGAGGAAACGAAAGACCAGTTGGCCACACAGAGTTTCATAAACGGCATCAGAGATGTGGAAGTTCAAAGAAATTTAAGACTGAGTGGCGTCAAGAAGAGTAATGAAGCTCTACTTCGGGCTTTGGAAGTAGAGCCGGTCATGAACATGTTCAAGCCGAGGGTCCGAGCAGTTTCCTTCAACCAGGAAGAGTCAGAGTCACCATTTCAAGCGCTGCTGGCTGGTCTGAACAAAATATTAGACCGGTCACAAAGAACTGGCACCAGAGGGGCATGTTACCGCTGCGGACGAACAGGGCACTTCCAACGTAATTGTCGAATGAGGCCACCTGAACGATCACCGACCAGGGGTAACCAACAGAACAGCCACATGTCCAGGGACCGTCAGTCAGTCAGCATAGGGGGGCGAATGCTGACTGTCCCTCCACCAGCCCCCAAAACGTTATTCATCCGAGGCACCATCAACGGGCGAGCAGTTACCATCACCATCGATACCGGCGCCGGTGTGTCCATTGCCAAGTTCAGGGTTTTGAGAGCATCAGAAATTCGGCCAGTTACCAATAACATCCAGCTCAGAACAGTCACCGGCGAGTCCATGTCAATACAGGGTGAGGCAGATGTCGTGCTACAGATAGGGGACAACATGATCCGGCATAGGGTCCTGGTAGCGAATATTGAGGACGATTTTATACTGGGAATGGACCTAATTAGCCAGCATGGATTTATGTTCGACCCGAGATATGATGTTCTTCGGTTCCTGAATGAGGAATTTGTATTGACACGGCCCGTCAACACATCAGTCACGCCCATAAAAATTGTGGCAAAGTCTTCATCTAGAATTCCCGGTCGAACGGAACAGATTATTCATGGGCAGCTAGACAGCAATCCTGGGAGCTGCGTTGGAATGGTGGAGCCCGTACACTTAACTCATGACTACTTGGTTGGACGGGCTATAGTTAAAACCGGACGAGATATACCAATCAGAGTCATGAATTTGTCCAACAACGACATCAGAATTGCCAATGGTCAAGAGATAGCTTGTTTCGAGCCAGTAGAAACCATCATCAATTGTGAAGAAGAGTACCAGACGTCGGTGAAGGAGACAGGGCCCGATAAAGAGTTCCTACAACAGTTTGCTGACAACTTGACACACTTGACACCAGAGAACCAGAAGAAAGCCAAGCAATTTATCACAAAACACAGTAAAAATGGAACCACCGGTCGCACCAACATCATCCAGCATCGAATAGATACCGGAAAGGCTCAACCCATCAGAATACCACCTAGACGACTACCATTGGGGCAACAACAGGCAGTCGAGGAAAACATCGAGTCCATGGTACAAAATGGAGTTATTGAGCCATCCATCAGCTCATGGTCTGCTCCCGTCGTGCTAGTTAAAAAGAAGGATGGAACCACCCGATTTTGCGTGGATTACAGAAAGCTGAATGATGTCACAAAGAAAGACAGCTATCCACTACCCCGACTCGATGACAGTTTGACCACACTAGCAGGCTCCCGTTGGTTCTCCACACTAGACCCAAAAAGTGGCAGGTTGGTCTTCACGCAAACGACAGAGAGAAGACAGCGGTCTCCACCAGTAAACGGCTGTTTCAGTTCACGGTCATGGCCTTTTGGTTATGTAATGCACCCGCTACATTTGAGAGGCTAATGGAGTATGTACTGAGCGGGTTAACCTGTAGGACGTGCTTAGTATACCTCGACGACATTCTAGTCATGGGTCAGACATTCGACGACCATCTGAAGAACCTGGACGAAGTATTCTCCAGAATTAATAATGCCAACATGAGATTCAATCCGAAGAAGTGTTCCTTGTTCTAAAAAGAATTAGAGTTTTTGGGTCACGTAGTGTCCGAGTCAGGAATCCGCACCAACGAAGACAAGATAGAAGCGATCCGTGATTGGCCAGTCCCGAGGGACAAGCATGAACTCCGAAGCTTCTTGGGCCTCTGTTCATACTACCGGCGTTTTGTTGAGGGATTTGCCACCATTGCCGCCCTTCTACATCGGCAGACCATAGAGAAGGAGACCTTTCGTTGGAAACAGGATTGCGAAACATCATTCAGGCGACTGAAGGCAGCACTATGTTCCAGCCCAATCCTAGCCTTTCCTACACAGTCCGGCAAGTTCATCTTAGACACCGACGCCAGCAACACAGGTTTGGGGGCCGTCCTATCTCAGGTGCAAGATGGTGAAGAGAGTGTGATCGAGTACTACAGCCGTGGATTCTCGAAGCCAGAAAGAAATTATTGCGTCACCAGAAAAGAACTTCTTGCAATAATAAGGGCTATAGACCATTTCCACAAATACCTGTATGGTCGCCATTTCTTAATCCGAACAGATCATGCCGCACTCAAATGGCTGCTGGACATGAAGACACCGGAAGGACAACTGGCCAGATGGAGAAATTACAGCAATATGACGTCAAGGTGGAACACCGTGCCGGCCGGTTGCACAATAATGCCGATGCCCTATCCAGAAGACGCTGTAGAGCGGAATGCAAGCATTGTCTGAAGACGGAACAGCGAGAGGGTATCTCCATCAGGCAGATCCGAGTGCAGGCCAATGAAGACTGGACAACGGAACAGTGCATCCAGGACCAAATGGCTGATCCAGACATCGAACCAATCTTGTCACTCAAAATGACAGGGGCACCCAGGCCACGATGGGACGAGGTAGCTAGATACTCCGGCGTGCTGAAATCGTTATGGGCTCAGTGGGACTCTCTAAGAGTAGATAATGGAATGCTCAAGCGAGTTTGGGAAAGCGCTGATGGACGAGAAACCAAGTCCCATCGGGTAGTTCCGAAGAAAAAGGTACCAGCCATCCTGACCGAAGTGCATGATGGAATTACCGGAGGCCACCTGGGCATGAATAAAACCCTAGACAAAGTTCGCCAGCGGTACTACTGGGTGAATTACTTCGAAGACCTCAGAGCTTGGTGCCGCAAATGTGCCACATGTGCCGCCAGTAAGGGCCCGAAGACCCGGACCAAGGGCAGAATGCAGCAGTACAATGCGGGCGTCCCATTTGAGAGAATCGCCATCGATGTCGCCGGTCCGTTTCCCGAGTCTGAGAGGGGGAACAAATACATTCTGGTCGCAATGGATTACTTCAGCAAATGGCCTGAGGCATATGCGATACCCAACCAAGAGGCAACCACGGTAGCGACGGTCCTAGTAGAACAACTATTCAGCCGGTTTGGCGTCCCGATGGAATTACATTCAGACCAGGGGCGTAACTTCGCATCGAATGTATTCCAGAAGGTCTGCACGATGTTGGGGATCAGGAAAACGAGAACAACACCATTACACCCACAGTCAGACGGAATGGTGGAAAGATTCAACAGGACGTTGGAACAACACTTATCCAAGGTCGTCAGCAATAACCAGCGTGATTGGGATGAGCATATTCCCCTATTCCTGTCATATCGCTCTGCTGTACATAATAGTACAGGCCTGACCCCAGCCAGGGTCCTATTCGGAAAGGAGCTGCGATTACCATGCGACTTGGCATTTGGCTCCCCCGAAGAACCTCCCCAAGACATCGACGATTATGCCGACCAGCTCCGACATAACATGCTGGCAATACACGAATTAGCCCGAACGCAGATGTTGGCCACCAGTGACCGGATGAAGACGCGATACGACCTCAAGGCCAATTCAGTCGGGTTCCAGGAGAGGGACAAAGTCTGGCTGTACAACCCTCAACGGAGCAAGGGTAAATCCCCAAAGCTTACACCCGCATGGGATGGTCCATACGAGGTGGTCAAGAGGCTTAATGACGTCGTCTACCGGATCCGTCGAAACCCCAAGACTAAATTTAAGGTGGTTCATTTAGATCGACTAGCTCCCTACCATGAAGAGGATGTTTCTGATCAGGACGATCAGAATTCTACGCTGGTATTAAAGGAAGCACGCCTCGATCGCAGTTCAGTTATACCGCGACGACTAGCGTATATGAGAATGTATTGTGAATCAGCTGTTTTAAATGTATATAAAGTTCTAGAAAAGTGAAAGTAAATATTAGTTTAATAATTTTAAAATTGAACCCACGAAGTATATTGCAATAGGAAGGAAGATGGAACCCTTGGCCAGTATATAGGAAAGCAACTCACAACAACAGATACCTTGATGCTAATTCTCATCACCACCCAGCCCAACTACAAGCCGTCGTCAAGACATTAGTAACCAGATCACAAAGAGTAGCTGACCAGGACAACATCAAACAGGAAATGGACAGTTTAAAAACAGGTCTGAGAAAAAACGGATTTACAGACCGAAATATTCAAAGAGCCCTAAAGTCAAAACCGAGAAAAAACAGATGAGGAGCATGAGAAACCAATAACCAAGGCTTATTTACCGTATGTCAACCTGCCTACTCCCCAAGAGTGACTAGGTAACTGAACTGAAGGTAAATCTGCGCTGCTTCTTTTATTTATAGTTATCGGTCGATTAGGAGAGGATGTCGCGTGATGAAGGGGCTGTGCGGTGATTGTTTGGGTGTTGGTGGGCGTGTCTGGTCTGTTTAATCTGGCAATTACGGAGGTCCAAGTTGTGGGAAGGCGAGTGCTGTCTTCGCGTCTATTTAGACAGAGAGGTCTTTTCTCTATTTCGATGGCGAATAGTCGATGCCCTAAGAGAATTGAGAGATATGATAGTCCTACTGTCCTCGAAGTTGATAGAGTGCCCTGTTTGGATATGGTGATGCGCGAGAGCTGAAGTCGGATCTTTTTTACGAACTGACTATACTCGATGGTTAATGCGCCTATTAGTACGACCGATGTAGCTTTGTGGGCAATCGCGACATGAAATTTCGTAAACTCCTCGATCCTCGTTAGGTACTTTGTCTTTGGGGTTACCGGTTAAATTGCCTATAGTTTGAGTGATGTTGAAAGCAGTCTTTATTTGATGTCGGTGTAAAATCCGTGCTATTTTGTCAGTGACTCCTCGAATGTACGGGAGGACGGCTTTTCTATGTTGTTGGTCTGTTTCTGACGGGGTTGGTGTGATTGGGGGTTGTTGAGATTGATGAATTAATGTGGTCCGGATGATAACCGTTTTGTAGAAGGATTTGTTGAAGATTATTAAGTTCGTTTTGTCTGTTGTCAATATCTATTAAACGAATAGATCTAAGAGTCAGAGATTTCATCACAGAACTCATTTTGGCAGGGTGGTGGTTTGATTGGGCATTTAAGTATCGATTGGTATGGGTTGGTTTCCTATAGACGGTGTGTGAGAATCTGTCATTGTTGGTTTTTGTTGTGAGGACATCAAGAAACGGGAGAGAAGAATCGGACTCGATTTCCATTGTAAATTGTATATTAGAATGTATACCATTGAGGTGTTGAAGAAAGAAGTCTAATGAATTTCTGCCATGAGGCCAAATGACAAAAGTGTCATCTACATATCTAAGTCAATAGGAAGGTTTCAAATTAGACGAATTTAGGGCATAGGTTTCGATTTGTTCCTTGAAAATGTTAGCAAGCACTGGAGAAAGGGGTGAACCCATGGGGGCCCCACGGACTTGTTTGAACAAAGTGTCTTGAAATGAAAAATACGTATTAGAAGAACAGTGTTGTACAAGTTTGATGATGTCGGAAGAGATATTGAGTTTTGTTTTAGAATATCTAACGTTTCTGAAATGGGGACATTGGTGAAAAGAGATACAACATCGAAGCTAACTAGGATATCATTTTCTGAAATTCTATAAGCCCTTAGCAAATCTAGGAAGGAAGAAGAGTTCTTTATGTACGAGGATGCTTGCTCGGCTAGAAGTAAAGGGTTTTGGCTAAGTACCGGGCTAATTCCTGGGTCGGGGATTGTACCGAACTGACAATGGGCCTAAGAGGAATGCCCGGCTTATCAATTTTGGGTAGTTCGTAAATTTTCGGAATTTTAGAAGACTTTTCACGAGGAATGATGATCTTTTTGAGGTCAAGAGGAAGTTGTGTCGTGTTGATGATTTCCTTAGTCTTTTTCTCTAAGTAAGTAGTAGGATTATTGTTAATTATTTCGTAGTCTGCAGAGTGGAGTAGGGAATTCATCTTGTGAACATAGTTTTAGTATTGAGAAGAACAGTCGCGTTACCTTTGTCGGCAGGAAGAATAGTTATGCCATCGTTGTTACGTAGTTGTTTTAGTGCATGTCTTTCGTTAGAAGTTAGGTTTGATTTTAGTGGCTTTGATCTGCGGAGTACTCTGGCAATGTCCTGACGAGTATCTTCAGCCTCAATATCTGTTAGTTCAACCAAAGCTACCTCAACTTGAGAAATGATTCTTTCAGTTGGGATAGTTTTCGGCGTCACTGCGAAATTGAAACCTTTGGATAGGACGTGTAAACTGGTAGAGTCTAAGGTGAGGTAACAGCGGGTTGTTGTTTTGTAATAAGTCGTTTTAGCTTAAGTTTTTGAGTGACTGTTTTCTTTTGGGCCAGGTGTTCGGCTTTATCGCTCGAAATGCGATCAAAATTGTCCCACAGAATTGGATGAGGATTGAAAGTATGTAATGTCGAATAACAGTGATAATTTCGGTTGGTTTGATCAAGTTGATATCTAATTGAATGGATGGAATTTCGTAACCATTGGCCTATCATTTTCTGAATCACCCTGTACAACTTTAATTCAACACTATCACAACGGTCCTGAAGTCTGTAAACCACCATGTATAAGTATAAATCATCTCTTGACTCTTTCTATTTTTCTATTGTTTAAATTATTCCTGTATACCAATGATTTTATTTCGCCTCATATTTCTAGTATTCTATTTATGCAACTGCTTATGGTCTACCCTATATAACAATTCACCTTTTTGGTCCACATTATATGACTATAATTTTACTCTACCATTTATTTCAACCCACCTGTATTTGCAACTGCTTCTAAAATGTTTTTAACCCATGTCTATAATTATTCTCCGTCCTACGTTCTATAATTCAAATATCGTAACTGCTTATGCTTATATAAAAAATTTTGGATACACCCTGAATAACAATAATTTTACCCTTACTTCAAACACCTTGTATAAGCAACTACTTATATTCCAAACTATATAACTATTTTAAACCGACCTTTATAACTGTAATTCTACTCAAATTTATATTTCAACCATCCGGTATATTCAACTACTTCTGACTATTTTTAAAGCCTTTTGTATAACTGTAATTATTTTCCGTCCTTTAATGCAAATATATCCGCTCTGTATAACTCTAGTTTTGCTCCACTCTTATTTCAACCACCTTGTATACGCAACTACTTATGTGCCACCCAATACAATCTTTTTAGAAACACCCTGTATAACTAATGCAATCTCAACCTATATTTCAACCATCCTATTTATACAACGGCTTATGTACCATCTAATACCACATGCACGCACGCACACACCTACAACCATATACCATATTGAAGAGTTCGCTGACATATCTAACAAATGATATATATATATATATATATATTATATATATATATATATATATACATATATATATATATATATATATATATATATATATATATATATATATATATATATATATATATATATAGCTCTCTTGATGGTCCGGGTGTTCTCCCCTACCGACCTAGCCGACGATCTCGGATACGAAGTAGTCCGGAAAGGTCCGAACCTGCAGCCACCCTTCGTGTTGGAAGAAGAGGAAAAGCCTTATGAAAATGCCAAGTGAGATTTTGGCGAAACGTCAGGCGACCGTGTCTTTACAGGGACAAAACTTTCAACGGACGAACACCCGAACCATCAAGAAAGCTACACTTTCTAGAAAACCGTAAATCTCATGTTATAGACCTTTCTGTAATGTTTGTTAATATAATGCCGTTTAAATTATCAAAATTGCCCAAGCCGTTTTTGAATAATCGCCCCACATACATAAAAAAAAGTTGCATACGAATTGATAACCTCCTCCTTTTTGGAAGTCGTTTAAGAATGTTAAAAATTAAATATAAATAACAATAAAATTAATAATCATAAAATGAGAAAGGCTTAGAAATAAGTGAAAGAATGACGAGCTACATGTTTTATGTGATACAGAGAATTATGAAAAATCTCACAAATATAAGATATTTTTTTAAAGTTATGACATATATTATTTAATAGTGAATTCAAATTCAATTCAATTGTGCATGACTTGTAACAGTAAAAGGCTATGTTAATCCTAACGTGGTATTGTGGTACATACAAATTCAAGAGAGCCAGTAAATCAGGGCAAGCAATTAGGCATCGAAACAATTTATAAACTAAGACTATGGATTTCTCAACTCTTCTAGAGTGTAGCCTTTGAAAATTGAACATTGTAAGTAATACGAGGGCTGCCTTTTATATTTCGGCATTAGAGAACAAAAAAAAAATTAATCATCGAAAATCGCTTTATTGTTTTTCAGAATATTCCCCATGAAGATCTATAAACTTTTGCATGCGTTTGAACCAATTGTCGAAGCACTTTTTCCACTCTGATTGAGGTATCTCCAAAACATGCATTCTGAACGCAGCAACCGCTTCTTCAGGTGTCGAAAAACGTTGACCTCTCAGTATGTTTTTTAAGTACGGGAATAAAAAGAAGTCATTTGGTGACAAGTCAGGACTATACGGCGGATGACTCATCAAATCGATGTTTTGAGTGGTCAAAAATGCAGTTGTTTGAGCCGGTGTGTGAGAGCTCGCATTGTCGTGGTGAAGAGTGATCCGTCTTCGGTGGTTGGTTTTCCTCATTTCTTGGAAGACAACTGGTTGTGTACCACTCAGAATTGACTGTTCTGCGTAGTTCTAGTGGTACGGTTGCGACATGTCCAGTTTTTCCGAAAAAACAGGCGATCATTTGCTTAGAAGTGCTTCGTGCGCGAATACATTTTGTTGGATTCGGCTCATCTTGAAACACTCATATAGTCGACTGCTGTTTACTTTCGGGCTCATAGGCGTAAATCCACGATACGTAACCTGTCACTATGTCATAAACGTGTTTTGAAGCACCGCGATCGTGTTTTTTGAGCTTTTCTTTCGACCAATCGACACGAGCCTTTTTTGAACGATTGACAAATTGTGTGGGATCCAACGCGAACAAATTTTTTTGACAATCAAATGTTTATGCAATATTAAATGTATGCTAGTCCCACTAAGGTGTATTCAATCTCACGATAGGTCACATGACGATCTTGCAATATCAGTTCGCGCACAGCATCAATCACAGACCTAAGAATTAAATAGACCGAATTGTTTACATTTTTATGCGCTCCAACATTCAAATTATCTCTTTTTATTCTCGATACACTGTTGCCAGATTCCACAAAAATCATTATAAGCTAATTGACAGGAATATAGAAACTAAAATATTTTACTCATTTACACACAATATATAACATGCAACAGAAAATATAAACCATAATTTACTTAATTATATAAGACGCTTAATGTGGCGCTGGCATATTTACTACAGAAATATCTCAAATTATTCTCATATTGTAGTATAATACATAAAATGGCTACATTTGGCAAAGCTTTTACTACTTTTACGATGGGATAACGACCAGTATGGATTTATGAATGAAATTATTTCTTACCGTGTTGCCGGCAAGAAACTGTGTTTGGTTGAGGTTAAGTACATTTTTGGTGATATTTTGAAGCTTTTTATAAAAAAAACATTTTATTTATTGCTTAATCATGGTGCGTGGTTGTGTAGTTTGTGGAAAAGTAGATAACTTGTTTCCGAATTTATCTTTTCATCGGTAAGTGATTATGTATACTTTGTTTATGTCTCAGTGGCGTACTGTTTAAGCTTTATTTCACAAGTATATTTATTAAAAATTGACAGTCCATATCTTTTTAACAATGATTATAATATTATTTATAGAAAAGCGGATAGAGATTTGCTACTTTTTTATACAAAAGCCCTATTTTTAGAGGATCAATAGAAAAAATCATATAGTAAAATTTTTACATTCATTAAAATTTATACAGGCTTTGTAGTAGAAAATAACTTAATATACTTTGAGAGATTTGTCCCAAGGTTTCATTAACAATACTAATAAAATATCAATTAATAATGGTCTAACTAATATGGGTAATTTTGTAATTAAATTTAATAAGAATCGGTTGATACCTGGACGTATAAGGTAAGCAGTAGTTGAATGTTTTATAAAAAAATCTGTTTTTACTGTACTCAGATATTTAATTGTGAAACATTTCATAGATCATTTGCAGCAATGTATGCTAAACAGTGTACCTTGAGAACAGTTTAGATTTAAACATCAATTTGCTCTTCCCACATTTTCCTAAATATATATTGTTATACCCAAATGTAATGCCAGAAATAAGGTTTTCTAAACAAATATCATAATAAATAACAAGGGAATATATATATATATATATATATATATATTATATATATATATATATATATATATATTCATATTATTATATTTGGCACTTTATAGAGGAATTAATTGGGCAGTAAATTCACCAAGAAATTGTGCCTATTTTTTCGTTTTACACATACCAATTTTTCCATTCTGCAGGTAGTTTGCTGTTAAAGATTACAAGTTGCAGATAGTAAAAAATAGATATAAAGCTTTTAAAAATAAGCGACAACTCTCTGGATCCAGAATAACACCTAGAAAAATCTATTTACACCGTTTTTCCGCATATTAAAAAAACCAATAACTTCACCAATAACTCATAAAACTATTAATGATTAAAATATTTAAAAAAGGTACTTAAAGAGGACGAAATTTCCAATAAAAAAGTACTGATTACCGGATTTCCATTATTTATAATTTAAGTTTAATACTTAAAATAGGGCTCGAAGCTTGCTGTTAAATTTCATGACATGCTATATTAATAAAATATTTATTTTATATATATATATATATATATATATATATATATATATATATATATATATATATGTCTTTCATAAACTAGAATTCCTCTTGATCCGGAGAAGCGACAGCACTGGTGTTCTTTAGTTGGGATCACAGAAGGACAACCTTTGCCAAGAAATCCATATTTGTGTTCAGACCACTTTTATCCGGATGACTTTTTGGTTAGGGTTGACGGAAGTAGATTTTTAAAAAAAATGCTAATCCTCGACGATGTGAAGGAGTTATATTTTTGGATGATGAAAATAACAGGTAAAACTTACTCTTAACTTGGTTATATCTACAAAATTTGTAACTGGAGTACACTTGGACTTCCATTGTTTGGACATCTTTTGATCTCACGATGGTTCGGTAGCTCTTCATCTGTTATCTTGATCAGGTAAATTATGAAAAACTTCGTTGGTACATATATTTATATAGCCGTAGTCAGTTAAATATTACTGACACGCAATATTTAATGCGGTCTATATAATACTTTACTTAATTTAGCCTTATCTGTTGTTGCTTGATCATGCATCTGTTGTAACTTGCAAGATAAAATACCTACTTAAAACTGGTGGCCATATGTTTCTGGTTCGAACACTAGACTCCCCGAAAACGTTGTTAGTAGAAAGTATGGATGTTGTTTAAATTTTCTTCGAAATCAATATTCTTTGTTATGTGTATTGCTGTTGTCTGATTCGAAATGAAGTCATGTTCCCTTCATGCGTGATTGGTCAAGTTTAATATGGGCAAATTTCGCATAGATGAAACATCACGTCATTTAGAATCAGACAAAGGCGATATATAAGGAAGAACATGATTTCGAAGAAAATCTAAAGAAATTGGATTCGTCATGTTTAACAACAACATCTTCAGGGAGTCCAGGGTTTAAATCAAAAACTATGGTGACGACATCTAAAATTTTTATGTTTGCAGGTTGTTTTGGCTCGCGGCTTTGCAGCAACCAGTTGTATCGCTCTTAACTACTTTCTTAAATTAAGTAGTTTTTAATTGACTCGCAGCTGTCTAGCCGAAGTTTATGACAAACAAATAGATGTATGAAGAAACAAATAAATGTCTAAAATAAAAAATGTTTTTTACATAACAAGGAACTGCACTAACACGTGAGTTAAAAATAAACCTATATGTAACAAGCTAACAACGATTTGTTAAAGTACAAAGTACGTTAGTTAACTGGAGTTTTAAAAGTAACTAATGTACACAGACTTACTGAAAAGAAATTTGACTAAAAACTTAAACTTGTTGCAAAACTACAAACTAGCTAGATGCAAAAGAGAGCCTCCTTCAGGGAATGGTGGGGCCAAAGAAATAGTTCTTATTGGCTATAATGAAATTAAATTCGTTAATTGCATGTGAATTGCCCATAGAATCTTTATCGTAAAATTTAGGGTCATTCCACCTAATATTGATAATCGTAAACAGTTATACAAGGTTATTATGAATGTAAAAAGGACCAGCAGTTTATGCAAATTACAAGATTTAACCCAGTAGGAATAAAAGGTTAAGGTTTTTGTGAATTTTAATGCGTAACAATAAAATAGGTAAATTTGGGGACAAAGAAATAATATCACCATTCTCTGAAGGGTAAAATTCAGTGGATAACAAAATAATCCGATATTAAGTGTTTAAAGCAAAATGAATACATAGAAAATGAATTAATATTATTTGATTTTGAATAAATACAACTATTTATAAAGATACAAAGTGGCTGAATTATATGTAACAAATATTAAAATCAAAATAAATGAACTAACGACTTAGCTTATAAAAATAATAAAAAAAAGAATAAACAGAAATTGAGAAATTGATACAATTAAGTCTCAACACAGGTTAAAGCAGAAGCCTCATCAAGCAAAAACAGATGTACTATGTAAAGCAATATGGAGGCCAGGTCAAGAACTTGCCTTTCTGAGTAACTGATGACTGATTACAACTATATAAATGTAAAATAACAACTGAATTTTTATCTTTATTTTGAAACGTCGTAAGATCAAAATATTTCAAACCAGTTGAACTCCACTTCATAAATCAAGCAACGTTGTCAACCACGTTTAATAAACATATAATTTGTAACGTACATTTTATCTTTAATTATTTCAGCTCTGACTCAACCCCTTCTGAAATGCCCACGCCTCCTAAACAATTGATAACTATGGATACCAATATTGAAAGGTATTTAAAGTAGAATTATTTTTTTGTCTTTATCTAGTGTTTTATATTGCCATCGTTTCCAATGAAATAATTTGTTTTTAGGAATGAAGATTCCAGCATTGATTTAAGAAAGGTCCCTGGTCCTTCATCTATTAAGTATGTACATAATTGTATCACTTTTTCATCCAAATCTGAACTAACAAATCATTTTTAGTATAAATCCTGAGACTTTAGGTGACAGTGATGAATGGTCTTCTGTAACAGAAACTGCTTCAGAAGCAGAACCGCATATCTCTGGCGAAAATAAGATGTCTGGATCTCATGTCGCAGATAGCGCAAGTAAAAAGAGGTATTTATATTTCATTAGCCTAAAATTCTTCAAAAAAAAATTAAATTATGTTTAAGACGCGGTTTTTCAACGTACTTTTCTTTTTTAATGCCGAAAAAAATCTTGTGTTATTTCCCACCTATGATATCATGGTAGTATTTTAGTTACAACTCTTGTTATACTTATAAAACATAACATAAAATGCCTCCAATTTATGACGGTTTTTTTTAGAAAGAGGCGATATATTGGTGATATGGACAGCAGCGACTTTTCTAGCCCCAATAAACGAAGAAAAAATGTTAGAATTTTACAAACAACAATATTCCAGCACAGAAAAACAATACATAATTTGCAAAGTCAAGTCAAACGCCTCAAAATGCGCGTGAGATCATTAAAAGACTTGATAAAAGTTTTAAAAGATAGATTTTCCATTACAGAATCAGCCGAGTCATCTATAAGAGTAAGCAATCTTGGTTGTAAATACTGAAAATTTTATTTTGAATCATTTCTTATTTTTCTTAGGCATCAGTAACAGGTCCTGCAGCAGATATTTTTGAAAATTTACTAGCAGGTAAGCAAAGATACAATGAGTCGCTGAAAACGTTTGCCCTTACCTTAGCATTCTACTCAGCAAAGGCTTATAATTTCGTAAGGAAAACATTTAATAAATCTTTGCCACATATTGGAACCATATCAGGCTGGTACAGAACGATAAATGGAGGTCCAGGATTTTCTGCGGAAGCACTTGAAACCTTAAAAACCAAACAACAAAATACTAGTTATCCATTACTTTGTAACTTAGTTATGGACGAGATGTCTATAAGGCGCCAGATCGAGTGGACAGGAAAGAAGTTCACTGGCTACGTTGACATTGGAACGAATATTGAAGCAGATATTCTTCCAGAAGCAAAAGAAGTTTTAGTTTTTATGCTAGTATGTTTAAACGGAATGTGGAAAGTCCCAGTAGGGTATTTTTTATTGGATGGTTTAGCAGCAATGGAGAAGGCAAACCTCGTTTCACAATGCCTACATTTAATCCACGAAACTGGAGTGCAAGTTACTTCCATTACTTTCGATGGGGCACCGGTAAACTTTAAAACCGTAGAAGTTTTGGGAGCCGAAGTATCTAGTTATAAAACTTTAAAAACTTCATTCAACCACCCTGTGACCAACGAAGATGTATTTGTTTTCTTAGATCCGTGTCATATGATAAAATTAGTTAGGAACTGCCTTGCAAGTCAAGATGGTATAACTGATTATGCTGACAGAAACATCAAATGGAAATTTATATCTGAATTAGTTAAATTGCAAAACACAGAAGGTTTGCATGCTGCGACTAAATTACGTCTGCGACATTTGCAATGGGAACGGGAAAAAATGAAAGTTCGTCTTGCCACTCAAACTGTAAGTAGGAGCGTTTCCGATGCGATCACTTTTTTGAGGGAAGATTTGAAACTAACTGAATTTCTTGATTCAGAAGGTACGACAGATTTTTTACTAAAATTTAACAACTTGTTCGATATTTTTAATTCAAGAAATCTGTTTAATAAGTATAAATACAAAAAACCTTTTTCTTCTAATACCGCAGAGTTATTTTTAAAATTTTTTGAAGAAATGAAACATTATATTAAAGCCCTTAAATTGAACGGCAGATTAATTTTAAATTCACCTAGGAAAACCGGATTTTTGGGATTTTTAATTTGTATTGAAAGTTTAACGAAAATGTATCAGAAGCTAACGCAACAGAAACAAACGCTAAAATACATCTTAACGTATAAACTGTCACAAGACCATCTGGAATTATTTTTTGGGGCAGTTCGAAGTCGTGGTGGACATAATAATAATCCTACTGCCAGACAATTTGAAGCCAGTTTTAAGCGATTATTGTTTCATAACCAAATCACTGCACCTGCAACAGGAAATGTTTCACATTTAAATAATCTAGATATTTTGACCTGTTCGAATAAAATAGCCAAGGAAAAAACTACAGAATCGACTGACGTTATTGAAGAAATTAAGAAAGACATTGAGCAGAATTTTGTGAACTCAAAGGCTTGGGATCTAACCTTATATTCTGAAGATATTGTAACATACATATTAGGATATGTGGTTAGATCTATGAAAAAAGGCATAACATGTACTAAATGTTTACGTTTATTAGAATCTTAAATTCCTAAATCGCTTCTGTTGCAGCGAAAGCAATATGGAAACTTAATTAAAAGTAATCAGTTTGTTATAGACACCTGTATTACAGCTGAACGTTTTTTTAGGTTTTTTCACAAAACAAAAAATATTTTTAATGCAACCATTAAAAACCTTATTGACATTTTAATATTAAATACCTTAAAAAATTTGCCATCCACCATATTCGATTGTTTCGGTGAATATTTGTTTGAAGATGAAATATTAAGTGACCACCATACACAACTAGTGAAACTCATTTTAAAGAATTATTTTAAAATTAGAATTCACTACGAAACTTTTAAAAAATTAGATATGGACAGACAAAACAGGTGCAGGGGCATAAATACAAAACTAATTACATTTAGAATCCAGTAAATTGACAAAAAAGATAACTAGATTTAGATAAGGGCAGTAATGTAAAACGTCAGTAATAGTGCCTGTGCAGAAAATAATCAACACAAAAAAATGTGAAGTATTCCCTCCTATAAATATTCATTAACAAACAGATTTTGAATTTCATATATTAATAGATAATCAATCGTGTTTGGAAGTTTCATTATAACATATATTAAAATGCAGGGAATTCAAAGATCAGGATATAGTAGTAATCGTGGTCTTTATAGGCTCTAACATGTATATAAATGAATTATAGTTCTTCATTTTTAGTACATAGTCTAACTCTATTTTATTGTGTAAACAAACGCCTTACAAAAAACAGCAAAGTAGAGCTATGTATTGGAAGTTGACAAATGTACTAAAATTAAAAATGTGCTAATTTGTCCTACACTTATGAGTGTAAACCAACGACTAATTTACAACAATATGCTTTTCATTTATAATATGTTGCCCCAGTATATGTCTAAAAGAATAACACTGCTACGTAAAATTCGTCAGTACCACACCAGTACTTCATTGAGGAAATGTGGTACCAAGGACCTGGTAATATACAATAAGCTTACTTTTTATACAAGATATATAAATAGTCTTTATATGTTTAAGTAAAATGTGGCATATGTAAAAACTAATTATATTTAAATAATAGATTGAATTGTAATAGTTTAAGTACGAAATAATGTTAATTAGATATACAAGTTTTTATGTAGCAGTATAATTGCTAATAAATGCTACTACTACTACATATTGGATTTTTCATTTTGAATTTCGAAAATCTGTCTTCATACCCTCATCATCGATATCAAAAAACCCCCATTTACAATTTTTTACGCAAATTCATTTAGTTCGACTTATACGCCATATTGGATTTTTCATTTTGAATTTCGAAAATCGTTCCTCAAATCTATAATGAGCAACACCGAAAATCCCTATGTACAAGTTTTTAGGTAGATTCATTGAGTTTGATTAGCAGTCCGCCATATTGCATTCTAGATTTTGAATTTCGAGAATCTGTCCTTAAATCCATAATGTGCGACACCAATACATTCCTCTTACCCATTACAATTGACGCCTTTACCACTCAATATGGAGTTTTCAAAAATAATTAAGTTCCCAATTGCAAATAAATATTTAGAAATTTCAAAATTTGATGAGTTATACTTATTTTATCACCATAATTGTTGTATTACATTAAAATTTTACAAAAAGATTTTGTAATATTGAATTTAAAATATGTAATAGATGTTGGATTACATTTATTTATTTATTTCTACGTTACGCTACTGGATATTATACGAAACCGGTCTCAAGCCGGACATTGTTGCCGCGGAGCAACTCATGATGCTCTGTCTTTTTCCCACTCATGATTTATTTACATTTAATGTTGGACCGATTTTGTATCGGATTTATGAATGAAGCTTTCGGTCTCTTGAATTTATAGGTCTGTGGCATCAATGGTTTCCGGAACAACAACTGTTTTTGGACGACATTCACGAAATTCGTCTTGGAGTGACTACGACCTCAATTGAATTCACCATACCATCGATAAACAGTGTTCCTTGATGGAGTGTCATCGCCAAAAATTAAACTAAGTTCATCCATACACTCTTGCTGACTTAATACACGTCGAAAATTGTAAAAAATAATCGCACGAAAATGTTCACGATTTAATTTCATTTTTTGGCAAAGATGAATCCTTTAAGTTACTGTAAACAACACATAGCGCTCGTATGTCAAAAGGTTCTGAGTACGTATATAATATAAACTCAAAAATGACAAACTTTACGATAGAGCTGTCAGTTGTCAGATTGCAACACTAGGGTTGTCCAATCCCGAAATATAAAAGGCAGCCCTCGTATGAAGTATTCTATTCCCCTTGTTGGATACATTCCATCCACATTAAACATTGAATATTTTAGGAATTTTCTCTGAATATTTTCAATTCTAACGATATGAATATTATACTGCGGGCTACATACGTTACAACAGTACTCAAGCTTTGTACGTTGGAAGCTGAAATATAAAATGTTTAAAGCCCCAATATTTTTGAAGCTTCAACAGTTCCGCATGAAAATCCCATACATTTTGTAAGGTTCAGTGATCATTGAGTTTATGTGATCTATAAAATTGAGATTGGAGTTAAAAATTACACTCAAATCTCTAGTGGTGGTATCACGGAGTAACATAGTATCGTTGACTTTATACGGATATACTAACTGATTCTTTTTCCTATTTATATTATTTTTTATACTTAGCTACATTCAAAAGTAATTTGCTACTCTCACACCATCTAATAAGATTAGAAAGATCATTTTGTAATCGTCCACAATTGTCCAATGTTGTTATTGAAAGATAAATTTTAAGATCGTCAGCATAGAGTAATTTATTAGTACGCAGAGAACTGCACAGGTCGTTCACAAAAAGGATGAATAATAGTGGTCCAAGATTCGAGCCCTGGGGCACACCTGAAGTGGAGGTATAGCTGTTCGAGAGATATCAATTAAAAATAACAAACTGCGGCCTATTCTCCATGTAAGACTTTCTTAGTATCAATGGAAAATCCAAATTGTGACATTGGTTTTTGTAGTAACCGATTATGATTCATTTTATCAAAAGCCCTTCAGAAGTCTGTATAGATCACGTCCGTCTGCTCCCCAACATCTACACACTAACAAAGCTGTTAAGAAGGTTAATTTCGGTGGACCTGTAGCACATGAATCCATGCTGATAGTCCGTAATTAAGTGTTGAACAGCTGGGTAGATGCGCCCATATAGAACAGATTCAAAGACTTAAGATAGGTTACATAAAATAGAAATTGGACGATAGTTATGTATTTGCGACTTATCGCCTGACTTGAATACAGGGATGATCTTGGCAATTTGCCACCTACAGGGTAAGTCGATGTCGCAAGTGCCATATTGAATAATTGTTTTAAAGGATATGCAAGACAAAAAAATGATGGCATATCATCAGCGCCAGAGGTTATTATATTCTTGAGTTTCTTGGCTGCATTAATAATCTCGTCTTCAGTGATACTGCTGATATTAAGAATATCAGTAGAGTGGACTTCAAATTGACTATTGTTGTTATCAGCAGGGGTACTAGTGGAGACAAACACACTACTGAAAAAGTTTGCAAACTGATTGACAATCTCTTGTGGATCATGGAAGCACTGATTTTCATTGAACATTGTGCCAGGAATACGAGAAGTTCTTTTCTTGAGATTAATACAAGACCAAAACTTCTGTGTGTTAAAAAGAACCGAATATTCTAAATTACTGACATATGATTTATACGCTATACTTATTTGAAGTTTGAACTGGAATCTTACATTTCTATATTCATTAAGAAACTGTATATCCTTCGTGCGTTTGTACTTACGGAAAAGTTTTTCCTCCTATTTGCTATTGTGAATTATTATTTTATTAAACCAAGGGGAAATTTTTTTTTTTAATTTTTTAAAATGGGAACATACAAATCAAAAAGAAGACAAATACATCTAAGGCTGAATTAACGATAGAATATCGTAGCAAGAATATCTAAACTATGCAACACAGATGTTGATATAAATGAACAAAATTACATTTGCTGAAGGTGTACCTTTTTTTTATTTGTATTCGTTGGAAATACTCTGCTATGTTTTACGACTTTGAATAATACAAGATCTAAAATACAACTTGATATATTTCTAAGATTATTAAATTGTTGTAGTGCAAATATATCCATGAAGCAGTAAAGCAGTCACACTTCTATCTTGAAATCACCAAAAAAAAATAAAATGTCTGCAGTATGTAAAAAATCTAAACATATTCCAAAAATTCACAAAAAAACATTGACTGAGATCGACGGAAAGAATATAAGTAATAATAATATAAAAAATACTATGCTTAATTTTACACTTACAGATAAGTAAATCAATATCTTTAAACATTAAATCCATACTGGTTAAATCAATACATGTAGATTCAATAGTGTGTTCCAGAGCTGCGATTAGTTGTTATAAGGTCTCGATCTTTCCTAAGGACTAAATAACCGCCACAAAATAATTCAGAGCTACTTACAGTTGGTTGAAGCCATGTCTCAGTTAAGGCTATTATATCACATCAGTCTCATACGCATAAAATTCATCCAATTTGGTGTTTAACCCCCTGACATTTTGGTAGATGCATAACAAGTCATCTGTGATGTTGGGCAATTCTAGTTTAAAGTTGCGATAAATGGAATACCTTTGGAATACTTCATAACAACATTTTCGCCTTTGTTTTTCCTATCCAGAAGTTCTGCCTTCAAACTTGACATCTTATCACGCTGTGAAGGCGTCATATCTGGCTCGATATAAATTTTCAACCGCGCATTGAGAGTTTTCTTATTTTTCAGACTATTAATTGCATCAGAAATTTTATCAAAAACTATTTTAAGTGGACGAGCGCCATTTTTATTTGGCTTAGCCACCCTAGTCACCTTAACAATTGATGTGTTCGATGTGCTCTAGTTGCTTGAAGCTATGTCTATGTTTATTTACCCTTTTCCGGTAAATTATAAATCATTATGTTAGATGCTCGTTTTTGTCGTTCATAGATTTCTTTCATAGTATTATCTTCAGATTCTAAATTTTTACTATTGGTCTCATTTTTGAAAGTGTTTAAATCTGATTCAAGTTTATCAATTTTGGCCATTAAAGTTGGAATTAGTTTCACACCGGCCTGACCGTCTTCACAGTAAAAACGGAGTAGTCTCTTCCCTTTCAAATCCATCACTTTAAGTTCAGAAGCATTAAGGTCGTAGCACTCTCTATGCACAAGTCGGTTACAGCTATCGCACGGAATGACAGCCACATCTCCATTAATGTTCTTTTTACACTTAGCACATACCATTATTGCGATAAAAATTCAATGTCTTGCCACTGTTTGCCAATATAAATCGCTAGTAGTTTTTGTCAGTGTACGTTGTTTTTTGGTTTTTATTGCCGATTTACAGAGATAATAGTTAATTAATTAAGCTACAAAATATTCAATAACAATCCGAGAACAAAAGACCTTAATTTCATAAGCCAAGAATGAATGATTTTTGCGATATCAATTTCATCAATAAGTATCACTTTTAACTATAATAAAACTGGATACTATCGGAGGAATAATACGAACAACCGCGCATCCGTACCCCACGAACGGAAAAGAAAAAAACAACAATTAATGAGAAAGTAAATTAACTGAAGTACTATTTTTGTGTTTACGAAATTCTGATTTCTTACAAGGCATTCCTAATAAAATAAATATCTATATATAAATAGGCAATGACAAAACTGTTTGGTACCATTTTCTCCTCTGCCCTTCAACCGATCTTCTTCATTTTTGTTTTGTTTAGTAGCTACTGACCACGTTGAGTACAGAATGCTAAAATTAATTTATAATATTAATTCATTCTTTGAATAAAATATTGTAACGAAATTTCCTTAAGCCGGCCCTGGTAGTTTCATTCCAGTACGACACCGATCGCTTTTAGGAAAAAAATTGTTCTCGAAATGGCAGGTTTTAAAAAGGAGCGATCCATAATCGGGGCGGTCAGTTAGACAGCGACGACGAGCGTATATTGTAATGTTATTGTGATCAGCTGTTCTGTATGATTTGATGTAAATAAAAGTTCTAGAAAAGTGAAAGTGAATATTAATTTTTTTTAAATTTTAAATTTTAAATTTTTAATTTAATTAGTGTATTTACGATTACGTATTCTTGGATAAATTTTTTTAGTTCATCGTTAATTGTAAGGATGTAATTCTTTGAGGGAATTTCAAGAATATCTATATTTATTCTTTCAAAAGGTGTACGAGGGGTTTCTGTAATTACGAGGGATTGATTTAGGTTTTTCCTACAAATTTTGGTTTTTTGACATGTTTCACATTTTTTTATAAAATTCTCAACGTCGACATCTTGTCTTTATTTAATCCTTTACATTAGTATTTTTCTTTAATCCTGCGTATAGTTTCGTTTATTCCTCGGTGTAAGTTTCTTTTCCATTGTGGTATTCTTCTAAAATTATTTGTCGTTCATCAAGATCTGGTGTCTTTGTTACATTCTGGCATATTTTAAATTTTATTTCCGTGTTAGCGAAAATGTAGTATAACATTTCTAAGATTGGTAAATCTACATTGTTTTCAATAAAATATGTTTTTGAAGGATCTAGTTCATTTTTAAATTTGTGAGGAGTATAAAATAATCTTTCGTTTGTTGAATCGGGATCATAAGGTAAAAATATTAAATAATAAGTTCTTTTCTTTACTGTCGCACTGTGTAAGATATTTAATTTGTTAAAGGTAATATCTAAATTTTCTTCGAAAATATCTTCTAGTATTTTTTCTTGTAGTTCTTCTCGTGTTTGATTTTGCCAAAATATGCTTATTATATCTTTGAATTGTTTATTTAATAATTGATCATTTAAATATTCCACTTTTGAATAATCGATTAATGAGGTTGTTTGATATAATTTAACGAAGTTCTGAAATTCTGCGTCGATTTCTTCAATATCGATTTCTTGTTCGTCAGCTGTGTCTGTTTTTTCGCTGTCGGTTTCTGAGTTGTTTGAGGCTAATATTTTTGTTGTTAATTTCGAAGTTTCTTTAAAGTGATTGATCTTTATTCGTGAAAGTGCGTCTGCATTTTTATTAATTCGTCCTGGTTTATACATTATCTTGTAATCGTACTCTTCTAATTTTAGACGCCACCTGGCAAGACGACTACCTGGATCTTTTATGGAAAAAAGCCATGTTAAAGGGCAATGATGGGTGATTAATAGGAAGGTTCTCGAATATAAGTAACATCTGTATGTCTTGACTGCCCAAACTATTGCTAATAGTTTGCGGTCAATTGTCGAATATCTTGTTTCTGTCGGACAAAGTGTTCTTGAGGCGTATGCTATCGGTAAGTCTTTTCCTATAGGGCCTTGACTTAAAACTGCTCCTATACTATATGCACTTGCATCACATGTGAGAACAAAAGGTTCTTCAAAGTTGGGATATTTTAAAATTGGTTCTGAAATGAGAGCATTTTTTAATTCTTCCGCATTCTGAATTGAAGTTGAAAGGAACGTCTTTTTGTAGTAATCTCGTTAATGGTTTTGCTATCTTTGCAAAATTTGAAATAAATCGTCTATAATACCCTGCTAGACCTAAGAATGATTTTATCTCTTTGGTGGTTTTCGGTTTTGGAAAATTTTTAACTGCTTCAATTTTTGAAGGGTCTGGCTTGACTCCATCTTTTGTAACAATGTGACCTAGATAAGCTACTTCTTTTCTCAGAAATTCACACTTATCTGGTTGTATCTTCAGACTTGAATTTCGTAATCTTGTGAAAACTTCTTTTAGTCTTTTATTATGCTCTTGTATTGTTGGTGCGTATATGAGTATATCGTCCATGTAAATTGCGGCTCTTTCATTTTGAATTCCTAGTAAAATCGAATCCATAACTCTTTGAAACGTTGCTGGTGCGTTTTTCAATCCAAACGGCATCCTGACAAATTCATAGTGACCGTTCTCTACTGAAAATGCTGTTTTTTCTACGTACTTGGGATCGACTTCTACTTGGTGAAAGCCGGACGCTAAATCGAGGGATGTGAAATACTGACTAACTGATCGAGTAAATCTGAAATGTTTGGTAGGGGATATCGATCGGGATATCGATCGTCTACTGTCACTTCGTTGAGTTTCCTGTAGTTTATGACTATCCTCCATTTTTGTTTTCCTGACGCATCTATTTTCTTAGGGACTACCCACACTGGTGAATTCCATGGGCTGATTGAAGATTTGATTATTCCTTGTGATAGCATTTTTGAAATTTGGTTCTTTACTTCTTCTTTGTGTGCGTATAGATATCGATATGATTTTGTCATAATTGGTTTTGCGTCACCTGTATTTATTTTATGTTTTGTTTCATTCGTGAACGTGAGGTTATCTCCATCTAAATAAAATATATCTGAAAATTCTGTGCAAATTTGGATGATGTCTTCCTTTTCTTCGTCATTTAGATGATCTAATCTTAGTTGTTGTTATATTTCGTGTTCTCGGTCAATGTACGAGTTGTTTTCAAAATTTGAGTTTGAAAAGTAATTTATTGAATAACTTTCGAGAGATTCGATTTGTAAATTCTCAAAATTTCTGGTTTGATTAATTTCATAAGGATTTATTACTGTGGAATAAATTCACCTTTATCATTTGTTTGTATTAACGCATTTGGTAACCTGACTTTATTTATTTCTGTGGCTACTAATACAGCTTGTTTGTTTTTTAAATTGCATTTTAGTTTTACGATTTTTTCACAGCGGTGTTCTATTTGAATTTCATTTGAAATATCACTGGGATTTGAATTTTTATTTGTTAATGTTGAAATATTTTCTGTGGGTGGATCGTTAAAATGATCTTTGGTAAATTTAAAAAGAGGTATTGATTTAAAATTTGTGATTAATTGTTCATTTTTCAAATAAACTACACGTTGGTATTGTTGTAGAAACTCTGACCCTAGAATACCGTCAAATTCGATATCTAAGTCATAAATGTACACTTTGTGATGACTATCGTTTCCGAAGGAAATTAATACTGATTCCGTTATTAGAATTTGTTGATTCGTTATGCCTTCTATAGTGATGTTTTCTTTGTTTCTCTTTTTATAGTTTTTGCCAGTTTGGGGTTTGAAAATCGATAAACCTGCGCCAGTATCTATTAAAATTTTAAATTGGTTTGTCGCATCTTTTATATAACAGAGGTTTTCTCCATTTACTGTTAGTAGGGGGAATTTGTTTTTTAAATGAATCTGTTCTCTGTAAGGTTGAGAGTTTGTATTTGGGCTGTTAGATTTTCTATGTGATGTGGAGCTTCTGGAATGAAGTCCTCTTGAAAATTTTGTTTTTCTAAAAATGTCTCATGATTTTCGTAATCAATTTGTTGGGATGAGTCAAAAGATTGTTCAAAGTTGTCTTGATTATAATGGTTTGTTCTTGAATTTGTATTTGTATTTTGTTGTCTTTGATTGAAATTCATTGACTGGGGTCTAGGATTTGTTCCTGTGTTTGAAGAATTACCTTGACTTGTTGAAGGTTGTGAATTGTTCCGAAAATTTGGATTTCTTTGGAAATTGCTTTGATTATTTTGATTTTGTTTTCTCTGGAAATTGTTAGAGAAATTCAGGGGTCTTTGTAAATTGTTTTGATTTCTCTGGAAATTGTTTTGAAAGTTATTTGAGTAATTGTTTGGATAATTATTTGATTGTTTTTCCAACACAACAATCCTTTTTCTACATTCATTATATAAATGTCCTATTTTTCTGCAATAAGTACATTGTTATTGTGAATTTTGATTTGAAAAAGTGCGTTTTTGCGAACACGGCAAAAGATCGTGTTTTTGTCTCTCGAATTGTTGCAACTGAAGTTCTCTCTTTATCAAAGTCCTTGCACTTACGATATCTGCGGGATTTGCAGCTCTGATTACGTAACCTAATTGACCATTTAAACCTGTTAATAAAGCATTTAAACCCATATTGTCTATCAAGAGAGTTTGAGCGGATTTCTCGATTGCGGACAAAAGTTGTTTATTAATAGAAGCATATAACTTTGAGTTCAAGCTTTGTAATCTCGATACGAATGTTATTGCGTTTTTGTTTTCTAACTGATGCATTTTTTGAAGGTCGTGTATTAAACTTGAAAAATCTCTCGTGTCTGCAAAATGTAATTCTAATAAATTTTTTTATTTCAAGTCAAGTGCTTGGGTTTCTCGAATTTATTAGTTCAGCAGTTTTTAATTTTAGTTTATTCTTTATGTGAATAGTTAAAAACAGATTTTGATCACCTACTGCCATGCGATTAGCGGTTTCGCAAGCGTTTATAAATGTTTGTAGATTAATTTGATTTCCGTCAAATTCTGGTCCTAAACTGAAAATTTCCGATAATTTATATGGCTCTATAACATGTTCCTCTGTGTGTGACATTTTTGAAAGGTTTTGGAAGTTCTCTTTTTCCTTGAAAGTTAATTAAATTATTTTATAACGTTTATTGTTATTTTTAAGGATTGTTTTACCTTTTGAAGATATTAGAACATACAATTGTTTTATTGTTGTTATTGAATTAAGATGATGATTCCTACCTTGTTTCCCAAGTTCTTCCAGTGGAGTGAGCAACCAATTCAGGACTTACGCGGGTTCTGTCACTGTAGACTTGGAGACTGGTTTTTCTTCTGTTGAAGGATTCTGCTTCTGCTGAGTTTCCTTTTGCGGGGTTCAATTTTTTGGTAAAGGATTGGAATCCAACGCCGGAGTGAGCAACCAATTTAGGAATTACGCGTGTTCTGTCGGCGTCCAAGATCTGGATGACTGCACCAAATGTTGTGTTAGCGTACAGGATAATCCAACTGCCAAATGTTATGTCAGCGACCAGGATATCCTACTGTTTAAATGGTATGTCAGCGTACAGGATCCTACTGACTGCGCCAAATGATATGAGTGGGTTCTCATAACCTGAGTTTTAAAAAAGATTTTATTTTATTAACACAAAAATTCACACTTTGAATTATTTTATAACTTAACTTTGGATTTAGCGATTTTAAATACACGTTTAACAAATGTGATAGAACTTTACTGTATGAAGAACAAACGTGATAGAGCTTTACTGTACGAAGAACAAACGTGATAGAGCTACGAAAAAGCATATTTGAGTGAATTTATAAGTTAAGGAATGCTTAGGCATCACTTCCGTTCTGGACACCTGCAAGACATAAATAGCAAACCTGCAAAATAGCCGAGTAAACAACTAATAAAGAGCTATTGTTTGTTACATTGTTGTTGCTTTGTTGAAGGTTAATCCAATGTTAAGTTTTACATATAACATATATATATATATATATATATATATATATATATATATATATTGACATTTATTATACATTGCTTATATCGTATATTTTTTATACAAAATTACCACCGTATTCCTCTGTATAATAACATTTAGATCGAGAGTTTACTCCGTTCGTGTAAAGTAGATTGGCCTGCCCGTGGTGCACCTTGGGCAACGTCGTCTCTTTGAGCGACGGCTAAACAATCTACATATTCTTTGGCAACCAGATAATCCTAGGATGTCCTGGTTATAAGAGTATACTTGGAAGACAACAAGCAATCTAGTACTTCTCAGGACTCTCAGACTAGAGATATAGAAGAAATTCTCCGTATCTTTCAGCTGAACGTGGAAGGAATAAGTTGGTCCAAATGCCAATATTTGTCAAAACACCTCAATAAAAACAAATTGACATTGCGCTTTTGCAAGAAACGCACCTGAAAAATGAGGAGCAAGCTCGTAAAAGAGCTCAAATACCAGGTTATGACATAACTGGAATAACATATCACCATACTTAGGCCATAGCAACTTATGCCCGAAGCGATATTGATAATATAAGGTTAGTAAATACTTGCGTTCTTGAGGACACCTATAGGATCGCTGTAAGCGTTGGAGAGGTCCACGTTGTTAATATCACAAAAAAATTTTCACTCACATTCTGAACACTGGTAAACTGCCTAATGAATTTAAAAGAGCAAAAATAATTGCCGTACTAAAACCTGGAAAGCCAGAATCACGAGCCGAAAGCTATAGACCAATCTCCCTCCTTAGCACCTGCTACAAATTCTTGGAAAGACTCATACTCAATAGACTCCAAGACAAATTACTTGCGAACACTCGAACCGAACAAGCTGGATTTAGACCAGGTAGAAGCTGCAGGGACCAAGTGATAAGCCTGACAACATCCATTGAATCAGGATACCAGGAATGTATTAAAACCACGGCTGTATTCATAGATTTAACAGTTGCCTATGATACAGTCTGGAGAGGAGGTCTCCTTTATAAGTTTCTGCAGGTGACTCCCTGTCAAAAACGTGGAAGTATCTTGAATAACATGCTTTCTGATCGAAAATTCCAAGTGATCATGAACGGCAAAGCCAGCAAAGAGAGAATTCTAAATAATGGCCTTCCCCAGGGCTCCTGTCCTTTTTAATTTATACACCGCTGATCTTCCTGCAACGTCTGCACATAAATTTGCGTACGCCGATGATCTGGCTATAGCGGTGAAAGTTAAATCTTTGGATGCAGCAAAGAGGAAACATATAGAGAACACGGCTGCAAAAATTCAAACTAGGAATAACATTTTGGAAAAGCTCTGTGGAAACTCATGGGGAGCAACTGCCGATACCTTACGATGTTCGGCAATGGGTCTCGTCTTCAGCGCGGCTGAGTATGGTGCTCCAGTATGGATGAACAGCCACCAAGTCTCAAAAGTTGATGTTCAGCTGCGCAGGAGCATGCGTATCATAACGGGATGCATAAAATCTACACCAACTTACTGGCTCCCAACTCTCAGCCATATTATGCCGCCAAATATCCGACGAAAAGAAGCTCTCCTACGAGAATACGAGAAAATAATGGATATCCCGGAGTTGCCATCCATGAGTATAAACCAACTGCTTGCCTCACCAGACTGAAATCCAGACATCCACCAACCAGGACTGCGAAAGCGTTGCATGAAAGTGATTTCAGGGGTCTCCAGGACTGGGATGCAGGTTGGAGGGAGGATGCCCCTCCAGAGGTACTCGACTATGTGAGAATCCATGAGGAACCTGCGGGTTTCGATTTACCTCGCAATATATGGAAGACGGCAAATAGAATTAGAACGGGACACGGCGTCTGCGCAGATATGCTGTATAAATGAAATAACTAACCCACGTAAAATTGTGAATGCGGGGCACCCTATCAAACAGTCAAACATATATACCAAGACTGTAAACTTACGGCCTACCAGGGAACAATAACGGATATATATACTCTCCCTCCTGCAGCCACTGAAGGATAAAGAACCTATCTGTTAGTTTGTGACTGTTTGTGGACTTGTTATTTACAAATGCTCTGTTTCTGTTTTACTCTGTACTATTCTTGTTCTTGTGTATTGTTAGTGTTTAAATGTATTTCGTATTTTTATATTATAAGATCAGTTCTATACTATTGTCATACGCTAAATAAAATAAGCTTTATTCAGATAAATATTAAATATATGGCTCCCAAAATATTTAATAGTGTTCCTGAATCTATTCGAAACCTCCCTCAAACCAATATTTAAAAAACTTTAACAAATTATTTAACCAATAAGGCCTTTTATTTTTTAAATGAATTCTTTAGTGATCCAGACAGGGTAAGACTGAGTTAAAAAATGTGTACCTTATATACTGTGTAATTTTGTTGTGAATTCTTTGACATTGTACCATGCCAATCTTGTTTTTTTTAGTATAAAATAGGAATATCTATCTATCCATGTATCTATAAGAAAAGTTCTATGTGAGAACCGCGCCTAAATTTATAAAATACCCACGTTTCGACTCCTGCTTTGGAGCCATTATCAAGACACAAAAATGAATGATTTAGAAACAGCTTCAGATCAATGGACAAGTTATATATACATTTTCTAAATCAATTCAAATTTTAATGATAACAGTTTAATTTTCCGATGTAACGATGTTCATAAATTTAATGTTTTCGGGTTTAGTAAAAAATGCTACAGTTGACAAAAAACAAATAATCGTTTTGTTTTTCATACCGATTCTGACTGAAATCTACTGACAAATGCACAAATCTATAGAATCCCAGTTTGTTGTAATCTAAGTAGTCTAACAGCCACAACAAACAATAAAAATTTAAACACGAAAATAACAGAGTGCTGGGTGCAAGTAATGTCTATTTTAAAAGCAAGAAATAACTAACAAAATTCTAATAAAAGAAAGCGTCACATGATTTTATTACTTAATTTTTTATGAGAACATTTTTTGTCATTGTGCTTCGGGTGGTCGGGAAGAACATATTCATAAACAGTTTCACCACCTTCAATTATCCAGCTGGTACCATTTGGAGCATATTGGATTACTTTCATGGCTTCTTTTCCTACGAATCCAGGGCTGAAAAAAATTATATTACAATTAATATGGGGTAAGTTTATATATTTTTCCTATATTTGCATATTACTTGGCGTATTAAAGTTGTTCTTGATTATTCAATGTTACCCAGCACCCAATCATACATTTGTTAAGTTACATTAATTCAGTTATAATAATGTATATTGGGAAATAATAAATAACTACAATTTTGGTGTGTAAATAACATCACAGCAGTTAACAATGAATTATTATCTAAATGATTTTATCCCACGTATTTTAAATGTACTACGTAAGAGAACACCAAAGCCAAGCCGTTGACCGCTGAATGTCATCGTAAGATGATGTCCGTTTTAGTAAAAAATATGAGGGGTTGATGGGTTTCAACTTTAGGGAACCTTCATTAAAAATAATTAATAACACCATAATTATTTTCAAATATACAAGGTGTAATAAATGGTATGAGTGCAAATATTTTGAGGAACAACAGTTCAGGAGAAACAAATCAAAAGCACTTACAACATTTTTAAAAAAAGAGCTATAGTTTTGTCAAACAAAAAGAAAATGCTCCGAATGGCGCAATACTCACAGATAATTTTGAATTTGAGAAGTTTCTGAAAATTCAAACTTATCTATTAAACAGAGCATGTGGCATTTATACATTTACTAATTTTTTTGTTAATTAAAAATTAATCGGAATTATACTAAGTGAAAAGATACTGCAACATCACAATGTGATAACTCAGATATTCCTTCTCAACGAATAAATCGTCTGTAGGTATTCGTAGGATTTACATTGTTTTGATTTTGTGTACATTCTAAAGGGTAAGTGCGCAGATTCGTGACACGTTTATAGAGAGTCGAAAAATTTTACAAAAAGTGGATTAAATCGTGTACTTTTTTATAGAAAATATTATATTAAGTACATAGTTGTGTCTAACTGAAAGATTTGAATTTAACTAATGTGTTTCTCGATAATTTAGCAGTTAAATTAAATCCTTTTAGGTGAATTATTTCTAAATAATGAGGAAATGAATTTTTATCCTTATATTTTTAAATTCAAAAATTAAATAGCTAAGAGGATAGCTGTTTCAGAAATATCAAATTTTCAAAACTACAAGTGTAAATTGCGACACTAACAATTATTTACCTAAAATGTAATTTGTAGTTTCTGCGTTACTAAGGCCAGTATTACATTGCCAAAGATCTTTGATAAAATATTTTATAAAACATTTGATCAAATATTTGATTATATGAATGTCAGAGCAATTTAATCAATAAGGTCTTTTCAACGAAATGAATTCGTTAGTGATCCAGACAAGGTAAGACTGAGATAAAAAGTATGTATTTATTTGAAATATGTACTTTAGATACTGTGTAATTCTATTGTGTATTCTTTGACATTGTACCATGCCAATCTTGGTTTTTTTAGTATAAATAAAGGAATCTATCTATCTATCTATATGAATGTCAGAACAGATTTCGTTAAATGTCATATTACAGGACATCAAATATTTAACGAAATATTTTCTATTCAAAATAAGGAATTTCTGTAATTTTATGCTTGTTTGTGCTACTCTGGTGTGTTTTTATGGCTACAGTTTCAGTCACATTAAAAAGAGAAAGTAATGGGGCCCTAGCAAGGTATAGTGTTTCGGTTCATTCTACCCTCTAGATCAAAACTTATATAAGCTCGACATGTGCTTTTTATTTATAAGGAGTGAAAAGCACAGCTCAAAAACCACCCTTAACGACAACATTATGAAACAATTTCTTTTTTTCAAATATTTTTAGAGGTATATATGAAAAATAAAAATCTTGTAGATAGTTATAGTACAAGAAACAAGTTATTACCATATTTCAACCCTTAAGAACCACCCTTAATGACAAAATTACGAAAAAAAATATTTGCAAATATTTTTTATAATCTAACGATTTTCAAAATACACTCACTACAGCCAAGTAAACACAGCGTCATGAGCAGATGTTCAACAGCTGCTTGGTTGTTTGATACTTTTTTCCTCGACTGCTACTGCTTGAATCTACTAAATCGTTTAAATGAGGTCAGCCTTATAACGATGACTCTTAATTTGAAAGCTTTCCTAAAACTTCAAAACCCATTTTACAGGGAATTGTAACAGCTACATAGATACTCATTATTTTTCAATATTTGTTAATTTTTTAACGCGTTGTTTTCGACATTTTTTTAGATTAAAGTGCTTGAAAAACATTGTCACCACTCTCAACTACTAACTTCTAACCGTGATATCTCGATTGAGTTTTGTGCTACGGAAATAGAAAAAGCAAAATATTTTAACGGAATTTTTTTGAGGTTATTTTCAAAAAACTGTAATTTTATGAAAATTAAATTATTATTATTATTTAAAAAGCTTAAAATTTTTTAAAATATGCATCCTAAATAGCTGAAACTTTCAGGATATTTTACACACATCTAAATAAAGGAAATTGTCGAAGTATAGGCAGGCATTAATTTAAAATCTGGTGCTTAATATATCAGTTTTATTGGGATATTAAAAAAATGATTAGCTGCTTTTTTGACCAATTCGTCAATTATGAGGCTAATGAGTTAAAACAAATATTATTTTGAAGACTTTTAAGCACTTCAAAAAATGTTCAGTGAATTTTCTTTCTAAAACGTGAATTTTTTGTGTTATTTCACGTTAAACGCTGCAAATTTAGAGGGCATCGGACAAGTACTGACCTTAAATCAGTAGTATCTTAACAGCAATCGCCCCTACATAAATAAAAAAAACAAACTTTTACTTTTCTTATAAACTTCACCTTCGGATTTTTTTAGGACGTAAATTTTTCCACTTATTCGAGAAAAACAGCCGAAAAACGTGTTTTTTGGGCGCAAAATGAACATTTTCAATCGTAAATAACTCAAAACATATTGTTTTCTGAAGGATACTTGTGGCATACTTTTCAATGTCTAAGTGTTTATTGGGAAATAACACAACACTTTAAAGGAAATCCCTGTATATCCCAAACGTTTCGGGGTCTAGATCAGAGCCCGTTGTCAATGGCTAAGAAACTACGGATTAAAAAGGTACAATTCCAAGATGTAAATTTAAATAATAAACATTGTCAAATATTTAAATTTACATCTTGGAATTGTACCTTTTTAATCCGTAGTTTCTTAGCCATTGACAACGGGGTCTGATCTAGACCCCGAAACGTTTTGAATATATAGCGATTTCCTTTAAAGTGTGGTGTTATTTCCCAATAAACACTTAGACATTCAAAACATATTGACTTTTCGAAAAAAAGGAAATAGGAAACTTTTTACTAAAAATTCATCTATCAATTTCTGCTCTTATTTTTATCATTTTAATTCCCACCCCTTAGAAGGGATGACTTTCACTCTCTAGGCAAGATGACACTTTCGGTCAATATAAGTTTTGTTTTTATGCTATTTGGAAGCCTACTGCCAAATTTCAGAAAAATCAATTTACTGGCAAATATTTTCCAGGGACATTACCCATTCTCTGTACTAAAAATATTAGAATAAGGTATTCAGAATAAAAATAATATTTCGAAACAACGTTTACATAACAACTAAATGAACTCCAAGTAAAAACCCGCTTCTGTATTATACACATTCGATGGACAGCAAATAGAAATACACAATCACACTATAACGCCAGCGACAAGAAACGGAAAAAATGGAAAAGCTACAGAATTGATTAAATATGGCACAACCAAACTATATAAAATGCTTAAAATTCTGATGCTCACATGAGAGGCGTTACCTTCAGGGTGGAATGAGAGTTGGATTAATATAGTTCCTAAAATAGGATCAAAATCAGAATGTAACAACTCCATTGGTCTATAAGTGACGGGGACACCATCACCTGTTTATGGACGAACACCAACAATACCGATAACATAAGTAAATGAACTATCAACCAGAGGTTAAATCCGGATTCCGTGCCGATACATTTACCACAGACAATATATTCATATTATCCAACTTCTGGAAATACGCCAGGCAGAAGAAACCGAAAATCACTTTCTATTTGTAGATTTAACTAAAGTGGTCGGCAAAGTTTGCTTTAAGAAATTAAGTCAAAGATTATAGTAATCGCCGATTATACTACTAGTATTCGAGTAACTAGAAGCGTAAACTGTCGGTTGAAAGAAAGTACGCGACTCCACAGTACACTTAACTTGTAAAAAGTACCGAGATAATAAAAGTGATAGTTGTAAAAACGAACAATAATCGTGGAAAGTGTTATCTGACAATGGAAGAAAATAATTCTGAAAACGGCTCTCTGCCGAAAACTGTAACAGATTCTACAACATCAAGTGTCAAAAACAAACCCGAACTTTCCAACGGTCCAGAACAATAGCAAGAAACTCTAAGTAATTTAATGACTGCCTAGCAACAAATTGCTGAGTTGACAAAACAAACAAAGATGGCGATTGCGTCAACGTTCAACGCCCTATATCACGTTCAAGCTTACGAGCTAGGATCCAGACAAAAGCGTTTCCGCAATTCATGAAGGGCTGGAAGATGGTACGATATTAAAGTAGGAATTGAATGTCAGTGGTAATTTAGTGATCGCAAAAACAGGTGACTCCTTGGAAAATCGATGATATCGATACAGTGCGAATGGCGACCAATCCGTCGAACTAGGTAAAGTTTCTGTGCTGACTTCATCACAGGGTTCCCTGATAAGGAAATACCTAGCGCTCAGGTATTTAAAGCGGCTACTTTGCGAAGTCCTGATTGGGACTCGTTGTGTGATAACAGGAATCAGAACTTCGTAGTATATACTGGTTTTATGAAACATTCTGAATATGATCGGATATGGCTTAGACCACGCGGAAGCATGTGCCTCATTGCGCTTACAGCTATCTCAATCTGATCGTGAAGTTATGACAATACTGAACGAGTTTGATGCGCAAGATCAGTGAGGAAACATTCCTTAGAAGCTGAAGAGACATCCAAAAATAACATGGTATAGATCACGAAAAACCAAAGATATTTAGTGGATCTTGTTTCAATTGTGGCCTTCGAAGACATTAACGGAATATGTGCCTGAAAAAGCAAGACAGATCGAACATTAATGTCCCAGAGGATTTTCCTCTAAAATACTGTAAGATATATGTGAGATAGGTTCAATTATCACACCCAATTCCAAAATAAGCTTTTAATATAACTTAATTGACAACCTTTCCATACAGCGTATATATATCAACTGACTTAAACTTATTCTGTCTCCTTAAGAGAATATCTGTCTAACCCAAAACCGAAGCGAAATCATTCAAGTTCCCGATGTTTACATTAACACCATAAAATCTTCGGGAAGATAATGATTCATAGGGCATTCCTTTTACGTTAGTCAAAATATTATGTACAGTATATTTATAATAACAATATAATACAATATATAATGTGTAAAGTAATTGTAACAATACCAATAAAATATCAAGGTGTATAATTATAAGAAAATTGGCCATAGAGTAATTGATATAAAAATAGTTAATTACGGGATTTTGGGATTTTAAAAAATTACGCCATTTGAACAATACACCAATGGCAACATTATTAGGAAAATATAATAACACTTCTTTAAAAAAAAAATTCGGTAGCAAAGCCATTAAAGGCGATAATTAAAACAGACGATGAAGTCCGTGCCTTCTCGGGGTTTGGGACTCAAATGTTTATGCTGTCGGTGTTTATACCTTGATAATTATTATGTCGACATTGAATTTGTACATTAGCTAAGCCTTAGTACCCGATCTTCTTATTCCGGGGAACATTGACCTTATTATTGGATGGGACATTTGCTTACGAATACAAAAAAATGAATTCTGTCTCGACTTACATCATAAAATAAATGAACAGAATTTCTAACATATTGACATTAAAAAGTGCAGAAACGATTGTGATAAATCAGCCTGAATTAGACGAAAACTTGAAACTACGAATAGAGAGTCTCTTATTGTTTTATACAAATAAAACCACCGATCATATAATAACCACCGGTGAAATGACAATAAATTTAAAAGACAATACTCCAGTGGCGTATCGGTTCCCTAAGGTTAGCATATCCAGAACATCTGCATGTAAAGAAAATAATTAATGATCTTTTAAGAGCGGGTATAATTCGCGAAAGTGGATCGATATTTGCAAGCCTTATAGTGGTAGTGTCAAAGAAAAACGCGGAAAATCGAATGTATGTGGATTTCCGTGATATTAACAAAAAAGATACTTAATGGATTAAGTCACAGGATTATGACTTTTCGATTGAATATCGACCTGGAAATAAAATGTCTCACGTAAACTATTAACCCCGAAACCCAATAGACAGTGAAAGTATTTTAAAAGTGTGTGCATTAAAGACTGTAACAGTCAATAAAATATCAAATATAAACACTTTGCGAAAGTTTCAGTTGAATGATGCTTGTTGTTATGAGTTGCTGCCCGGTTGCTAACTATGCGCCTATAGCATGACGGTTCATCGCACATAGGATGGAACAAGTGTGTTTGCAAAATGAAAGAAGATTTATTTTGGTCAAAAATGGGAAAATCACACACTGGCCGGAGAGCAGGAAAGTGCTAACTTGAATATAAACAGAATAGCCTTATGGATACTTGTCATATCGATCATCTGGGGCCCTTGGTTAAATAAAAACTTTTGATTCCATGGTGGCTGTGGAAGACTCTCAGCTGGCTGGTGAAAGCAAATTGAAATCGAAATATAGGAGAACATACACTGTTCATTCAGTACTGCCCAGTAACAGATACGTAAGATAAAAATTCTAATGTGTTCTAAGTTTAGTAGTGTTGTTGACTCAGTTTTGACCAGAAATATTTAGCAGCTTATACTTTTAGAAAGAATTTTGACAGCTCATTGTTCGGCTGATAAAAGTCAGCAAGGCAGATCGATCGATGACAAGATTTGAGACACACACGAGCATCCCAAGACACTAGAAACGACACGACGATGTTGGGAGAACAGAGAAAGGCGAGGCAGTCAGGCAGTCCGGAGCAGATTTTATATATATATATATTATATATATATTATATATATATATAATCTCGTGTGTTTCTCTCGTTTGTCTTGAAAAAGACACTTTTTCGACGTTTCACTGAGATCTCACTCATCTTCTTCGGGATTACTGGTGTTGTCACTCACTTAACACAGTACAATTGTACGCTTAGTGAGTGACAACATCAGTAATCCCGAAGAACAAGAGTGAGATCTCATTGAAATGTCGAAAAGTGTCCTTTCTAAGACAAACACTTGAGATTCCCGAGAACTGTCAATTATATTTCATACTCATATATATATATATATATATATATATATATATATATATTTAAGTTTTCGCGGGCACTAAATGTTTTAGGTAGTTGCCGGGAATTCATCCGTGTAGTTGATAACTGATCCCTGTCGGGATCGATGGTAAAATGACGACGTTTCGGCAGAGTCACATCTGCCCTCTTCAGGTCGGTTCGCATAATTCTCGTAGCCTTCTGCTTTCGCTTCTAGTTACTTCGAGTAAGGAGTAAGGAAAACCCAAATCAGTCTATCCGCCATTGTGCACAGGAATTGTATATGTGTCCATCCACTTTATGGAAGATTTTGCGGAAAGATCTTGGTTTGCGTCCTTACAAAATTCAAGTCATGCAAGAATTGAAGCCACACGATCACCTAGCGAGGCGTACATTTGGTGAATGGGCCCAAAACAAGATTGCCGTTGATCCCGATTTTCATAAGCGAATTTTGTTTAGCGATGAAGTTCACTTTTGGTTGAATGGATACGTCAATAAACAAAACTGCGGTATTTGGAGTGATGATAATCCTCAAATTCAGAAAGACTGACTGTTTGGTGTGCTGTATGGGCTAGTGGAATAATTGGTCCGTACTTCTTTAAAAACGATGCTGGTCAGAACATTGCAGTCAATAGTGATCGCTATAGAGCCATGATTACTAACTTTTTCTTCCACAATTGATTTATTGAACGAAACGTTTGGTAACCGCATAATTTCACGTTTCGGACCCGTGAATTGTCCTCCAAGATCGTGCAATTTAACGCCGCTTGACTATTTTCTGTAGGGATACGTGAAGTCGCTAGTCTACGCCGATAAGCCTGAAACGATTGACCACTTGGTGGACAACATTCGCCGCGTTATTGCCGACATACGGCCACAAATGTTGGAAAAAGTCATCGAAAATTGACCTCCAGATTAGACTACGGCCGAGCCAGCCGTGACGGACATATGCCAGAAGTCATATTCAAATTATAATACCAGAATAAAGTAAAGTTCATGTCAATTTAAAAAATATATTCTTGTTTTATTCCATGTCAAAGTTCTATACCTCTAAAAAACACCCGTTATTTCACCATGGAGCGCGAGAGTGATATGATTATAATGAAGGTGCAGAAATGTAAAAAACTAAACTTTTTATGTATTGAAAAAACACATCTTTTTATTTCAATTGTGGTGTTAGTCCAAAGAAAACATAAAAATAAAATTGACATATATTTTAAAACCTTGTATATAGTTGGAAAATTATAAATTATTATTAATAAAATTTTTAGTGTAATGGCATAAGTAGATGCAGTTTTTAATTCTAACTACTTCTATTCGATAAAAATTTTAGACCTTAACAAAAATGAAGACACTAATTTGTATTCCAAAGTCCTGTTTGACGACAAACCTTGTCTATAGTTGAAAAGTTACATGAAATACTGTTTACGTTTTACACCATGTAAATGAGTTTGTCAAGAATAACTTTTTCTCTTAAAATTATTAATAAAAAAAATCGTTTCATTTATGAATACACACTGTATATACATATTAAATGATGTTTATTTTCATTAATTCATCTTATTTATAATTTACCCAAGTTCCGAACAGTTAATACCAACAACTCCATCAAAGTTTACTGTATAAACATATCGTTAAAAGTTTTCCCCGATTTTTTAAAAAACGGTACAACCTTTGTTATTGAAAAACAATATGGGACAACTTCGGGATCCTCCGAAACTAATCCAATTCCTTTTTAATTAGTTATATGCCATGTTCTGAACAGAAAATTTTTCTATATTTTTAATACCAAAATTTACTGTATAAGAAAGTGGGAAAAAAGTTTTTTCCGATATTCTAAGAAACGGTACAAGCTATGTTATTGAAAAAATATGGGACCACTTCGGGATATCCCGGATCTAATCCAATTTCTTTTTAATTTGTCCCATGTTTCTAATATTTTTTTATATATTTTTAATATTGGCGCCTCCACCAAGACATAGAGTATATGATAAAAATAGGTAAAATGTTTTTCCCCATTTTCTTGGAAACGATACAAGTTATGTTATTAAAAAAATATGGGAACAGTTCGGGATATCCCGGAACTGATCCAATTTGTTTTCAATTTGTCCCATGTTCCGAATATTTTTTTTCCATATTTATAATATCGGCGGCTCCACCAAGGCATAGAGTAAAAGAGAATAGGTATAAAATAGTTTTTCCCCATTTTCTAAGAAACGGTACAAACTATGTTAATGAAAAAATATGGGACCACATCGCGATCCCCCGGAACAGGATCTAACATAAACGGTCGAAATTCCTTGATCCGTTTGTGAGTAATCGGTGAACAAATATAAGAATACAGATACACGAATTGATATCCTCCTTCTTGTTAAAGTCAGTTAAAAACAGGGAGTACTCGGAAATCCTCAATAACAGCTCCGATCGTGATATTTTTTGGGTAATACTTTGCTTTCTTCTATTGCATAAAATCTGAAATCTTGCAGAATAAGTATAGACTCTGGGGGTGGTTGCCTTCCACAGGGTGGAAATCGTTTTGCTTGAAATATCCCCAGAGGTCAACTTATATTTTAACCATAGAAAGTAGTATGAAGTTTTGTTACCCTACCAATACTTTTTGAGTTATTTTTGGTAAATAATGTAGAAAAAATTTCTCAGAAATATATTTGAGATTTCGTAGTTAATTTTCAAGCCATCTGAATAATCCCAAACCTGTTTGACAGAAAATTTGAACTGCTACAAGGTCATATGAATTAAGATACCCACTCTGTTAAAATTTGCAAATGGGTTTATTCAGTCATTTATATAGCTTGATTTGTAACATTCAAAAGGTAACTCCAACCAGTTATGCACCTTGCATGGAATGCTGGAACAGTTTCGATGGGATTCACTTCATGAAGTTTCAGTTCATTATTTGATTAATTCAGTTTGTGAATTTGTATTGTGACTAAATTGTTTATGTTATAGTAGGAAATGTAATTCACATCGATATGACAAAAATTGATTTTTCAAATGAAGAAAAATATGTTTGATAGTTTCTGAAAATAATATACGGAGAATTTTCTTAGAAAAGAAGGATTAAGAATAAATTATAAATTATAACTATGAAGGGAAGTCAACAATGCCATAATACATGGTATAAGTTTTCCAAAATATCTAAAGATAAATAAACGGGAGAACCATGCGATTGTTTAAGAGTCATTTTCATAGTAAATAATTTTTAAGAGGATTGGAAGATCTGAAAAAAATAAAAATTGGAGAAGATATTACAAGTATATAACGGTAAAGACTAGTAATTAGTAATTCTGTTCTTCCCTACATCAATATAATTAATTTTACTTAAAAATTCAAGCGATTTTATTTTTGACACAAGATGTTCTCAAATGATGCCCTTGATTACTGGTATGCTATTTTTTTCCCTCCAAAAATCTACTTAGACTATTAATTCTCCACATCAATATAATTACTTTTTCTTTTGATAACTTAATTATATTTGTAATTGAATCTTTGTTTAGTTTATGAGTTTTGTATTATTACATAAGTATATAGGCTATACCGTTTCTGGAACAAAATCGACCAAAAATACATGTAATTGCCCATAAGAGATTCTAAGGTTAAAATTAGCGAAAATTTACCCCGATGACTTTGAAATCGCCAACGTGAGCGAGCCTGATTTTGTAGTTTAGAGGCGAGAAACGGCGTAATTACCGCCATTTTGGGGTGTAAATGTCATATTTAGGGGTGTTTTCATCATATTTAAGGCCGTTTTGGCATTAGGCGGGGGTGAAATTCAATTGAGGGTGTCATTTGTTCCGCGAACGTGGGGGCCGCGTTCTTGGACTATAGCGGACTGCGGGGGGCTCCGACTAGAGCTGTGGGGGATGAAGGGGGGGCTCCGACTAGGAGCTGTGGGGGGCTGAAGGTGGGCCGCGATTTAGGTTATGTTAGTGACAGCTGTCGAGGGAGGGGGCCGCGATTTAGGATATGTTAGTGATGGCGGTCAAGGAAGGGGGGCCGCGATTTAGGTTATGTTAGAGGTTCGCGGGTTTGCTTGACAGGTTGCACAGGGGAGTGTTGGCTGCGGTGCCATCTTGCAGCGTTGGTGTGTTGCGTGTATCGCAGGGGTGCACGCCATCTGTTGGCGGTTGTGGTAGAAAAAAGAAAAAAAGCTGTGGTAGGGTTTTGAGCCCGGGACTCTCGCATGGGAGTGATCGTTCCGAGCATCTAAGCTATATGGTTATTGATATAATAGTTTCTTCGGGAGAATAGGTATCTGAGTGTTGAAGGTAAATTTTTAAGAGGTTGAAATTTAATCAATAGAGTATGCTATTAGGTTTTATGTATGCTTTACATGTGTAGTGATATTGGCAAAGGGAAAGGCTTGCACAGTAATGTTGTGTGTCTGTTCGACATGCGCAGTGATGATGCGTGAGTGATAGAGTTGCAAACGGTTAAATTGTATATGAAAATGTATACAAATAAGCTATCGTCCCATAAACGAACAGAAATTTTGGCGGGAAGCTTAAAAATATGTACGAAAACGGTATTTAGATGTAGGTTATCAGAGTGGTAGATTAACAGATTCAACTATAGAAAATAATAGTTGATATCTTATACAAGGAATAGAAGGAACAGTATAATAGAAATGAGATAGTGGGAATCGAGATTACAGACAACGAGATTGCTGCAACAGGATGAAGTTGGTTGGCCGAACGCGGGAAACGAAAATGGTTGGAACGATATAGCGGAGTGGGATGTTTGAAGTTGGTTGACTGAACGCTGGAAACGGGAATGGTATGAATGACCTAGTGGGATCGGGAACAAAATACCTGGAACAGGATAGTGGAAAGAAGCGCGCTGGATGGTTGGACCAGAGACGAAACAAATGGGTTGGAGCCACTATAAAAGCTAGAACTAGCCCGTAAAAACAACTGGGACAGTAGAAACGGCTGGTTGGAGTCACTACAAAAGCTAGAAATGTCCCGTAGAAACGACTAGAAACTTAGAAATCCCTGGTAGAAATGATTGAAGCCACTACAAAAGTTAGAAATGTCCCATAGAAACGACTAGAAACTTAGAAATCGCTGCTGGAAATGGTTGGAACCTCTACAAATGCTACAAACGGTCCGTGGAAACAACTGGAACCGTAGAAACGGATGGTAGAATGGTTGGAGCCACTACAAAAGCTAGAAACGTCCCGTAGAAACGACAGGGACAGTAGAAATGGCTGGTACAATTGTTGGAGACGCTACAAAAGCTAGAAACGTCCCGTAAAAATAACTGGGACAGTAGAAACGGCTGGTTGGAGCCACTACAAAAGCTAGAAATGTCCCATAGAAACGACTAGAAACTTAGAAATCGCTGCTGGAAATGGTTGGAACCTCTACAAATGCTACAAACGGTTCGTGGAAACAACTGGAACCGTAGAACCGTAGAAACGGATGGTAGAATGGTTGGAGCCACTACAAAAGCTAGAAATGTCCCGTAGAAACGACTAGAAACTTAGAAATGGCTGGTTGGTACCTCTACAAAAGCTAGAAACATCCCGTAGAAACAACTAGAACCTTAGAAATCGCTGCTAGAAGTTGTTAGAAACGCTACAAAAGCTAGAAACGTCTCGTAGAAACAATTGGGACAGTAGAAACGGCTGGTAGAATGGTTGGAGCCACTACAAAAGCTAGAAACGTCCCGTAGAAACGACTGGGACAGTAGAAATGGTTGGTGCCGCTACAAATGCTACAAACGGTTCGTGGAAACAACTGGAACCATAAAAACGGATGGTAGAATGGTTGGAGCCACTACAAAAACTAGAAACGTCCCGTAAAAACAACTGGGACAGTAGAAACGGCTGGTTGAAGCCCCTACAAAAGCTAGAAACGTCCCGTACAAGTCATACAAATGTTGGAAATGGTAGGTTAGTTGGAAACGGGCAACAAATGCTAAAAACAGTAGGAAGGTTGAAGCAGGAACGTTAGAAAGGTCATAATGAGAATGCTGAGAACGACATAATAGAAAGTAAGAAATGAGAGGGTGGTTGGATCAGGAATGTTGGAAAAGACATAAAGTTAGATTGTTAGAACATGCGCTGTAGAGTTGTGATGGGAATGTGAGAAACAGGATGGTAGGAATACGAATTCTAGAAACGTGAATGCAGGACGTTTGAATAGAAATATCTGAAACAAACAGACTGAAGGGTAGTCAGCAGCAACTGTTACTAGATTGTTAGGATAAAAAGTTTGAATGTTGAGAAAATTGTTGGGAATGGCGGGATTTCTATTGAGTGATTAGAAGATTGCATCAACAGAGTTACTAGTCAACAATGGGTGAAGTCTAGTAGTTAGGTTCAGGGAGGTCGTAAATTTTACTTGAATCGTATTAAAACATAATACCTTTTAACTGACGCTGATATATCATAATATGTTGCTTGTTTGAAAATAATTCGAATTACAAGACATTGTTTTACTACCATAAACATGTGAGTACTTGAAATTTACTTCTAATTAGAACGCTTGCTAAAACGAACCTTGTTATCTAGATCTGGCAATAGCTCTCTTGATTAGTTGCATAAATATGTAAGTACTAGAAATTTACTCCTGACTAGAACGCTAGTGCGAACATTGTTATCTGTCCATAAAACTTGTGTGTGTTTTCAGAGAATTAGAAAAATATGGAATGTTGCTTTACCACTTTAATCATATGACTAAAATGACGCATTTTCCGGGATTTAGGGAAATATGGAAATCTGGCTATCATGGCCCCTCTTAGCGGGCCTTCCGGTCATGACGTCATAAGCTGCACTCGCATTGGCTGGTTTATTAGCAGACCACCTGCTAACCATTAGTATGTTTACCTTATATGTTTATAAAGAATACATATATCTCTATTTAAAAGTTTCCTCAGTGGAATTTTTTATCTTGCAAGTGTCTTTATAATAGTTATCATAATGAACTAAAGTAGATAAAAGGAACAACTCACCCAAGTGGAAAATTTTCAGAAATATGCCAATGTCCCCGCAAACAGAATCTGATCTCCTTTATCCAGAACGTTGTAAGCTACACTCTCAGTGACAGGTGGACCACCTGCTAACCGTCAGAAAAGTAATTTATGTTTATAAAGAATTAAAAAAATTATATCTTACATATGATCGATTGGATGTCCTTAGGAAGCTACTATGCTAGACGCCACTTTGAATTGAATATTCGCAGAGGCTGTCCAGAATGCCGTATTGTGTCTCCTTATGTCTATCAATCTGAGGTTTATTACCAGAAAGCGGAAAAAGAACGTTATATAGTTGAGAAAAACGAAAAAATGAAGAAAATTCGATGTAGGTATTTCCGAAAAAGCAAACCCAAATGTCCGTTTGGAAATACTTGCTTGTTTAGCCATCGATTACCAAATGGGGTTGAAATAGATATAGGACCACCCCAAATGAAACGTGCAGGTATGGGCTGATTTCATAGAGACTCAGTTCGCCCATGGAGGAGGTAAAACTCAGCGCCCAGCAATAGGAGGGCTCCCAAATACGATTAGTTTACTCGTGGTGGAACCAGGAATTTTTTACGTCTTGAGGGATGAATAAAAATCTGTATTTATTTAAAAATTCATGTCAATAAAATCATAAATGTATTTAAAAATTCCTGATAATAAATTCTCAAATAATGAATCTGTATTTATTTAAAAGTAATGTTAATAAAATCGAAAAATAATATAAATCATGAATCCGTAATTATTTCAAAATTCCTGATAATAAATTCACATTATATCTGGTATTTTAGATATCGACACCACAACGGAAATGATGACCGCAGTGAAAGGAAACTGTGATATCTTGTTTACGCTAATTGAAACCGAGCTAAATACATTTACAGGAAGCTGTGGTTTGATAAAGTTATCATGTTGTTTGCAGCAATAAACTTTTGCAGGAAGTTCCTATATGATAGACATTAATTAAGTGTTTATCTAGTACTAACAGCAATTTCTTTATACGCAAATGATGTAGTTCGATGCTGATAAATAAAATAATTGCGAATTTTTATTTCATTGTTAATTCGACTCTCAAAGAGATCACATATCAACTATAGTGATTGTGTTTGTGGTGTGTTAAATTAACTGTTAATTCAAGTTTCAAAGAGATCGCTTCTTAAGTGTATCTAGTGACAGTGTGTGTTGTTCTAAAAACATTATGTGAGTATTTACTTAATTTCATTTTTGGTAATTTGCTTCTAGTATTTTGTGACTGCCTCTCGAAATATTTGAAATTAATAGAGTTTGTTTTTTGAATCAAATAGTTTTTGTCTGCTTTTCAATTCAATGTTCTATTTCTAAATTTTTGGTAATTTGCCTCCAATATTTTGTGTGTGTCTTTCAAAAATTATTAGGACTGTTTAGATTCTTTATAAGTTTGCAGTATGTTCTTTATCAAATCCAGTATTTTCTGAACGATATTCAATTCAATGTTCTAGTTCCAAATTTTTGTTAATATTTTATACCCACCTCTCAAAATTATTAGTCATTTCCAAAAATTACTAGAGTCTAGGAAAACTAAATTATTAGAGTTAAAGGTTCTGTTGTCAATTTACAAATATGTTTCTAGTATTTAATGGTAGGTTTTCAAGAAAATTCTTTAGTAGTTTGATCAGATGTTTGAGGGTTATAGATGTATTTTAATATGTTCTGTTATGAATTTTCTAATATGTTTCTAGTATTTAATGATAGGTTTTCAAGACATTTTTTGGTAGTTTGATTAAATTTTTGAGGGTTATAGATGCATTTTAGTATATTCTGTTCTAAATTTTCAATTTATTTCTATCATTTTGTTGTTTTTCTTAAAATATTTCCAATAAGATCAATAAAATTATCCAAGTTATAGATACATTTTAACAGGTTTTATTCTAATATTTTAACTTTATTTTTAAAATTTCGTGTTTGTTTTTAGTAAAATATTTTTAATTAGAGATATAAATTAATTCGCATATATATCATATTAACTGATTAGTGAGTTATATTTAAATTATCTCTACCAGCTGATTGATATCTCTTGTTGCTTAGTAGTACTCCGAATCTTTATCAGATAATATTTATCAAAGACTATTGTTGCATTCAAATATCTTAAGCTTCAGGAATCTCATAAGACCGAAATAGAGTGAAACCATATTTTATTACACTAACTAGGACTTGCTTTCATTAGATGCGGAGAGAGAGAGAGAAATAAAGAGAGAGAGAGAGAGTCATTTTAAATGTTTTTTGTTTATTAAATTTCGCTGATGTTTAAATTATCGGTCTCTTTCATATCATTGAAGAGTAAAGACGGATACTATTTTCTAAATGTAAGTCAAATTTTTTATTAACTCAATTGTAGATAAATTAAGCTATCAATTTTAAATATTAAATTTGAAGGATATGCGTTTTATATTTTTATCATACTCTATCTATCACAAAGTTTTTTTTTAAGAATCTAACAATTTATTTAATATCAATATTTGATAGTGTGATTATTATTTTCCCTCATAATATTATTTATTCGTCAGATTCTACATTTTTGAAAATTTCTTTTCAGCATGTCATTCTTTGCGGATCTAGTTCGCCGCATTGCAATAATTTTGGGGCTGCTGGAATCAAAATATGACGAGGAAGTTGTTCGACGAGGTTTGCGTGAATGTGCTCTCAGTGTTCGCAGAATTAGCAAGGCTATAAAGAACACAAAGATTGCCGGAGAACAACAGCATTTGGAGGCTTGTCTAAGGAACATCAAAACTCTCAGGAAGCAGTTTAAAGCAGCACAAAAGCTGGGGGCAGGAATAAAGTCCCGGAAGGAAACTGCTCGAGATCGCGTTTGCTGGGAGGATTTGACGTCTGCATTTCAGAGCAGGATTCGAACTGGGGTATTATCAAACCTTAAACATAAGGACCCCTCATCATTCTTAGAGGATTGCAAAGCGCTCTTTAAGCGGAGAGTTAAAAACGCTTTGAAACATGATGATACCATTAAAGTAAACGTAACCTTTTGTGGTGAATTCATTATGGTAAAGGGAGATAGTGTGCAGAGCGAGTACAAGTACTTTACCACATCAAACTCTTCTATTTACAAGAATACTAGCCTAGATGAATGGTTTTATGAAAAAGTTACTCTTCCAATCATGAATGAACTGGACGAATTTCAAGAACGCGATAGTGGCTGGGCATTAAAGAATGTGGTAAACTTGGGTGTCAACATAAAAAAATTCGCCCCTCAACTTGGATCATCATATATTGAGCTGCCACCTCAAATTGCTAGAAAAAAGGCCTGCATAAATGTAAAGAATGAAGACAATGCTTGCTTTGCATGGAGTATTGTTTCAGCTTTGTTTCCTGCTGAAGAAAATCCCCATCGCCTTTCCAAATACCCCCACTACTCACAAGTGTTGAAGCTAAAAGGAATCCAGTTTCCAATGACGATGAAACAAATACCCAATTTCGAAAAGCAAAATACTACTTCTGTAAATGTTTATATCCTACATAAAGAAAAGAAAGGTTATGTAATTCTACCAACCTACCTAACACGAGACAAGCAGGTAAAGCTTGTAAATGTACTAATGATACAAGACACGTATGAAGATATACCTACAAAATATCATTTTGTGTGGATCAAGGATTTGTCCAGACTGGTATCTTCTCAACTCAGTAAAGACACGCAAAAAAATACTTTTGTGACCGATGTCTTCATTATTTCTATTCTGAAGATAAATTAACAAAACATTCAGAGGATTGCTCTAGAATAAATGAGACAGCTATAAAGATGCCTGAGGAGGGGAAAAATATTTTGAGATTTAAAAATCATAAGAATAAGGAAAAGGCTCCGTTTATTGTTTACGCTGATTTAGAGTTAGTTCTCCAGCAGACTAATAACCCTAAGGAACCACAGCAACACATTCCAGCTGCTGTTGGATACTACTTGAAATGTTCCTATGATGATACTCTCTCGTTTTATCGATCTTATCGTGGAGAGGACTGTATGCAGTGGTCTGCTGACCAAATGGCTGAACTGGCTGAAGATATGGCTACAGTATTCTGGTGTGCTTATGATATGCAAATGACATATGCCCAGGAACTTGAGTTCCGGAAAGCAACACACTGTCATATCTGTGAGAAGCCCTTTTCATCTCAAGATAAGCGATCACAATCACCTTATACCAGAAATCAACTATAGAGGGGCTGCGCATGAGGGATGCAACTTAAACTATAAAGATAGTCACGTAATTCCTATAGTTTTTCATAATCTCAGCGGATATGATGCACATTTTATCATTACGGATATTGCCACACAAATGAAGGGATCGATCGACTTACTTCCAGTCACCAAAGAGAAGTATATTTCATTTACAAAACATATCGATGGTTATCCAATCCAATTCCGCTTCATTGATTCCTTCAGATTCATGAATTCATCACTTGACATGTTGGCATCATATATGAAAGAGTTTCCTAATTTGAAATCACAGTTTTCTTTTCTGCCTGTGGATCATTTCAAATTACTAACGATGAAAGGAGTGATGCCTTATGACTACATTGATTCATTTGCTCGATTCGATGAGGAAATATTACCGCCAATAGAGAAATTCTAATCTTGGAGGATAAACCCTGCCCTCGACGTCTTTATAGTCGGGCTCAAGAAGTTCGTAGCACTTTTCGATGTCAGAACATTGGCGAATACGTCGATCTCTATATGAAGACGGACATACTGCTTTTAGCTGATGTTTTCGAACAATTTCGTACTAGCTGCCTAAACACTTATGGTTTGGATCCGTCTCATTATTATACTTTACCTGGCTTCACATGGGATGCTATGTTGAAATATACTAATCAAGATCTGGAGCTGCTTACTGATCCTGACATGTTTCTCTTCTTCGATCGAGGTATAAGAGGTGGTCTTAGCCAAATATGCTCAAAAAGACGGGCTACGGCTAACAATCAGTACGTCAATAATTATGATCCATCGAAACCTAAAACGTTTCTTATCTACTTCGATATTAATAACCAATATGGGTACGCTATGAGTCAACATCTACCTTATGGAGGGTTCAAGTGGACTAATCAGAAAATTTATATCTCATCTATCCCAGATGATAATAATTTTGGATATATTTTAGAGGTTGATCTTGAATACCCGAAACATCTTCATGATCAACACAAAGATCTGCCGTTCTGTATAGAACATATTAATCCAAAAACAGGCAAGCCTCCAAAAACTGCCATAGAAACCACTAAATTGACGGCGACTCTTCCTGATAAACACCAGTATGTCATTCATTATACAACGCTAAAGCAAGCTGTAGCTTATGGAATAGTCATAAAGAAGATTCACCGGGTCCTAGAGTTCAAGCAATCTCCGTGGCTGAAGTCCTATATTGACCTAAACACAAATCTCAGGAAACAGGCAACTAATGATTTTGAGAAGAATTTGTTCAAATTGATGAACAATGCTGTTTTCGGTAAGTAATTTATCGCTTTGATATTGGATACTACATATTCGTTTCATTTAGGCAAGACCATGGAGAATGTTCGGAAGAGGGTAAATGTTGACCTCCTCACGAAATGGAGCGGAAGATATGGAGCTGAAGCATTCATCTCCAAGTCAGAATTTAAAAGTAGTACCGTTTTCAATGAGAATCTAGTAGCAATAGAGATGCGGAACCAGCAGGTGTATCTCAACAAACCGATTTATGTTGGTCAAGCCATCCTTGATCTCGCCAAGACAACGATCTATAAATTCTATTATGGATACCTAAAGGAAGCTTGTGGAGGTGAATGCTGTATATTATATCACGATACAGACACTTTATTGGTGGAGATTGGGAATTGTGATATATATGAGATCATGAAGAGAGACTGCTTGAAACATTTTGACACATCTGATTATGCTCCGAACAATATTTATAACATCCCATTGGTTAATAAGAAGGTGCTTGGCTTTATGAAGGACGAAAACAACGGCATTCCATTAATAGATTATATTGGGCTTCGATCAAAATTATATGCTCTCAAACTATTTCATAGAGATAGTGAGATTGCTGAGAGACGACTAAGATGTGTGGAGGATGGATATGATTCTGATGAAATTAACGTGATTATTAAAAATTATGGGATAAGTAGGAAAGCTAAAGGTGTCAAGAAATCTGTTGTGAAAACAAATATTGGTTTTCATGATTATGAAGAATGTCTTGAGGAATGGAAGGCTAAAACTGTACAGCAGAACCTAATAAAACACAAACAAGTTTTATGGACAGATAACAATGTTCGCACTAGCGTTCTAGTCAGGAGTAAATTTCTAGTACTTACATATTTATGCAACTAATCAAGAGAGCTATTGCCAGATCTAGATAACAAGGTTCGTTTTAGCAAGCGTTCTAATTAGAAGTAAATTTCAAGTACTCACATGTTTATGGTAGTAAAACAATGTCTTGCAATTCGAATTATTTTCAAACAAGCAACATATTATGATATATCAGCGTCAGTTAAAAGGTATTATGTTTTAATACGATTCAAGTAAAATTTACGACCTCCCTGAACCTAACTACTAGACTTTACCCATTGTTGACTAGTAACTCTGTTGATGCAATCTTCTAATCACTCAATAGAAATCCCGCCATTCCCAACAATTTTCTCAACATTCAAACTTTTTATCCTAACAATCTAGTAACAGTTGCTGCTGACTACCCTTCAGTCTGTTTGTTTCAGATATTTCTATTCAAACATCCTGCATTCACGTTTCTAGAATTCGTATTCCTACCATCCTGTTTCTCACATTCCCATCACACCTCTACAGCGCATGTTCTAACAATCTAACTTTATGTCTTTTCCAACATTCCTGATGCAACCACCCTCTCATTTCCTACTTTCTATTATGTCGTTCTCAGCATTCTCATTATGACCTTTCTAACGTCCCTGCTTCAACCTTCCTACTGTTTTTAGCATTTGTTGCCCGTTTCCAACTAACCTACCATTTCCAACATTTGTATGACTTGTACGGGACGTTTCTAGCTTTTGTAGGGGCTTCAACTAGCCGTTTCTACTGTCCCAGTTGTTTTTACGGGACGTTTCTAGCTTTTGTAGCGTCTCCAACAATTGTTCCAGCCATTTCTACTGCCCCTGTCGTTTCTACGGGACGTTTCTAGTTTTTGTAGTGGCTCCAACCATTCTACCATCCGTTTCTAGGGTTCCAGTTGTTTCCACGAACCGTTTGTAGCATTTGTAGCGGCACCAACCATTTCTACTGTCCCAGTCGTTTCTACGGGACGTTTCTAGCTTTTGTAGTGGCTCCAACCATTCTAGCAACCGTTTCTACTGTCCCAATCGTTTCTACGAGAAGTTTCTAGCTTTTGTAGCGTTTCCAACAACTTCTAGCAGCGATTTCTAAGGTTTAGTTGTTTCTACGGGATGTTTCTAGCTTTTGTAGAGGTACCAACCAGCCATTTCTAAGTTTCTAGTCGTTTCTACGGGACATTTCTAGCTTTTGTAGTGGCTCCAACCATTCTACCATCCGTTTCTACGATTCTACGGTTCCAGTTGTTTCCACGAACCGTTTGTAGCATTTGTAGAGGTTCCAACCATTTCCAGCAGTTATTTCTAAGTTTCTAGTCGTTTCTATGGTACATTTCTAGCTTTTGTAGTGGCTTCAACCATTTCTACCCGGGATTTCTAAGTTTCTAGTCGTTTCTACGGGATATTTCTAGCTTTTGTAGTGGCTCCAACCAGCCGTTTCCACTGTCCCAGTTGTTTTTACGGGACGTTTCTAGCTTTTGTAGCGTCTCCAACAATTTTACCAGCCATTTCTACTGTCTCTGTCATTTCTACGGGACGTTTCTAGCTTTTGTAGTGGCTCCAACCATTCTACCATCCGTTTCTACGGTTCCAGTTGTTTCCACGGACCGTTTGTAGCATTTGTAGAGGTTCCAACCATTTCCAGCAGCGATTTCTAAGTTTCTAGTCGTTTCTATGGGACATTTCTAGCGTTTGTAGTGGCTTCAATCATTTCTACCAGGGATTTCTAAGTTTCTAGTCGTTTCTACGGGACATTTCTAGCTTTTGTAGTGACTCCAACCAGCCGTTTCTACTGTCCCAGTTGTTTTTACGGGACGTTTCTAGCTTTTGTAGCGTCTCCAACCATTTCCTACAGCGATTTCTACGGTTCCAGTCATTTTTACGGGCTGTTTCTAGCTTTTATAGTGGCTCCAACCCATTTGTTTCGTTTCTGGTCCAACCATCCAGCGCGCTTCTTTCCACTATCCTGTTCCAGCTATTTTGTTCCCGATCCCACTAGGTCATTCATACCATTCCCGTTTCCAGCGTTCAGTCAACCAACTTCAAACATCCCGCGCCGCTATATCGTTCCAACCATTTTCGTTTCCCGCGTTCTGCCAACCAACTTCAAGCATATACCTACTGTTTCCTCTATCCTGTTGCAGCAATCTCGTTGTCTATAATCTCGTTTTCCACTATCTCATTTCTACTATACTGTTCCTTCCATTCCTTCTATAAGATATCAACTATTATTTTCGATAGTTGAATCTGTTAATCTACCACTCTGATAACCTACATCTAAATACCGTTTTCGTACATATTTTTAAGCTTCCCGCCAAAATTTCTGTTCGTTTATGGGACGATAGCTTATTTGTATACATTTTCATATACAATTTAACCTTTTGCAACTCTATCACTCACGCATCATCACTGCGCATGTCTAACAGAAACACAACATTACTGTGCAAGTCTTTCACTTTGCCAACATCACTACACATGTAATGCATACATAAAACCTAATAGCATACTCTATTGATTAAATTTCAACCTATTAAAAATTTACCTTCAACACTCAGAATAGGTATTCTCCCGAAGAAACTGTTATATCAATAACCATATAGCTTAGATGCTCGGAACGCTCACTCCCATGCGAGAGACCCGGGCTCAAAACCCTACCACAGCTTTTTTTCTTTCTAACTACCACAACCGCCAACAGATGGCGTGCACCCCTGCGACACACGCAACACACCAACGCTGCAAGATGGCACCGCAGCCAACACTCCCCTGTGTAACCTGTCAAGCAAACCCCGCGAACCTCTAACATAACCTAAGTCGCGGCCCCCCGACTACCGTCACTCTTCCAACATAATCTAAATCGCTGCCCACTTCGTTGACAGTCGTCACTAACATAACCTAAATCGCGGCCCCCCTTCGTTGACAGCCATCACTAACATAACCTAAATCGAGGCCCCCTCCCTCGACAGCTGTCACTAACATAACCTAAATCGCGGCCCCCGACTACCGTCACTCTTCTAGCATAACCTAAATCGCGGCCCCCCTTCCTTGCCCACCTTCAACCCTCAACAGCCATCACTAACATATCCTAAATCGCGGTCACAACCCCCTCCCTCGGGCCCCCCGTTTACATAACCACAGCTATCACTAACATAACCTAAATCGCGAACATATTAAAGCCCACCTTCAGCCCCCCACAGCTAACGCGGCCCCCTAGTCGGTCACAACAATAACTAACACTAAGCCCCCCCTTCATGGAGACCCCCCCACAGCTCTAGTCGGAGCCCCCCGCAGTCCGCTATAGTCCAAGAACGCGGCCCCCACGTTCGCGGAACAAATGACACCCTCAATTGAATTTCACCCCCGCCTAATGCCAAAACGGCCTTAAATATGATGAAAACACCCCTAAATATGACATTTACACCCCAAAATGGCGCTAATTACGCCGTTTCTCGCCTCTAAACTACAAAATCAGGCTCGCTCACGTTGGCGATTTCAAGGTCATCGGGGTAAATTTTCGCTAATTTTAACCTTAGAATCTCTTATGGGCAATTACATGTATTTTTGGTCGATTTTGTTCCAGAAACGGTATAGCCTATATACTTATGTAATAATACAAAACTCATAAACTAAACAAAGATTCAATTACAAATATAATTAAGTTATCAAAAGAAAAAGTAATTATATTGATGTGGAGAATTAATAGTCTAAGTAGATTTTTGGAGGGAAAAAAAATAGCATACCAGTAATCAAGGGCATCATTTGAGAACATCTTGTGTCAAAAATAAAATCGCTTGAATTTTTAAGTAAAATTAATTATATTGATGTAGGGAAGAACAGAATTACTAAGCAGTTAATATTCCAAGAAGATTTTTTTAGAAGAATTTAAACAACAAGTAAACGAGGGCATCATTTGGGAACACCTAATGTCAAAATTATCATCGTTAATATAGACCAAAACCTAAGCCACAAACGCTTCGAATAATATTTAATTAAAAATAGTTTCAACGTTACCTTTTGAAAATAAGATGTTATAGATACAGAGTATAAAATAAATTATAATTTGTGTTGATAATATTTTCTATTAGTTATACAAATGAAGTTCCCACTGTTAATTAAGTATTGAAATTATTAAATGAAATTTAATTTATTAGAAGTAATATTTATAATAAAATAGAAATAGAATTTTTTAAAAAATAGTGTGGGTGACAAACAAAATAAACTGAGATATAGTTTAAAGGTTTTGAATCAATTTTGTCGTGTACCAAAATTCATATAGATGTCCACATGTTAAAGGTGTTAGATCCAACTTGGCATTCTCAATGCGTTGCTACCGTGACAACATATTAAGAATGCCAACAAAATCTTGGCGAACCGTCTGTGGGTTTCAAACTCGATTCATAATAACTATCACAAATGTGTACACTTACTTTCAATGTCTTCATTTTTAACCAAAATAAACAAATAATTCACTGATTACAAAATAATGACCAATACTACAGCTGACTTCTGCTGTCGGTTCAATCGCGCAAATATAAACTCAGCCAACTAACTGCTCAACTTGTACGATCCTCTTCTTTTATAATTAGCTTGGAATATACTCGAATTTCGATGACAGTTTCTTTGTTGTGGAAGAGTTTTTCAAAAATCGTCTCGAGGACGCTTTTTTCTGAACCCTTCGAGATTTCGGGATAGCCATTGTTGCATTTTTAGTTATTTCAGCCGGTTTATGTTTACGCTGTTTTTATGTTTTTATCGAATCGATTAATTTAGAAGGTTCCTTAATTTTTTCTCTTTGGCGGCGTAAATTGAATTTTATAACAAGTACCTGGGTGACCGAGCTTCACTCGTAAATTCAAGGTTTTATCATAAACGTAAATATATCCAAATAATCGGACATTTGTTATGTAAACTAATTTAAACTCCCATAACATTATATTTTTTTCTTACATTTCTCATTTACATGGTGTTACTACAATTCAACTCCCCCCCCCCACTATATTTCAACCACCCTATATGTACAACTACTTATGAAAAACCCATCCAAACATTTTTTTCTAACATTTTTTAAATCACTCTACACTTTCACTCGATTCCATATTCCAACAACCCTGTATATACGACCGCTTTTGGCCATTCTACAAAAACTTTTGTTTCCAAATTCTTTCATTTATATTGTAAAATTTTTGTAAAAACTTTGTATAACTATAATTCCGCTCCACCCTATATATGCAACATTTACAGGCTACCTAATATAACAAATTTTAAATCACACTGCATGATTATAATTTCACACCATCATATATTTTAACTACCCTGTATATGCATTTTTTTATGACCACGTATTGTTTTTTTTTTGAACCACCATATATAACTATAATTTCAGTACACAATAGGGTAGCTACCCTATAGGTAAAACATTCTATTAACATTTTTTTAGTGACCTGCATAACAATAGTTATGCTTATGAGGTACTTTACACAATTATTTTTTCTGGCTATATTGTAACCAACCTGCAGAGCAACTCTTATGGACCATATAACATATTTTGTTAGACTCTGTATAATTATAATTTTACACCACCAATTCATATTATATGCATCAAACTAACATGCGAAATCATTAGATCTTACTCATCTAAAAATTGCCTACCGTGCCAATTTTTTCACCTTGAAAACTTGAAATGTGTAGCTATAAAAATGTAATGCTAGGAAAATATGACGGAGGCAGCAAATAGTTACATGTTCGAAACATACAAATACAATATTATAATTCCAGTACATCCTACATTGCAACTACCCTGTAAATGCAAATGCTAATAAGCTACCCTATAGGTATAACATTCTATTAACATTTTTTTAGCGACCCTGCATAAGAATACTTTTACTTCGTCCTGTATGTCAGCTATCATTAATTTCCAACTGCTTACGGGGTATCCAATAAAATTATTATTTCTCGCTTTTTTATAACTATACTATAATTCCATTTCACGCTATGTTTTAACCATATCCTGCATAGCAACTCTTATGGACCATCTAACATATTTTGAAAGACCCTGTATAATTATAATTTTACACCACCAATTCATATTATATGCGAAATCATCTTACCCATTCAAAAATTACCTACCGTGCTAACTTTTTCACTTTGAAAACTTGAAATATCTAGGTATAAAAATATAATGCTAGGAAAATATGACGGAGGCATAAAATAGTTACATGTTCGGAAGATGCAAACACAATTTTCATTGAAAGAATGTTTAAAAAAAGTTTCACTCTCAATAGGTCACCAAATCACCCTGTATTAAAAGAATTTTTAAAACAGGAGTCACTCTTATGTATGTTACCAAATTACCCTGTATTGAACGCCTTGAAATTACAAAGAAGCCGCCTTGATTGTCACAAACTGTCAATAAATTTGTTAATAATTTAAATTCTCAGTAAAGCGATTTTTCCCAAAGATGAGACTCGATTTTTTCCATCGAAACTTCCAAATGGGAAAGTTTCATCGAAATCGTTAGAGCCGTTTTCGAGAACTCAATTACATATATATATATATATATATATATATATATATATTTGTTTTTAATTCCCGGAAACCACCTAAAAAGGTGTTTTCCCGTAAATGACCTGAGCTATAAAGTAATATGCGGTTGGCAGGAAGTGAAAGAAGAATCTGTATGAAATAACATTTTAATTCAGATTCTAAGACGAATCAGTTATTTAATACAGAAAACAACGTTAAATTTGTGTTTCTTCTTTCATCTTAGTGACTGGCGTTTTCCAAATATGGAGTTTGTAAGATACAACTTAAAACTTAAAAACAGCAGCCGGTGTTTGACCAAGGATCCGCAGAAGTCACAAAATGTTGTTCTTGAAGAGAATAATGTTCTTTTTAACTGACTTCAAAAAGAAGGAGGTTCTCAATTCGTCTGTATCTATTTTTTATGTTTGCTCAGCCATTACTCGCAAATGGCTCAAGAAATTTCGACCGTATATACCGAGTCCTGTTCCGGGAGATCGCGAAATGGTTTGTACCGTTTCTTAGAAAATGGGAAAAGATTTTTTTATCGACTTTCTTATACAGTAAGTTTTGGTGGAGTCGCTGGTATTAAAAATGTGGACATTTTTCTATTCGGAACATGGGATAAATTGAAAAGAAATTGGATTAGTTCCGGGATATCCCGAAGTGGTCCCATATTTTTTTCAATAACATAGCTTGTACTGTTTCTTAGAAAATCGGGAAAAAAGTTTTAGCAACTTTCTTATACAGTACTTTGGTGGAGTCACTGAAAATTTTCTGTGCCAAAGTTGGGGTAAATAAATTGAATTAATCAAAATAAATGTCAGTTAATCAGCTTCAAAGTACAGATTTCCTATTAGTCTGTATGTACAGTGTGTATTGATAAATCAAACGATTTAATTTTATTAATATTTTTAAGAGAAAATGTTTTTCTTCATTGACAGATTTGCATGGTAGAAAACGTACACTGTAATCATTTCCTATCACTTTTTTACTGGGTTTGTCATCAAATAGGAATTCTGACTGAAAGTCTTTATTATCTTGTCTTTATTAGTTAATATCTAAAATTATTATCAAATAGAATTATTTAGAATTAAAAACTGCATCTACGTATGCCATTGTACTAAAAATTGTATAATGAGTATTTATGTAATTTTTCCAAAAACTATATTAATTTTGTTTAAAAGTGGGGAACTTTATTTTTTTATAATATCTCAATTTGTAATCAAACAAAGTTTGTTGGAATCAAAAACTGCATCTAATTGTACTGTATTATTAAAAATTGTAATAAATTGAAAGTTGATTGACATAAATGTTAGTTAATCAACTTCAAGATGGAGGTTCTCAGTTGGTTTCTATATATAGTGTGTCTTCATAAGTTGGATTCAAACGGAAAACGTTCGTATGAATATTATTTATTGAAAAGGTTATTCTTCATACAAATATTTGCGTGGTCAAAAACGTGTACTGTAATGACTACATGCCACTTTTTCAACTGTATACGAGGTTTGTCAGCAAATTTGAGTTTTGCTTAAAAGTAAAATACCTCTATTTTTCATAACATATAAAATTCTTATTAATAAGAATTATAAAATGCATCTAATTATGGCTCATCACTAAAAATTGTATAATAAATCTTCATATCACTTTTCCAAATTGTGTACTAGGTTTGATAAAGAATATGCACTTTGTTTCAGTTAAGTACCTTTATTTTATTTTAAGTTGTTATCAGACAAAGTTTATTAGAATATAAAACTACGTCCTATTATGCTATATCAGTTATAACTGTATAACCATTCATTATAAGATTCCGCGGAGAGGAGACTATTAAATGAATGTCAGTTTAATTAACACATAAAGAATGATGAAACTCAGATCTTGTGCAATGTAGTGGATCCACCTAAGTTAGAATCATATACAAAATTTTCTTAATACATATACATATTTAGAAAACAAGTTATTCCATAGTAAACGAGGTTGGTTAAACTATTACATGATGTCTAAAAGTAAATACCGTATTTTAGGCAATATCGAAAAAATTAATTAGATTTGAAAACTGCATCCAATTAAGCCATTGCATCATTAAAAATTGTGTAATTAAAAAAAACAAAAACCCACTTAAAAAAAATAACTTTTTTTGCTACAACAATGAAATACTTTTTCTGAAGTCGGTGCCAGTTTGAACAGCAAACGTGCCAATTTGAACAGCAAAATTGCGAAGTACAATCTATAAATTTACTTCCCAAAATAGTTTCACTTTAGCTTGGCACCGACTTTATAAAAAGTATTTAATTGTTATAGCAAAAAATCATGGAATAATTTTTAGTTAAGTTAATTTTTTTGAAGACAGTTTTTGTTTTATTTAAACTCTTTTTTTTTAAACAAAGGCGGGGGTACAATTATCACCCAGATAAAATGAGTATCGTACAGCATAATGATGATGATAGACAATAGTTTTGCGACTGTTTTTTTAATATAAGGCGACTCATGCATCACATTTTTCAGCGACGAATCAACATTTTATTTAAATGGTCTGGATAATAGAGGCAATTCTAGATATTAGTCTGGTAATCCTTGTTGGGTTGAAGAAAGAAGAAAAGAATATAACCCAAAAGTTTCGTTATGGTGTGGAGTCGACAACATAAAAGAAAGGAACTTGAGTTCTGTATTGATGATTATGCAGAAAGAAGGCTGTTTTACTTCCACCAGTATGGGGCATCACCTCATTTTACGCAAAATGTGCGGGATTATCTTCATGAACTGCTACCAGAAAGTTAGATGGGAAGCAAGGCCGTACCCATAAATTTTTTTCCGGATGAGTTCGATAATTTTTTGATTGGTGGTGGGCTGATTAGGACCGCAAAATTTATATTTTTGTTCAAGTATTACCAGGATATACAATCCCAGACCTCACCCGCTGGCTACTGGCTTGATAGGAAGAAGAGTTTCAATAGAGTGACCGTTTAAATCTTCTGACCTTACACCTCAAAACTTTTCAGTGAGGTTTCTTAAAAAACTACAGCACATATGGCAGCTCCTAATTCAGCTGATGAACTAAAACAATGAATTCTGCGAGAAATTAAAAACATTTGCATTATGTTGGAACATTTAAGTAATAACATTGTTAAAAGATATTACTGTAGATTACAAGAGCTGCACCATTCTCAGTATTTCTTAAATAATAATATTTTTTATTGCTCTTTTGAACTAGTTTCCTTTATTTTAGTCGTTAACTGTGCGATTATTAGTTGTTCCACAACCGCTACTCTAATAAAGAAATGTCATTTTTTATTAAAACTGTTAGGATTTGTCAAATTTTGTTAAAAAATATTGTTTTCGAAATGCCGAATATTTCTGGCAACATCATAACTATTATTTGTACATCTTTCGTATTCAAGTAATTTCCAACAACTTTCCATTTCAAAGTATTAATTTATCAGTTCAAATAAAAAAGTTGGCCAATGTCAAGTTTAAAAAAATGGCACTGCATTTAAGTACGAAAATATAAAAGTTACTTTATTATACCGCAAACCATTTAAGACATAATATACTGATTTATGTAATTGTTTCCTCAGTATTTATCAGTTTTTTTTTGTTTTTGCTGACATTTTACTACAAAAACTAAATACAAATTATTGCACCTTTTCCCGTCATTTCTAGCATCATATATGCCAAAAATGTGATTCCTCTCCACAAACTGGGTTCCAAATTTAGACAGGTATGCGTCGTGCTTAATTTACGACCACTTTAAAAAATCTTGATCTCTAAAGGGTATGACTTTGTTTTGATTTATATTAAACAATTTGAATGAATATGCTCCCTTGAATATTGAAAAAAGCGGAAGTATACATGTTTGCATATTGCCCGATCGCCGTCTTACACTCAGATATTCGAATGCTTCATGGCATAATACATACCAATATCATGTTAAAACATATTTATAAGTTTTATCATTTTAGCTGATAAAATTTGATGTGATGAACATTTTGAACACGATTTTGGAATCCGCCTCAAATTAAATATTGTTTACTTAGACTTTTATTAGAATTTTTATCAGAAGATAAGATAAATAAAACCTCATCGACATAAATCAAACGACGATCAAACTCTGGTCTGGCATTAAATATTTAACGTTTAAAGACTATTCAGACATCCGAATATTTCATGAAATAAAGATTAATTTCCAATTAATATTTTTGTTGTTGTTCTGTATTGATTATGTCTATACTTGATAGAAACTCCTTATGACCATTAACTTATACTTATATAGGACGAAATTTTATAAATTTTAAGTTGTTTTTTAAACTGATTATTATTATTGCACGCCTCACAACGAGTGGGGGTGTGGATGTGCTCTACTATCGATATGCCGCCATGTGACCATTGTGCATCATAAAATTCTTGTTATATAACAAGTTAAAGATTCAATCAATATAAAAAGGGAAACTAGAGAGATTCTATTGAAAACTCAGTGAAATTTTTTATTTATTTGCTTCAGTATATATGGGGAAAAATGTAAATAAAAAAGGTTCTTGTCTTCATGTTCTAAGAAAATATATGCAGTGGATAATTTTAAGTATTTTAGAATAAATTTATTATTTATTATTATGAACCTTGTTTTGTAGCATACTTGAACTCATAATCTTTAAAAAGATAGTGATGGAAATCGATAATTTTATTCATTATAAAAATTTTCAATAATACATTCTTAGGATGAACCCTGTTATGTAACAAAACTCATAAAGGTTACAAAGTTATTAATGAAACGCTATCAATTTTTAGTTTTTTAATTTTTTTTATTATTGTTATATTGTTTCCTTTGTTAATTTTAATAGGCAGTTTTTACTGGTCTCGCGTTTCTCTCCTCTCGTTTTATTTTGATTTTTAACATATTAACGGTATGAGGCGTACAGTTTTAGATTTTTCAAAGTATTTAGTTTTATTTCTGCACATGCGATTAAATGATTACGACTATTCTTCAATATTGCTTCCGTTAGTTTTGTTTTTGGTCGTTATTATTAACCGACTTCCAAAAAGGAGGAGGTTATCAATTCGTATGAAACTTTTTTTTATGTATGTGAGGCGATTATTCAAAAACGGCTTGGTCAATTTTGATGATTTAAACTGCATTATATTAAGAAACATTACAGAAAGGTCCCATATAATTGTCTATAACATGAGATTTGCGGTTTCCTAGAAATCAGAAAAAGTAAATAAGGGACTAAATTTCAGTGATTTACATTGAATCTTCACTGTTTTCTCTAAAACCGTTCAAGAAATTTGAATATTATAAATTCTATTCTAGAAAGATATGGTCCAGCTTGATTCCGCATTTTTTTCTATAACGTAAAACTTACCAGTTTTCATCATCATGGTTAATGTCAAATTTTTATAATAAATATCTATTCATAATGGATATGATAGAGTATCACAAAGTAACGGCTTCCGCAATCAATTGTTTTAATAAATATCTAGTTTAAATGTCAAGATTTGACATGAAAGTATGTCGTTCAGGGTGTTTGTAATCGCTTTTATTTTGATTCGTTTGAAATAACAAAAAAAAACCGTTAGTTTATTGAAACGAAAATTTGTTTTGTCGGCGGACTCTTCTATATGATTACAGGTGTGTGCGTGCGTGCATGTGAAATTAGGTGGTACAGAAACAGTTGTATACATAGGATGTTTGAAATATAAGTTGGAATTGAATTAGTTATACAGGGTGGTTCTAAAATTATTGTATTGGGTGGCACATAAGTAATTTCGTATACAAGGTGGTTGAAATAAGAGTGGAGCAAAACTATAGTTATACAGAGTGGACATTTGAGTTATAGAAAGGAGAATAATTACATTTATACAAAAGGCTTTAAAAATTGCCTAGTTTGGAATATAGTAGTTGCTTATACAAGGTGTTTGAAGTAAGGTTCAAAAAGGAGAATGTGGTTATATAGGGTAGACCATGCGCAGTTGCATAAATGGAATACTAGATATATGGGGCGAAATAAAATCATTGGTATACAGGAATAATTTAAACAATGGAAAAATATAAAGAGTCAATAATATGGAGAGGATTTATACTTATACAGGGTGAGTTTAAAGATATCAGGACCGTTACAATATTGCGTTGAGTTGAATTATAGTTGTACAGGGTGATTCAGAAATGATAGGCTAATAAGTTATATAGGGGTGACCAATACACAGAATCATATACAATGTGGATGCAATATAGAGTGAATTAGAGTTACGTTTATAAAAAGTAGTCCAAATAATCAAACAAATAAAAAAGTTAAAATATATTTGGAAAATATAGACAAAGAATAAAAATAAGAGAGGGAGAAAGAGAAAGGGAGCAAAAACAGAGAGAGATATAATACGCTAAAATTTTCAACTGAATTGCACCTTAAATCATATAAAAAAGAAGATATGTCTGAAAATAGTGAATGATTGCACACGATTTCTAAACGGTTTTTATTTGAAGTCAGCTGAAGTCGGTTCTGTTTTAAATATAAATTATTTTAAACCGTATTGTTGATATTCTGCTTAGCAAGCTTATATACCTATGTAGAGGAGATTAATTGTGTTTTCACCTACGATTTTTATACTTTGTTACGTGAAAGTTTTTATGTTTTTTAATATATATAATATATATATAATATATATATATATATATATATATATATATATATATATATATATATATATATATATGTTTAGGTGGTTTCCGGGAATTAAAAACAAATATATATATATATATATATATATATATATATATATATATATATATATATATGTTTTAGGTGGTTTCCGGGAATTAAAAACAATATATATATATATATATATATATATATATATATATATATATATATATATATATAAAGGTATCGTTGTGGCCTCAGAAGTAAGTATACGATATAGGTTGTCACCTCATATTTGACGCTACTACCTCCGATTTTGGAGGTCACAACGATTTGCCTTTATTTGAGAATATTTATGGATTGTATGGTAACAGAATGTAAAATCAGCAAAATTTTAGTGGAGGCTTAAACGCATGTAAAGTATCATCGAGTGGTCTATTTAGTTCAAGGGTTCACCACTGGAGCTAGTGTTGCCTAAGAATGATACAACAAGTGAATTCTGACCTCCGGGTTGTACCTCCAAATTTTAGCAACGCTGTGAATTTGAACGGTAACTTGTTATCAGGTCTTCTTCTTCTACTTCTTGTGAAATCGAGAATGCGTGACAGCATCTCTGTTACATCTCATATTGAAGTTCGCTGTGGGTAAAGATAAGCGATATATTTTTTAATTTAATTTTACAAATTTTCATAATAGTAATTTGTATTTTAGAGAACTCAATGATCTAATTAAATGTAAAATTATTCAGTCGTTTAATAAGGTGTTGGGTCTTTATTGCAAATTTATATTTCATGGGTTATGCTATTTTATGAAAATATTCAACTTTTTCGATTTTGGGTGGGATATAAGATTGTAGATGGGTTAATTTTAGTTACTCTCTTCGAGGTGTCATTCCTTTGTACGCAAGACAATATATATTATATATAAATATAATATATATTGTTTCTGGTCGGAACCTTCATCAGTTGCGCTTTCCACAATTGAATGTCCTCTCGAACACTTCTTTATGCATTTGATGCATTTCGTTAAATTTGAAGACGCTAGATGTAAGACCGACATCTAGGATTTTCCAAAGAATCAGTACACAGAGGTTCCGAATCAGGAGCCGTTCCGTGTAATTGCTGTTCTCCCTTAACTCCTAGGACAGAATGCCACGATAAAATTTTCAGGTTGCTTCACCTGTCAGAGATATTGAATACTCTCTTCGAGGTGTCATTCCTTTGTACGCAAGACAATATATATTATATATAAGTATAATATATATTGTTTCTGGTCGGGAACCTTCATCAGTTGCGCCTCCCACAATTGAATGTCCTCTCGAGCACTTCTTTATGCATTTGATGCATTTCGTTAAATTTGAAGACGCGTGATGTAAGACCGACATCTAGGATTTTCAAGAGAATCAGTACACAGGAAGTATACTGAATAGAAAACTAACTGTCGGGGTCCCAATCAGTGCACAATATTAAAAACAAATGGCTAAAGTAATCACCCCTCCCCAAACTATTTTTCTAGCTACAGCCTTGAGAGTTTGTTTAATAAATCCTTACATTAGTCATATTCCAGATTTAGAGGGATAATCTTTAAAATTCAAAAACGCATATTGGCGAAAACTTCATCACATAACATTTTTAATAAACTTTGAAAGGCAATTGTTGTAAAGAAGCAATTTAAATTAATTCAACCAGTGGCGTACAGTTTGATACATGGACCTTTTTTCCTCCCTAACCGTGACACCACTAAATAAAAGACAGACTGGGACTGAACAATGGAAGCGAAAGCTTGTTAGGAAATATACTTCCCATCGCTCATTACCAATTTAGATAGATTACTTTTTTGGTTGCGCATAAAATGAATTGAAATAGATGGAAAATATAATGAGGAATGTGAGGCTAAATAATATGTGAACTTTAGGGGGTAGTTTTGGGGGTGAGTACCCTTACTGCCTTTGAACCAATTTGTTTACAACGACAAAACAAATTCTATATCTCATTTACAGTCTGTCCTCTATTTAGATTTATTGTGTAAACTTTTTTTTATTTCTACCATTTAATTATAAGTAGATTTTAAATCTCAGATACAGACCATAACCTATATACAATTCTAAAATTCGGGCCGTATTTTTCTAATAATTGTTGTAAAATGTACGGAGTTTAGTTACTGTGTGTAACTGCCATAACATCATTCAAATATTTTATGTGTGCTTCGACATTTCTTTATACTCTTCTTTCATTATATATGTCAAAAATATTTCAGCATTTTAAATTAAATTAAATTTGTTTCGTTTTTATGTCTATGAATTTATTGATATAATGCACTTTTGATGTTTATCTAAACCTGCCTCATTCATTAAATTATCTGTATTTAATAAATTTCGTTTCAGCTTCCCTCTTCATATTTTGAATTTGAGTTTTGTGTTCTCGGTTTAAATAAACCGATACTCTCGAACTTGAAAGCCGAAATCCTTTCTATTTTTAAATTGATTGTTTGTTGAATAATATAATAAATGCATCAGCTACCAACCAATACATTTCATTTTGCATTTTTTGACAATAAAGCAAAACAAACAATATTAAACTTTTTTTCCTATATAATTTGTAAATTTTTGACTATATAGCAATGCTTCCAAAAGAATATTTGTAAAAAAAGTGAAGAACGTTATAAAATTAATTTTTGTAAAGCATTATCGGAGCATTACGCACAGGGGAAAAACTGGAATAACCACTAACATTAATCATATTTGAAAAATCCATAACTTCGGCAGTTTTCAAGCTGGAGCACAGATTATTCAGAAAATAATGGTTTACGAGCTGTTCTTTAAACATGGTACTTGTGGCCTCTGTCAAATTATTGAGTTTTGCATAATCGCATTATAAACAATTTAAGTTCATTGTATGAAATGAAGTTTGTTAAAACGCAAAGAACATAAATTTAAACCATATTCTCAATAGTAACATATCAGAAATAATATGGCTAATTGCAACATAATGCTTATTTTAATTGACAGACTACAAATTTATAAACCAAAATTGCAAACCAGCGACTCCCAGGAAATAATAAGAACTTGAAAAAAATAGTAATTATTACGCAATATAAATTGCTGTGTTTGTGATCTCATATAGAACAAGTTTGCCGAAAAATTGTAAGCCTAGAAAGTATCAGAAATGCATTATCGGATAAATTTAATTCCACTCTCCGGTCCAAAGCATCTTCAGTACGTTCTAAACTAAATGAATTTTGTATGGGTGCCAGTTATTTCTATGCAAGCCTTTTAGAAAACAAGATTTACTTATTGATTGTTCTGCGGCTGTTTGTCTACTGGATTTGTGAGGATTTTCTTGTAAATCGAGCAAAACATTTAATTATATATCTTCTGGAAAATGTTTGGTTTTGTAATTGTCTCTTACTACAAAATTCTACTAATATTTTTTCTATTTTAGTTCGCGCCGGGTACTTCATATTAAACAATTCGCAAACTTCAACTTGTGTTCAAGTTCTGTTGCCATATCCTACCATCTTCAAAATTTCTATTCGCTGCTTTTCAGTTAAACGCCCCATACTTTGAAACTTTACAATTGCACTTGACAACTACTTATTTGAAGTAAAATTATAGTACAGTTTATATGGACATAAACAATTGTTATAAACTCCATTATAAAAAAGGGTTTCCATTCATGCGACTAAAATACTGCCAACAATTATAAAAACCAAATGAATATAAATAGGTTCAAACCAACAAATACCTTATTTTTACCGTTGTTTTTTTAAGTTTAGAAATAAATATATTTTTTTAATAACTGTTAATTTTCGGTATAGAACATTGAACAGGAAAAATACTTTGGATTCAATGCAGAATTCAAAAATAAAATAAAAACAAATATTTCCGTTTGAAAATATGAAGTTGATGGTCGCAATTTATTTGAGGCCCACCCTGTATAAATGAGTATATCATCAGAAAAACCGCAGTCCAAAAAAAACCGAAGTGGCCGAGTGTTTTTCCATAAAACCAACACCTGAATTTTAAATGAATTTGTTCCAACCCACGCGTCCTCACTCTATAATAACATAACTGAATTAAATTGCCCCTTTTTAAACATTCAGGTTTATCATTCCAGTGAAGGAAGACTGATTGATATAACAAATTTTCCAAGAACTGTTCCTATGATAAAATCTTAATTGAAAAAACTTAATGGGAAAAAAATAATTAGTTGATTGTCATATATTTTTAATAGGCCGCATTGGTCTCAAAAAATAATAAATTATGAATTACATAAAATAATAATATTTCTACAGTTGATATCCTAAATAAATAAATAGATTTATATCAGTAGTAGGTAAATCATTGCAATAAAATACCTCAGTTAAAAATCTGCTTATTTCTGCAAATTTCAATATTATTTTTTGAAACTATTTACATATAACAAATGAGGTCCTTACGTATCTTGTATATCTACTACTATATATAAATATATGTATATATATATAAAATTTTAAATTACAAAAATTATTTCCCCTCTAATGTAAAACCGTTACAATAACTCCCCCTCATCTCATATATAAAGCAATCTTACAGAAATATCATCTGATAGACCTGGAGGTCAGACACCCTCTTAAACTGTACGGAGGTGACAACTTAACACGTATATATATATATATATATATATATATATATATATATATATATATACATATATCAATCGCAACAACCCTCGAGTACACCAACCCCATCAGAAACAGACCAACAACACCCGAAAGCCTTCCTTCCGTACATTCGAGGAGTCACTGACACAATAGCACGAATCCTACACCGACATCAAATAAAGACGGTCTTCAACAATAGTCAAACTATAGCTAACTTAACCGGGAACCTTAAGGATAAAATACCTAACGAGGATCGCGGAGTTTACGAAATTCCATGTCGCGATTGCCCACAAAGCTACATCGGTCGTACAAATAGGCGCGTCAACCATCGAGTATATGAACATTCTTTGTCAGTTCGCAAAAAAGATCCGACTTCCGCTCTCGCGCATCATAATATCCAAATAGGACACTCTATCAACTTCGAGGGCAGTATCTCTTAACTCCCTTAGGGCATCTACTATTCGCGAAGCAATTGAAACAGAGAAAAGACCCCTCTGTCTAAACCGACGCGATGACAGCTCTCGCCTTCCCACAGCATGGACCTCCGTAATTGCCAGATTAAACAAAGCAGACACGCCCACCAACAACCGACCAATCACAACACAGTCTCATCACGTGACATCCCTTTCTAACCAAGCGCTAACTATCAATAAAAGAAGCATAGCAGACTCAAAATTCAGTTCAGTTATCTAGTGACTCTTGGGGAGTAGGCAGATTGAGGCCCCGAGTTCGATCTAGACTCTGAAGCTTTTTTCACTTTTGTCTCTTGAGCAGGAGTCGAAACGTCGAGTATATAATAAATTCAGACGCGGTTCTCACCCGGAACCTAGCCTTGTTCATATATATATATATATTGTTATATACTTCGTGGGTTCAATTTAAAAATTATAACAACTAATATTTACTTTCACTTTTCTAGAACTTTATTTACATTTAAAACAGCTGATTCACAATACATTTTCATATAAGCTAGTCGTCGCGGTATAACTAACTGGCGATCGTGGTGTGCTTCTTTTATATCACCAGCGTAGAATTCTCCAGTAGAAATCATTATCGTTCCTTCCGCTGCCGAGTCTTTTCGAGAATCGTATTTTTTATAGTAAAGCGTTTGTCGTCGTGCTGAATGACACAGGGTCGGCTTTGGGTAAATTCCGTAACACTGCTCCCCCTTTAATTCTGATCGTCCCGATCAGAAACATCCCCTCCATGGTAGGGAGCGAGTCGATCTAAGTGAACCACCTTCAATTTAGCCTTGGGGTTTCGACGGATCCGGTAGACGACGTCATTCAGCCTCTTGACCACTTCGTATGGACCATCCGAGGCGGGCGTAAGCTTTGGGGATTTACCCTTGCTCCGTTGGGGGTTGTACAGCCAGACTTTGTCCCTCTCCTGGAACCCGACTGAATTGGCCTTGAGGTCGTATCGCGTCTTCATCCGGTCACTGGTGGCCAACATCTGCGTTCGGGCTAATTCGTGTATTGCCAGCATGTTATGTCGGAGCTGGTCGGCATAATCCTCGATGTCTTGGGGAGGTTCTTCAGGGGAGTCAAATGCCAAGTCGCATGGTAGTCGCAGCTCCTTTCCGAATAAGACCCTGGCTGGGGTCAGGCCTGTACTATTATGTACAGCAGAGCGATATGACAACAGGAATAGGGGAATATGCTCATCCCAATCACGCTGGTTATTGCTGACGACCTTGGATAGGTGTTGTTCCAAGGTCCTGTTGAATCTTTCCACCATTCCGTCTGACTGTGGGTGTAATGGTGTTGTTCTCGTTTTCCTGATCCCCAACATCGTGCAGACCTTCTGGAATACATTCGATTCGAAGTTACGCCCCTGGTCTGAATGTAATTCCATCGGGACGCCAAACCGGCTGAAAAGTTGTTCTACTAGCACCGTCGCTACCGTGGTTGCCTCTTGGTTGGGTATCGCATATGCCTCAGGCCATTTGCTGAAGTAATCCATTGCGACCAGAATGTATTTGTTCCCCCTCTCAGACTCGGGAAACGGACCGGCGACATCGATGGCAATTCTCTCAAATGGGACGCCCACATTGTACTGCTGCATTCTGCCCTTGGTTCGGGTTTTCGGGCCCTTACTGGCGGCACATGTGGCACATTTGCGGCACCAAGCTCTGACGTCTTCGAAGTAATTCACCCAATCGTACCACTGGCGAACTTTGTCTAGGGTTTTATTCATGCCCAGGTGGCCTCCCGTAATTCCATCATGTACTTCGGTCAGGATGGCTGGTACCTTTTTCTTCGGAACTACCAGTTGGGACTTGGTTTCTCGTCCATCAGCGCTCTTCTAAACTCGCTTGAGCATTCCATTGTCTACTCTTAGAGAGTCCCACTGAGCCCATAACGATTTCAGCACGCCGGAGTATCTAGCTACCTCGTCCCATCGTGGCCTGGGTGCCCCTCTCATTTTGAGTGACAAGATTGGTTCGATGTCTGGATCAGCCATTTGGTCCTGGATGCACTGTTCCGTTGTCCAGTCTTCATTGGCCTGCACTCGGATCTGCCTGATGGAGATACCCTCTCGCTGTTCCGTCTTCAGACAATGCTTGCATTCCGCTCTACAGGGTCTTCTGGATAGGGCATCGGCATTATTGTGCAACCGACCGGCACGGTGTTCCACCTTGAAGTCGTATTGCTGTAATTTCTCCATCCATCTGGCCAGTTGTCCTTCCGGTGTCTTCATGTCCAGCAGCCATTTGAGTGCGGCATGATCTGTTCGGATTAAGAAATGGCGACCATACAGGTATTTATGGAAATGGTCCACAGCCCTTATTATTGCAAGAAGTTCTTTTCTGGTGACGCAATAATTTCTTTCTGGCTTCGAGAATCCACGGCTGTAGTACTCGATCACCCTCTCTTCACCATCTTGCACCTGGGATAGGACGGCCCCCAAACCTGTGTTGCTGGCGTCGGTGTCTAAGATGAACTTGCCGGACTGTGTAGGAAAGGCTAGGATTGGGCTGGAACATAGTGCTGCCTTCAGTCGCCTGAATGATGTTTCGCAATCCTGATTCCAATGGAAGGTCTCTTTATCAGTGGTCTGCCGATGTAGAGCGGCGGCGATGGTGGCAAATCCCTCAACAAAACGCCGGTAGTATGAACAGAGGCCCAAGAAGCTTCGGAGTTCATGTTTGTCTCTTGGAACTGGCCAATCACGGATGGTTTCTATCTTGTCTTCGTTGGTGCGGATTCCTGACTCAGACACTACGTGGCCCAAAAACTCTACCTCTTTTTGAAACAAGGAACACTTCTTCGGATTGAGTCTCAGGTTGGCGTTAATTCTGGAGAATACTTCGCCCAGGTTCTTCAAATTTTCGTCGAATGTCTGGCCCATGACTAGAATATCGTCAAGGTACACTAAGCACGTCCTCCATGTTAACCCGCTCAGTACATACTCCATTAGCCTCTCAAATGTAGCGGGTGCATTACATAACCCAAAGGGCATGACCGTGAACTGAAACAGCCCTTTACTGGTGGAGAACGCTGTCTTCTCTCTGTCGTTTGCGTGCAGACCAACCTGCCAATATCCACTTTTTAGGTCTAGTGTGGAAAACCAACGGGAGCCTGCTAGTGTGGTCAAAGTGTCATCGATTCGGGGTAGTGGATAGCTGTCTTTCTTCGTGACATCATTCAGCTTTCTGTAATCCACGCAAAATCGGGTGGTTCCATCTTTCTTTTTAACTAGCACGACGGGAGCAGACCATGGACTGATGGATGGCTCAATAACTCCATTTTGTAACATGGACTCGATGTTTTCCTCGACTGCCTGTTGTTGCCCCAATGGTAGTCGTCTAGGTGGTATTCTGATGGGTTGAGCCTTTCCGGTATCTATTCGATGCTGGATGATGTTGGTGCGACCGGTAGTTCCATTTTTACTGTTAAAAATTTGCCAGTGTTTTGTGATAAATTGCTTGGCTTTCTTCTGGTTCTCTGGTGTCAAGTGTGTCAAGTGGTCAGCAAACTGTTGTAGGAACTCTTTATCGGGCCCTGTTTCCTTCACCGACGTCTGGTACTCTTCTTCGCAATTGATGATGGTCTCTACTGGCTCGAAACAAGCTATCTCTTGACCATTGGTAATTCTGATGTCGTTGTTGGACAGATTCAGGACTCTGATTGGTATATCTCGTACGGTTTTAACTATAGCCCGTCCAACTAAGTAGTCATGAGCTGAGTGTACGGGCTCCACCATTCCAACGCAGCTCCCAGGATTGCTGTCTAGCTGCCGATGAATAATCTGTTCTGTTCGACCGGGAATTCTAGCTGAAGACTTTGCCACAATTTTTATGGGCGTGACTGATGTGTTGACGGGCCGTGTCAATACAAATTCCTCATTCAGGAACCGAAGAACATAATATCTCGGGTCGAACATAAATCCATGCTGGCTAATTAGATCCATTCCCAGTATAAAATCGTCCTCAATATTCGCTACCAGGACCCTATGCCGGATCATGTTGTCCCCTATCTGTAGCACGACATCTGCCTCACCCTGTATTGACATGGACTCGCCGGTGACTGTTCTGAGCTGGATGTTATTGGTAACTGGCCGAATTTCTGATGCTCTCAAAACCCTGGACTTGGCAATGGACACAGCGGCGCCGGTATCGATGGTGATGGTAACTGCTCGCCCGTTGCTATCTCGGCAAAATCCCCGGATGGATAACGTTTTGGGGGCTGGTGGAGGGACAGTCAGCATTCGCCCCCCTATGCTGACTGACTGACGGTCCCTGGTCGGTGATCGTTCAGGTGGCCTCACTCGACAATTACGTTGGAAGTGCCCTGTCCGTCCGCAGCCGTAACATGCCCCTCTGGTGCCAGATCTTGGTGACCGGTCTAATAATTTGTTCAGACCAGCCAGCAGCGCTTGAAATTGTGACTCTGACTCTTCCTGGTTGAAGGAAACTGCTCGGACCCTCGGCTTGGACATGTTCATGACGGCCTCTACTTCCAAAGCCCGAAGTAGAGCTTCATTACTCTTCTTAACGCCACTCAGTCTTAAATTTCTTTGAACTTCCACATCTCTGATGCCGTTTATGAAACTCTGTGTGGCCAACTGGTCTTTCGTTTCCTCTGGCAGGTCTGGATAGGACAAATGAACTAATCGTCTAATCTCTGCTTCGAATTCTTGAAGACTTTCACCGGATTTTTGCGTTTTTCCACTCAGTTGGACTTGGTATACCTGGCTCAAGGATTGATTGTCGTATCGTTTGTCTAGGATGGCGATGATCTTGTCGAAATTGCCTTGTTCATCAACTGGAATGCTTTGAAGGAGTTCTAGGGCCGGACCTCTTAATGAAATTACCAGAGAAGTAGATTTTTCTTGATTATCCCATCCATTAGCTGTAGCCACGGCCTCAAATTGCCGTTTATACATGGGCCAAGATGAACTGCCGTCGAATGTGGGTGGTTTACTAAAGGAACCTTTGGTACTCACGGTGTTCTGGTATTTTTCTCGCTGTAAGTCCTGTTGCATTTTTTTGATTTCTGTTTCTACCTTGTTTTGAATAGCACTGATTTCAAATTTCACCTGGCTCTGTATGGAATCGATGTCATCTACTTTGGTTTCAAGGGCCTCCACATTATTTTTCAGGATCTTTATGTCGTCGTTTATCTCTTTTATATCTGATTCTACTATTTGCATTCTTTCATTAACTGTTTCGTTAACTTGTGATACTATTTGCATTAGTTGTTCAAATTGCAATTGTCTGTTTTCTTCCGTTTTACCTTGTTTTTCTTCAAATTTCGAGAATAATCCTTCAATTAAATTTTGTTGTTTTTCTTCCATCGTGGAAACAAGATTTTGTTGTTTTTCTTCCATCGTGGAAACAAGATTTTGTTGTTCACTTTTCATCGTGGAAACAAGATTTTCTAATTCTATTTTACGTTTTTCATCGATATTAGTGACAAGATTTCCTAACTCAATTTTAAGTTTGTCATCAACAGATTTCACTAACCTTTGTTGAATTTCTTCTTGATGTTGTTTCTCCTTCTTGTCACGTTTTTCTAGAATCTGTGCAATTTTTTCGTCTATCTTTTCCATACTACGAGTTTCCATAAATCAATTTAGGATGTTAACTGCACTAATCCTTCACTTCTAACACCAATTGTTATATACTTCGTGGGTTCAATTTAAAAATTATAACAACTAATATTTGCTTTCACTTTTCTAGAACTTTATTTACATTTAAAACAGCTGATTCACAATACATTTTCATATAAGCTAGTCGTCGCGGTATAACTAACTGGCGATCGTGGTGTGCTTCTTTTATATCACCAGGGTAGAATTCTCCAGTAGAAATCATTATCGTTCCTTCCGCTGCCGAGTCTTTTCGAGAATCGTATTTTTTATAGTAAAGCGTTTGTTGTCGTGCTGAATGACACATGGTCGGCTTTGGGTAAATTCCGTAACAATATATATATATATAGAATAACTTTTTCTCAAAATATTATTCATAACGAAGTTTTCCATTTGAATTAATTCTGTAACATCCCGAGGATGTTTACCAGAATTCATAATGCTATTTATATATAAAAAAACATAATTTGGGGAGTTATATTTGTCTTTGGGTATTGTTTAACCACCAGCATTTGCGAAGCCTGGGGACTTACCTTCTTAGAGGAGGCTAGGTGACGAAAACGTGAAGCTACCAAGGACTGAGAGTCAAGGCAGATAAGGGCAGTAAAGTTTCTTTTATATTATTTATTTTCAGCTGACATTTACAGAGAAGGGTTCCCGGAGGCTTTCTCTCCAACACAAATTTTCTTCGGGTGGTGGCTGCATTCCCCTATTCTCTCAGGGTTTATTTATATATTTTTCCCCATTATACAATAGGTGGGAGCCCCAGTTGTTACACTGGTAAGACAGGCCAAACTGTTACAATTCCGATCTAAATTCAATTTACTACACTCCAGGTTACGAACATCTGCTTTCTAAAACTATCGCCTTTAGCAAAAGTTCCTATATAAAAGAATCGGTTAAAAAGTTTTTGCTGATTTGTTATAAAACGGTATAAACTAAATCTTTAAAAAAATGTGAGACCACTTCAGGATCTCCCTTAATAAAATCCAGTTTAAATAACCCAAATTTCTTGTGCCGGCTTGGAATAATCGTTGAACACACATTAAAAAACCTTATAAGCGACTAACTGAGAGCACCCTTCTTTTTGAAGTCGGTTAACAAAACAATGTCAAAAAGATATCTTGCCGACAATGACTGTCGATTAAGACGTATAAAGACATAAAGGGAATTAATAAACGTTTTACTAATTTAAAAAGCATTAATTAAACAAAAATCAAATCAGTTACTAATACCCTGTGCAATCAATAATTATTTACTGACATATCTTTGCGGTTTACGGTTTTTTGAATTTCTTTGGCAATTTTTTAAAAAATGTTTTAGATGGATATATGGAATCATCACTGGAGATTTATTGCATAAACAGTAATCTAATTATTTTTTTATGATTTTCTGGAAAACCAACACTCCCACGTTATAGAAAATTAAACAGTAACCCTTTGGGATGTTCCATAACACAAAATTAAAATTGATAAAGTAAGCCGTTTTTGAGTAATCGATGTTCATAAATAAAAAAGCATCCAGAACGGATGAATTAAAAATAACTTTTTTTCTTACCCATAACATGAATTATTTGTATAGTTCATCCACATCGGTACTATTAGAGACCTAATAATGTGTATCTACTAATTTCAAGGCAATTACGTTGAGTTTGAATGTATTTAATGATATATTTAAATTTCAGATGATAACGGAAAAGCAACATTCGAATTCACCTATAAATATTGTTCAGATCTCTTATCTACTTATTCACAATGTCATTCATTAAAGTGCTGTTTCTCTTAAAAGTAATTTCAATAGTAAAATCATTAGATAGTGATATATTTGAATTATCTGTTATACACTTCAATGACTTTCATGCAAGGTAAGTTCACTAATCAATGGTCTTTGGATTTTTAATATTCAATTATTATGTACAAAATATATTTATATTAAGTAACTGACCTAAAGCATATGGAATAACTTTCTATACACACGATATATAATGTGTTGTAAATATATTACGACAAGATACGATCTCTTGTCTGAGAAACAGTCCAGTATATAAGATAATAATTGCACAAATGTTTTTCAGCAAAATAATCTGTTAGTTTGATAACAGAGGTTTCAGTAATATTTAATGCCGTAAAATCATACAGTATATATATATATATATATATATATATATATATATATATATATATATATATATATATATATATATATATATATATATATATATATATATATATATCCTTTAGATTTAGTAATTCTCTCTTATATATTATTGCACTGAATATTTCTTTCTTTTACATGATTTGACAGCAACATAATCTTCATTAATATTTAGTACACTGCAATTTCTCGATAAAACTTACCTTTATGGGAATGATAACAATGTATTATTATAATTTTGGTCTAAATTTTTTACAATGTCAAATCCTACAAATTTCTGAAAATATTTAAAAAATATTACTTTAACATATTTGGTTATTTAATACAAATAAAAAAATTGACTTTGGATACTGTTGAAAGTATTTTTAGGTTTTCTATAGTCAGAAAAACTAGTGCAATCGAAATAAAGTATCCGACGATACCGGATTTACTACATACATTATAATTACCGAAATAACACTTTATTCTCGAACATACATAAATTCAATTACTTAAAAAATATTAGAAATGTAGTACAACATCAACGCTAATCCCTTGAACACGAAGTGACCAAAAAGTTCTAAAAATACAAAGTTAATAATAGAATGTAGAAGAAAAATATGCAACAGAAAATAGACATTCATCCTCAATCGAAGCCACAACAACCAGAATGAACACACAAGAACTAGCCAATCAACAACAAACCAAAATGAAAAAATAATACAAATTGAACGCTTAGAAAACATAAAAACTTTCACGTAATAAAGTATATAAATCGTAGGTGAAACACAATAAATCTCCTCTACATAGGTATATAAGCTTGCTGAGCTGGATATCAACAATACGGTTTAAAATAATTTATATTTAAAACAGAACCGACTTCAGCTGACTTCAAATAAAAACCGTTTAGAAACCGTGTGCATTCAATCACTATTTTCAGACATATCTTCTTTTTTATCTGATTTCAGGTGCAATTCAGTTGAAAATTTTAGCGTATTATATCTCTCTCTTTTTTTTCTCCCTTTCTCTTTCTCCCTCTCTAATTTTTATTTTTTATATATATTTTCCAAATATATTTTAACTTTTACTTGTTTGATTATTTGGACTACTTTTTATAAATGTAACTCGAATTCACTCTACATTGCATCCACATTGTATATGATTCTGTGTATTGGTCACCCCTATATAACTTATTAGTCTATCATTTTCTGAATCACCCTGTACAACTATAATTCAACTCAACGCAATATTATAACGGTCCTGATATCTTTAAACTCACCCTGTATAAGTATAAATCCTCTCCACATTATTGACTCTTTATATTTTTCCAGTGTTTAAATTATTCCTGTATACCAATGATTTTATTTCGCCCCATATATCCAGTATTCCATTTATGTAACTGCGCATGGTCTACCCTATATAACCACATTCTCCTTTTTGAAACACATTTTATGACTATAGTTTTACTCTACCATTTATTTCAACTACCCGGTATATGCAACTGCTTCTAAAATTGTTTAAACCCATGTTTATAATTATACCCCGTCCTACGTCCTGTAATTCAAATATCCTAACTGGTTATGCGATACACCCTGAATAACAATAATTTTACGTCGTCCTTACTTCAAACACCTTGTATAAGCAACTACTATATTCCAAACTAGTCATTTTTTTAAACCGCCCTGTTAACTGTAATTCTACTCCACCTTATATTTCAACCATCTTGTATATTCAACTGCTTCTGGCAATTTTCAAAGCCTTTTGTATAAATGTAATAACTCTCCATTCTATAACTCAAATGTCCACTCTGTATAACTATAGTTTTGCTCCACTCTTATTTCAACCACCTTGTATACGCAATTACTTATGTGCCACCCAATACAATAATTTTAGAACCACCCTGTATAACTAATTCAATTCCAACTTATATTTCAAACATCCTATGTATACAACTGTTTCTGTACCACCTAATTTCACATGCACGCACGCACGCATTCTTAATATAATGCAGTTTAAATCATCAAAATTGCCCAAGCCGTTTTTGAATAATCGCCTCACATACATAAAAAAAAAAGTTTCATACGAATTGATAACCTCCTCCTTTTTGGAAGTCGGTTAATACTAACGACCAAAAACAAAAATAACGGAAGCAATATTGAAGAATAGTCGTAATCATTTAATCGCATGTGCAGAAATAAAACTAAATACTCTGAAAAATCTAAAACTGCACGCCTCATACCGTTAATATGTTAAAAATTAAAATAAAACGAGAGGAGAGAAACGCGAGGATAGACCAGTAAAAATGCCTATTAAAATTAACAAAGGAAACAATATAACAATAATAAAAAAAATTAAAAAACTAAAAATTGATCGCGTTTCATTAATAACTTTGTAACATTTATGAGTTTTGTTACATAACAGGATTCATCCTAAGAATGCATTATTGAAAATTTTTCTAATGAATAAAATTATCGATTTCCATCACTATCTTTTTAAAGATTATGAGTTCAAGTATGCTACAAAACAAGGTTCATAATAATAAATAATAAATTTATTCTAAAAGACTTAAAATTATCCACTGCATATATTTTCTTAGAACATGAAGACAAGAAAGTCCACAGACCAACTGATAGTTGCACCTTTTTTATTTACATTTTCCCCCATATATACTGAAGCATATAAATAAAAAATTTCACTGAGTTTTCAATAGAATCTCTCTAGTTTCCCTTTTTATATTGATTGAATCTTTAACTTGTTATATAACAAGAATTTTATGATGCACAATGGTCACATGGCGGCATATCGATAGTAGAGCACATCCACACCCCCACTCGTTGTGAGGCGTGCAATAATAATAATCAGTTTAAAAAACAACTTAAAATTTAAAAAATTTCGGCCTATATAAGTATAAGTTAATGGTCATAAGGAATTTCCATCAAGTATAGACATAATCAATACAGAACAACAACAAAAATATTAATTGGAAATTAATCTTTATTTCATGAAATATTCGGATGTCTGAATAGTCTTTAAACGTTAAATATTTAATGCCAGACCAGAGTTTGATCGTCGTTTGATTTATGTCGATGAGGTTTCATTTATCTTATCTTCTGATAAAAATTCTAATAAAAGTCTAAGTAAACAATATTTAATTTGAGGCGGATTCCAAAATCGTGTTCAAAATGTTCATCACATCAAATTTTATCAGCTAAAATGATAAAACTTATAAATATGTTTTAACATGATATTGGTATGTATTATGCCATAAAGCATTCGAATATCTGAGTGTAAGACAGCGATCGGGCAATATGAAAACATGTATACTTCCGCTTTTTTCAATATTCAAGGGAGCATATTCATTCAAATTGTTTAATATAAATCAAAACAAGTCATACCCTTTAGAGATCAAGATTTTTTAAAGTGGTCGTAAATTAAGCACGACGCATACCTGTCTAAATTTGGAACCCAGTTTGTGGAGAGGAATCACATTTTTGGCATATATGATGCTAGAAATGACGGGAAAAGGTGCAATAATTTGTATTTAGTTTTGTAGTAAAATGTCAGCAAAAACAAGAAAAAACTGATAAATACTGAGGAAACAATTTTTTACTACATAAATCAGTATATTATGACTTAAATGGTTTGTGGTATAATAAAGTAACTTTTATTTTTTCGTACTTAAATGCAGTGCCATTTTTTTAAAACTTGACATTGGCCAACTTTTTTATTCGAACTGATAAATTAATACTTTGAAATGGAAAGTTGTTGGAAATTACTTGCCTACGAAAGATGTACAAATAATAGTTAAGATGTTGCCAAAATTATTCGGCAGTTCAAAAACAAAATTTGATAAATCGTACCAGTTTTAATAAAAAATGACATGAAATATTTCTTTATTAGAGTAGCGGTTGTGGAACAACTAACAATCGATCAATTAACGACTAAAATAAAGGAAACTAGTTCAAAAAAGCAATAAAAAATATTATTATTTAAGAAATACTGAGACTGGTGCCCCTCTTGTAATCTACAGTGATATCTTTTAACAATGTTATTACTAAAATGTTCCCAAATGTTTTTAATTTCTCGCAGAATTCATTACTTTAGTTCATCAGCTGAATTAGGAGCTGCCATATGTGCTGTAGTTTTTAAGAAATCTCACAGAAAAGTCTTGAGGTGTAAGGTCAGAAGATTTAAACGGTCACTTTATTGAACCTCTTCTTCCTATCAAGCCAGTAGCCAGCGGGTGAGGTCTGGGATTGTATATCCTGGTAATACTTGAACAAAAATATAAATTTTGCAGTCCTAATCAGCCCACCACCAATCAAAAAATTATCCAACTCATCCGGAAAAAAAGTTATATGGGTACGGCCTTGCTTCCTATCTAACTTTCTGGTAGCAGTTCATGAAGATAATCTCGCACCTTTTGCGTAAAATGAGGTGATGCCCCATATTGGTGGAAGTAAAACAGCCTTCTTTCTGCATAATCATCAATACAGAACTCATGTTTCTTTCTCAACAACTCCAAATTTTGATCTATGGAGGCAGGTGCACTCATTTTTATGTTGTCGACTCCACACCATAACGAAACTTTTGGGTTATATTCTTTTTTTTCTTTCTTCAACCCAACAAGTATTACCAGACTAATTTTACAATTGCCTGTATTATCCAGACCATTTAAATAAAATGTTGATTCGTCGCTGAAAAAATGTGATGCATGAGTCGCCTTATATTAAAAAAACAGTCGCAAAAATATTGTCTATCATCATCATTATGCTGTACGATTCTCATTTTATCTGGGTGATAATTGTACCTCTGCCTTTGATTGAGAAAAAAAAATAGAGTTTAAATAAAACAAACACTCTCTTCAAAAAAATAACTTAACTAAAAATCATTTCATGACTTTTTGCTATAACAATTAAATACTTTTTATAAAGTCGGTGCCAAGCTAAAGTGAAAATATTTTGGGAAGTACATTTATAAATTGTAATTCGCAATTTTGCTCTTTAAATTGGCACCTTTGCTGTTTAAACTGGCACCGACTTCAGAAAAAGTATTTAATTGTTGTAGCAAAAAAACATTTCATGCTTTTCAATTAAGTTATTTTTTTTAAGTCGGTTTTTGTTTTTTTGTTTTTAATTTTACAATTTTTAATGATGCAATGGCTTAATTGGATGCAGTTTTCAAATATATTTAAATTTTTCGATATTGCCTAAAATACGGTATTTACTTTTAAACATCATTTAATAGTTTAACCAACCTCGTTTACTATGGAATAGAATAACTTGTTTTCTAAATATGTATATGTATTAAGAAAATTTTCTATATGTTTCTAACTTAGGTGGATCCACTACATTGCACAAGATCTGAGTTTCATCATTCTTTAGGTCTGTTAATTAAACTGACATTCATTTAATAGTCTCCTCTCCGCGGAATCTTATAATAAATGGTTAAACAGTTATAAATGATATAGCATAATAGGGCGTAGTTTTAAATTCGAATAAACTTTGTCTGATAGCAATTTAAAATAAAATAAAGGTACTTAACTGAAACAAAGTGCATATTCTTTATCAAACCTAGTACATAATTTGGAAAAGTGATATGAAGATTTATTATACAATTTTTAGTGATGAGCCATAATTAGATGCATTTTATAATTCTTATTAATAAGAATTTTATATATTATCAAAAATAAAGGTATTTTACTTTTAAGCAAAACTCAAATTTGCTGACAAACCTCGTATACAGTTGAAAAAGTGACATGTAATCATTACAGAACACGTTTTTGACCATGCAAATATTTGTATAAAGAATAACTTTTTCACTAAATAATATTCATACGAACGTTTTCCGTTTGAATCCAACTTATGAGGACACACTATATATATAGAAACCAACTGAGAACCTCCATCTTGAAGTTGATTAACTGACATTTTTGTCAATCAACTTTCAATTTATTACAATTTTTAATAATACAGTACAATTAGATGAAGTTTTTGATTCCAACAAACTTTGTTTGATTACAAATTGAGATATTATAAAAAAATAAAATACCTCACTTTTAAACAAAATTAATATAGTTTTTAAAGCCCAGTATATAGTTGGAAAAGTTACATAAATACTTATTATACAATTTTTAGTACAATGTCATACTTAGATGCAGTTTTTAATTCTAAATAATTCTATTTGATAACAATTTTAGATATTAACTAAAATAAAGATAATTACTTTCAGTCAGAATTCCTATTTGATGACAAAACCTGTCTACAGTTAAAAAAGTGATAGGAAATGATTACAGTGTACGTTTTCGACCATGCAAATCTGTCTATGAAGAAAAACTTTTACTCTTAAAAATATTAATAAAATTAAATCGTTTATCAATACACACTGTATATACAGACTAATCGAAAATCTGTACTTTGAAGCTGATTAACTAACATTTATTTTGATTAATTCAATTTATTTACCCCAACATCGGAACAGAAAATTTTTCCATTTTTTTAATATCAGTGACTCCACCAAAGTACTAAGAAACAGTACAAGCTATGTTATTGAAAAAAATTTTTGGACCACTTCGGGATATCCCGGAACTAATCCAATTTCTTTTCAATTTATCCCATGTTCGGAATAGAAAAATGTGCACATTTTTAATACCAGCGACTTCACCAAAACTTACTGTATAAGAAAGTCGGTAAAAATGTTTTCCCCATTTTCTAAGAAACGGTAGAAACTATGTTATTGAAAAAAATATAGAACCATTTCGCGATCTCCCGGAACAGGACTCGGTATATACGGTGGAAATTTCTTGAGCCATTTGCGAGTAATTGCTGAGCAAACATAAAAAATAGATACAGACGAATTAAGAACCTCCTTCTTTTTGAATTCAGTTAAAAAGAACATTATTCTCTTCAGTAACAACATTTTGTGACTTCTGCGGATCCTTGTTCAAACACTGGCTGCTGTTTTTAAGTTTTAAGTAGTATCTTACAAACTTCATATTTGGAAAACGCCAGTCACTAAGACGAAGAAACACAAATTTAACGTTGTCTTCTGTATTAAATAACTGATTCGTCTTAGAATCTGAATTAAAATGTTAGTTCATACAGATTCTTCTTTCACTTCCTGCCAATCGCATATTACTTTATAGCTCAGGTCATTTACGGGAAAAAGACCTTTTGGTGACAAAATTAATAGTAGAACAAAACCGACATCAACGTGTTCTAATGATAAAACTTGACTAATTGACATAAAATTCAACATTTTTTATTATGGAGTGTTGAGTAAAAGAAGGACACACTCTGTGTATTAAAAAGTGTCCACAAAAGGGTATCAATTTGGAGGCGCCACTGGGACGACGGGGTAATTTGTTCGTAGAATAATACTTAAAAGACAATTGGAAATTCTAACCTATACATTTTACAAATTACAACAGCAGATTATAATATGTTTTTTTTATAATGAAAAGTAAGTATTTCTAAAAATAAATGCTGTAAAGTTTTTATTTACTTGTTATAAATGTAGTATTATTGACATGATTAAATTGAAAATTATTTTCAGTTAGTTATATTCCCACAAAATATTCTATCCATATGATCTGCGAAATAAACCTACCAAAAATGTGTGGGTAAATAAGAAAAGATGGTTTTGTTACATGCCTGAGAGCTAACATTAAAACCAAAAGCTGACAAGATTGGTTAATTATTAATAGGAAAGAAGAGTTTATGCAGTTAGAACAGAACCTATCAAGAATTTTTTTTGAAAATGTGTTGTTAAGTAAGTACACATCCAAAAATTGCAAATTTAAACATCATAGTTAAACAACCAGATTTAAAATGATTGGTAAAATTTGTATTTAATAGTAATAAATGTATTCAGTCAATGAAATACATTGTACATAGATAAAAATGACTTGCAAGCAAAATTTTATTTATACATTTTTTTAGGAGTCAAGATAAATATCCTACACAAATTAAACTCTGAAGAACCCATTATTAAATAATTACTGAACTGATTATGGCATTGTCCATCGAGAACTTCAACAAACTTCTGAAGATATTTTTCCAGGGCCATTCACCAGGCGTACCTTTCCAAATATTTAAAATAGACGTACAGCAGAAAGATGCCAAAAATAGTCATTTAATTGTAGTTAATGGAGACAAGAAAAAATATATGGAAAACCAGTGTGTGAAAATGTTAGAATCATTGAAAAAGAAACTATTCTAGCATAAAATGCAAGTGAAATTTATTCCATAATGATAACAGAAGAGATAACTTAATTATAGCAGTTTATTCAGTGATGAAAAGAATTGTTAATTACCTTTTATCCAGAGAAAGGTGAACAAGGAACTAGAAACTCCAACTTTTTAAAATAAATATGTAATATGAACACAAGAATGTAAAAATAAATAATTTTTATTTACATCTAATTCACCAACATCTATTTGTTAATAAGTATAAAAATATTTCAAATATACAAATTTTTCCCATGTTTAACAGTTTCAGAAAGTTTTATAAGAAAATAACAATTATAAAATCACTCCGTTTTATAAAAAGTCAAAACTGGGGCACATGCTTATTAATTTATATCACAATTAACACACTATAAACTCATCACTTGCAGAGATTACAAACAACGGAGACAACCATTTACACAGAGAAGTTCACATAACAGATTTTCTACGTTTATTTTACGATTTTTACTAATAATTTTACATAATTCTCACTTTTTCAGCCACTTCACTTCTAAATGTAGGATTTGTGTATTTCAATCCGTTGACAATTAACTTCATAACATTCATACATACACTTGCGCCATTCTGGTCATTTCTTGAACTTCTTATTTGAAACCGTCCGCTGGACACTTTTTCAGTTTTATTCCCATATAAGTTTTTCCTCCTTTCACTCTACACTCCATATTTTTTATCAATGCGGTTTTTTTTTAACAAAAAAAAACAGCTAAAAATCGGTAACAATTTAGTTTTTTACCTTTTACACATAATCCACGTGTTTGCTACTATGGGCAATGTTGAAGAGAACTGAAAAATCTACAAAATGAGCTACTATACGCTCAATTTTCTTAATTGGTTTCTTAGATCATGGAACATTTACCCAAATTTCCAAAACAATAAATAATCGTTTATATACAGGGTGTTCCTAAATTGGAGGTACAAACGAAAAGGGGAGATTCCTTGAATAGTTTTAGGAAGAAAAAGTCCCATAAATATGGGTCCTCAAACGTTTCGTTTTCAAGATACCGAGTGTTAAAGTTTGAATTTTTTTCAGGTTTTTTTCTCATAGTATCTGCACTTCACAAGATATTCAAATGAAATTTGGCATAGATATTACAATTAAGAGTTTACACCTTGTGACATGCCAATTTCGATTGCAAATCTACAGGGTGATATTTTTTCGGGAACACTGTCCACTGTTGTCCTTCAGAACTTTTTTTTGGTGAGCCACTGGTACTTTCAAAAATTGTAAAGAAAAGCTTTGTTGTTATACCAAACTTTATGTTCTCTTGTAGTTTTGTCGTATCTACTACCGGTTTCGAGAAAAAAAAATTTAATGATTCTCTTGAAATCCTCAGCAAATTCCGAATTGTCATAGAAATCTAGTTACCTACCTAGTAGGCTGTGGTGACTGAATAATTTATTGTTATTGTTAGTTTTGATGCCACATCAAATGGCTAATGCATTTCTCTTGCTGTGTTTACATGAAGCTTCTCTTGAATTACCATTTGCAGGCAGACCATACATGAAAAAATGCATGTCAGCCGGGATTTTGGAATTCGTAAAATTCGGCATGTTTTGATATTAAAATGCAACCATCTTTAATATTTCCACAAAAGCTTACAAGAGGAGTTTAATTTGATGTGTCAAAACTAACAATAAATTTATTCATTCACCACAGCCTACTAGGTAGGTAACTAGATTTCTATGACTTGTTTAAGGGTTGGGGGAGGAATTCGGAGTTTATTTGCTGAGGATTTCAAGAGAATCATTAAATTTTTTTTTCTCGAAACCGGTAGTAGATACGACAAAACTACAAGAGAACATAAAGTTTGCTATAACAACAAAGCTTTTCTTTACAATTTTTTAAAGTACCAGTGGCTCACCAAAAAAAAGTTCTGAAGGACAACAGTAGACAGTGTTCCCGAAAAAATATCACCCTGTAGATTTGCAATCGAAATTGGCATGTCACAAGGTGTAAACTCTTAATTGTAATATCTATGCCAAATTTCATTTGAATATCTTGTGAAATGCAGATACTATGAGAAAAAAACTTGAAAAAAATACAAACTTTAACACTCTGTATCTTGAAAACGAAACGTTTGCGGACCCATGTTTATAGAACTTTTTCTTCCTAAAACTACACAAGGAATCTCCTCTTTTCGTTTGTACCTCCAATTTAGGAACACCCTGTATATTTTTTATTTTATAGCTAAACATCCTTATTAACGATAGCGATAGATCGTCTCATACACCAATTATGTTATGAAAAAAAATACTATAGGCCTGGTAGTTTTTGCAAAATTCCAGTCAATCCTATGGAAGACATATTTTTTGAAAGGCTATATTACCTCACCGGATGACCCTATCATTATGAGTAAACCACCGTTGGAAAGTAGAAGAGTTGATCTATAAGTATTGAAAATATGTGGCCATTTCGTAAAAATTATTTGGACGAGTCCATTCGAAAAATTGTTGAGGGGTGGTAATATATCCTTATAACTAATAATCTCAATGCAAATTTAAATTTTAAAGAGAAAAATATTTATATTTCTTGCATAATATGAATTTATCTTATAAATTTAGCAAAATTGAAATTCCCCTTAGACGAGACTCATGATAATGATGGAGCAATCATTTTTAATATACAAAAGAAGTACTTATTTTAAATTTAAATAAAAAACCGAAATATGCCCTACAATATTATGATTGCTCCGTCATTATCATCTGCGGCTAAATGGAGTACAGGTATTCCATTGGTAAATTTATTACATAAATCCATATTATGCAAGGAATTTAAATATGTATCTGCATTAAGATTATTTATTATAAGAATATAGTACCAACCTTAGCAATTTTTTGAATGGACTCGTCCAAATATTTTTTTACGGAATGGCCAAATATTTTCAATATTTATATGTATTTATACTTGGAAAGGATCTGCTGTGCTCATTTCAATAGAGCAGAAAAATCAAAAAATGTAGATACATAAAGTTTACAATTCAATTATATTTCCTGTAATGTATCAATGTTTACACTCTTTTAAATAAATAACACATTTTATTCTTATAATTTTTATTTTTTTTACCGCTTCTTTATTATTAGTTATTACAAAAGCTATAAATAATATATAATCAATATTCATTTCTTTATGAATAACATGTATATTTGCATCTGTTGTTGCTTTATTATCCTTGTTCCAACTTCAAATTTTTTATCTTGGTTCATTAAAACTTCATGGTCAGTGAAATCTAGCAATAAATTATATATAATAAATAAAGTTAATTTTTTTTCTTATATACTCTTATATTTACTTACTATTGTTAATCTCAATTGGAGCTTCATCGACTCCTTTTTTTGTCGTAGGTACTCGTAATTTTTCAGCCCACAAACCAGCATGAAGATTTTGCTTTTTTATATACATATTGCAGGAAATATAGTTGGATTGTAACTTTTGTTATGTGCATTGTTTACTTTTTTCCTAAACAATTTGACGACTGCAAATCATTGAATTTGTTTCTGGTTGAGATGGATTGCCCCACTGCTGTAATTAAAAAATCTCAGTTTTGTTAATAGAACAACAGTTATGATTAATTTTATACATACAATAATGACTAACAACGTGGAAATTAAATTTATTTACCCATGATGTCGAACTGATGAAATTAATTTTTTCTTCATCTCTAATTGCTATGTAAATCCATGGAAGTGGTATAATTGTAATTTTGGGTTTTTTCTTGGTGTATTTTCATAATCAACTACACCGCCCTTCCTTTATGTTTGATGTTTTTCTTTCCATTTTATGGGATAACTAAATTTTCATCTATAACACAGCAAACATAAATTACGGCTTTGACAGAACCAGCGTTCCACAAATAAAACACGAGATGGTGCAAATGTCTATTGTCAAAGATACTTACTAGCGTATAAAATAAGGTTTTTTTGAATTTTTGGGTAAATGTTCCATTATCTAAGAAACCAATTAACAAAGATGAGCGTATATTACCTCATTTTGTAGTTTTTTCATTTCTCTTCAACATTGTCCATATTAGCAAACACGGTTTTATCGGTGGATTTTGTGTAAAAGGTAAAAAACTAAATTGTTACCGATTTGTTGTAAAAAAACAGATCGATAAATTTTTTTTTAATTTTATGTCGATTAGTCAAGTTTTATCATTAGAACACGTTGTTGTCAGTTTTGTTCTATTATTAATTTTGTCAGGTAATTTCGTAAATGACCTGAGCTATTAGTTGTTTCTGCTTACCGTTGTTGTTGTAGTTGTTTCTGCAACCGTTACTCCATTAAACAAATGTGTCAATATTTTTTATTTAGACTGTTGAAATTTGTCAAATTATGTGAAAAAATACTTTTACCGGACTGTTCCATTTAATTATTACTCAATAAAACATAGAATTTAGGATTGTTCAAATTCACTTTTTCATGGTTTACATTTTGTCACAGTAGGATATTTTGAAATTCTATGCAGTAGGTGTATAAAGAGCTTTTGCCACGTAAATTGAGGAAATGGTACTGAAAACAATAACCGATTATAAAGAAACGTAATATTTATCATCTTGACTAAACAGCCCATGTAGAAACCTGCAAGATAACCTGCTGTAGTAAACAAATTAATAAATAAACTACAATTGCCAACGACGACCAGAGTTGAAATTCACCATTATAAAATGTTGGTGTTCAAGTTAATTATGAAGGCAATAATTTTGCAAATAATCTTTATGATTTTGAAATTACTTGATCAGAAATATATGAAGAAGTTGTCGAAAAAAGTAAAAAATTTAGCTTAACTATAATTATTGAATACAGAGAACCAAGTCTGAATGTACTTTTAAGGCTTCTTAATCATTAAATCAAGATCGATATATGTAAAGTATCTTTCTGAAGCAATGTAACACAAATTTCAAGTTATAACAAAACCTAGTTTTGCAACTTTAGTTATTACTTAATAAGTGTTAACCATGTTTGATTGCCTTTAAGAATTTAATTGCTAAAAACAGCCGACTCAAAATGTTTAATGTATGTAACGCATGGATTCATATTTTCTTCTTTAATAACTCTAACCAATAAACATGTAGATAGGTGATATACAATTACTAAAATGATAATTTTATGGTGAGTTCTGAAAATGTATGGCTTTGATTTTAATCTTCTATCAAAAAATCATATGCATTTTCCAGGAACTTCATTTATACCATTTAAGCAACTCATATGAGTTAGTGATTTAAAAAAGTGAAAGATCTTCACATAATATAAGCACAGAGTTTTTGAAGATAACTTTATTTGGCAGACCAGGACTTAAGGAAACAAAATTATGCACTTTAACCCATATCTAAACAGGACACTATCAACTTCGAGGAGAGTAGGACCATCGTAATCTATAGAAATAGAGAAAAGACCCCTCTATCTAAACCGACGCGATGACAGCATGGACCCCCGTAATTGCAAGATTAAACAAAGCAGAAACGCCCACCCAACCAATCACAACACAGCCCCTTCATCACATGACATCCCCTTCTAACCGCACCGCTAACTATAAATAAAAGAAGCAGAGCAGACTTAAATTCAGTTCAGTTACCTAGTGACTCTTGGGGAGTAGGCAGATTGAGGCCCCGAGTTCGATCTAGATTCTGAAACTCTTTTTTACTTTTGTCTCTTGATAATGGCTCCAAAGCAGGAGTCGAAACGTCGAGTATATAATAAATTCAAACGCGGTTCTCACCCGGAATCTAGCCTTGTTCATAGTAATGACCGCGGAAGCCTCTCAGAACATTTCATTCGCCTCTACGGTGAAGATTTCTTCCAATGACTAAAACATACAGCAAACTTCGAAAATCTCTGCTTTCCTTAAATCTTTCAGAACCCACAACATCATTCCTATCATTTTCAAACTAAAACATCACACCTTTTCACGTCCAATTTCCAGTATTCTTAACAAAGCAAGTTTCGCCCTATTACGAAATTCCATCCATTCAATCAGATATCAACTTGACCAAACCAACCGAAATTTATATCATTGCTACTCGTCATTACATACTTTCAACCCTCATCAAATTCTGTGGGACAATTTTGATCACATTTCATGGGATAAAGCGGCCCACTTGGCTCAAAAGAAAACAGTTACTCAAAAAGATAAACTAATAGGACTTATTACAAAACACAAACCTGCTGTCACCTCACTCCCTCAGACGACTGTCCTTAACTTTTCTGACTTCTCCTTAGGCTCTACCAGTTTAAATGTCCTATCCAAAGGTTTCAATTTCGCAGTGCCGCCAAAAACTATCCCACCTGAAAAAATCATTTCTCAAGTTGAGGTAGCTTTTGTTGAACTAACAGATATTGAGGCTGAGGATACTAGTCAAGATATTGCTAGAGTACTCCTCACATCAAAGCCACCAAAATCAAACCTAACTTCCAACGAAAGACATGCATTGAAACAACTACGTGACAACGATGACTTAACTATTCTTCCTGCCGACAAAGATAACGCGACTGTACTTCTCAACACTAAGGACTATATTCACAAATGAAATCTCTACTCCACACTCCAGACTACGAAATAATTAACAATAATCCGACTACTTAGTTAGAGAAAAAGACCAAGGAAATCATCAACACAACACATCTTCCTCCTGACTTCAAAAAACCATCATTCCTCGTGAACAAGCTTCTAAAATTCCCAAAATTTACGGACTACCTAACATTCATAAGCCGGATGTTCCTCTTAGTCCCATTGTCAGTTCGGTACAATCCCCGACTGAAGAATTAGCCCGGTACTTAGCCAAAACCCTTCAACCTCTAGCCAAACAAGCATCCTCGTACGTAAAGAACTCTCCTTCCTTTCTAGATACGTTAGGCGCTAATAGAATTTCACAAAATTATATCCTGGTTAGCTTTGATGTTGCATCTCTTTTCACCAATGTCCCCATTTCAGAAACGTTAGATATTCAAAAACAAAAGACAATATCTCTTCTGACATCATCAAACTTGTACAGCACTGTTATTCTAACACATATTTTTCATTTCAAGACACTCTGATCAAACAAGTACGTGGGGCCCCGATTGGTTCACCTCTTTCTCCAGTGCTTGCTAACATTTGAATGGAACAAATCGAAACCCAGGCCCTAAACTCGTCTAATTTAAAACCTTCCTGCTGGCTTAGATATGTTGATGACAGGTTTTGCCATTTGGCCTCATGGCAGAGATTCGTTAGACTTCTTTCTAAAACACCTCAATGGCATACATTCTGACATTCAATTTTCAATGGAAATCGAATCCGATTCTTCGCTCACGTTTCTTGATGTCCTCATAACAAAAACCAGCAATGGCAGAATCTCACATACAGTCTATAGGAAACCAACCCACACCAATCGATACTTAAATGCCCAGTCACATCATCACCCTGCCCAATTAAGTTCTGTAATTAAATCTTTGGCTCTTAGATGTATTCGCTTAACAGACACTGACAATAGACAAAACGAACTTAAGAATCTTCAACAAATCCTTCGACAAAACGATTATCATACAGACCACATTACACGCATATTGCCTCAATAGCAGCAACCCTCGAGTACACCAACCCCATCAGAAACAGACCAACAACACCGGAAGGCCTTCCTTCCGTACATTCGAAGAGTCACTGACAAAATAGCACGGATCCTACAACGACATCAAATAAAGACAGTCTTCAACACCAATCAAACTATAGCTAACTTAATCGGGAACCCTAAAGATAAAGTACCTGACGAGGATCAAGGAGTTTACGAAATTCCATGTCGCAATTGCTCACAAAGCTACATCGGTGGTACAAATAGGCGCGACAACCATCGAGTATATGAACATTCTTTATCAGTTCTGACTTCAGCTCTCGCGCATCATCATATCCAAACGGGACACTCTATCAACTTCGAGGAGAGTAGGACTATCGTATCTCTTAACTCCCTTAGGGCATCTACTAATCTCGAAGCTATAGAAATAAAGAAAAGACCCCTTTGTCTAAACCGACGCGATGACAACTCTCGCCTACCCACAGCATGGACCTCCGTAATGGCCAGATTAAACAAAGCAGACACGCCCACCAACACCCAACCAATCACCATACAGCCCCTCATCACGTGACATTTCCTTCTAACCCACCGCTAACTATAAATAAATGAAGCAGAGCAGACTCAAATTCAGTTCAGTTACCTGGTGACTCTTGGGGAGTAGGCAGATTGAGGCCCCGAGTTCGATCTAGACTCTGAAACTCTTTTTCACTTTTGTCTCTTGATACTGGCTCTAAAGCAGGAGTCGAAACGTCGAGTATAGCCTTGTTCATAGTAATGACCACGGAAGCCTCTCAGAACATATATATATATATATATATATATATATATATATATATATATATATATATATATTGATCAAACTTTTACAGTCAAGATAATACACACGATTTACCTGTTTCTACTTTAGTATAATGGTCAATCAGTGGGGTTCAACAAGTAACACAACATATGTGATCAGATGGGAATTCAAAATAAAAATGTCGAAAAAACTGGACAAAAATCAAAATTTTATATTGATAAAATTCAAAAAATATTTATTGAATTTTACATTAAATAAAAGTTATTGAGCTGAAAAAAAATGATGATCTGTCTTTGATCATTTTAGTGGTAAAATCAACATACCTTGTACATTTAGTATTTCATATTACTTATTCTTCGTAGCCATGGTAATATTTCGAATTTCTGCACTATATTATTTCCTCTTAATTTAAAATGTTGCCTTCATACCATACTATATTTGAAAACTGCTGGGGCCTTTAATTTAGACCCATTATAATGAACCAGATCTCATGATGGAAACATAACAATAAGGTGGCTAAATTATTAGGGACAGTATCAAGGTTTTTGAATTTTCGAGTTTAAGTTGATTTGTTTAAAAAATAATTAGTTGTAGATATCTTATATATTTTTATTGGTATCTTTAATCTATTGGGATAACAAAAACTCCAAAAATATTCAAAAACTGTTTAATATTACGCAGCTAAAAAATAACAATAATACATATCAATATTTGGTTATGCCACCCTTTGCTGAAATAAGAGCTTCTATGCGTTGGGACGCACTCTCAATACAATGTTTTGCATCTTCCTTTAGTTTGGTAGTATGATATCATTCTCTAATGAGGGTTTCTATTAGTGGATGTTTAGTTGCAATCACTTCTTTGGCCATCGCTCGTTTGGTGAGTTTCCACATGTTCTCAATGGGATTCATGTCAGGTGAATTCCCTGGCCAAGGCAAAACAGTGACATTTTTTTCAGCCAAAAATGCAATAAAACTTCTGGCTTTGTGGCAGAGTGCTGAGTAATGCATAAAAATGTCATCAGGAAAATATTCATTGACCTGCGGCAATCACCGGGTTTCTAGTACTCGTTTGTATTGGTCTTGTTTCATTGTTCTTTCTACGATGTATAGGCGCCCCATGCCTTAGGCCAAGATCACAGACCACACCATAACACTAAGCGGGTGTTTAACCCTCTCTACGAGGCAATCGGTGTGATATTGTTGACAAAACACAAACAATACTGCGAACCGCGCTTTTTAGCGGACAATGACTGAATGACAAGAAACGTCACAAAATTGACAAATGATGCACGGATTCACTGTGTTGCCACTTAACAAAAGCAATGATAATAACAGTAGCTATATCAGTTGAAATAACCCTTTAAATGCAACATCATTTATTCAAATATACATAATAAACTATACATTACATAAAAACGAGCACTGTCCCTAATAATTTGGCCACCTACTGTATGTAGGAAATCATTCTACCACAACGTTAAAACGTACGAAGAATTATAAGATAGAAGGTATGTACGAAAGATTAGATCTCCGTAGCATGCAGGAAGGACCCTAAAATATTATATCTATTCATACCAAACGAAATGCACTTAACCTTGATCAAAAACGGTTTTTTCTAAAATCAAAAATAAAAAATACATGTGTTACCTAAAAGTGCATCCAGGCATCTAAAATGACTTTATATCATTCTACCGCTCCACAATTCAAATAATATACCGAATAGGCTGATTTCATGAAACTAAATGGTGTAACTCTAATGTTGGACACCGCTTTGATGTTGCGATGTTACTCTATGTATAATCTGTGGTTACACTAATACGCTATTCCGAAGTGCCGTTCAGACATGTTCCCTGACAATGTTGCGATGTTTTTTTACATGTCCTTGCGCACCTTAAGACGCTTAAATGTAAAAATGAACCCTGAAATCAAAAAAGATTCCAAATTTCTCCCACATAATTATTTAATTATTATTAACCTGTAATGTGAAACATACCTTATAACTGATAAACTGAGGTTAGGATTTTTAATTCCCACCATATACTTAATATTGATATACTGCTAGCAGATGCTAGCAGAATCAACATGTCTATATCGTTTCACTGTACCTCGGGTCTTATGCGCATGTTCGAAAATGCCCCTATTAGATCTTCTGTTGTTGGTTATGTTTTCTCTCTGTCAGATTCTTGGCAACGCTTGCGCAAAACGGTTTAGGTGCAGCAACGCCCATATACTTACCATTAAATCTGCTGTCTCTCTTAGTCGGTGACCCTTCGGCTTACGGACGAGAACAGTATATCAGTATTAAGTATATGATTCTCACCAGCTATTTAAGGGATGTAATGCCAGACTGGCGAGATTTCATGTCGAGTTTCGGCAGTAAAAAACACAAACACAATAGGCCGTACCATTTCAAAACGGCGAGGCCAGATACGGCATGAATTTCCTCCCAACGGTTCAGTGTAGGGCGCATCTTGAAGATCAGCCGCCAAACGATAGGATCGGTTCCATTTTCAGCGTTATTTCACCCTATAGAGTGGCCACACTACTAGAAAAGAACGCGGTATTTATTTCGTCATCTAGCTCGACCAAACAGAAGGCACGCGAATGACTACAACCGGCGTGTGTGGCTAGGGTAGAGCTGGATTTCAAGCGCGTGAAAAACTGCTGGTTTGTCATAATATATGAGAACTCGAAGAAAAAATCGTAGAAAACGCAGCGTGAAATCCTGCCACTCTGGCCTTAGCCTAAGGCTAAGCACATAGTGAAGCGGAGAGCAGAGCGGTGAGAAGAGCTGACAGCAAAGCGGTGATCGAGAGTCGCGGTCATAAAAGAGCTGCAAACACATAGTGGAGCGTTTAAAAGCGAGATATGTATCTATTATTTATAGAAAATTGTTCCCTGAAAATTTGGTATTTTTTTAAAAATAAAAAGAAACGAAGATGCAATGTACATGAAATAAATAAAAGTAGACAGGACACGGTGAATTCCATCATTTTTGTATGAACAACTACGCTAACACCCCCAAATGTTTCATTCGTAATTTTGCATGTCTATAACAACATTTGATCATATTTTGGAAAAAAATACAAAATAAATTATTACAAAAGTGGACTAACTTTAATGTTGTTGAGCATCTTTTTGGTCCGAAAGTGGGTGTCTCAGGCTGCTGGTACACACGTCCCTCGTCCGCAAAACAAGACCACCCACGTTGGGTTCGTACCCTTCTTTAAAATGCCTTTTTTATGAAGGGATATATTCATTCTATTCCCTGAACTACCCAAACATTTTGCGAGGATGAAAGATATTTCGACCAATTGCCTTCGATGTTAATCTTATTCATGCAGGTGTTTTTCAATTCATCAGTCCTACCCGCCAAAAGTCGGTAACTACAAAAGCGCATCTCGATGCAAGGGATCGATGGTTTCGGGTCGTTTCCTAGTAAGAAATTTCAATAACTGCCAGGCCAAAATATTCAAATAAATCTACAAATGCCGAAAGAAAGAAAGCTTAAAACATAGTTCAGTTACTGGAGGTTTTTAACTGATATAACACTTAACAACCGGTAAAATTTGTATATTGAAATACCCTTAAATTTGCTCTTTTCACTAGTAGATTGAATCCTAATAACTTTCAACGTTGGTGGTCGTCTTCTCGGACGACGGACGTATAGGGACGTGTTTGCGTGTTTTAAAAAATGGTGCTCCCGATACATTTTTTATGTAAGTGGAAGGTTGTAAAGTATCCCCGAATTATACCTGGCATCTTGCGGACGAGGGACGTGTGTACTAGCAGCATAATAGACACACTACTAATCAACGCGTCAGTATCCATCTTTTGCCACAAATTCTATCAACGAGGAAAGCGGAGAAAACAAAATTGTTTGAACGCGCCGCTATTCTTTCTTATAATAGCACTGCTCTCCTAGTCCAGCCCGTTCCACTATGTTTTATTCGAATAGATATTATTGGTTTATTTTCACCGCTTTCCTCACCGCTCTTCGCACCTCTCTCTGCTCATCGCTTCACTATATGTTTAACCTAAGGAAACATGAACTTGTGATAGCTTGCATCAAATTGTATTCAAAATTTGCACTTATGCTTTAATCAAACCAATGTCTATGATTACTGCTTTAACAAAAGAAAATGTATCAACTAATTAATTTACATACTCTACTCGAGGTGTCATTCATTGAAAATCCTAGATGTCGGTCTTACATCTCGCGTCTTCAAATCTAATGAATTTACAGTAGATTAGAGGGCCTGAGATTAAAAAAGTAGTTGCAAAGTCGCCACTATTTCAAAGTGAATTAAGTAGCACTGTGATAATATAGAAGCAAATTAAAATTAAATTAAGAAGAAATAAACCCACTTTCAAAATAGCGGGGCTTCATATTATCACAAAGGAAGGAGAAAATATAATATAAAAAGATAAGTTCTTGTCTGTCATTGATTTAGGAAATTACATCTGACAACTAGGCCACAGTCTAATAATACAAGATTAAGACTCCATATTATCTAAATCAGCTATATTTGTCAATCACATAACAAACGAACTAATTTGGCAAATATTCTAGTTTAGTCGCAACGTTTTTTTCAAAATCCAAATTGAGAATTTCCGAACACTTTTAAGAGTATCGAAAAACACGATGATTTGTATGTATATGTATGGAGTTCTGCTTTATAAAAACAAATTCCTTAGTGAATAGCTGAAATCGGATTTAGATGTCATCAATACGACATTTTATTAGACAGAAATATGAACATTAAACATTAACGGGGATATTTTTTTAAATCCACTGGCCAAAGACAAACTTCAGGCTTCCAAGATATATTAACCAGTACTAGGCATTTAGTTATATGAGATTACTCACAAATAGAACTCGGATTTGCTATAATTTGGCAAATCTCAAAAAGATGTAGCTGTCCAAAAGTCAATTAATACTGGAATTTATTTAGAATCGGCATCGTTGATTTCTGAAATACAATAACGATATGATTTTAGTGATTAGTGCATATTTCATTTATAACTATTTTTTAAGGTTTGAAGAAACTAACAATGCCGGGGGAACATGTAAAGCAGGTCCTGAATGCATTGGAGGATTTTCTAGGCTTTATCATGAAATAATGAGGCTGAAAGCTGAAAATAATAACTCAGTACTATTGAACGGTGGTGACAGTTTTCAAGGGACCATTTGGTATTCCGTAGGGAAATGGAACGTTACTCAAGAATTCATTAATACACTACCAATTGATGCTGAAGTAAGTTTTACTACTATAGCTAATATTGAAATAATAAGAACTCTTGGTAAATTTTTAAATCAATTAGCAGACTTTAAATATATACATATATATACAACATCCATTGCGGAACACGCCACCACGATGTCACACCGAATAGACTTTGAGAACACCAGACTACTGGCAAATATAGATCACCCGAAATCAAGACTCGTAAGAGAGGCAATTGAAATAGCGAAGAGACCTCACAGTCTAAACGCACGCAATGAAATTCAGAACTTATCGAATTGTTGGAAAATCCTATTAAACACCGTACCGGCCCGGACCCGTCCAATAACAACTCAACCGGAAATAACAAATCAGCAGGATGGAGCCGTGTCCACTGAGCGCCAAGGGCCACACGCAGCCGTTCACGGTGTCAACCGATAGGCGCCGAGCCGCGACTATATAACAGCGCGCTCGCTTCAGAAAATCTTAGTATTCGAGTAACTAGAAGCGAAAGCAGAAGGCTACGAGAATTATGCGAACCGACCTGAAGAGGGCAGATGTGACTCTGCCGAAACGTCGTCATTTTACCATCGATCCCGGCAGGGATCAGTTATCAACTACGCGGATGAATTCCCGGAAACCACCTAAAACATTTATTGGCCGCGAAAACTTAAAAACAAATATATATATATATATATATATATATATATATATATATATATATATATATGTTATATAGAAATTTAATAGACTCTTTAAAATAATAAATTCTATATTATATTTTATAACATTGTAATTCATAACATTATAACACCTTTTTTCTCATAATGTATTATTATACTTTTCTTTCAAATTGTCACGTAGTAGATCTCATTTCACATTTTAATCTTTCATATTATATTACTTTCGTCTCGTATAGCTAAAATATGCTCATCTGCGGTTTTAACTTCACAGAATTTCTTTCCTTTTCATTGTTTAAGTTTATATAGAGTCAGCACATTATTTATTATAAATTGTTATTCACGACCTTCAGTCCGGCAGATGATTTCCTTTACTCCTAGTGTTAATATTATTATACTCAAGTTTATAAAGTATTAAAGTTTTGTTAATTAATAAATATTTTTTTAAAAAAGTCATTTTGAAAAGAAGTGATATAAAAAGTGGCGCAGTCAGTAGGATTCCAGAACGTTACTAGAACCGGCGAACGAGCTTAACTGGTAGCGGCGGATCCTAATCCCTTGAAGGAAGAAAGATCCTCTCGAGACGTCCCAACTGTAACCGTAGAACAAGGCAACTAACTACAACTACAGAGCACGGCAGCATCGATGTTCCATTTAATGTGAGTACAAACAGGAATCATCTCGCAATTTTTTAATTTTACCAATAATTTTGATTTTATTTTTTTTTTTTCTGTTCGGACGACTAAAAAACCCGAACCATATTTTTAACCATACCAATTTTATTTTTGTACCTTATATTTTTGAATTTCTCGATTTATTTTATTTTATTTTTACCATATTTTGTTTGCAAACAGTGCTATTTTCCTCCATTCTGTTTTATTGTTTCTGTAACGATTTGAAAAATTTATTGCACTTTAACGGATTTATACATTTATTTTGAACAAATTTTATTTTTGCTTAGTTTTCAAAAAAATTTTCAATTCTCCCATTTAATAAATTTAAAAATGGCACAACAATCTCCCAGAGACGGCTCTGAACCCGAGCCCTATCGGCTATCCGAAATATTCTCTATCGTCCCAGCGTTCGAAGGAGACCAGATCTCCTTGGGAACATTTATTAATGCGTGCGACTGTGCTTACAACATGTCGACGGGCGATCAAAGATACCTTTTACTTATCCATATCAAAAATAAATTAAAAGACAGAGCGGCCCAACTAATAAATTCGCGTAGCCCCGCGTCTTATTTAGAATTAAAACAACTCTTGAATCTTCATTTTGGAGATTCCAGGGATTTGACGTCCCTGATACAAGATCTACAACGCCTTCAGCAACTATCTAACGAGTCACCACTTACTTTCTACAACCGACTACAAGTCCTAACAGCAAAGATGCACGCCAATATTCAAAAGGCATCCAATTTAAACGCAGACCAAAAGGTAGCGCAAACGAGTCTAATAGACACTATGGCGCTTAACACCCTTCTAACCGGGTTAGAACCACGTCTCGGACAAATCATCCGTGCCGGTAACCCTAAAGACCTTTTAGAAGCCAATGTAAGAATCAGACGCGAACTCCAGTTATCGTACTTTGAGAATCAGAAAACTACAAAACAAATTCCCCCGAGGCCCAACCAATCGTTCCGAAGTCCTAATCCTCCAAATAATAAGTGCTTATCTTGCGGTAGATTCGGACACATCGCCTCCGAATGTCGTTCCCAAAATTACCAAGCACCCGTTTACAATAACAATAACGGTAACAACAATTATATGAGACCAAACCCTTTCGCTAATAATGGTTCCCAAAATCAGCCTCCACAATTTCGGCAAAATCAACCTCCACAATTTCGGCAAAATCAGACCCCACAATTTCGGCAGAATCAGCCAACTTTCAGGCAAAATCAGTCACCTTTTAGACCAAATCAATATCCTCCTAATCAGTCAAGACAATTCCAACAAAATATGCAACAACCTCGTCAGTCAGTGATTCAAAAGAACCCTAATTTCCACCAGAATCCAAACAGGGCACATCATTTAAGTTGCACAAATTCTTTCGATAATGACAACGATTATTATACAGCTAATAATCACCCATATGAGGATTATCATACAGCTGATAATCAAATAAATTACGACTATTATACAGATAATAGTTATTCATACGACACAGGAAATACTAATTATCATACTGCTGATAACTTCGGCGATCAAACTGATGATTTGGACCCACTGGAAAATCAAAACTACCAGGATTTTCTTTCTCTCCCAAATCCAGTTCATCCACCGGACATAACAACCAACATCACATCACAAATACAAACAATGAATTTAGACGACATGAATCCGAACGCAAACTTCCCGGAACAAACGTTCCTGTAACTACCCTTCACACTGTCAACCCAAAAAACTTATACTACATAAACGACGCTACTGGTCAATACAAATTGCTTATAGATACAGGCGCAGGAATTTCAATTTTCAAAGAGCAAACTGTCAAAAACTTTCCCCAAAGATTCCAAGAACATGTAATTATTCAGGGCATCACTGATCAAAAAATTTCAATTTCCCAGTCAACCCTTGTACCATTTGCTCCTGGTAACCCCCACAAGGTTTTTATTTTTAATCTTGACATCGACTTTGATGGCATTTTAGGTTTAGATTTTTTGGAACATTACGAATGCGTAATAGACTTAAAATCTAAGCAACTTAGAACAAATTTTAAGGCTCTTCACAAGGTCCCTACCTTGCCTTCTTCAGATATCGCATCTCCAACAATTCCCAACACACAAAAACCCAATAATTTTCCGAACTATATTTCTATAGAACCCCGCACCGAAAAAGTATGTAAACTGCGATGTCACCTTGCTAATACCGACGCTGTTCTACATACTATAGAAAAAGAAAAAGTCAGATTACCCAAATCCTTGGTATATGTAAACCAAAATGGCGAATTTCTCACTTCAGTTATAAACGCCAACGCCATCCCAAAAACAATTAATTTCGACAACTTCACTATAGAACCCCTTACTCAAACACAACCCTGCTTCAATTTTAACAACTCTTATGACTCTGAACCAGTTGACAGAAACTTATTAGTTCGAATTCGATCGAGACAAATAACTCCAGACCCATCTATACCAAATCTTATCGGTACCCTCAGGTCCATAAAGAAGAGGTTAAAGAACAAGTCAGTAAAATGCTTGATCAAGGCATCATTCGTCATTCTATTTCCCTTGGTCTTCCCCAGTTTGGGTTGTTCCCAAAAAATTAGACGCCTCAGGCAAACAAAAATGGCGTGTCGTCATTGACTACAGGAAACTGAATGAAGTCACAGTCGACGACAAATACCCCTTGCCAAACATCTCCGATGTTTTAGATCAACTTGGCAAATGCCAATATTTCTCGACGTTAGATCTCGCCTCCGGTTTTCATCAGAGAGAGATCGATTCTAAAGACATTCCCAAGACAGCATTTTCAGTCGAAAACGGCCATTACGAGTTTGTTCGTATGCCGTTCGGTTTAAAGAACGCCCCGTCCACATTCCAACGTGTCATGGACAACATCCTCCTTGGAATACAAAATGAACGTTGTCTAGTATACATGGACGATATCATTGTATACTCCCCAACGATTCACGAACACATTTCCCGGTTGACCGAAGTCTTCAAACGTCTTCGCACATCAAATCTTAAGATTCAACCCGACAAATGTGAGTTCTTAAGAAAAGAGGTAGCGTATCTTGGTCATCTAATTACGCAACAAGGTGTAAAACCAAACCCCGAAAAAATCAGTTGTATCCAAAACTTCCCAGAGCCAAAGAACCCGAAAGATATCAAATCTTTCTTAGGATTGGCCGGATACTATAGAAGATTTATTCCCAATTTCGCTAAAGTGTCCAAACCTTTAACAAAACTGCTTCAAAAGGACACTAAATTCTTCTTTGATTCCGATTGTAAGGCAGCATTCAATGATTTAAAGAAAGCTCTCATCTCAGACCCCATCCTTATCTACCCAAATTTTGAAGAACCTTTTCTTCTCACCACAGACGCCAGCGCTTTCGCGATTGGTGCAGTCCTTTCACAAGGCCCAGTTGGTGAAAACCTTCCGATTGCTTATGCCTCCCGCACTTTGTGTGCCGCCGAAACCAGATATTCGACCATTGAAAGGGAATTGCTTGCCATTGTGTGGGCAGTCAAAGCCATCCGTCCTTATTTATTTGGTCGTAAGTTTACTTTAATCACCGATCACCGCCCGCTTACGTGGCTTTTCTCAATCAAGGATCCAGGCAGTAGACTTGCCAGATGGCGACTGAAGCTGGAATAGTACAATTATAAAATTGAACATAAACCAGGCAAGATAAACAGAAACGCCGATGCTCTCTCGCGAATTAAAGTCAACCACTTCCAACAAATCGCGTATTTTCAGTCAAAAATCCATGCCTTCAATGACACCGACTCAGAAGACGAACCCGAACCAGAACCTGAACTTACTGACGAACACCTTACTAACGAATTTAATAAATTTGTTGACTTGTATAAAAGAAGATCAATAATTGACTATTCAAAGATCGAAACTACTAATTCCCAACTTCTGGACAAATCCCATAAACAAATTATTTCATTTTTCTGGCAAAACAAGTTAACTGATCTAAGAAGAAGATATCACATTCGAAAACAATTCCATCAACACCTTCGCAAGTAAATCAGTTAAAGACCGCAAATACTTTATAATCCCCTTGCCATTTGACCCTGAAATAGTCGTACAATTTCTGTTCTACATTATTTACAAATCACGAGATAAATTCGATCTTGAAACCACATATTACGTCGAAAACAACTTAGAACTCCCAATCCTTGAAACTTTTTCTTACGTCTTTGCAGACAAAGACATTAAATTAAAAATATGCCAAAACGTCATAACTACACCCTCAGAGGATGAAATACCTCAGATTTTAGAACATTACCATCAAGGCAAAAACAATTTGCATCGCGGAATTAATGAAACAGTAAGGCGAATAAAAGAGAAGTATAACTGGACCGGTTTGACAAAAAGCGTTGAAAATTTCATCAAGTCATGCGAAATTTGTCAAAAAGTCAAAATATGCCGAAAAAACTTGAGTTCCCCTCTAGTCATCACAGAAACGCCGAAAACACCTTTCGAGCGAGTCAATATCGATATCTTTGAATATCCCACTCGAAATTATGCTCTAACAATTAGAGACGAGCTAACGAAATTTACACAGGCATATCCTATAAAGAATAAAACGGGAAAAACTGTCGTTAACACGCTCATCCTTTATTTTCAACACTATGGCACCCCATTGAGAATTCACTGTGACTACGGTCGTGAGTTCGATAACGTATTAGTAAAAGACCTTAGTGAACTCTACGAAATAAAGTTAACTTTCTCTAGTGTAAGTCACCCACAATCAAATGGTTCCCTTGAACGCTTCCATGCGACACTATCGGAAATGATCCGGGCAAATATCGCCGAAAATCCAAACGTACACCCATTTAATGTTCTGCCATACGCAGTCATATGCTATAACAACACCAAAAATAAGACTCATGGTTTCACTCCTTATGAGTTGATTTTTGGTCACACGTCGAGTAGACCACCGGAAACGCTTTACAACCAAAAGAACCTCATTTCCAAGTACGTAAGAGATCTTAATAACCGTATGGAGTATTTCTACAAATTAGCGCGAGCCAAAACCGAACAACAAAAAGAAAAAGCCAAAGCACGTTTCGACCAACACGTTCCCGAAAATCGACCCACTTATAGCATAGGCGACAAGGTATATTTAAAAGAATCCCAAATTTCAAGTAAGTCACAAAACAAATTTAATGGCCCTTTCCAGATAACTGAACTTTTCCAAAATTCTGCAACTCTTCTAAACCCTGAAACGAATCAATCTACAAAAGTAAATTTTGACAGATTGAAACCGTATTTTGAATAGAAATTACTTTATTTCAGACTACTTGGACTCTTCACAACCGTGACGTCCCAATTTTCAATAACTCCCATAAACAACACAGTAGGACTCTTCTTTCATGAAGAAGGAACTGTCAAAATATCAAACGATAAGTGGACTCTACTTGTCTACAAAGATCTTCACCCTTTCGTTGACGCAATTGCCAACAATGACAACATTTTGAGTACTATAATTGACACTATCCACTCAAACTTAACTACCCGTATGACAGTATTTAAACCTCAAGTACAAACTCATATTAGCCTCCTAAAACAAATATCTGACACAGTAAACTTAAAATATCAAGAGATATTCGCAGACACTAAACTTTACAACTCCAAGAGGCAGAAACGAGGACTTATTAATGGGTTAGGAACAATATGGAAATCAATAACTGGAACTTTAGACGCTAGTGATGGTGAATACTTTAATGAATGTATCAACAAGATAACACATGACGAACAGCAAATTGAAAATTTACTAAAGAACCAAATTTCAGTAACGACTTCTGTAATCAAAAACTTCAATGCAACAGTTCAGAAACTTCAAATAGACGAAGAAACGTTTAATAAGGACATTGCCGAAATCAAACAATCTATCATGTACATTTCAGACGATCTGGCATTTTTCGAAGCATTAGTCAAAACTTTAGATCTATGCGAATCATTAATGGAAAGCTATGTCTTTATCCAAGACGCCCTAAATGATGTATTGTCAGCAATATCTTTCGCCCGTATTAAAATGTTACACAGTTCAATAATAAACCCCGCCGATTTAGTCGAATCTCTTCAACTTGTTTCTCAATCTTTGCATAAAAATAATTTACCTTTATCAATTTTCGCCCATAATATTGCACAATATATTGACATTATAGAGTTAGAAGCATTTCAGTTAGATACAAAAATAATTTTCGTTTTGAAAATCCCTTTAGTGAATCCTGAAACTTTTATCCTTTATCGTCTATACCCAATCCCCATTCTGGACGACCGAACAGGATTCCATCATATTTTACCAACCATAACTAAATATATCGCGAAGAATGATGATTCATTGTTGTATACTACATTTCGGAACCTGGACAACTGCAAGCCCTTAAGCCGAGTTCAATGGATATGTTCAGACGTTATCCCGTATCCTATTGACAGCGATTCCATCTGTGAGGCCCAGCTTTTGAAACAGTCCACCTTCCTCCCAAAAGTTTGTCAAACTTCTATACTGTATGCCAAAGACTACAATGTTTACGAAATCAGTTCAAATGTATGGCTAATTTCTGTTTCCGATCTTCTACCAATCACCATAAAGTGTAGCGGCAAAACGTTGTAACCAAAACCATTGCAACCAATTCAATCCTCCAATTGCAATCAGACTGCAATGCATTCATCGGCAATACTCGAATCCATTCAAAAAGGTTAATTGAAGATTCCCAAAATATTACATAAAAGAGCCATCCAGTTCAAATACCCTACAACTGCTGTGCATCCATCCCACCAAAGAAGTACGTCCCAGATCTTAAACCCCTCAGATTAAACAAGATCGACGCCGACGACCTCAACATAGCGCAACACAAGCTCAACCAATATTCCGATGAATTAGACAAATTAATAAACCAGCCGTTTATTAAAAAACATACATCTTGGTTCACAATTCTAACCATTACTTCCATCATCGCATTAATACTTTTGTACATTCTCTACAAGTATAAAAGCAGAAGAAAGTCCAGACTACTAGCCATAGCCACCACAAGTGATGACCCGCCATCACCTCCACCAATGCGAAGTCGAAGCGAAACCAGACGCTTCAGATTCTTCCCCAGAAGACGCCCAAGCCTCCAACTCCAGGAACCCATAGAAGAAGATGAACTCAAACCAATGGTCTGAAAAGTTGAAGCATAGCATCAACTTTTTCGGGATAAATGGAGTTGTTATATAGAAATTTAATAGACTCTTTAAAATAATAAATTCTATATTATATTTTATAACATTGTAATTCATAACACATAACACCTTTTTTCTCATAATGTAATATTATACTTTTCTTTCAAATTGTCACGTAGTAGATCTCATTTCACATTTTAATCTTTCATATTATATTACTTTCGTCTCGTATAGCTAAAATATGCTCATCTGCTGTTTTAACTTCACAGAATTTCTTTCCTTTTCATTGTTTAAGTTTATATAGAGTCAGCACATTATTTATTATAAATTGTTATTCACGACCTTCAGTCCGGCAGATGATTTCCTTTACTCCTAGTGTTAATATTATTATACTCAAGTTTATAAAGTATTAAAGTTTTGTTAATTAATAAATAATTTTTTAAAAAGTCATTTTGAAAAGAAGTGATATAATATATATATATATATATTCACCGACAAGGCATAATAACAATACTGACATTAAAAAACATTATCTGAAAGTTTTAAATACCATTTTGTATGTACTATAGAATTGTGTGTGAAATTGGTGCCAACTCTAAGGAATACATGTATTTTTCATGCAAATATAAACTAAAAATGTTCCTTATTAATTAATAAAGCTATTTATAATGCCATGTTAAATATATATTTTTCAAGCCTGTACGAACTTCAAACTGAGTTTTACAGTACATATAATATATTTTTGTTTAATGTATCCATTTGAGATATTTTTTACTTTTATTTTCTTAATGGAGGTCCACACGCATATGGCAATACTCATGAGTATGGTAATCAACTGCGACATTTCCTTGATCTTGAAAGCTCTGGATAAGAAACAGTTTATATGTTAAGAGTCTCTTCATTTCTAGAAAATCTATGAAATCTAGTAAATAAATAAATATAACAACAAATTAATATACAACACCTGCGCAAAACTTGCTTTAAGTTCTAACGAACATTTCCTTTTTCTGCCACATTTTAAATTATAGACTTAACAAAGGCCAGAAATCAGATCACCAGAAAAAGGGCAACGTTACTTGCGAGTATGTGTATTTGCTAAGTTCGTATTATAAAGTAAATATTTAATATTAAGACTTCTGAATAATAATTGAATTATAATACAGGAACTTATTTTCAATTTGTAAAGTAATAACCGTTTATTTAAATTAGTATCCGATGAGCAGGGCGTAGACGTAGAGGTAACCACTACTTAGTTAACCTCAAAATAAACAGTCTATAAACGAGAACAATTTACTAGAGGACCATCATGTTTTAAAGAAAACTATACTGAGCTTGAGCCCCTTAGCCACCTTTGGATCCGTCAGTGTTACATAAATTATACCAATTGGACTTTATACATGTGGTAAGTGTATTAGTTAATCAGCATCCACCTATAATTAATGGTACAAATAGACCAACACTACACACATAATTCAACAATTATTTCCCTCAGTTCCATATGATCAGCAATTAATTCCTTTTCACTTATGTTAATGTAAAATATTTTTCACTCAATCTTGTTATATATATTTAATAATCTTTCTTATAACAGAAGTTATTTTACTTTATTACTTGGAACCAGCAACAACTCTTTTTTTTGCATAGTACTTTTGAGAATTTAACACGTAGATGAGGTAAATATTTTCTAAAGTTTTAAAAGTTTTACAATATATCACAGGTACTGTAAAAATATATTTATATAAAATTGTTGAATGAATTTTCTTGATACTGGGTCGTTCAAAATGGCAAGAACATGTTCATTTTACATGTTTTATTGATGACGTTTCGGCTATGTTTTTAGACATTTTCAAATCTACTCTACAAAGTGAGTAATTGTGAAGTTAAGTTTGTTCTGCTTAACATTTTTGCATTTTGAAACACTTGCCATCAAATTAAACTAACGACAAACGATATAGTGGGAAGAATAGAGCGGTTTTTTGCTCGTCATCGCGAAAATGGACAGAATGTGTTGTGTTAAGTTACATTCCTAAATTGCATCACGTTTCTGATCAGGCGTCAGTTGAAGCGATAACCGAGCACAGCTACAGGGGGTTAAAGTGGTACTTTTTTTGTCTTGCTCGTGATCTAGCCAACGTTCAAAAATTGGCTATATAGAAGATTATCAGGTATTCAGTCCAATTCCCGATGGGCGTCTGCCTAGATCGTTACCATCAGGGTGGCGTACAGGGGTAAAGATGTCAAAAAAAAGAGGTCATCGGGTAAATGGACGCCATTTGCACAAGTTTTTCGTTTACCCATAGGAAATCATAATCCACAACGGCGTCCAGCTAAGTTTTCACCCCGTTAACACTCCTGAACATGAACGCCATTTTTACTAATCGTTTATTACATAATTCAAAAAGGAGGAAAGCTATGTGTTGACGAAGTACTTTAAATCTCCGTAAGTTTGAAACATCCGGTTAAAGCTCGCCATCGAGAAAAAGAACGCTATTTGCATTAATTACTTGTTTCTATGTAAGAAACCAATACTCAAAAGGCCGACAGCTTATTGATGACGATGGACCTCTAAATGAGGACAATTAAGCCACAAATTCAGTTATTTACCATCAATTACAGATAAAATTATAAAATAAAAGTAGTATATATTCATGATTATTTTCCTCACTAACGACTGTTTAAGCATATCCTATGCTAATGATACTGTCTTTTCGTTTTGAGGGTAAAATTTGGAATTAAATTTACACAAAAATGGCAAATGGACCTCGTTTTCACAATCTACCCTTTAGAAATTAGGCAATTTTTGAATAAAAATAAATATAGGTTGGCTATTAAAAAAAATAAAAAATCCTGTATGAATTTCCTTTGTTTTTTACCGCAATACTAATTTGCATAGTTAGCTCTATTGGAATATGGCTCAAGCTGAAGATGTTTGTTTTAATGTTATATAAATTAAAATAACTTATTGTTAAAAATTAAATTATTTAAGTCAGTAAAATTTATAATTTCATGTTTTCAACCTAGATTGTTTTAATTTTTAATAAAATGGTTGATCAATTTATTATAATATTCAATTTTATATAAAATAATATTTGAAAATTGTAAAGATTTTATTAAAATTTAATTCCTTAAATATTCTTATGATAGCAAAACTCTACTTTTAAGAATTCAATCCTAGTCAAATAGTTTTTAATATCAAATTTTAATAACACAATTTCACTTAAACTTCAATTTAAATTAATTTTCAGCAATTAATTGATATTAAGTTACCTAAGTTTTATGTATAGCGGATTTAGATTCAATAGTTTTAATTCTTCACACAAGCTGGTGAGAGAATTGTTGGGCAAGTGGGACCCCAGTTATTTATACCATATTGAATTTTACATTAAACTAGTGTATAATTTGGTAAAACAATTAAAACAATTTTCTTAGTTTAGGTGCTGTTAACATTATATGTGTATTCCATTTTTTTAAATCTTTTTCCACACCTAAATATTTATTACTAGGAACAATATCTAGCTTATTAGGGCAAGTGCAACTAGTACATATTTATCTGTAGCTAATGGTAAATAACTGAATATGTGGCTTAATTGTCCCCATTTAAAGGTCCATCATCATGGCTAAGCTGTCGGCCTTTTGAGTATTGGTTTCTTATATATAAACAAGTAATTAGTGCAAATATCGTTCATTTTCACGATGGCGAGCGTTAACCGGATGTTTCAAAATTACCGAAATTTAAAAAAATTTTCGTCAACACGTAGCTGTCCGCCTTTTTTAATTATGTATTCTTACACTTAGACTAGTCTAAGAGATAGAGCGTGTTTTGGCTCGTCATCGTGAAAATGGACAGAATGTGTTGTGTTAAGTTACATGCCTAAATTACATCACGTTTTTGGTCAGGCGTCAGTTGAAGCGATAACCGAGCACAGCTACAGGGGGTTAAAGTGGTAATTTTTTTTGCTCGTGATCGAGCCAACGTTCAAAAATTGGCTATATAGAGTCTGCCTAGAGTGTTACCATCAGGGTGGCGGACAGAGATAAAGTTGTCAATAATGGGGTGAAGCTCGTCATCGGGTAAATGGTCGCCATTTGCACAAGTTTTTCGTTTACACATAGGAAATTATAATCCAAAAGGGCGTCCAACTTAGTGTTGACGACGGACCTTAAAATGGGCTAAATTTGTTTCATCCCGCTAACGCACGTTATCCTGAAAATGTACGCTATTTTTACTAATCACTTGTTAATATTTAAGGATACATAATTCAAAAAGGTGGACAGCTACGAGTTGACGAAGGACCTTAAATTTCGGTAATTTTGAAACATCCAGTTAACGCTCGCCATCGGCAAAATGAACGTTATTTGCACTAATTACTTGTTTAGATATAAGAAACCAATACTCAAAACGCCGACAGCTTAGTGATGACGATGTACCTTTAAATGGGGACAATTAAGCCACAAATTCAGTTATTTACCATTAGCTACAGATAAATATTATCGATATATAAATAGGCAAAGACTAAACGATTAGGTACCATTTTCTCCTCTGCCTCTCAACCGATTTTCTTCATTTTTGTTTTGTTTAGTAGCTACTGACCACCTTCACTGCAGAATGCTAATATTAATTTATAATATTGGTTCATTCATTAAATAAAATATAATAAAAATTCATTATTTACGTCTATAATGTCAACGCCGAAAAACTGATAGTGCCGCCGCTGCCAGACCGTCAAAACTCAAAACATTGAGTAATTATATATAGAGGGACCGATCGTTAGATGTTTTTATATACTTAGAGCATGTACTTCGGGAAGTGGAATGCAAGCTTTGTTATTGTTTAGTGGTAAAATAGTCAATGTAGTAGATCAGTATTGATTTTTCGGACGCATTGTAGTAACTTTCATATTAAATATGCTGTTTTTAATGTGAATTTATTTATTTGATTAATATATTATTATCACAACCTTCCCGTAGGTATTGTGTAAAAAATTGTCAGATAGCAGACAATAGAGAATGTATTAAATATTTAAGTTCTCCTAGGGTTGTTGGTCCTCTCTTTTCTTTAATATTCCTGAACTTGATTGAAACCGCAAATGACGAAAACTTTTAGGTTGCAAAGAACAATTTTTCAATTATTATATCGAATATTTTGCCAGGACCGGTTGCACCCAAAAAATTTGGGGTGTCATTCATTTGTCAAAAATATTTCGAATACCGATATTTGATTACAGTTTTTTTTTTCTTTTTCTTTCAATAGATTTGTCAATATGAGTGAACAATTTTCGTCATTATATCCACTTCTCCGATTTCTCCATAACTCTGTTTCTTATAAAATATACATTTACAATTTCATGAAATAGGGTCGAATTTCGACCACTGAGCGACCACTAGTAAAATAAAAATAGTATATGTTCATGATTTTTTTCTTTACTAACGACTGCTTAAGCATATACTACGATAATGATACTATTTTTTCATTTTGAGGGTAAAATTTGGAATTAAATTTACTCAAAAATGGCATATAAAATGTGTTTTGTTAAACAATGACTTTAAATGTAAAAAAACTAAATGCGTTGCGTTTAAACTTCTATTAGTGGATTGCCTAATCATATAACGTTCCACCAGTACACCAAATGTACTAGTTGCACTTGCCCTAATAAGCTAGATATTGTTGCTAGTAATAAATATTTAGGTGTGGAAAAAGATTCAAAAACATGGAATACACATATAATGTTAACAGCACCTAAACTAAGAAAATTGTTTTAATTGTTTTACCAAATTATACACTAGTTTAATGTAAAATTCAATATGGTATAAATAACTGGGGTCCCACTTGCCCAACAATTCTCTCACCAGCTTATGTGAAGAATTAAAACTATTGAATCTAAATCCGCTATACATAAAACTTAGGTAACTTAATATCAATTAATTGCTGAAAATTAATTTAAATTGAAGTTTAAGTGAAAATGTGTTATTAAAATTTGATATTAAAAGTATTTGGCTAGGATTGAATTCTTAAAAGTAGAGTTTTGCTTTCATAAGAATATTTAAGGAATTAAATTTTAAGAAAATCTTTACAATTTTCAAATATTATTTTATATAAAATTGAATATTATAATAAATTGATCAACCATTTTATTTAAAATTAAAACAATCTACTTTGAAAACATGAAATTATAAATTTTACTGACCGAAATAATTTAATTTTTACAATAAGTTATTTTAATTTATATAACATTAAAACAAACATCTTCAGCTTGAGCCATATTCCAATAAAGGTAACTATGCAAATCAGTATTGCGGTAAAAAAACAAAGGAAATTTATACAGGATTTTTTATTATTTTTTTAAAAGGCAACCTATATTTATTTTTATTCAAAATTGCCTGATTTCTAAAGCATAGATTGTGAAAACTAGGTCCATTTGCCATTTTTGTGTAAATTTAATTCCAAATTTTACCCTAAAAATGAAAAACAATATCATTAGCATAGGATATGCTTAAACAGCCGTTAGTAAAGAAATAATCATGAATATATACTACTTTCATTTTATAATATTTATCTGTAACTGACGGTAAATAACTGAATTTGCGGCTTAATTGTCCTCATTTAGAGGTCCATCGTCATCAATAAGCTGTCGGTCTTTTGAGTATTGGTTTCTTATATATAAACAAGTAATTAGTGGAAATAGCGTTCGTTTTCTCGATGGTGAGCGTTAACCGGATGTTTCAAACTTACCGAGATTTAAAGTCCTTCGTCAACACGTAGCCGTCCTCCTTTTTGAATTATTTATTCTTACATATTAACAAGTGATTAGTGTAACATGGTCTTCATGATCAGGATAACGAGTGTTAACGGGGTGAAACAAATTTTGCCCATTTTAAGGTCCGTCGTCAACACTAAGCTGGACGCCGTTGTGGATTATGATTTTCTATGGGTAAACGAAAAACTTGTGCAAATGGCGTCCATTTACCCGATGACGAGCTTCACCTCTTTTTTTGACATCTTTACCCCTGTCCGCCACCCTGATGGTACCGCTCTAGGCAGACGCCCATCGGGAATTTGACTGAATACCTGATAATCTTCTATAAAGCCAATTTTTGAACGTTGACAAAAAAATTACCACTTTAACGCCCTGAATCCACAGAACATACAAAGAGTGCTTGCAGCTGTGCTCGGTTATCGCTTCAACTGACGCCTGACCAGAACATGATGTAATTTAGGAATATAAATTAACACAACACACATTCTGTCCATTTTCGCGATGTCGAGCAAAAAAAACGCTCTATCTCTCCTACTATATCGTTTGTCTTAGTTTAATTTGGTGGCAAGTGTTTCAAAATGCAAAAATGTTAAGCAGAACAAACTTAACTTCACAATTACTCACTTTGCAGAGTAGATTTGAAAATGACCAAGAACATAGCCCAAACGTCATCAATAAAACATGTAAAATAAACATGTTCTTATCTTTTTGAAAGACCCAGTATCAAGAAAATTCACTCAACAATTTTATATAAATATATTTTTACAGTACCTGTGATATATTGTAAAACTTATTCGCAATGAACTTTAAAGTTTTTTAAGTGAAAACTCTAGAAAATATTTACCTCATCTACGTGCTAAATTCTAAAAGTACTATGCAAAAAAAGAGTTGTTGCTAGTTCCAAGTAATAAAGTAAAATAAGTTCTGTTATAAGAAAGATTATTGGATATCTATAACAAGATTGAGTGAAAAATATTTTACATTAACTTAAGTGAAAAGGAATTAATTGCTGATCATATGGAACTGAGGGAAATAATTGTTGAATTATGTGTGTAGTTGTTGGTCTATTTGTACCATTAATTATAGGTGGATGCTGATTAACTAATACACTTACCACATGTATAATGTCCAATTGGTATAATTTATGTAACACTGACGGATCCAAAGGTGGCTAAGGGGCTCAAGCTCAGTATAGTTTTCTTTAAAACATGATGGTCCTCTAGTAAATTGTTCTCGTTTATAGACTGTTTATTTTGAGGTTAACTAAGTAGTGGTTACCTCTACGTCTACGCCCTGCTCATCGGATACTAATTTAAATAAACGGTTATTACTTTACAAATTGAAAATAAGTTCCTGTAGTATAATTCAATTATTATTCAGAAGTCTTAATATTAAATGTTTACTTTATATTATGAATTTAGCAAATACACATACTGGCAAGTAACGTTGCCCATTTTCTAGTGGTCTTATTTCTGGCCTATGTAAAGTCTATAATTTAAATTGTGACAGAAAGGGGACTGTTCCTTAGAACTTAATCAAGTTTTGCGCAGGTATTGTATATTAATTTGTTGTTATATTTATTTATTTACTAGATTTCATAGATTTTCTATAAAAGAAGAGACTCTTAACATATAAACTGTTTCTTACCCAGGGCTTTTTATGGGTATTTCAAGATCAAGGAAGTGTCGCAGTTGATTACCAAACTCATGAGTATTGCCATATGCGTGTGGGCTTCCAATAAGAAGCGTTCGCTTCAATAACCGATTTTAAGATTTGATAACAATAAAGAAACTAACAGTTAAACAAAAGCTCAAATGTTAGCAGACAAACTTCACAATTACTTTTGTCGTAGAATAGATTTCAGAATGGTCAAAAAAATGGCCGAAACATCATCAATAAAACATGTAAAATGAACATGCACTTATCATATTGAACATATATATATATATATTATATATATAATATATATATATATATATATAATATATATATATATATATATATATATTATATCTTGTAAATCACTTTTGAGTTTTTAAAAAAAGTTATTTATTGAAATATAAAAATTAAAACGATGAATAAAACAGTAAATTGAAATGACTAAATGGTACAAGTATACTAAAGATAAATGACGACCGTGGGACCGCGTCGCTCTGATTTATAACATTAAAAAGCTGACTAATCAAAAGAACGGTCAAGTCGATGTGTTCCCACGTTTACATAGTGAAGCAGGAACTGGTCAGCGAAATATGATACTTTGTATCTTACACGTGCATGATATTTACGCCTAACAGCTCCCCTTTACCAAGAAAAGTTGATCCTGTAACATCAAATTTTGGAATTTACTGGACTAGCTAGATAAGCAAAAAAATACAATTATGGAATAAAATAAAATAAATGAATATAATGATTAAGATTAAATAGGTTACATAAAATACAAAAAAAATATTAAACACAGAAAGTGAAATTAGTCGATAGAAACGTATCAATAAAAGTTCTCACTTCTATAGATCTGGATGTTCTGGTTCCTCTCCGATGTGAGGCCTCAATTTTGGTATGAGCCTGGAGAACGGTTTTGCGACAACTCTAATCCAGAGATTAGAGTTGTCGTTTTTCGGAGGTCTCTTAACGTGCCTGATGATTTCTAATGAGCTGTATACAATAACAATTGTTACAATGATAATTATTGTAGCATATGTGAGCCAGGAAATGTTTTTATTAACAAAGGGTTGATTGATGAGATCGTCGAGATCCCTTGAATACTGGTCTAACTTGTGGTTGGTTATGGATAGTTCTTCCATGTTTAAATCGTTCAGTTTAAAGGGTTTAAGATTCGGGATTGTAAGTTTCTCAGGATGAGAATTGCAGCAATTGAATGGAATTAAAAGTGGATGAGAATTGTCTGAAATGTTCACGAATTTTTTCGGTTCGGATTGGATTTTTATAATCCCAACAAAAGCACTACATTCCGTTTGTAACCGAATTATAGAATTGTTCGTTAGCACTAAAGTTTTGGCGTCAATTCCTGGACAATTTACCGTCACATGTAAGGGTTCCGATATGATCACAATCCACGCATTTGTTTCAAGTTTTTGAACATTGTACCCTTCACTGGAAACGATGGCACTTTTACAAGTTTCGTGGGACACTACGAATGTTTTTCAGGAGCTGCGCCTCACAGGGTGCATTTGAGTCTATGGGATACGCGTATAAATCGGAGCACAGTTTTCGGAGTGGAGTCAGCTGTTTGCACGCACTCAAGTCCTTGATCGTTATGTACATAAGAGAATCATCATTTCGCCCAATATATTTTTGTGTAAATGAAAGAATATGATGAAAACCAGTTCTATCATCTAAAATTGGGATAGGATATAAGTGGTAGGTGGTGTAGAGTTGTTGCTCTACAAGAGGAATTTTCAAAATAAAGACTAAATCTGAATTAGTTTGAAACGCTTCTAATTCGATTACTTCCAAATATTGGGGGACATTTGAATATCTGACAGGTAACGGTAGATTATTTTTGACAAGATTTTGCGAAATTTCCTGTAGTGACTTTATCAAATGATCAGGTGTGATTATTGACGAATGAATTATTTTTAAGCGAGCAAATGTTATGGAATTTAAAATATCGTTTAGGTTATCCTCAAGAAATAAATAGCTTGCCATTAGTTTTCCCATATTCCCAAAAATGAATGTTTTGCTTGGATAAGGGCTATTTTGTCGTTTAGAGTATGTATTGCCAAATTGATTGCGTCAATGTTTTCGTGAAAGTTTGCTTCGTCAATTTGGTTTCTGAACGGTTTCATTGCAAGTTTTGATAATAGAAGTAGTTACGCTTATTTGATTTTTAGGAGATTTTCTACTTCTAATTGTCCCTGGTTAAGTTTATTGATATTATCTGTGAAGAATGCGCCATCGGTTGCGTCAAGGTTTCCAGTGATGGCTTTAAAGATAGTTCCTACACCGTTAATTAGTCCTCGTTTGGATCTTTTACTGTCCATGAATATTTCTGGAAATTTAGTTTTAATTGAATCTGAAATTTGGGATAGGAGACTGATGTGAGTTTGTACATCAATTCGGAATGCACTTGTGTCATGAAATTTAAAACCTGGGATGGGATCGACAGTGTTTTCTAATGTTTTGAGGATTCTGTTGTTGTTTTCAAAGATTTCTTTAAGTATCGTCAAGTTACGATGAACTAGTAATGTCCATTTATAGTTGGAGATGACTATTCTAGTTTCTTCGTGATAGTAAATACCAAGAGTGTTGTTTATTGGTTTGATGTTGAACTGTGAGACTGCTGATCCGAACCGTAGTAGTAACCTGAAAAGGAAGTTAGTTTTCAGAATAGAGTTTCATTCTGTCGAAGTTAACTTTCGTTCGTTGGTTTGTTTTGAGATTTAAGAGTGTGGCTGAATTATTGTGAATGTCTAAAATTTGGAATGGACCGTTGAATTTATTATGAAGTTTGTCTTTAATTTGGGATTCCTTGACGTAAACTGTGTCACCAATTTTAAATTCGGGAAGTTTGTCCGAAACGTGTTTATCAAAACGTTCTTTAGCCTTTTGCTTTTGTAAGTCAGCTTTTTCACGGGCTACTTTGTAGTAATAGGAAATCCCATTGTTCTAGTCTCGTATATATTTACTAATCAGTTCCTTATGGTTGTAAGTGGTTTCGGGTGGTCTGCTGGACGTATGTCCAAACACTAGTTCGTAAGGCGAAAAGCCATGGGTTTTGTTTGTCGAGTTATTGTAAGCAATAACCGCATACGGGAGTATGTTCATCTGGATTTTCGGCTTTATGGATTCGAATCATTTCTAACAAAGTAGAATGAAATCGTTCTACAGAGCAGTTTGTTTGCGGATGTCCTACGCTTGATTAAGTTAGTTTAATGTCGTACAGTTTGCACAAGTCTTTGAATATGGCGTTGTCAAATTCCCTACCATAGTCACAATGGATACGCAATGGCGTACCAAAATGTTGGAAGTATAGCATCATAGAACTGACAACTGATTTGGCTGATTTTGTTAGTTCGTCTCTTACAGATAATATATAGTTTCTGTTACGTATTTCTAGTATGTCAATATTAATTCGCTCAAACGGTGTTTTAGGCGTTTCTGTAATAACGAGGGGATTGTCTAGGTTCTTGCGACATGCTTTAGTTTTTTGACAAATTTCGCAGTTCTTAACGAAATTTTCAATGTCTTTTCTGAAACTTGGCCAGGTGTACATTTCCTTAATACGGCAGATGGTTTCGATAATGCCGCGGTACAAGTTATTTTTCCCGTTATGATATCGTTCAAGGATCAGCGGAATTTCGTTTTTTTTCGGGGTTTTTGTAACGTTTTGGCAAATTTTCCATTTAATTTCTTTTTCAGCGAAAATGAAGGAGAGCATCTCTAAAATTGGAAGATCGAGATTGTTTTCGACACAGTATGTTTTAGATGGAGATAAAGTATCTTGATGTTTGTATATTGATGCAAAAAGAACTGCATTTACAATGTCAGGATCATTTGGAAGTGGGATTATGAAATATTGCCTTCTGCTTACGGTTTTGCTGGCGAATACATTAATTTTAAAGGTTTCGAACTCAGCGACTTCTTCGAAAATGTCGCGATGAAATTCCTGAAGATTGGATGATTGGGGAAAAATTAAAATGTTTTTATTTGGTTTGTCTATTAGTTCACAGTTGGAGAGTTCAGTTTTGCTGTTATCAATTAAAGAGGTAGTTTTATAAGGTTCTATGAAGGTTTTAAATTCTTCGGACATAGTTTCAAGAGATATTTCATTTTGTTCGGGTTCAGGAGTGTCGTTTTCGGATTCGTCGTTTAGGGGTAGGACTTTGAAGAGTGTTAGTTTCGATTTTGACTGAAATGATGAACATTCGTCAAGATGGTTGATTTTAATTCGTGATAAAGCATCAGCGTTCTTATTAACTTTACCAGGCTTGTAAATAATTTCATAGTCGTATTCTTCTAGTTTGAGTCTCCATCGGGCAAGTCTACTACCGGGATCTTTTATAGAAAATAGCCAGGTTAACGGGCGATGATCGGTCAGTAGTAGGAACTTACGGCCATAGATTATCGGACGAAAATGCTCAACCGCCCAAACAATGGCTAAGAGCTCTCGCTCAATGGTGGAGTACCGTGTTTCGGCTTTACAAAGGGTCCTAGAAGCATATCCAATCGGTAAATCTTTACCTATTGGCCCTTGAGATAATACGGCGCCAATAGCAAAAGCACTGGCGTCTGTAGTCAGTACAAACGGTTCGTAAAATTTGGGTAAATGAGTATAAGGGTGAAAGTCAATGTTTGTTTTAATTCATTGAAGGATTTTATGCACTCTTCGTTAAAATTGAACGGTTGGTCTTTTTGTAATAGTTTTGTCAGTGGTTTGGAGATCTTTGCAAAGTTAGAAATGAACCTACGGTAGTAACCAGCAAGAAAGATTTTATGTCTTTAGGGTTCTTTGATTGTGGAAAGTTTAAAATACAGTCTACCTTTGATGGATTGGGTTTCACACCGTCTTTAGTTATGAAATGTCCTAAGTAAGCGACCTCCTTGCGGAGAAATTCGCATTTGTTAGGCTGTATTTTAAGGTTAGCCTTTCTGAGTCTTTTAAATACGTCTGTCACTCGTGATAGATGGTCATGTATTGTAGGCGAGTAAATAATTATGTCATCCATGTAAACCAGACATCTTTCATTCTGGATTCCCATAAGAATGTTATCCATCACCCTTTGAAAGGTAGAAGGAGCATTCTTTAATCCGAAGGGCATCCTGACGAACTCAAAATGTCCGTTCTCGACAGTGAATGCAGTTTTCGCGATGTCTTTTGGGTCTATTTCTATCTGGTGGAAGCCAGAGGCGAGGTCAAGAGTCGTGAAGTACTGGCATTTGCCTAGTTGGTCTAGTAAGTCTGAGATGTTAGGTAGAGGGTACTTGTCATTGACTGTTAAGTTCGTTAAGATTGCGGTAGTCTACAACAACACGCCACTTCTGTTTTCCAGAGGCGTCTAATTTCTTTGGTACCACCCAGACGGGAGAGGACCAAGGCTAATTAGTGGGTCGTATAATGCCTTCGTCGAGCATTTTTGCTACCTCTGATTTAACTTCTTGTTTGTGTACTTGGGTTAACGTTATGATTTTGTATAAACGGTTTCGCGTTGTTGGTATCAATACTATGTTTGATTTCGTTTGTGAATGATAAGTGATCGGTTCCAGGTAGAATATGTCTGAAAAGTCAAGGCATAATTGTAAGATTAAGTCTGACTCTTCGTCGTTTAAATATTCTAGTCGGAGTTGTTTAACGATTTCTTCTTGTCTGCCGCGTTCGTTATAGTTCAAAAGTATTTTGTGAGAGTGAATTCACAGAAAAGTTTGTAACGGTTCGAGTTTTAGATTTGAAAATTTTACTATTTTAGAGATGGCATTCGCATTTAGAAATGGATGTAAGAAATTGACCTTTGTTGTCTACTGTAACAACAGCATTAGGGAGGTGAACTTTTTCGATTTCCATACCTGTTAGTAAGGCTTCGGTGTTTATTAGTTCACAGCTGAGTTTAAGATTTGTTCTGTACGAGTTCAATTGTAATAGTATTAATGGAAGTATAGGAGGGGTGACATTGTATAGATTCAGTGACTTTAATTGTCTCGTCTGTAACTTTATACAGCGGAAGTGTCTTAAAGTTGATTATTAATTGTTTTTTGTCAAAGTCTATAATGCAGTTGTAGTGCTCTAGAAAGTCAGAGCCTAACAAACTGTCGAATTATATGTCAAGGTTGCAGATGTAAACCTTGTGTGGGTCTTTTATATTAAAAGGGACGAGGGTCGATTCATTTATAAGAATTTTCTGGTTGGTAATTCCTTGAATTACCACATTTTCCTGGAATCTATCTCTGAAGCCTGTGCAAGTGTTTGGTTTGAAAATTGAAAGACCAGCACCGGTGTCTATTAGGAGTTTATATGTGTTAGAGGAATCTGTGATGTAGTATAGATTTTTACAATTTACGATCAGAAGCGGTCTTATAGAAAGCTCTGTCCGGGGAAGTTCAAATTCGGGTCGAAACTGTCTAGATTTAGCGTTTGAATTTGGGTCTGAAGTTCTGTGATTTCCGGGGGTTCCGTTTGGAAAGGGAGGTTCTGAAAATTTACGGAGGAAAATTCGTGTTCATTTTCAACATAGTTGTCACATTCTGAGTTATCTGTTTTTGAGTAATAGTCGTAATCGGTTTGTGTCGAATCGGAATAGTCTTGGTCATAACTTCCGAAATCACTATTTTGGTATTGACTTTCGTATAAGTTAGTATTGGGTTGGTCGTACTCATAATTATAAGAGTTGTTCAATTGATGTGTTCGTTGTTGCCGGAAAAAGTTTTGATTAGGTTTATATTGACCTGAACTTTGGGGTTTTGCACTTGTCGGAGGACGAGGTGGTTGAAAGTTTCTGTTCTGCTGGAAATTTTGAGTATTGGGTTGGAATTGTGGCCTATTCTGGAATTGGCCCGGTTGTTGTGAAAATGGGTTAGTTTTGTCCGTAATTTTTGGTTTGTTGCATTTGTCTCGATTTGGTGAGACATTCGTTAACAGTATGCCCCATTCTTTTATAGAAGGAACATTGTTTTTGTACTGGAAACTGGTTGGGCTTTCGAGGAGGTGGACCTTGGTTTGTAAAATTCGAAAACTTTTGAGATTCTAAGTGATCCAGTTGGAGTTCACGTTTTATGCGTGAGACGGCGGTGAGAATGTCTTTAGGATCGCTAGCACGAACTAGTTGTCCTATATTTGGCTCTAAACCTGTTAGTAGGCTATTTAGTGCCATGGATTCGATCAAATCGATTTGTGCCTGTTTTACTTTTTGAGTCAAGTTTTGTTTGTTAACCGAAGCAAGCATTTTTGCTTGGTGGGTTTGTAGTCTGGCTGAAAATGTAATGGGTGATTCGGTATTTAATTGCCTCATTCTTTAAAGATCTTGAATCAAGGCTGAGAGATCTCTAGGATCTCCAAAGTGGTTCTCTAAGAGTGTCTGAATTTTTGTTAGTTGAGTCGGGTTGCGAGAATTTCTTAGTTCGGCTGCTCTGCCGCGAAGTTTGTTTTTGATGTGCAATATTAAAAGCACTTGTTGATAGTCATACTATAGGCAGTTTGGCATGAAGAAATGAAAGTGTTTAAGAATATAGGGTTTCCGTCATATTCCGGAATTATTGCGAAAATTTCTGATATTTTGCATGGCTCTACAGTAGGAGTCGCAGCACCTTGTCTTGTAGTTGCCATTTCAAATATTCAAGTGTTATGAAAAATAAAATTAAATAAAGCAGAAAAATGGAAGTAAGTAAAGTCATACAAAAATTTATCAAAATTCAAAATGAGTAAATTGATTAAATAAATTCAGCAGTTTGCGAAATAAAATAAAATAAAGCGAGGTAAAATAATAGAGAATAATAATAAATACGTTTCAAAAATTATTCAATAGCTTAAAAATATGGTTGAAAGGAATAATATATAGAAATTTTAAACGAGAGAACTAATAATAATATAAAAATAAATATAAAAATTGTTTCAATTGATAAATAATTGAATCAAAAACGAGATGTTTCTACATACGTTATTAATACCCTAGGCATGAGACTGTTCAGGAGAAGCTGAGGACTGGTTAGCTGTAAGGTTGCGTGTTCCGGGTTCTCGCTGCCACAGTTGTTGTCTCGGTCTGGAAGTTCTTGTCCACAAGGATTTGGAAATCGACACAACTAATGAATGTACACGTGTTCTAGCTGTGTTGGACAATCCTACTGACTGCGCCAATTTTATATATTGTAAATCACTTTTGAGTTTTAAAAAAAATATATTTATTGAAATATAAAAATTAAAACTTTGAATAAAACAGTAAACTGAAAATTAAATGAAATGACTAAATGGTACAAGTATACTAAAGATAAAACGACCGTGGCACCGCGTCGCTCTGATTTATAACATTAAAAAGCTAATCAAAAGAACGGTCAAGTCGATGCGTTCCCACGTTTACATAGCAGGAAACTGGTCAGCGAAATATGATACTTTGTATCTTACACGTGTATGATATTTACGCCTAACACATATATATATATATATATATATATATATATATATATATATATATATATGAACTAAGCTAGATTCCGGGTGAGAACCGCGTCTGAATTTATTAAATACTCGACGTTTCGACTCCTGCTTTGGAGCCATAATCAAGAGACAAAAAATAAAATAGAATTTCAGAGTTTGGATCAAACTCGGGGCCTCAACCTGCCTACTCCCCAAGAGTCACTAGGTAACTGAACTGAAGGTGAGTCTGCGCTGTTTCTTAAATTTATAGTTATCGGTCAATTAGGAGGGGATGTCGCGGGATGCAGGGGCTGTGCGCTAATTGGTTTGGTGTTGGTGGCAATTACGGAGGTCCAAGCTGGAGGAAGGCGAGTGCTGTCATCGCGTCTATTTAGACAGAGAGGTCTTATCTCTATTTCGATGGCTTCGCGAATAGTGGATGCCCTAAGAGAATTTGCCGGCATCGATGGTAAAATGACGACGTTTCAGCAAAATGACATCAGCCCTCTTCAGGTTGGTTCGCATAATTCTCGTAGCCCTCTGGTTACGCTTCTAGTTACTCGAATCCTAAGATTTTCAGAAGCGCGCGGCTGTTATATATTTTTAAACTTGGTTTGCCAAATTAGGTTATACTATTATATGAATCATTTTTGGTTTTGTTGTCTGGGTAAACTTCTCTTAATGCCTTTTTGTGTTTTTGATTTCTAAGAATATTTTCGATTAATTCGGCCTCAAACCCGTTATTTACTGCTATCTGTTTGAATATGTTTAATTCTTTTTGAATATTATATGGTGATTGTTTTATGGAAAGTAATCTATGAACCATACTATTGTAAGCGGAAAGTTTTACAGTGAATAATAATAATAATAAAACGATTGTTTTTTGCTGTATCAGTTCTTGTCCGAAAATTAATATCTAAGTGAAAGTGATTTGGGTGATATTCGGTGTAGACTTCGTGATTTGAATTTCATTTTAAAAAATAAATTGGAAAAACAAATAAAATCAGTTGTGAATTGTCAGTTCGAGTGTATTATTTTATGACAATAGTAACAATTATATAATTAGGGTAAGACCTGACATGTTTATAATTTGTGACTGTTGAATTTTGAATATTTTTTATGAAGAATCCGTTTGTTCTCCTGAGGTCTATCATGTTGACATATCCTGTAAGTAAATGGGTATTTATTTGTCTATCATAAGTAATATTTTTCGAATAAATTAACAGATAAAAAACTACATATAATAAATGTATTGTTTAATATTCTTTGTATCAAATTATTTCTGTATGATATGTAAACAACTTTGTATCATCTCTTCTTCAACTGGATACATAAAATAAATCGCTAAATATAAATATTCATTTCAATACATAGTTATTAAAACTTGAATATAATATTTTATAAAATTTTATTTATCTAAATAATTGTAATGGCACTCGAAATAATGTAATTATTCAACACACAAAAATCACGGGTGGTCATTATTTTGTGGTGAATCATTCTTTTATCTGTGGCACTAACAGTGAATCTGATTTTACCGCAACGTTGTCTCATTGATAACAATTTGCTTAATATATATTTGGAATTTTGTCGCTTTTAAGGCTTATAGAGCATAGTGTTATAAGAGTTTTTTTGTTTATTTTGGTCCATACTATCTCCACCAAAAATATATACACTCAACAATTTAGAACCCTCTATATTATAACATTATACAGAAGTCAACGTTCTTCATACTGAAATAATGAAAAATTTTCTGTACAATTCTATAATAATTTCAGAGGCGAAAATTTGTCATATTCATTGACAGTTAATGTCCAAAAATCCTTACGTTCCAAAAATCCAGATCTATTTTGGTGGTCTCAGCAGTACATACATTTAACGAGATATTTTTTTCAGTTCTTTGTGTCTTTCATTTTCATTCTCTTCAAAATCTGCATCATTTCCAACTCTCGTAAGCCTGATTTGTTAGCTCTCTGTCGGCATACTTTACTAGTACAGATATACTTTTATTTTAACATCATTTCTTATATCCTCCGTGGGTTCAATAAAATTGTAAAACTAATATTCACTACCACTTTATAAAAACTTTTATTTACATCCAATATACACAACAGCTGATTCGAATATCACAATAATAATACAACATAAGCTCTTCGCCGTCTCTAACTAACTCCTGCGATGATGGGCTGCTCCTTTTAACATCAGTATCGAATTCTCCCGTACAAACGAGAATCAATTTTACAGTTGTCGAGTTATTTCGAGATTAATTTTTTTGTCCTCTCAGCGATTGATGTATTGGAATGAACCAGGGCCGGCTTAGGTAAATTTCGTAATAATATTATTCTAATTTGAACATTAACACAAGATATGGTACGTACTGTTTCATTTAAATTCGTTTTCTCATTCATTATCAGCAATTCGGTATTGTTGGTGAAACTATTCATTCTTTGGTCCATATGACTTGCAGCCTTGCATACACTTATCTGCTACAGTTGCTTTGATATATTTTTGCTGTAGGCCCCAATTGTGTTTTTAGGAGAAGCACTAGGTTTTACCTCTGTTGTAGATTTTCTTGATAGTAGGGTGATCTGAGTATTACCTAGGAGATAAATAAATTTAAAAAAGCTCCTAATGCCGGACTGAGGGTATGAACAATTGAATAAGAATTTTCAAATAAAGTTCCCTCATCCACATTCTCATTTAAACTGTATTAAACGGGCAGATCGTTAACCAACTTCAATTAAGAACCTCTCCGGGCAACAAACCGACTAATTGTATCCATGTTCAATAAATTTAGGTTTAGGATTATGTGCTAATTAGGTCCCGAATAATCGAAAAAATATCTAGGACCACTAGTTTAATATTTTTATGTATAAAAAAATATATATTTATCAAATATACTAAATGAATGTACGTGCATATTAGGTGCACCAATTACTTGGCATACCTATAGTTTCCGACATCCCAAATAAATTAAAGGCCAATAAAATTTACAATATTCTGGCATACCCTAGTATTAATAATATATATATATATATTTTAAAAATACATGATAATTAGGTGTTTTAGTTTCACAACAATTAGTACACTCATCTTTTCCGTTATTATCCAAACCAATCAGGAATGGCAAGGTAACATACATCTGGCAGACTCTTGTGTAAAAAAGTCGAATTTGGTGCTATTTATGAGCAAATTTGTTTAAAAGGATTATTACAAAATATATCAAATTGCTAGAGAAAATTTATTTTTTAACAACAGAGTTAGCCATCTAATATTGGTGTTTCAAAATATCGATTAAGCAAGTAATTAATTAAATCAGTGCAGAGATGTTGCAAACGTTGACGAATAATTTCAGCACCTCATGTTTTTTTTGACTAAATGAAAAGG